>CM017583.2:4019101-5219101 GCA_007844105.2 Rhamnella rubrinervis | reverse complement strand
AACTTTTATTATATGTGTTCACACATTAGTTATTGCCTATAAAAGGCATGGGTGTTGTGTGTATTTGTATCCGAATCCCAGAGGAGAGAACTCGGAGAGTTGTGAGAGAACTCAGGAGAGAGTGTGTTTTGAGAGTTTTGGTTTTGTCTTTCACTGTGTAATTATTCATTTGTGAAATAGATTTTTTTCTCTCAAATTAATTGTCATTAGTGATCAGAGAATCACAACAAGTGGTATCAGAGCTCAGGTAAAGCTTGTGGGTGCGTTTGGAAGGCAAAATAAAATTCTGAAAATTTTGCTACAGTGCACTGCTACAGTACTGTCAAGAGGTTGAAGACGAGCTACAGTATCTACCACGTCATCAGACACATCTGCAGCCACATTAGCAGATTTGCTGAGTCATCTCCACGTCATCGCCGCGCGCGCACACATCACGGCCATGCACTGAGTCATCACCACGCCACGCGCCACATCGCCAGGGTGCCACGTCATCTGCCACGTCAGCACCAGGTTTGAAATTTTCAAAAATTCCAATTTGGTCCCTATAATTTTTGATATTTACAGTTTGGTCCCTGAACTTTTGGAAATTATAATTTGACCCCTATAGTTTGTGAAATTATAATTTGACCCCAAAAGTTTGTAAATTACAATTATATCCCAAATATTTTTAAGTTTGGATTTTTGACCCGGAGGAGTCAAAACAACCATTTTCGGACGATCCGGACACAACGGTGCACTCCGTTTAAACCAGTTTAGCTTCAATTTTTTTTGATCAAGTCATTGCAAAGTAGAAATGTCAATGGAAGAGTCATCATCTGGAGCTATGATCAAGCTTACTGCCACTAACTATACACTATGGAGACCTCGGATGGAAGATCTTCTTAGTTGCAAAGATCTATTTGATCCCCTCGAGTTGAAAGGGAAAAATCCTGACCCCACCAAAAAAGGAGAGTGGAAGAAAATGAATAGGAAAACGATTGGTCAAATTCGGCAATGGATCGATCACAGTGTCTTCCATCATGTTGCGCAAGAGACAGTCGCGTATGCCCTCTGGAAGAAGTTGGAGGACATGTACCAGGCCAAGACTTCTCGGAATAAAGCCTTATTGATGAGGCGGTTGGTGAATTCAAAACTACGAAGTGGAACTTCTGTAGCTGAGCACACCAGTGAGTTTCAGAGTCTGGTAAATCAACTATCTGCGGTGGACTTGAAGTTAGGAGATGAAGAACAGGCCCTACTACTACTTAGCTCACTTCCCGATAGTTGGGAAACACTAGTAGTTTCCCTCGGTAATTCAGCCCCCAATGGCAAACTTACTATGTCAATGGTTAAGGATGCCCTGTTCAACGAGGAGGCTAGGAGAAAGGATGCAGGGGTTGATTAGTCACATGCCCTCGTCACAGAAAGGAGAGGAAGACAGCAAAGTGGAACTCAAAGTAGGTGGAGAGGCAGAAGCAAAAGTAGGCGCAGATCCACAGATGGAAGGAAGGCAACTTACAAGTGCTACCACTGTGGAATAGAGGGACATCTAAGGAAGAACTGCAGAAAGCTGCAACAAGAGCAGAATCAGAAGACCAATCAGCCGAAGAATGATGGAGAAGCATTGGTCACTGTTACCGGAGAGGTGGCATATTGTTCCACCCAAGAAGAAACATGCTTTCACATTTCATGTCAAGATGTCGAATGGGTAGTCGACACAGCAGCATCTTACCATGTCACTCCATATAGAGAGTTCTTCAACATGTACAAAGCTAGAGACTTTGGTACTGTGAAGATGAGAAATACCAGTTCTGCGAAAATTATGGGAATTGGTGATGTTCAAATCAAAACAAGTGTAGGGTGTGCAATTACTTTGAAGGATGTTCGTCATGTTCCAGATCTTCGGCTTAATCTACTTTCGGGAATAGTCTTTGACAGGGAAGGCTACGACAATCACTTTAGTAAAGGCACATGGAAAATGACGAAAGGTGCCATAGTTGTCGCCCGAGGACATATTTGTGGATCGTTGTATAAAACTCATGTGAAGATATGCGCAGACAGCCTCAATATCACAGAAGGAGAGGCGTCTCAGAATTTGTGGCACCAGAGACTCGGTCACATGAGTGAGAAAGGTTTGGCAACCCTGACAAAGAAGAAGCTTATCACTGTTTCCAAGGATGCTATGCTGAATCCTTGTAATTTCTGTTTATTTGGTAAGCAGCAAAGAGTCTCGTTCAGATCCTCTTTATCGAGGAAATCAGAGTTGCTCGATCACGGTGCACTCGATGTTTGTGTCCCATGGAGGTGGAATCATTAGGTGGCAAATGTGTATTTTTCGACTTTCATTGATGATTCTTCCGGAAGGTGTGGGTGTATTTTCTCGTGACGAAGGACCAAGTCTTTGATTAATTCAAGCTTTCATGCCATGGTAGAACGTGAAACCGGAAAGAAGCTGAAGTGCCTCAGATCAGATAATGGAGGCGAGTACACTTCCAGGGAGTTCAATGCCTACTGCAGTAGACACGGCATTCAACATGAGAAGACGGTCCCACGAACCCCACACATAATGGAGTAAGAGAGAATGAACCGGACAATCATGGAAAGGGAAGTATGATCGGATGGCGAAGCGCAAAGCCATTCGGGGAGAAGTCGCGTGCGCGCTATCTAATTAACAGATCACCGTCAGTTCCATTGAATTTTGGAATTCCGGAGAAAGTATGGTCTGGTAAGCATCCCTCCTACTCTCATTTAAGAGTATTTGGTTGTTTAGCTTTTGTACATGTATCCAAAGAGCTCAGACAGAAGCTCGATGCGAGGACAACCCCATGTATCTTTATAGGATACGGAGATGAAGAATACGGATACAGATTATGGGATCCAAAGGCGAAAAAGGTTATTAGAAGCAGAGACGTAGTGTTTCATGAAAACCAGACAATAGAAGACATTGAAAAGCCCATGATGTCTTCTGATTCAAAAGATAGTGCCCAAGATTTAGTTCCAGATAATGTACCTGCACACCCTGCCACAGACAGTAATGAGGTGCATGAAGAAGTACCAGAAGCAGAACAAGGAGAAGAAGAAGAGGATGCTGAGCAGGGGGAGACTCAATCCTCTCCACCAGAGAGTAGTACATCTCCTATGGCTAGCCAGTTGCGGAGATCAGAACGAGGTAGGATTCCGTCAACCAAATATTCAGAATCAGAATATGTTCGCTCAAGAAGAGAGCGAGAGTTTCAGTGAAGTCGTATCTCATCAAGACAAGAAAATGGGCTAGCAATGAAAGATGAGATGGAATCTTTGAAGAAAAATAATACGCTGAGTTGGTTGAGCTTCCGAAAGAAAAGAAGGCACTGAAGAATAAATGGGTGTTCAAGCTTAAGAAAGACGACAGTGGAAAAGTGGTGAAACACAAAGCTCGGTTGGTGGTCAAAGGATTTCTTCAAAAGAAAGGAATTGACTTTGACGAGATATTTTCACCAGTTGTAAAGATGGCTTCAATTCGTATCATTCTTGGATTGGTAGCTAGTTTGGATTTAGAGCTTGAACAAATGGATGTAAAGACAACATTTCTTCATGGTGATCTGCATGAAGAAATCTATATGGAGCAGCCAGAAGGGTTTGAAATTTCAGGGAAAGAAAACCTTGTATACAAGCTGAAGAAGAGCTTGTATGGTCTTAAACAAGCACCAAGACAGTGGTATAAGAAGTTTGATTCATTCATGGTAAATCAAGGCTATAAGAGGACTATTGCAGATCAGTGTGTTTATTTTCATAGATTTCAGGATGGAAATTTTGTTGCACTTCTATTATATGTGGACGACATGTTGATTGTTGGAAAAGATGCAGCGAAGATTAGTCAGCTGAAGAATGAACTCTCTAAGTCCTTTGATATGAAAGACTTAGGACCAGCTTAACAGATTTTGGGAATGCAAATAGTCCGAGACAGGAAGAAGAAAAGGTTGTGGCTATCTCAGGAGAAGTATGTTGAACGGGTGATAAAGAGATTCAACATGGATAATGCCAAACCAGTCAGCGTTCCATTAGGAAATCACTTCAAGTTGAGTAAGAGTATGTGCCCCTCATCCAGGAAAGAGATCGAGGAGATGGAGTCAATACCTTATTCTTCAGCAGTTGGGAGTCTAATGTATGCTATGGTATGCACTAGGCCAGATATTGCTCATGCAGTGGGATCAGTGAGCCGATTTATTTCTAATCCTGGTAAGAAACATTGGGAGGCAGTCAAGTGGATTCTCAGATACCTAAAGGGTACATCGAAGATATGTCTGTGCTACGGGGAGCTGATCCAGTTTTGGAAGGCTATACAGATTCAGATATGGCCGGAAACCTTGACGGAAGAAAGTCTACTTCAGGTTTTATTTATACTTTTGCAGGGGGAGCTGTATCATGGCAGTCAAGATTGCAAAGGTGTGTTGCTTTATCTACAAATGTAAGAGTACATTGCGATAGCAGAAGGAGCAAAAGAAATGTTATGGTTAAAGCGGTTTCTTGAAGAACTAGGCTTCAAGCAGAAAGAGTACAAGGTACATTGTGATAGTCAAAGCGCTCTAGACTTGAGCAAGAATTCAATGTATCATTCCCGGACAAAACACATTGACGTTCGCTATCATTGGATACGCGAGGTGATGGATTAACAACTGTTGAAACTAGTGAAGATCCATACAAAGGAGAATCCAGCAGATATGTTAACAAAAGTGGTTACTTGGGAAAAGCTAGAGTTATGCGAGACATAGCGGAGTGGATGGCATGTGACCATCAGGTTTGAATCTTGGAGGGAGAATTGAAAAGTCCAACCACATATAGTAGAAGGTTCTTCCCACCTAACCACCACCCACCACACACACAAGAAGAGCTGGCGAGGAAGGTGGTGAAGCTTCTACCAGTAGCGGTCAAAGAATTGTTGAAGTTTGTAAACTTTTATTATATGTGTTCACACCTTAGTTATTGCCTATAAAAGGGCATGGGTGTTGTGTGTATTTGTATCCCGATCAGGAGGAGAACTCAGAGAGTTGTGAGAGCTCAGGAGAGAGTGGGTGTGTTTTGAGTTTTGGTTTTATCTTTCACGGTGTAATTATTCATTTGTGAAATAGATTTTATTTCTCTCAAATTAATTGTCATTAGTGATCAGAGAATCACAACATTATTAATTCTTCAAACAAATTAAGAAAAAATAAATTAAAACTCCAATAGAAGATTAAAGTCACTCAAAAGAAAAGAACAAACAAACCCATCAATTGATCATTATTTGTGCACCAAAGCATGCCTGCATTAGCTAATCAGTTTTATTTTAATATAACAGTGCATTTGTTTTGATATGCATATTATTTATCTATTAAATGCTAAATCAAGAGTTGAGGTTTAAAGCTAAAGAGGAACAAGTAGAGGCAAAAACACAGAAATTAAGGATCCTCGTACCACTTAAACAAATTGTAAACCATTAATGGACCAGCAACAGTAGATGATCAAGGAGTTCCATGCACTGCCATTACCAAAAATATTGTTCCGAAGAAGCAACATTAACGAATTAATATAATAATAATAAATTAATAAACGGAGAGACAGAATTGTTGAATTAGGCACCTTTAGGTTTCAACCACATGTAGAAATAGTTGGATTCCTTTTCCTTCTTTGGCTTTTTTCAGTGACCCATTATTTCCTTTTTGAATTCTAAAAAGTTCCAATATCCACGTGATCCACGGAATTTTTCGAGAAATTTGTTTAATTTAATAAAAATATTCCTTCGAATCTAGTTGTATATAGTTGTGGACATTAAATTGAATTTATGAAGTAGAGATAATATGAAATAGAAAATTAAATCCACTAGTCTCTACAACATAATATGAAATAGAAAATTAAATCCACGCCGAGTTAGCGTTTCTCCTTTTCAGCTTTCATTTCATAGTGGTTTTTTACTAGTTTTTAAATCATCATGGGTAGGTTAGTGGGAAACCAAGTGAAAATTCACAATTCCAGGAAATAGCTTGTAATGGAGAAAGAAAAGAGAACGATTTAATTAGCTGTTTAATTGAACAGAAATTTACTTATAAATAAATTTGAAATAGTTAAATTAGGAACTTTACACAGAAATTTCCCTAACTTCTGTCATAATGTAAATATAAGTACATTAAAAAATAGGCTATATAAGCCAGCGACCAACTAGAGAATCAAACGCAAAAAAATTCCAACTTAGAACCCATGCCAATCTCCAACAATCTCCTGCTTGTCTCTGTTTTCATCCTCATCTTCCTCATTCTATTGTTTCCTTGTCCGTCTGCTGCAACAACAAGTGAAGCAGAGGCCCTTCTGAAATGGAAAAATAGCCTTCACAATCCATCTAATCATTCCCTTCTTCCCTCATGGAACTTGCTTCCTAATTACAATTCCACTTCAACTTCTACAAATTCTTCTCATAATAGCTGCTGCGAATGGATTGGGATTGTTTGTTACGAGCTCGGGAGTGTCTCTGAGATTAATCTCGCTACAAGTAATCTGAGAGGTAAGCTCCAATACTTCAACTTCTCATTATTTCCCAACTTAGTCTACATTGTGTTGCGTGACAATTCACTTTACGGAAGTATACCTTCTCAAATCAGTAACCTTTCTAGACTCACCCACATTGACTTGGCTTTGAATCAATTTTCTGGAAATATTCCATTTGAAATAGGCATATTAGTGTCCCTTGAGGTGTTTTGGGTACAGAGTAACAGTCTTTCAGGCTCAATCCCTACATCCATTGGCTACCTGAGGAGCTTAACATCTTTAGCTCTTAATGAAAACAAAATTTTCAGAATCATCCCTAATGAAGTAGGACAACTTAGCTCTCTCACAGTGCTTTATTTATACAAAAATAATCTCAGTGGCCCAATCCCTGCATCCATTGGAAACCTAAGCAAGTTATCCGATTTAGATCTTAGCGAAAACAACTTTAGTGGATCCATCCATAAAGAAGTAGGACAACTTCACTCTCTCGTCAAGCTTTATTTGCATACAAATCAACTCAGTGGTCCGATCCCCGCTTCCATTGGAAACTTGAGTAGGTTATCTAATTTATATCTTAATCATAACAATATTTATGGACAATTTAGCGCTCTCATAATGCTTTATTTGAATAGAAATAATCTCTGTGGTTCAATACCTACATCCATTGGAAACCTGAGCAAGTTATCTAATTTTAGTCTTTATGATAACAATATTTATGGATCCATCCCTCGAGAAGTTGGACAACTTAAATCTCTCAAGTTTCTTTCCTTGTATAAAAACCAACTCAGTGGTCCAATCCCTACATCCGTTGGAAACCTTACAAATTTAGAAGTCATTCTGTTAGGCAACAACTCATTGTCAGGCTGTCTTCCAGAAAATATATGTCTTGGTGGGAATCTTAAATGGCTTTCAGCATCTTATAACCGCTTTATAGGTTCCTTTCCAAAAGGCTTGAGAAACTGCAACACCTTAACCAGAGTAACCGTTCGAGGAAGTCAACTCACAGGAAATATTTCAAACGAGTTTGGTATATATCCGAACTTGTATTATATTGACTTCAGCTACAACAAGTTTGTTGGCCAACTTAGTGGAAATTGGGGACAATGCCCTAAACTTATGAAGCTGAATTTCTCCAACAATTTAATCTCAGGCCCTCTTTCTCCTGAACTCGGGAAAGCTTCTCAATTGCATATACTTGACCTTTCCTCCAATCTTATAGTAGGAAAAATTCCAAAAGAATTGGGAAACTTAAAATTGTTGTTCAATCTCAAATTGAACAACAATAGTCTTTCAGGTAAAGTTCCTACAGAAATTGGAATGTTATCTGAACTTAAAGAAGTTGACCTTTCAGCAAATAAATTGAGCGGACCAATTCCAGAACATTTCGAACAATGTTCAAAACTACTCAAATTGAACTTGAGAAATAACAGATTCAGTGGAAATATTTCTCTCCTAATTGGAAATTTGCAGTGTCTTGAAAATCTTGACATAAGTGAGAATATTCTTACTGGACAGCTACCTCTAGAGCTTGGACATTTGAGTAAGCTTGAAACATTCAACATCTCACACAACAATTTCTCTGGGCCAATTCCATCCACATTTAAAGAGATGATAAGCTTGACATCTGTTAATATATCCTACAACCAGTTAGAAGGCTCCCTCCCTGCCAACAAGGCATTCTTTGAAGCCTCAGTGAGCAATAATAAAGGGTTGTGTGGCAACAATTCTAGTTTGAAGCCCTGCCCCATATCCAAACAAAGTAGCAATGAAGTTGTCATAATTTTAGTCATAGTCTCTATATTGGTCATCTTCATTTTATTTTGTATCATTTTTGGAGTGCTTTATATTGGTCAAAAAAGAAAGAACAATATTGAAGAACCAAGAGTAACACAAAATGAAAACTTTCTTTGTTGCATGGGGTCACGATGGAAAAAAGGTTCATGAAAAAATAATTGAAGCGACAGAGAACTTTGACTCTAAATATTGCATTGGAGTTGGTGGATATGGGAGTGTCTCTAAAACACTGCTGTCAACTGGTCGAGTTGTTGCCGTGAAAAAAATTCGTGAGAATGATGGAGAGGCCAATGAGGAAGCTTTCGCAAGTGAGACTAGTATTTTGACAAAAATACTGCACCGCAACATCATCAAACTTTATGGATTTTGTTTGCATACAAGACACTCATTTTTTGTGTATGACTTCATGGAAATGGGAAGCTTAGAAAAGATACTTAGCGATGATGGAAAGGCCACGGAAATGGAGTGGGCTAAGAGAGTGAACATTGTTAAAGGTTTAGCCAATGCTATATCCTACATCCACCATGAATGTCGTCCTCGTAGTTCACAGGGACATATCAAGCAAGAATGTTTTGTTGGATGGAGAGTATGAAACTCATCTCTCTGACTTTGGGTCCGCTACAACTGTGGATCCCGATTCATCAAATTGGACTTCATTTGCTGGAACCTTCGGATACGCAGCCTCAGGTACAATTCAGTTTCTTTAAACATACTGGCTTTCAATTTTTCTTTTCTTTTCTTTTTTTTTTTTTGTACTTTTTGATAATTAACTAGGTAGCTCATGTTTTGTTCATTTTATTGTGTAGTTTTTGATAGCTAACTTGAATGCTTGATTTTATCGTATCTCATTCACTGGGAAATATTAACTTAAAACAATATGTTTCGTTGAAGAATTTGCTTACACGATGAACGTAAATGAGAAGTGCGATGTGTGCAGTTTCGGAGTTGTAACATTGGAAGTGATCATGGGAAAGCATCCAGGAGATCTCATCTCGTCGCTTCGCCTACAATCATCATCGTTGCCACGAGCGCTTCATCATCAGATTCTGATTGGGAATGTATTGGATCAACGCCTCTCACATCCAAGGAGTCAAATAGCAAACCAATTGGTCTCCATTGCAAATACAGCATTTGCATGTCTTCATGCCAATCCAGAATCTGGGCCCACTATGAAGCAAGTTTCTAACAAATTGGCAGCTTCATCACCTTCACAGTCAGTGACTCTCGATTTGATTACGGTACAACAGCTATTTGATCAGCCAACTTGGACATCTTGATCACAGTTATACAGTTGTAATCCTTTTATTGTATGATCATGTTTTTGGTGTATGGGTCTTGTATTTTATTCACTTTGTAATGGTGCTGTAGTCCATTTCTGTCCTTTTTCATTTCTGTCTTTTCAGCTCTTTAAGTGTCAAGATCTTTAATAACAAAATTATTAGTGTTCCATGACACTTTTCAGTTCAGTTATACATATATATATGTATATATATCAAATGTTCTAAATTCTAAAAGTAATTTGAGATATTTAATTTAAATTGCCTCGATTATATTCAAAATAATAAATAACTAAATAGATATTTAAGAAACTTCTCATAATACCAAAAAAATAAAAATAAAAATAGTACTAATATATTATATGTCTAATCTCAATTCATTTAGGAAAAAAAAAATACACATACAAGCAGTACACACATCAATTAATTTTGAAGCGAAGCAATACATTACAGATACACCTAAAGTCTAAAAAAAGTACAAGTATTTGGAATTAATTTTTTGTTAAATTAGTCCTGATAAGGAAATGTTAGCTACATTTTTTTTTCTTGAACATGAATCTTAGATACATATTGATCATGCATGTAATGTAATTAATGATCAGAATCGGAAACAAATTAATCACTAGCCCCTGAAGAGAAAATTGCACAAAAACAGAGTACTAAATAGTCTTGGCCTAGAGCATTAAATTGTGGCAATTTATAATATATAAATATATATATTATGTAAATATCTTAACAAACATATTACAATGATTCATTGACTTGGTGGAAATTAGAGTATCATCAATAAAGCTGTCAACTACATCACTAACCACAACCTCTTCGTATAATTACTTCAGCCGTCTAATCTTCCAACTTAAACATCCTCAACTATTGTACATTTTTTTTTTTTTTAGTTTTTACCTGATTTTTCCCCATTATCCATTTGTATTCATATCATATGATTTAATAGTGTATCATTTCCTTCATGATTATAAATTTTGGATTCACATCATATGATTGTATGATATGAATACATTCACTACAAAAAATTTTGCCTTATAGCTCCTTCATGATTGTATCCATATCATATGAACTAAATATGTCTTATCTTTTATTTACAATGAATTCTCATGGAGGCACTTAGCGAGAAATAATAAATAGGGCTTTCAGATACAATAACTTGTTCTGTTTCTTTTCACCAATTTTTTTTTTTTAAGTTTTTGCCTGAACTTTTCCCATTTACCATGTGTATTCATATCCTATGAATTAATAATGTATGATTTCGTTCATGATTGTAAATGCCTTATCTTTTATTAACATTAAATTCTCATGGAGACACTTGGCGGGCAATAAAAAATTGGGCTTTTTGTCAATTTATCATATTTTATATTACAATAATTTTTATTATCAATAAAAACTTAGTTTTTTGGAATGTTGATTTCATACCCCGTAACATAAGTAGTGGGATACTACCAAAACCCACATGGATTTATTTTGAACCCATGACTTGAAGATGATTGTATAACGTCATGTACCCCTTAAAGAGGGCTGGTCTGACTTTGAACGACGCCCGTATGACGGTTCTAATGCATTGCCGTATAAGACAATGCTGTCGTCTCCGTTGTCAAAACCCTTTAACGACGACCAATCCCATTTTCTTCTAGTTTCCTGTGAGTGTGAAGTATAAAGAACAAATTGCTCTAATCCTAACCTTTTTTTTACTTCCCCTTTTTTTAAAAAAAGAAAAATGTAAATGGTCTAATCGAAGAATAGGAAGCAATTTAATCAATCGCAAACCATAAAAGTGAAAAGTTGCATGAAAACAGAATATGTGTATGTGTATACTCAGACATAAATAGCGTATTTTTTTTTTTTTTTGTTCACCGTTAAGGCCAATATGAATAAAAGAGGATAGGTTAGAAAAAACACCTAGACTTCTTGGAAATTTACAATCTGTAAAATTTAAAAATATTAACTTAAAATGACATATTAAACGTTGATCAAGAGCTTGCTTACACATTGGAAGTAAATGAAAAATGCAACGTGTGATAATTAATTAGCCTATTTCCACAAACAATAGTTTAGTTTATGTCTTGGTAGTCCATTTATGAAAATTGCATGACTTAGAGGTGGATTAGAGTCTAAAAGACACAATTTAGGGCTTATTTGATAGCACAATTATTATTTTTTTTTGTTTTTAATTTTAACCTATTAATTTATGAGTAATTTGATTAGTTTAGAAATTGGTTAGAGTTTGTTACATGTTAGTTAAATTATAAATACAAAGGAAAATAAAAACACTTTGAAAGTATTTTCATTTTCTGTTATTGTTTTTACATTTTTACTTAATTAAGTAGTCTAACTAATATCTAACAAACTTCAACCAACCTTTAAACTAATTAAATTACATATAATTCAAAAAATAAAAAACAAAAATAAAAAAACTAATCAAATTACACATAGATCAAGAGAAAAAAAATTAAAAACAAAAATAAAAATAGTTAAATTATCAAACACTCAAAAGGAAAAAACAGTCAAGAGGCTCCTTATTAATTTATTAACCTATCTCCACAAGCCATAACTAAATTAATGCCTTGGTAGTCCATTTATGAAAAATAAAATGACTTAGTGGTCGATTAGAGTGTGAAAAGCGCTCAACTGACAAGGAAAAAGAGGTCAAAACACTCATTATTAATTAAAATGAGACCACAGTAACCATATTTGTACCTTGATTACTCTGGGAAGTTAAAAACGATATCTTTTTCATACTCTCTAACCTTGCAACATCATAATCTTAACATAAAATGTAAAAAAAAAAAAATGATAAGAAAAAAATATTGTACACATTATGAGAGCCACATATGTAAATCGAAGCCACATATCAACGAAAGAACTTCAAGATAAAAGAATAAAAATAACATAATGGTTTAATTAATTGCTTTTATTATTATTATTTTTTTAAATTAGATATTAATTTTTAAAAGCTCGAAGAAGTAATTTTCACAGAGTCATTTTAGGGAGAAATTAATTCAATTTGAAAAAAGGATATATATATACAAGTTTCCAGTATTAAGTAATATCTCCTTAGAATATTAATAATTGATAAATGGTTATGTATCTCACATTTCGACTAGTATATGTTTGGATTGATGGAATAAAGAAAGGAAAGGAAAATATTATCTTATTTGGCTTGCTTAAAATGAGTGGAAAGGAAAAGAAAGAAAAGGAAAAAAATGTGAGTTTTTCCCTCATTTTATTTCCATTCAAAATTGAGAGGAAAAGGAGAAAAGAAAAAGGGTTTAAGGTTTAATGATTGTTTTTAATTTTCTAAATTGTACTTACTAATATTGTGTGAGAAAAATTATCAACTTTTACATAAGCTGATTTTTATAAACAATATTAACTGCCTTAATTGATTTTTCACTTTTATTTATTTATTTTCTATTAAATAATCATCCAACTAATAATTATTTTAAATATTTGTTTTCCTTTCTTTTCCTATTTAATTTTTTTTTTCTTGTTCTATCCAAACATAGGTGTAGAAGTCTATAAAGTTAGACGTCCACTAGAAGCTGACAAAGGAATAAGACTATAAAGTTGGAGTTCCACTAAGAAGATGGTATGGGCTCTCAGGCATTAAAATTTAAAATCACTTCTTGGTCTAAAAAGTTGTATTGGTGTCGGTTTAACTTTTTTTGAAACATAAAAATCACTTCTTGGTAAGGCCATTGTAACACTCTCTTATCCAAGCTTAGATTTCTGAAAAATGTGTATTAACCGTATTTTTTTTCTTTTTAAATTTGATTTGTTGAAAATGTTTTTGGACAAATGTAACACCCGTATTTTTTATTTTTATTTTTGACTATTTTATCCAAATTGGTAGGGATTAAAAATTGACTTTTGTCACGTGTTATTTTTTTATTTTGACTTTGATACCGTTGCGTAGACCTTATCGATACGAGTTCGTGAACTAGCGGCACAGTTGATTCGGAGTTACGGTTTGAAAGTTATGGTCAAGAGAAGACAGTGGCAAAATCGTAAATATTTCAAAATTAAATACTTAATATTTTTTCTTTTCCTCTTCTTCTTCCTTGAGCCTTCACCCTCCAATCTCTTTCTCTCTCCTATTTTCTCTCTTTAAGCACCGTTGGAAACAAATTGTTGCTACGCTTCATGTCACCGCCACTACCACCATTAGAATCGCCACGTCGAACTCTACCATAACCAACCCTCCTTCCGCCGAAAAATTGCCAGTAGCCACCGGATCAGAGTAAATTCTTGTAAGTTTCTCTCTCCTCCATTCACCGGATTCCGGTGAGTTTTTTTATAAAAGGTAGGTGCTTTCCCACTGTTTTCGACCTCCTGAATGCGATTTTGAGCTCCGTTTTCCTTAAAAATGCTTGATTTTATAGAAATTATAAAATTCTCCTCCAACCCGAAACTTTTTGGCCAAATTCCGGCTACGTCGGTTATCACCCGGTCCAATTGAATATAAATTCTTGATCCTTATCTCGTGGGCTTCGATTTGGTATATAATACGTCAATTTTGGTTAAGATTTAAGAAAAATTCAAATTTTAGGGGTTTGATGTATTTTGAAAATTGTATCAATTGGACATGAGAGAACTTAAATTTGATTGAATTAAGGTATTCAGTATCAAGTAGAAGCTAAATTGAAGTTCAGATTTGATATCGGTACAATTTACATTTTTCAGCACTATTCATGTATACGACTATTCATGTATACAATACTATTCACGTATACAATACTAAAGGTGTGATAAATTAGAAATTTCTCAAATATAAGAAAGGGAGTGCTGGGGTGAGATTGTGTAAACAAAATATTATTGATTTAAATTTGAGAATTAATAAATGGTATATTTGGTTATTATGTACGATCTGTGACTAAAGCGGATACGGGAGCAGTTTCACCTGCGGATTAGCAGTGATAATTTGTGAGTGGATTAAATCTTACTTTTAAAATTGTATCTTTATATTAAATTGATTATGTTTGAGTATTGTTATAAATTAATAAATTTGACAATTTTCGGTATATTAAAATAATTATTTTAAATAGTACATATATGACTGTTGTTATGAGAAAATATATATTTAAATACATATTGATTATTAAATGTGATTTTGGAGAATTTATATTGGTATGATTACATAAAAATATTGAGTTTGACCATTAAATATGCTTTATGTCGTGGACATGGTTGTGTTATATTTCCTTCTGTTAGTATACGCCTTATATTCACCTGGACATAGTGATTGCCTTGTTGATGATTTGTATTCCGTCCTCCTTGGGCGTAGGATGGACGATGACTGTTATATATTCCGTCCCCCTCGTTTGTCTATCGCGCCAAGTGGGACGATGATCCATCTCTACGCCTTGGGGCCAAGGTAGTATGACGTTTTCCCCTATGATTTTGGGTTGTATCTTGGCGTATAATTCTTCACCAGTTTGAGAGATTTTCTTATATTGTTATTTACTGTCATTATTTATTATAGAATTTTTTTTATTTTATAGAGTATTAATTATTGTTGTTATTCTCATTAGTGTTAAAACTGTTACCATGAGGTTATTAAACTATTTAATATAATTTATTTACCTTGTTGCATAAATTATTTACACTGTTAGTAATGAGTCCACTCACTAAGCTTGCCTCATTAGTTACATTTTATTTTTTAATTTTTTTAGATTTTCAGTGTGATTGGATCTCCACGGGCATCACATCTATATTTCAACGCCAAGAGTTTTCTCTTATTTTTGTAATAAACTTTTCAGCTTCTTTTGAATTCAACTTGCGCACTTTATTTTTATTACTACTTTTGAAAAATCAATTAGATTGCTCTGATAATATCCCATGTTGGTACCAAGGTGTGCTGTATATTAAATTTCTTCCTATTTTAAAATTTATTATGGTAACTGATTAATTTCTTGTGGGAAATCCAGTGGTATTTGTTGTAACCACTGGATGTATATTTTGAAAATGATTTTATTTGCAGATACAAAACTGGGTTAGACCAAGTTTTAGGAAGGTTCTTCTGAAATTTATATAAAATTTTGATAGGGTTTTCCCGAGGCGGGACCCATCCCGGGTACGGTTCTGTCAACAAAATCATGACAAAACCAAAACATTCCTTTACTCTTTTAGATCGTTTTGCAAACCACACCATAGATAGTATTACTTTTAAATAAATTTAAAGTACACACTCAAACCGAAAAGGAAAGTAGTATTTAAAAATACATAATATCATTGCCCAAAACAACAAACCAAAATGCGAAAGAACATGGTACCAAGCCATGCCTACCAGTCCGCACCCTGCCAAGTCCTACTGCTTAGCCTTCAACTTACCTACCACATAGGACAGACAGCAATGGTGAGTGATAAACACTCAGTAGACAACCATATGCATATTTCAATGCCATATCATGAAGTGTAACACTGTACACCTAAAATCATCATTTTTCCCTATTTATTTAAAACCAAAATGCCCACTCTCTTTTCGCGTTTCGTACACAAAACATCACACCTCTGTGGTATGCGGATGAACCACCATTCCGAGCAACCCACCGCTATGTGTGGTCAGTAATTCGCAGAGCGACTATAAACTAGGGTTTGAAATCATACACCTCGTCGTGCAAACCATTTTGAACATATAAACCCCCAGGGAAAACAAATCCTTCATTTAACATAAAACAATAATTCACCATAATTGTTCTATTCAAATGAATGATTATGCTACAATACAAAGTAAAACCAGACAACACAGTAAAACTGTAATTACCAACCGTTCTTTTCCAACATCCGTAATCACCAAGATGCCCCTGCTCAGTCAACGATTACAAATTGCTCAACCACAATGATGTAATTACTAAAATTCTATTGGTCATCTCAGGAATTACCAAGATACCTCTCGAGTAAATGAAAAATTACCAAAATACCTCTCAATAGATATATGGTTAATTACCATTCTACCCTCAGTAAAACAACAGAAATACTATTTCCAACCGTATACGCATTTATAAATACATATATACATAAATACATATACAAAATATGCATATATATATACATATTCACATACACATATATATACTCAAACACATATATACACACCCATATATGTATACACGTATTCTATACATATATACATGCATACAAATATAATTTATACACACACATAATTATATATGTATACATACCCCCGTGTATAGAAATACTCACAAATATATATATATTAACTTAGTACTCAAATTAATATGTAATGTATTATTTTTATACATAAAACTTTACAAAACACACTCAAGTTTACATAATAAATACATACATATAATATATGTATTTTGTAAAATATATCTATATTTATTATTAGGATTCAGCGTCGATCGCTGTGAGATGTCGTGGGATAATCGAAAATTGAAGCTGATTCTTGGCAGTTTGAACTCATCGCCGTTCGCGGATTGAACTCAGGCATCGATTTTCCTGCTGGTTCGAGCTGGACAAGTTGGGTTTGAGCTTGGATTGTGATTCGCACTCGACGGGTTATTGTGGAGGAGAGATTAGGAGAGCTAAGCTTTGTTGAGATGTCGTCTTCACGGGTTGAGCTGAGCTTTGTTGTGCTTGGTCGCTACTTCAATTCGCAAAATTTGGTTCGTGGAGCTGCAACTGAATATACGGCTACAGATTAGATCGCGGCTCGGTTGTTAGCTGGGATATGGAGTTGGGTTAGTGTACTTCGCAACTGGAGCTTCGCTGAGGGAGTCGCTGTTCGTCTGTGTGGAGCATCCAGATCACGGCTTGGGATAGGGCCAAGCTGGGGTTTCAACTGAGCAAGTTTGTGTAGCAACTATGGGTTCAGGAGCTTCTCTAGTTGGGCTCGTGGACTTGGCCCGCAGGTATCGTTAGTTGTCTGATCGTAGGTTAAGCTCGAGCTGCGAGTTGGAGCCGTCTTCTTCATGGGTGGAGCTTGAGCTTAGATCGCAAATCGCTCTGAGCTTTCGCTTTGCTGGTTTGTGGAACTGTTTTCTGTATTGGCTATTGTGCTTACAGGGTTGTGTAATTCTGTTGTGTTTATTAGATTTCTTGTATGTATTTGTGGGTTTGAGAATTGATTTTGTGAGGACTCTGAACAACTCCTTATATAAGTTGGTGAAATTTGTTCTGGAATTTTGGTTATGGCACACTTTATTTTGGATTGGAAATGATTGGTTAGGTTAGATAATGCTACAGGAGGTGATGCTGAGGAGGTATTGCACAGGTTGGTAACTGTGGTAAGGCAGTAATGCTGGGCACTCCAACTGAGGCACTAATTATGCGAGACACCTCAAAAGAGGCGTGCCTATACAAGACATTCCAAATAAGGCAGTACCTATGCAAGAAAATAAAAAACAATCTTCTTTCGTATTTGTTGTTAATGGTGGTGCTAATACGGTGACAACCATCAATCAAAATGCACCAATTAAAAAAGGAAATTATGTTTCAATCCGTGTTAATGACGCTGTTTATCAAGAACGCATTGTTTTTTGTCAATTTCTCTAATTGCAAGAGTTGTACAATCTGGCGATGCAAAAATCCACGCATGCTTAGGTTTGGGTGAGATTTTACAATCTGAGTTGGGAATATTAGCATCCTCAGATTATATCTGATCTTGCTAGAGGAATTGGGGTTCCTTTGAAAATCGACAACGCAACTTTATTAGGCAAGTTTTGTCACTTCGCTCGGGTCCTCGTAGATCTGGATTTTACAGGTTTCATTCTCGAAACTTTATTATTAGAAACCAAAGACTCATTCAACTGCATTTTGAAAGCTATCCAGAATTTTGCTACAATTGTCAAAGCATTGGGCATTCAGTGGGCAGATGTAATATGGTGCACAATCGGATTCTTCATGTACCGAAGCCTTCAAAAAAGGTCCACGGTGAAACAAAGCAAAGTACTTAGATCTATAGACACAAGCCCCTTATCGCTACTCCTCAGACGAACTCAGTTTAGAGCCCCTTCAACAGTAGTAGATACTGGGATAGCAACTTTCAATTCAGAGGCGAATCATGCAGCTCAGGTAAACACTATGGAAAATGATGTTCAAATAGTTTCTTTAGATATGGGCGTGGTTCAGTGTTCGAACATGACACAACTCTGAATGATACTTTTGATGATGAGTTACGTTTAGAGAGACTGGGTTTTATAGGATATTTCAGGCAGGCAGGTTCTACATTTAGAGGGGTTCACCTTTAGGGGCCAGAACAATAGGGATAAAACTATGATTCTCTACGACCTAGCTATGGCTCTTAGCACGACGCAACAAAACCTAGACTTAGCCGCCTTGGACCAGTTAGTTTCGAAAACCAAGGATTCAAATACTTAGACCACAGTCAAAAGTAAGCCGGATCGACCAACGAAATTAGAGTAGCCTAAATGGCATCAGGAGCAACCAATAGCAGGACTGATCAAGTCTGCGACTTGAGCCTCTAAATATGGTATTCAATGAATATTCTTTATTAGAACTGCAGGGGCTTCGATAATCCAAATACTCAAAGGGTACTATACAATTTTTTCATTGCCATAACCCCACTTTATTATGCTTGGTGGAGTCTGTGGTCACATTTGATACGATTCCAAACTCCTTTTGGTCTTCTTTACATATGGACTTCATTTATGCTAATAATTCAGTTATCTTGCCTACCATGTGGATTTTTACTTCTCGTTGTTTGGAGGATGCTAGAATTTTGTTCAGTGAAGAATAAATTATTTCTGTGGATATACCGAGGGTTGGAGGTCGGCTGTTTTCTTTTGTGTATGGGAGTGTTTTTCCTAAACGTCAGAAAAATCTATGGGCATCCTTGGGCACTTTTGTTGACTCTATTGATCATTCGTAGATAGTTATTGGAGACTTCAATGTCATTCCGGGTGCACATGAGAGGTCTGGTGGTGGTCCTCCTATCCCCTTTTCCTATTCTAACCTTCAGGAGGCGATGGAGGCTACAGGTTTGTTACCTATTGATACGCACAGAACTTTCTTCACTTGGAGTCGATGTGAGACCTTGCGGGTATATTCAAAGCAAATTGGACAGGCCTTTCTGCTCAGATTCTTGCTTGGAGATTTGGGATCCCATTGCTTGTTGTACTTTAGCCAAGCAACTTTCTGATCATCATCCGTTGCTGTTGAGTCTTTCTAAACTTAGTAATGTGGGCCCACGCCCTTTTTGGTTTCAATTTATGGGGTTGCTAAATAAGGATTTCAAATCCTTCATTTAGAGTATTTAGGCTAAGGAGGTTATAGGTAGTCCTTTCTATCGGGTTATTACTAAATTGAAAAAAGTGAAGTATACTCTTCGGAGTTGGAACAGGGATGTCTTCAGTGATATTCATGAGAAATTACTTTGGCTGAGGAGAAGCTTCTTGCAGTGCAAACCATTATAGGACCGAGGGATTCAATGAGAAGAGATTAGCTAAGGAGGCTGCTACACAGGTTCAACTTGATGAGGCTCTGCTCTTAAGAGAAACTATGCTTTGGGATCAATGTCGTGTTAAATGGTTGAAGGAGGGTGATTGTAACTCCAAATTCTTTCATTCGCTTTTTCAAGTTCATAAATTTCAACGCCCTTTGTCTTCTTTATCGATACAAGAGGTTAATGTTTCAGATGAGGCTACTATCAAAAGTCAAATTGTGGATTATTACAGATCTTCATTCTCAAACAATGAAACTCTGATTACTGATTTCTTCAACTTAGATGGGATCATCCTAAGTTTATTGACTGCAGAAGATAATTTTCTTTTAACTGGTTTACCCGATTCCGAGGAAGTTAAACAAGCTGTGCTTAACTTGAACCCAACCAGCACCCCCGACCCTGATAGTTTTCCAGATTCTTCTTTTTCCAAACTTACTTGGATTTTATTCATTCCGATGTGGTAGATGCAGTGTGATCCTTTTTTCTTTCGGGAGCTATTCATTTGGGTCTCAACTCTAATTTCGTGGTGCTTCTTCCGAAAATGCAAAGTGCGAACTTGGTGGACAAATTTTAGCCTACCATGTTGGGAAACTTCCTTTTCAAAGTGGTTTCAAAGATTTTAGCTGATCTGCTTGCGGGGATCGCTTCCAAAATTATTTTTGATAATCAGTTTGGTTTCATTCGAGGCATAAACATTGAAGACTGCATTCCGACTGTGTCAACCATCTCGACAGTAAAGTTTTTTATTGTAATGTTGCTTTGAAAATAAACATTCGTAAAGCTTTTGACTCGATGAGCTGGGATTTCCTACTAGCAGTCTTAGACAGGTTTGGCTTTTGCATCAATTTTTGCTCGTGGATAAAATCGATTCTTAACTCAGCAAATATTTCAGTTTTGATTAATGGGATTCCGAACGGCTACTTTGGTTGCTTGTGAAGGGTTTGACAAGGTAATCCTCTATCTCCCTTTGTTATTTGGCATTACCAAAAATTTTTTTAGCAGGTTCCTGTCCCGGATGGTCTCTCAAGGCTCTCTCCTGCTGATTTCCTCTCCGAAGAATTTCTCTTCTCTGTCTCACCTTCTTTACATTGATGATGTGCTTATGTTCTATAGAGGGACTTATCAGAATATGACAGGTATTTTTGATACCCTGCACGTTTATGGCTCTTTACCATGTCAGATTGTTAATCTAAATAAATTTTATATCTATTTTGGTTCTGATGTCTCTCTTTCGCATAGGGCCAAGATTTTGGCGGATTTTGGGATCAAGGTTGCATCTCTTCCCTTTACTTACCTTGGTATTCATCTCTTTAAAGGCAGTCTTACCCAGGTTATTCTTCGCCCCATTACCGATCGCAATTTGGAGCAATTAGCTGAATGGAAAGGTCACACTCTTTCGTTGGAGCAATTACCTCTAAGTTTGTTCATACTTTTATGGTCTACAAATGGCATGTGGGTTTGTTTAAGTCTCTTAACAGGGCTATTCGGAATTTCTTATGACCGAATCTTTATTAGTTCGGAAATCTGTCTCGGTTGTTTAGTCTATATGTTGCCGGCCTACTAAATAAGAGGGTTTAGATCTAAAAAACCTAATCACTTTCAATAAAGCACTGTTGAGCAAGTTCACTTGGAAATTGATAAATAAAGATTCATTTGTTTTTTGGTTTCTCCAGGTGCGGTTTTTGGGAAAACTCAACCCCTTGTATTATGCTGCTTCTTTGATATGGTCTCCTCTCAGACAGCTTTATCTTTCTTTATAGTAGGAGTCGATTTGAATTATCGAGGTCCACTCCAAGGTTCGTTTATGGGTCGACAACTTGTTGGGGATACCTATCGTTGAGCTGTTACATAATTATAGCAATTTATGCGATTCAAGTCTTCTGGTCGATGATCTAGCTGATTCTGATGGCGTTTGGAACCTTCCGATGAGCTTCCGTGCGGCTTTTCTTCAGTTGACTATGTGCATTGAGGAAGGGACGATTACGATGGACAGGTCGGATGAGAGAGTTTGGGTTCATTCCATTTCGGGCTCCATTTCTTATCGAGATGTTTATCTTTGTTTATGTACGGCGGCTTCTCCCCCAATGTGGGCTAAATTCACATGGAAGAATTTCATTCCTCCTTATCGTTCAGTTTTCTCTTGGCGCCTTCTCTTGGGGCGTCTTCCAACAGACAACATCTTGATCAGGTTTTCTCATGGCCTCCAAATGCAGAATTTGTGGCAAGGAATCAGAAACTATTTCTTATCTTTTCTTGACTTGTTCCTACACAGTTGCCATTTGGGATTGTCTAGGGATTGCTTTTGGACTCAATTTGGATGCTTCAAATTCGGCTGGTTATCTTTTCAAAAGGCTATGGCAGTTTCTTTACGCTCGCAGGTTTTCAATCTCTGGACTATGGCTATTGTGAGTGTCTTCTCTGCTATTTGGTTTGTTCGGAATCAAAGACACTTTGAGAATTTTCTTATACCCTTAACTCGTTCTTTGGCTTTGATTTGGGCTTCTATTAGGGAAGCAGATGTTATTCAAAAGAGGAGGATGTACAACTCTATTGGTGACCTTTTGGTCTTCAGGAATTTAGGGGTTGCAGGTGTTGTGCCTCGGGTTCCTCAGATTATTCCTGTGCTTTGGTCTCCACCGCTGATTGGGTGGTTGAAGGTTAATACTGATGGTGCAGTTGATAGTTGTCCAGATCCGGGCGAATGCGGTGGCTATTTCGTCACTAGTAGGAGTTTCATTAAAGATAGTTTTGTTGTTCCTTTGGATTCTTATTATGCTTTTGAGAATGAACTTTTGGGTGTTATTACTACTATAGAATGCCTTTTCCAACTTCCTTCAAAGTCCAGCATACATGCTCTCAGTATGTCCTCTAGTGTCTGAATCATCCACTCCGACTGACCATCTGTCTGTGGATGAAAAGCTATACCAAAAGCTTTAGCAAACTAAAGGGCCTTTGATGTTCGATTTTTACTTGTTGGCAAATCAAACACTGCTCCACGAACCTCGCAATGTTCATACCAGCCCACCAAAAAGTTTTAGAGACGTCCTTGTATATCTTAGTAGACCCAGGGTGAACTGAGTAAGGTGTACAATGAGCCTCTACCAAAATCTCTTTCTTTATCTACTCGACACTTAGTACACACAACCGAGTACCAAACCTCAAAGTTTCATCTTCAACAAGATTAAATTCTGGCTTCTTCCCTTCAATGACTTCATCTCTTATCTTCTAAAAAACTGCATCGCTAGCTTGCCCCTCCTTTATCTTGTCTAAGATCGAGGGTTGAATTGTGAGCCACACCAACATAAATGAACACTGGTTAGTAACTAACTCATTGTCCATACTCATTGTCCTCCAAAATACGAGGTTGAGAAATAATTAGACAACCACTAAACCCCGCATACTTTCTGCTCAATGCATTTGCCACGATGTTCGCCTTACCTGGATGATAGTTGATAGTACAGTCATAGTCCTTGACTTACTCCAACCATCTCTTCTGCCTCATGTTCAACTCCTTCTGAGTGAAAAAGTACTTGAAACTCTTATGATCGGTGTAGATGTCGCACTTCACTCCATACAAGTAATGACGCTAGATTTTCAAAGCAAACACTATCGCTGCTAACTCCAAATCATGTGTACAGTAATTCTGCTCATACGGCTTCAACTGGTGCGAAGCATATGCAATCACCTTGTCATTCTGCATTAGAATGCAACCCTGACCTTTTTCAGAAGCATCATTATAGATCACAAAATTGTCTTCGCTGTTCGGCAAAGCAATAATAGGTGCAGAGACTAGTTTCCATTTTAACTCCTAGAAACTCTTCTCACACTTCTCTAACCAAACAAACTTACTTTCCTTCCTCAACAACTGCGTCAATGGCAACGCGATCTTAGAAAACTTCCACAAACCGACGATAGTCCTCCTCGTGCGAAACACACTCTTCGGTCTGTCGTTCTTTCTAATATTCAACTGATGGTAACCAGAACCAAGGTCAATCTTTGAAAAGATACTTGCGTCTTTCAACTAATCAAACAAGTCGTCAATCCTAGGTAACGGCTACTTATTCTTGATCGTCACATTGTTAAGTTCTCGGTAATCAATGCACAGATGCTTTGAACCATCTTTCTTCTTCACAAACAAAATTGGTGCTCCCCAAGGTGAAACACTAGGCTTAATAAAATCTTTGTCTAGCATATCTTGCAATTGCTCCTTTAACTCCAACTCTGTCAGTGTCATTCGATACGGTGCCTTAGAAATAGGTGTAGTCCCCGGTACCAAGTCAATCGTAAACTCTACCTCTCGATCCGGTGGTAACGCAGATAACTCCTCAGGAAAAATATCTAAAAATTCTTGAACGACTCTGACATCTTGCAGTTGAAGAGTATCCGATTCCTTGTCAACAACGCTACCAAGAAACACCTGACACCCTTGATGCAAACATTTAAGAGTTTGCATCGCCGTTAGCAACTTAGGTCACGATCTAAATATCGAACCTGCAAACTCAAACCTCTGACCATCTACAGGGCTAAACCAAACCTTCCTCTCCTTGCAATCAATGTAAGCCTCATACTTAGATAACTAGTCTATACCGAAGATCACATCGAAATCCAACAATTCCAATATAATCAAATCGACATACAGTATCTCGTTACCGAGGCACACATCACAATCACCAAGCAAAGAAAAAACAAACATAATTA
The DNA here is from genome assembly GCA_007844105.2 of Rhamnella rubrinervis. NCBI lineage: Eukaryota > Viridiplantae > Streptophyta > Magnoliopsida > Rosales > Rhamnaceae > Rhamnella > Rhamnella rubrinervis. Next base: position 5,194,417 of record CM017583.2, on the reverse strand, counting down.
CACCTGAAAGTGTAGTAACAGATAAACCACAATCAAGACTAATAGGTTCTCCAGCCAATTTAGCAGCAAAATGACTAGACACAAACGGGAGCGTAGCACCCGAATCAAACAGTGCAAAAGCATTTAAACCATTTAAGGTAATGGTACCTGCAACCACTGTGGTGTCGTCTTTCTCCGTTTCCTCCTTAGTCAATGCAAACACAGGCCCTGAGTAGGCTGCTACGTCTTTGCAGCTCTTGGATAATTCCTCTTTATGTGACCAGGCTTGCCACATCTATAACACACTACAGTTTTTCCCTAGCACTCTCCAAAATACTGCCTTCCACACTTACTACACCATGTTATACCAGGTCGGTTATCCCCCGCCTTGAACCTCTTATTGCTGTTGTCGCCGCGATTACCGCTCAACCATGGCTTCTCACCAAACTTTCTCTTCTGAGAGGATCCTCCTCTCCACTGCTTCTTTGCAGGAGCAGAACTTGATTTTGTTACCTTTCCTACCTCCGGAACAGAATCCTTTGCAATCAACTGCACCCGCTGCAGTAACTCAGAGTATGAAGGAAACTGAAACATGGCGATAGCATTATAGAGCTCAGGTTGCAGCCCCTTTTCAAAACGTCGAGCCTTCCGCTCCTCGATATCTACAAGATATGGAGCGTAGTGAGAAAGTTCATCAAACTTCTGCTCGTACTCCACTAGGAAAAGTTTCCTTGCTTCAAACATATAAATTTTGTTTCCTTCTCATCCCGCTTCACTCAAGGAAAATACTTCTCATAAAACAATGTCTTGAATAAGACCCACATCATCGGATGCTCGTCGGTATGATATGCCCTCTTAATCATATCCCACCACTGACTGGCTCCCTTCTTCAGTATGAAGGAAGAACAGATCACTTTCTATGTTTCTGAAACTTCAGTCAGCAAAAAGATCTTTTCCAACTCACGAATCTAATTTTCTGCTACCAGTAGATTCGACGATCCGTCAAATTTCGGAGGATGAAGATCACAGAATTGTTTCACCATCGTATTAATCCCCGCAGATTGAGGCAGTTGCTGGGGCTGTGGTTGTTGCTGCTGCACATTCTGAGCCACTAACCTTTCAAGGGCCTCCAACAGGTGGCCTGTAACATCCCCCGAACTGCCCTCAGGCTCGGGATAAACGTTCCTTGTAAAACGTGGCATCTGAATCCAACAAGAGAATAAATCTTAAACAAATTATTCGATAATAATTTGATAAGATACACAACAAAACAACACTTCATTTTTACAATAAAACGTTATACAACCAGCACACCATACATATATTATATAATATATACATAGTACATATATACTCATATATACATATACCATATGTATAAAATATAATATATATATACACACAACATGGTCACTACGACATCGGAATCCTAATCACTAGATGGCTCATTCAGGCGTATACCCACGAGGAATGTAGTCATCAGAACCCATGGAGTCCTCTTTTGGATCCTCAGAATCCTCCTCAACAACCTCCTTGGAATCCTCCTCAACAACAGGCTGTCCTTCATACCCCTATGCATCCAATTGTCCCCACTTGGCCATCTACTCATCGGGGTCCCCATCAAACTAATCTAGATACCACATAAGCATATCCTGACGATGATCGGCCTCAAGCTGCTCCAAACCCTCAGCAAGTACATAACAATGACCCCTGTCTGGTAACGGTACTATACGGGTTTGGCCACACATAAACCTAGCAACAGTATGTAACCTATGCTCCTGCTCACGATGAGTGGACTCTGCATCCAACTCTATGTCCTGATATCCTTCACCAGCAGTAGACCGACTATCGCCTCTCTGGAATATCCTCCCATCACAAAACCCTGACGATGCCCTAGGGTCACCGTACGAATTACCACTGGCGGATCAACTCTCCTATGTAACCAATCAGATAAACGGTTGATCCATTGACCCATCTAAACAACACGGCAACATAAAACAGAATAAATAAATATGAACTACTAAAAATGAATCTAAAAGACAGTCTACCTCGGCGCGCAAGTGGACACTGGTGCATCAGCAAGTACATGTTCAAAAATCTAAGGCTCTGATACCAAAACTGTAACACCCCCTTACCCAAGCTTAGGTTCCCGAGAAAGGTGTGTTAACCGTATTTTTTTTTCTTTTTAAATTTCATTTTCTGAAAATGTATTTGGACAAAACCATAAAAAAACCAAAACATTCTTTTACTCTTTTAGATAGTTTTGTAAACCACACCATAGACAATATTACTTTAAAATAAATTCAAAGTACACACTCACACCGTATAGCAAAGTAATATTTAAAAATATATAATATCATTGTCCAAAATAACAAACCAAAATGCGGAAGAACATGGTACCAAGCTGTGCCCTCTAGTCCGCACCTTGTAAAGTCCTACTGCTTAGCCTTGGACTTATCTGCCACACAGGATCAACAACAACGGTGAGTGATAAACACTCAGTAGACAACCATATGCATATGCCAATGACATATTATAAAATGTAACAATGTACACCTAAAATCATCATTTTTTCCTATTTATTTAAAACCAAACAGCCTACTTCTCTTTCCGCGTTTCATGCACAAAAAACCACGCCTCCGTGGTATGCAAATGAACCACTATTCCAGGCGACCCATCACTACGTGTGGTCAGTGATTCACAGAGCGACTATAAACCAGGGTTTGAAATTATGCACCTCATCATGCAAACCATTTTGAAAATACAAACCCAAGGAAAAACAAATCCTTCATTTCACATAAAATAATAATTCACCATAATTGTTCTATGCAAATGAATGCTCATGCTACAATACAAAGTAAAACCAGACAACACAGTAAAACTGTAATTACCAATCGTCCTATTCCAACGGCTGTAATTACCAAGATGCCCTTACTCAGTCAACGATTACAAATTACTCAACCACAATGATGTAATTACCGAAATGCTATTGGTCATCTTAGGAATTACCAAGATACCCCTTGAGTAAATGGAAAATTACCAAAATACCCCTCAATAAGTATATGGTTAATTACCATTCTACCCTCGATAAAATTACAGAAATACTATTTCTAATCGTACACGCATTTATAAACACATATTCACATACACATAAATACATATACAAAATACGCACATATAAATATATATACACAAACACATATACACACACTCATATATGTATACACGTATTCTATACATATATACGTGCATACAAATACAATTTATACACACACATAATTATATATGTATACATAACCCCATGTATAGAAATACTCACAAATATATATATATATATATATATATATATATATATATTAACTTAGTACTCCAATTAATATGTATTATATTATTTTTATCAATAAATCTTTACAAAACACACTCAAGCTTACATAATAAATACGTATATAAAATATATGTATTTTGTAAATTATATCTATATTTATTATTACCCAAACACATGGGTAATTAATTATATTTATGCAAATGTAAATAATAGCAATTGAAAATACTTGCATATATATATTAATTAACAAATAGCAATTTAATATATATATTTATATATATATATGTATTAAAATAATTTAAAAATTAGAAAAGACCTCAATACCCCTCTAATTTCCAATATGTTTAACTCTACCCCTCTTGTGAAAATGATAAAAATACCCCCAATAATTTTAAAAATTCCATCTACGTCCCTATATGTCAAATGACCAAAATGCCCCTTGATCTTTTTCAAAATTCCATCCATATTCCTTACATATAAAATACCAAAATGCCCTTGACCAATTTTGAAAATCCCACTTGTGCCCCTTACATGCAAGTTTACCATTTTAGCCTCGGAATTTTCAAAAATCCCCCTTTTAAATGTGAAAAGACCAAATTGTCCTCACGTGTAAAAATTTACACATAACTACCCTATAATGGTCGGCCCCTCTTCATGCAAAATTCCATTGTTTTCTTCATCAAATCGTCAAATTAAGCATGCTAAACATCCAATTCACCAACCAATTTCAACAATTCAAGCTTAAATCCAACAAATTCAAGCATTAAACACCAATTCAATCAAACCCTAAGCCTAGCAATTGGGGATTTCACCAACCAGCTCATTGTATATTAAATTAAGCACCATCAATCATCACTTCCATGATTCCAAGCAAGAATTCACCAAATTAACCAACTAAAACACATGGATTTGCAAGAAAATAAAATAGGTATGGTTGTCTACCTTGATCCAAGCAAATTTTCAACACTCCTAAACTTTGAAAAGCCTTCAAAACCAAGCAAAAAATTTCCCCCAAGGGGCGGACCCCTACCCTTCAAATTGCACTAGAGAATTTTTTGAATTTTATGAATTTCTTCACCTTCTCTCTTTAGGTTTTTTTGCTATCTCTCTAGAATAATTGGAAACAACACAAATGCAAAATGGGAAGTAGGAGAGTCGGCCATCCCAATTAAAAAGCCAATTGGTGACTTATTTTAATCATAAAATAAAATGAAAAGTAAAGATATTTAAATATATATTATTAAAATAATAAATAGTGAATGTCAAAGTGGTCAAACTTTGCCCAAGGGCAAAATGGGTAGAAAAATTTTCTCAACTCCCCACGAGGTAGTATGGGCCCTTACAAAATGCTCGGGGAATTCAGAAGCTATTCATTTCAGTGAAAAAGGAAAAATTGCAATAAAATCGAAAACGCGTCTGGAAATCGACAGTTTTGGAAAAATAGCTTGGTTATTACAACTTTATCCTCCTTAAAAGAAATTTCGTCTCCAAAATTTTATTAAAGGAGTAAACATACTATACAAACAAAGACAAATACTTGGTCTTATCTCCTCTTCATGTTCCCAAGTCACTTCTTCCACAGAGTGATTCCTCCAAAGAACTTTAACCAATGGAATCGTTCAATTCCTAAAACTTGGTCCTTTCGGTCTAGAATTCTTATTGGATTTTCCTCGTACGTCAAATTTTCGTTGACCTCCAACGGCTTATATTCAATGACATGGGAAGGATCATGCACGTACTTTCGCAACATCGAAACATGAAAAACATTGTGCGCACTAGATAGATTAGGAGGTAAAGCTAACCAATAAGCCAAAACCCCAATCCTCTCTAGTATTTCAAAAGGTCCGATAAAACGAAGACTTAACTTCCCCTTTTTCCCGAACCTCAGCACACCCTTCAAAAGTGCAACTTTAACAAATATCTTCTCACCAACCTCAAACTCGAGATCCTTCCGCCTCACTTCTGCATAACTCTTTTGTCGATCCTGAACCACCTTCATTCTCTAATGATATCGCTAGTTTGTTGCAAAATCTCTGGTCCAAGCAACTTTCGTTCACCAACTTCATCCCAATGCGATGGAGACCTACACTTACGATCGTACAAAGCCTTATACGGAGCCATTCCAATGGATGCGTAAAAACTGTTGTTGTAGGAAAACTCCACCAATGGTAAATGCCTTTCCTAGCTACCTTCAAAGTCCAGCATACTTGCTCTCAGTATGTCCTCCAGTGTCTGAATCATCCACTCCGATTGCGGATGAAAAGCTGCGTTGAAGGTATTGGTATTTAATTTCATAGTTTAGGAGGCAATATATAACTTTGTACATAATTTAGGGCGTATTAATGCTAAAAATCATTTCCAAAATAATATTTAGTATGACAATCTTTCTCACGTCAACTATCGTGACCACTGGTGATTTTATTTTATTTTATTGCTTATATACAATGCTAAGTAGGCGGATATTTTTTTATAAGATGTTTATATAGCTTTATCATGAGTATATATATATATATATATATATATATATATATTAGGGATCCTAACTTTTGAGTTTCCAAATGTATACCAAATGACATGGCTGTTTTCTATATATATATATATATTACAACTGAGTCTCATTAAAACACTTAATTCAAAAACATAGAAGATGGATAATAATCACCATTTATAACACCCTAATTCTCTGCATTATTTTGTTTTATGCAACTTTTTTTTTTTGTCACCAACAAATATTCTTCATCCTAAATTTTAATATTTTCTCTTAACTTCTCATAGATGCATTGGAATAGGTAATTATATTTTAACGTTTAATATTTTCTAGCTTCTAAAATGTTTTGTGCATGTAAATTAATTTTTTAGGATTTTTGAAATTTTATTTTAATTACTTATATTGAATTTTTTTTATAAAAAGTATATATGATTTAATTTGTTTTTCAAGGTAAATATAAGATTATGATCATTGAATATAATTATACTTTTTATTTCTTATATTGAACCCTTTTTTTTTTTGCGTTTTTATTAATTCTTAAGTGTTTTTACAAAAGCTTGAAGGTCTATTGTTCTATAAATTATTATATGCTTTTTCTATAGTTATTTTTATAACTCAAATTTTACTATGATTTTGACAAAACATGATAAATTGCACAGAAAAATTTAATCCAAGAAAAATGGTTACCTTAAAAAAAATGATACCTTATAATGATCCAATTCGAATGATGAAGAGATTGATAAACATAAACTCCAAAATAATATTAAATAAGTTAATTAATTAATAAACTTACCTCTATGAAATTTTGATAGTCATATGTGTTTTTTTTTCCTTAAAAAAAAAGAAAGGCTAACAATGAAAATTTTATTTTATTTTATTTATTTGCTCTTAACTTAATGGAAACAACAAGGGTGACACAAATTTGTATATATGTATTTTTAATTAAATTAAATGTATGATATTAAAATTTTTATTCATTGGTGATAAAAAAAAATTATAAAAGAAAAATACGATGTTATAAATGGTGATAAATATCTATTTTTTAAGTTTTTTATTTATATGTTTAACGATGCTGAGTTGGAAAAGAAGAAAAAAATTTATTTTTTTAACAATGATATATAGTGCAAATGTAAGATCCTAAACTTTAATATTCTTATATATATATATATATATATAATTTATATATTATATTAAAAAATGAAAAGGTAAAAGTTTTAAAAAATATATATGAAAAAAAAGGAGCTAAATATAGGCCAACCTCCGTTGAACAGTAGTGATGCAGAATAACTGTAGCGGAAAGACAGAAACAGAAGGAAGTGAGAGATTGTCAACCCACTGAAGCCACTCACTATTGGAAGAGTCTTGAATGAAATTATGACGAACCAAGACTCACAAACCCTCCAACAAATTAAATAAAAACCCAAAAAATAAAAAATAAAAAATCCAAGATATCACCAAAAATTTGGCAAACCCAGCAACAGTGGCGGAGATTGTATAATCTGATGAGGAAAAATTTTTCCTGACTAGTCTCTCTCAATCACACACCACCTGCTTGACAAAAGGCCAAACCCAACAAAAAAAATCACGTTCGTAATTATGCTAAACAAGAAGCAAAAGTTGGTGGACTCCCAGAAGAAAAAGAAGAGAAGGAAGAAAAAACAACAACAAACACAAAGAAGAAGAGAAGCCGAGCACCAAGCAAGCATGTATAGCAGGACGAGCACTTTGCTGTAAAAAAGAAGAAGTGTATGCTTCGCGTTGACTTCCCCAAAATCTTTCTTTCACTGCTTTAGATTGTGACTCTCACGGCTTTCATCAATCAATCTTTCTTTCTTTCTTTTTTTTTTGGCTAATTTTTCTCCATCTTTTGTTGTCCACCTCTCGTTCTCTCTGTAAAGGTAGGTGAAGGCATCTGTCTGTCTCCCTCTCTCTTCCTTATCTTTGCCTTCATTGAATGATAAATGGGCTTGTTTACTTTTCCCTATTTTCTAAGCCTCTATTCCTCACTTGGGTTTTCAGACCCTTTAGTTAATGTCACCGCTGAGGTCAAACTGTGTCTTTTAATTTTCTGGGTTCTCTAATTAAGTTCATCTTATATTAAGCAATATCATTTTTTTTTTTTTTATAGAATCCACAACTTGGGTTCATTTTTCTATTATGCCAACTTGAAGGGTATGTTGGGTATGGAGTAGAACCAAGAAAACTTCCATACCATAATAACAGCTTTGTGAGAAAATATATTTAACATTTTTCTATAATCTCTCTGCAATTGTTTAGTTACTCAAAAATGGCCAGGCAGTGGAGTTTGTTCCAAACCCAAAATTTATTCTCGTTGCCACTCATCTTTTGTTTTACAGTTTCCCTTGTTGGTTCTCTAAACCAAGAGGGTCATTTTCTTTTGGAGCTTAAGAAATCTCTATCTGACCCAAATAACAATCTTGGAAGCTGGGCAAATTCGTCTGATTCAACTCCTTGCAATTGGATGGGTGTGAGGTGTACTGATTTCAAGGTAACTTCTTTGAACCTCAGTGGTCTTAATCTATCAGGCACTTTGTCTCCTAGCATTTACAATCTCTCTCATTTAACTGAGTTGAATGTGTCCACAAACTTCATTTCTGGTCAAGTTCCAGAGAACCTTGTCTACTGTCAAAATCTAGAGATTTTAGACCTTTGCACTAATAGGTTTCATGGAGAACTTCTGACCCCAATTTGCAATATCACAAAACTTAGAAAGCTTTATCTTTGTGAAAATTATTTTTACGGAGACATCCCTGAGGAGATTGGGAACTTAAAATCACTTGAAGAGCTTGTCATTTATAGCAATAATCTCACTGGTAACATTCCAGGATCAATTAGCAAGTTGAAACGGCTTAAGATTATCAGGGCAGGTATAAATTTCCTCTCTGGCCCAATACCTACAGAAATCAGTGAGTGTGAGAGCTTAGCAGTTCTCGGATTAGCGCAAAACAGGCTGGAAGGTCCCTTTCCTAGGGAGCTTCACAAGCTTCAAAATCTTACTGATTTGATTCTTTGGCAGAACCATTTGTCTGGTTTCATTCCTTCTGAGATTGGAAATATAAGTAGCCTGGAGTTGCTTGCCTTGCATGAAAATTATTTCAGTGGAGTGATCCCCAAGGAACTGGGGAGGTTGTCCAATTTAAAAAGATTGTATATATATAAAAACCAGTTGAATGGAACAATTCCACAGGAATTAGGGAATTGTACCAGTGCTGTTGAGATTGATCTTTCAGAAAATCAATTGAGTGGGTTTATTCCCAAGGAGTTGGGTTACATTTCTAATCTCCATTTGCTGCATCTTTTCGAGAACCTTCTGCAGGGATGTATCCCTGAGGAACTTGGGCGGTTGAAGCAGCTGAAAAACTTAGATTTGTCCATAAATAATTTGACAGGAACAATCCCTTTGGAATTTCAGAATCTTGAGTACTTGGTTGATTTACAACTCTTTGACAATCATCTTGAGGGTACTATTCCTCCTCACCTTGGGGTTAATAGCACTCTTCTTACCCTTGACATTTCTGCAAATAATCTTGTTGGGAGCATACCTGCACATCTTTGCAAGTATCAGAAATTATCATTTCTAAGCCTTGGATCAAATAAGCTGTCTGGAAAAATACCTTATGATCTCAAAACATGCAAGTCTCTCATGCAGCTAATGTTGGGAGACAACGAGCTTACGGGACGCCTTCCTGTTGAATTATACAATCTTCTTAATCTTTCTGCTCTTGAACTCTACCAAAACAGATTCTGGGGGCGAATCTCTCCAGACGTAGGCAGGCTCAAGAATTTGAAAAGGCTACTATTGGCAGAAAACTATTTCATTGGGTCTATTCCTCCTGAGATTGGCAATCTAATCCAGCTCGTGACCTTCAATGTTTCCTCCAACCAGCTCTCAGGAAGCATTCCTCATGAGTTGGGAAATTGTATTAAACTTCAAAGGCTCGACCTTAGTAGGAACCAGTTTACTAGCAATCTCCCAGAAGATATTGGAAAGCTTGTGAATCTGGAACTTTTGAAGCTTTCTGATAACGAGTTGGTGGGATCAATACCAAGTACATTAGGGAGTCTGACCCGACTCACAGATTTACAGATGGGTGGAAATCAATTTTCTGGAGGCATTCCTGTTGAACTAGGCCAACTTACTGCCCTACAGATTGCTCTCAACATTAGCCATAATAATCTTTCAGGTTCAATTCCTGACAAGTTGGGGAACTTGCAGATGTTGGAATCCCTGTACTTGAATGACAACCACCTTGTTGGTGAAATTCCTTCATCAATTGGTGAGCTTCCAAGCCTCTTGGTATGCAACCTCTCTAACAATCATTTAGTAGGTGAAGTGCCAAATAACACAGCATTTCAAAAGATGGACTCCTCAAACTTCGCTGGAAACATCGGGTTGTGCAGATTGGATTCTTACAATTGTCATCCTTCTATGTCTCGAAAACAAATCTGGAAAAAGCAGGGTTCATTGAAGGAGATGTTAGTGACCATCATCTCTTTTGTTGTTGGGTTAATTTCTCTGTTTCTTATAGTGGGTTTCTGCTGGGCTATAAAGGGTCGTCAGTCTGCTTTTGTTATTGTTGATGATCATTCAAAGCCTGATGTTTTAGATGATTATTACTTTCCCAAAGAAGGATTTAAATACCAGGACCTTGTTGAAGCTACCAACAATTTTTCAGAAAGTGCAGTTATAGGAAGTGGGGCCTGTGGCATTGTTTACAAGGCTGTTATGGCTGATGGTGGACTAATTGCTGTCAAAAAGCTAAAGTCTCGTGGAGAAGGAGCAAGTGTTGATAGCAGCTTCCGTGCTGAAATATCAACCCTTGGGAAGATCAGACATCGAAATATTGTGAAGCTCTATGGCTTTTGCTACCACCAAGACTCAAATCTTCTCCTGTACCAGTACATGGAAAACGGAAGTTTAGGAGAACAACTTCATGGCAATGGAAGAACGAGTTTATTGGACTGGAACACTCGATATAAGATTGCACTTGGAGCTGCAGAGGGTTTGTGCTATCTCCATTATGATTGCAAACCACAAATCGTTCACCGCGACATAAAGTCGAACAACATTTTATTGGATGAAGTTCTTCAGGCACATGTTGGGGATTTTGGTTTGGCAAAATTGATTGACTTCCCCTACTCTAAGTCCATGTCTGCTGTCGCAGGCTCATATGGCTACATTGCCCCGGGTAATTATATAACTACAAGAATGCTTATTTATCTTTCTTTCTTTTTTTCTTTTCACTTATTTCTTTATTTATAAGTGCATGAAGACATATTTTAGCTTTCTAATGACTAATGGTTAGTGAAGTTAACTATTTATGTGTTCTAGAAGCTTGAATTATCAGCTTAGAGATTTAAAGCATCTATAACATGTTGCCATCGTGGTTTTACTTCTGAAATTCTCCTGGAACTTTTAATTCCACATGATAGGAATGACTGATTAGTAAATTGAACAATCTTATTTCATCTTGAATTATGTATTCCTTAAGATTATTGATGATGTGGGGGCGTTAATCCATTTTGCCAGTTTTTAGGTGTTAAGAGAGAAATTCTTACCTTAAATAAACGAGAAGCCATTTGTTCCATCTGTTGATTATTTAATTTTGTTCAAATCATTAGTCTGTCAACTGTAAATCTTTTAGGAAACTTCTTTAAGATAATAAATATTATCGGTTAAGACAGAATTTTGTAGCTAGATGTGATTGTGGTTTCAGATTTGTAAACTCTACAAAAGTCAAAAACTGAGGCAGGACTTGAACAGTTTAAAACAATAAGTAATAATTCAAATAGTCAAGTACAACTATATTTGTGGCTTATATCGGGAGCGAAGGAAGAATGACGATTGAGTATAGAAAAAATCATGGCAGCTGAGACTGTGTTTGTGAATTGGAGCATGAAAATTTAAAAACATTTGAAAGTTTCTAAATTTTCCAAACTACAGATTATTTATTTTTTCTTTAATATAACTGTGTATTAGAGTACTAGTTTTATTTTTCCATTTGTATTTTGCTTCATTCAAAAAATCAAGTAGTTATGAACGTTAAAATTACAATTAACTTGAAAAATTTTTCAATGGTAGCTTTTGGGGATATCATTTTTCTCTGTGTGTGTGTATTTGTCACTCCACCCTTGACACAATGGTCCTCTGTGATGATGCATGTCATGCATTCGTACATGGTATGCACTCTTCATGTTTCTTTATAAGGTAATTATCAATTTATAGTAAGATCTTTGACAAGAAGTATCCATTATGTTCAACATAATTACTAGAATGTGGTGGTTTAATAAGATTGAAGGATTCTTGTTTGTTCGATTTTTCATTTATTGGCATGTTGGTATATCCCCTACTTGCTTTCTTCTTGGTAAAAACCAAAAAACAAAAATAATAATTTCCGGCACTACAGAAACACTGAACAAATGAAAATAAACAGTACAAGATAAATCTTTAAATCTGTAGGTGTCTTCCAATAATGTGACATCCTGTTTGATGAGCTCTTAGGAAAAAAAAAATGTAATATCGCGTTGAGGGATAAATCAAAAATTAACAATCACATTCGTAAATTAACAAATAACTGGTTTTTTCCGCTTTTTTCTTAAAAATATTTTTATGAAATTAACAAATAACTGTTAGTTGTACATAGATTGGTGTTTAACCTTTCACTCTACCTTCTACACACATAAAATCCTTCTTGATTGTACTAACCATTTAACTTATTGACATTTTTGTCAGAGTATGCATACACTATGAAAGTCACAGAGAAATGTGACATCTATAGTTTCGGAGTTGTTCTGTTGGAATTAATTACCGGAAGGTCACCTGTTCAACCTCTGGAGCAGGGAGGTGACTTGGTCACGTTGGTGAGAAGAGCTATTAAAAATGCAGTACCAACAACTGAAATCTTGGATAAAAGGCTAGATCTGAGTCTTCAAACAACAATTGACGAAATGACTCTATTTCTCAAGATTGCATTGTTTTGCACCAGCACATCTCCGGTTAATAGGCCAACAATGAGGGAGGTTATCGCGATGATGATTGATGCTAGGGAAGCTGTGAGCAAGTGTTCGACTCCGACATCTGAAAGTCCTTTGGATGGAGATTCTTCATCAAGAGGTTAGGAACTAAGTTTACCTAATACTTCATTTTTCTATCTTCTTGCTTTGAAAGTTGTTGGAATCATTGCATATTAATCTATGACTAAAACCAGCGAACTACTGTCTCGTTTTTCTTTCTTTGATTGGTAATTTCGAACACATGTATCAAGCTACTTAACAATTAACAACACGAGACATAAAACATGCATCTTTTCCAAGTTCCCTTTAAAAGTTATCGTTCTAAAGAAAATGCAACTGCTTTTAATCCTCTCTCACCGTGTATATATATATATATATATATATATATATGCATATATGTGTCCATTCAAGATTATCTTTGCTTAGTCTTGTAAACCTTACCATATTTTAATGGAAAACTTGTTTCTAGTTCCCTACTTTGAAATGTTTTATGACTTAATAAAAGAACTAATATTAATGGCTTGCATGATTATGTATTTTGCAGAGGGTATGGAATTCTAGGCTCACATAATCATGTACTTAATTGGTGATTATGTTCTCCCATATATTCTTCAAACTCAATGAGCGTCATCTACGTATTGGGATGATCGACAAAATAAAGTGGTTATCTGTGATCTTCTTTATACTAACCATCTGCTCTGCCTAAATTGGATTGAGTAAGATTCAATTATAGACTCATAATTTAATCTGCTGTGTAGCATTTTAAACTCATAATTTCTATTCAGAATCAAAAATCTTATTAAGCAAGTTTCCACATATAATTTCCCTCTTCCTTACATTATTTGCGCGAATAAATATCACACTCTTTCTTTTTCTTTTTCATTTTTGTTTTTACTTCTTTTTTTCATATTTCCAACGTAATTTTGTCATTTTGTAGCATTTGATAATTGTTCCACCAAATTAACCATTCTAACAAAAAACTATACTCTTTAACATTTTTGGCTTTCATTTTTCTTTTTTGATGAATCATTTTTGGATTTCATGTTGTGTAAAGCAACAGTTATATATGTTGATTTCTCAAATAAATTGATCCACATAAATTGCAGTATCGAAAAATTCAATAACACATTAATATGACATGAGATAACATTAATTTCTTTTCATTTCTATTAATTTGTTGTCTTTCTACATGGGAACTTTGACACACACACATATATGTATATATATTTTAAGTTCCCATTGAGCCTGCACCAAATTGGAGTGGTGTATAGATCATAGTCTTTCTTTGTTTAGAAAATCAACAAAGAGAAGTACTTGTAGTAAAATATTCTGTGAGAACCCAGATCACCAACCTGTTTCTTTAGTCATCCCTTAATTAGAATTTAACATCTCTTTCAAATGAAAAAACAAAAATAAACTAAGGTTAGGCACAGAAAAGGGGATACGTGATCCGGATTTATTTTCTGAACATAAATTTGTTTGGTTTGAAATGTAATAATTAATAAGTCGCAAGTGTATCTTATCAAATTCAAGAAAGTTTACATGGATGCCTTGTCAAATTCAAGAAAGTTATGTCAAACACAATAGAAAGATGGGTTTACCGTTTGAATTTTTTTAATCAATTTCATAAATAATAAATATTTTATCTCAAACGATCGAAAATGCCTTTTAAGGATAATAAATTTTTTTATCTAAAATTACAGATAAAATTTAACATCCCCGAATCAATTTAGCCAAATATGTATATTTTTTTAATTTTTTTTAAAAAATTCATTAATACCGAACCAATTTGTCTTTGACGAGGCATCCGATGAATTTCTTTTTTATTTTTTTTGAAAAATTCATTTTTGCGGAATCAATTTGTTATTGACTAAGCATCTAAAGAAATAATTCATGGAATGACGAAGCAATTCCATAAAACTTGACAGATGCCGAATTAATACTAAATAAAAATTATTTTTTAAAAGATAATTTTAAAATAAAAATTTATCTATATAATATAGGACTGAGCATAAAACCTGTCAACTCGGTGAAACCAATCGATCCGACCCGATTAAGGTGGGTTGGGTCTGGTTTTTTCAAGTTCACGGGTATGATCGATTTAAAATAAAAGAGAAAGATATCAGGTTGGATCGGTCAATAGCTAGTTGAGACCATCAGCACGCAACCCAACCCGCACCGACCATTTTAAAAAATATTATTAATTTTTTTAAAAACTTAGGGTTTGTCTAAAAGTTCAGAGCTTTTCGAAAGTTATTCATTGTCTATTTGAAAGTTTAGCTTTCTCTCTCGTTCATTGTTTGTCGTTGCCGAGGTAGGAAGAGATCATCGTCGTTCTTCATTACTCTATTCATTTTAGAAATCCATTCGCAAGGTTGTCGTGGTTGGAATTGAACAATCGCATGGTTGCTTTGTTCTTTCTTTCACGCCGCTCCTCCTCGTTAGAATCGAAGCACATCTTCAGGTATTCTTCTCTCTTTTCTAGTCTAGTTTTTAGGTTTCTTTTCTAGTCTCTATTATTATTTGATGTTCAATAGTTGCTTATGAGCTTATAAGGATCCGATAATGCTATTTTTGTTTTTGTCCTTTTAATTTTTTTTTAAGATAAGTAAACATTTCAACTACTATAAAAAATTTTCATAAATGGTATGACAAATGCCATTTGGGATTGGCTGGGTCCGGTCCACGGAATTGAGAGAGTTGATATGAATGGGCATTACGTCGGTAGGTAGGAACAATGGATCTTGTTCTGTGAATCTATGAACTGTGTGAGATTTAACATCTATGACTTAATTCTAGAGACCAGGCTTTCAAATATGCAATTGTTATTTACTATACCTTATCTGTTAAGCTTAAGAATAATCACTATACCTTATCTGTTAAGCTTAAGAATAATCATACTTAACGATTTTACTTAATGCATGAAACATTTTTAATTACACAAAATTAATAAATTGTGTTTGCGGCCACTAAATTTGAAGCTGCATAATGTTTCGTACCCATTAATTAGCAAATTAATTAAAATAATCCTATACCATTATTTGCAAATAGCTAGCCTTGAGTTTATGATTTGTTAAAGGTATGATTTTGAATTTTTTTTTTTTTCACAATTGATGGTTTTTTCTGGTTCACAGTTATGGAGGCAATTCCCTTGTGAGAAATTCTCTGGTATCAACTTAATAGAGTTGAGCTCAATATTGCCCTTTTATTGTTCTGTATGGATTAAATGCATTGCTTTTGTCTAAGTTTAGCCCTAGTTATTAATCATAGCCATGAGATTATTTTGATATATTTCAGCTTGTGGGGATATGGGTTTTTGTTGTAATCAATTTTTATGATCTCCTGGGTATTGATATTGTTTTAAATTATGATTTTCTTGTTTTTTATATGTTGTTTATTGGAGATGTACTACTTTTTTTATATACAAAACTGAAATTTGATGTTGTTCTTTGAAATTTTTTAGGTTGGGACATTTACTTCTACTAATTCAACTTAACAATGCAGCGGAAGAAGCCATAAATTATAGAGTACTGTTTCTGTCACCTTTTCTTGTTGTCTTGTAGATTGTATTGTGTGAAGCAAAATAACTACTTGGTAGATGATATTAGATATATATATATTGTGTTTGAATGGCTCAGTGCCGGTTTTGGGTTAAGGCGACCAAGGCGGTGACCTAAAGCCCCCAGACTGCAAAAGACCCAAAAAAAAATTTTTATATATATAATTATATTATGTATTACGATATATTTTTAAAATATTAAAATAATAGAATATTTTAAAAAGATAAATATTTAATGTTAATTTAACAGCTTTTAGAAAAGATAAATAATATTTTTTTTCTAATTTTTAGGCCATATCAATTTTCTAAGATTATTTTTTTTCTCCATCTTCTTTGTTACTTTTCTCTTAATTTTTTTTACTTACTATTTCTCTCATATTTTTCATCTTTTATAAATATTGATTTCAAATCAAGTTTTAAATTGATTGCTCTTTGTGTCTCTCTCAATTCCTACTCTACAAAACTTGATTATTATAAAAAAAAAAAAAAAACTAAGTAACTATTGCTTTAGCTGAAATTTTTTTTTCAAAATTAAAACTAATCAATTCTTATTTAAAAACAACTATGTCACACGAAAGATTAAATGCACTAACTATGTTATCTATTAAGAAGGATTTGTTAGTAAAATTAGAATATAAATACTTAATTTCTACCTTTACATCTCATAAAATAAGAAAAATAAATTTTAAATAACTATTTATTATTTATTAATATAAATTTATTTACTAATATTTATTTTTAAATATCATATAAAATTTATTAAAAAATTATATATAATTAAAGTCTCGTTCCTTTTTCTTACCTAAGATCTCTTTCAAAATTGAACCAGCCCTGGAATGGCTGTATTTATGACTTCAAGTTTTAAGCTTTTTTTGAATGTGTTATTTTATATGGAAGTGTATGAGATATTTGCATAATTGGTTTATTATGGTGGAATTAGAATATTGTTGATTTATTATTTGTTTAATTGTATATATATATATTTTGTTTGTAAATTGATAGATATTAATATGGATAGCCACAATGTGAGTGACACTCAAACTATCAAGGAAACCCCATCCACAACAAATTTACAATCATGTATTCCTCCATATCCACAAACATTAGGAAAGAGAAAACTCATTAGAATGTTTGGGATCACTTTACAAAAATAGAAGGTTCTAATCCAAGTGAGTTTATGTGTAAATGTAATTATTGTGGGACGGATTATTCTTGTGACACTAAGTAGTATGGAACTAGCACCTTGGGGAACCAGTTGGGTCAGTGTAGAAAGTATCCAAATAGAGTAAATGATAAAAGATAAAAGATAATTGTTTTTGATAACCAAAGTGAGGGTGGTGGAACCAATCTTCTAGCAATGGATTTTAGAAAGGAAGCATGTAGACGTGCATGTGCTAAGATGATCATATTGGAAGAACTACCCTTTAGTTTTGTTAAAGGTTGTGGACTTAGACACTTTTGTAGTATAGCATGTCCTAAATTTGATCCTCCATCACATAAGACTATTATTAGAGATATATATCAATTATATTTGGATGAGAAATTGCAATTGAAAAAGATATTTAGTGTTGAATGTCAAAGGATTTCTTTTTTTAGCGATGCTTGGACTTCAATTCAAAATATTAGTTATATGTCTCTTACGGCACAGTATATTAATTCCAATTGGATGCTTAAAAAACGAATTTTGAGCTTTTGTTGCTTCCTAATCATAAGGGGGAAAACTATTAGGAAGGTTATTGAAAATTGTTTACTTGAATGGGATATTCAAAGTGTGTTTATTATTACGATTGATAATGCATCCGCAAATAGTATTGTTATTTCTTATCTTTCAAGGAAATTGAATACATAGGATAGAGGGTGTGTTTTGAATGGCCAATATTTATACATGAGGTGTTGTGCACACATTATCAATTTGATTGTATATGAGGGGTTAAGGGAAGCACATGACTTAATAATTAGTATTCGAAATGCGGTGAAATATGTTAGATTTTCTCCTTCTAGACTATAAAAATTTAAAGAGTGTGCAAGTTAAAAGAAGACTGAGTGTAAATCTATTGTGTTTTTTGATGTTCCAACTCGTTGGAATTCTAGCTATTTAATGTTAGAAATTTGTTTGAAATTCCAAAAAGCTTTTGAAAGATTAGAGAAGGAGGATGGTGGTAAAATAAGATGTGAATCTCCTTCAAGTTTTTATTGGAACAATACTTCTATTTTTATAATGTTTCTTCATAATTTCTACAATGTGACTTTGAAATTTAATACATCATTGCATGTTAGCTCTCATGTTTATCTTCATGAAATATGTATACTTCATGCACAATTAAATGAATGGAGTTTAAGTGGTGACTCTCTTTTAGGTGAAATGACCACTAAAATGTTGAAAAAATTTAATAAGTATTGAGGAAGATTGGAAAATATAAACCAAATGTTGTTGATTCCTACCATACTTGATCCAAGATACAAATTGAAATATATTGAATATTATTTTTGGGTTATTTATGATGATGATAGAGTTGCTACAAATATGATCAAGAGCTTGAAAACCATTTAAATGAGTATTTATGAATGGTATGTGAATAGTGAAGCAGCTTTTAAAAGCAGTCAATTAACTTGTGTGCATTCAAGTGCTTTGACTTTTATTTCTACTATTGGTTCTATTTCTACTTACAGTGTTGCTGCTTCTTTAATTTTGGAATTTAAGAAAAAAATGGGAAGTAAAGGATTGCATTGAAATTAAAAATGATGTGAAAAGATACTTATTGAAACCTTCTAAAAATTTAGAGGATGATGATTTTGACATTCTTAATTGGTGGAGTGTTTATAGGAATAAATATCGTGTCTTGTCTAAACTAGCAATGAATATTTTTACAATTCAAATATCCACTACTGCTTCTGAAAGCGCTTTTAGTACTGGAGAAAAGATTCTTGATTCATTTCGTAGTTCTCTAACCCCTAGAATGGTAGGGACTTTGTATGCATTCAAAATTGGCTCAAATCTTCTTTAAATTTAGATAGATGCTATATGAAAAATATGTAATATTATAATAACTTAGATGCATGTAATATTATAATTTCTATATCACTTTAAATTTTATTTATTTTTTTAAACTTGGTATTAAAACTTTTAATTGAATCTTTATTTTTTTACAGAGCTTTTGGAATCAAATAAAGAGAAATAAAACGTAAAATCTATGAAGCGTAAGAAATAAATGAATATTAGACTATTAGTTTTTCAAGGTTGAGATAATATTAATTTTTAATACTTTTCAAGACTTCATAGGGGTGTACATCGGTTGATTTTGACAGGTATTGATTTTATCACCAAAATTAATGGTCGGTCAGTTTTTTTAACCGAATTTTTTTCCACCAAATATAACTGACCGGATGATTTTTCGGTGGTATGGTCGGTTTTTCAGTTTTGGGCTCCATGAATTTTAAGTTAGATTTTGAATTATTTTTTGAGGCCCAAACCCATTTGATTTTTGGCTCTATAAATTTTGGATCAAACTTTTGAACTATTTTTTAAGACCCAATCCATTTGATTTTGGACTTAGACCTTTTTAAAGCTATTTTCTATACATGTAGTTAAAAATTCATTTAAAGTAAAGCCGACCCATAAAAGAAAAATACTACTTATTTAGACTACAAAATATAGATATACAATACAAACCGAGCATGGTCCCCATTTTTACACAAAAGCATGCGTTATAAAAAAAGACACAACTTCAATGCAGCCTTTTGTTCCTTTAATCTAATTCTTCATTGAAGATGACTAAATCCAAATAAATTATGATATAATGAGACCGTATTGCAACATCTAAAATGAATTTTCAAGTTTAACACTTTTAATGAAAACTAACAGCATAAAATTAAATTAATGGGAAAAAAAACCCTTTATAGTTTACACATTATAAAAAATGGAAACCAGAGATTAAAACTTAATTAGAAGCCCTAATATCTCACCCTACTTACGCACACATGGAAACAGACAGAGAATTGGAATAATCAAACAAAAATAAGAGAAATATTAGGGATAGAAAAAAAATTTAGAGGTTGCTGATGTTAGGGATGGCTGCCGAGTTCCTAACGTGCGCACACTGCTCTGTTGTTCCTTAGGCGGAGAACGAATACAAACATTAGGAAAATGACAAAAGGAAATTGAGAAGAAAAGTAAGAAATGCAAGGGACTTCGACACCAAGTTGAAAAAAAAAAAAATCTTAAAAATTCAGAATAAATCTAAAAAAAAGTCATTAAACATTCAGAATTCCCACATATTCCTAACATTCTCTAAATTAAACCATAAATTTCTAAATTAAACCCTAAAATTTCAATCCATCAATTCCTAAAATTAAACCTTGAAATTTCAATCCATCAATTCCTAATATTCTTTCTTGTATGTATTGCAGATTTCAAAAAGAAAAAACGAAAAAGAAAGAGAACAAAAAGGATAATAAAAAGGAAGAATAGATATATAACCTGGGACTTGCAGATGGTTGTAGACTGTAAAGGATTGCGACTTGCAGTGGCGATCGACGACGAAGGTTGCGACTTGCAGACTGATGAGTGGCTACGAACAATGGGGATTTGGGAATGAGTTATGAAGATAGAGAATGGTATTGAACTAACCGGTGAATGTAAGAATGGGAAGGCTTTGTCTTTTCAGCTTTTAGGCTTTTATTAATATAAAAAAATATAAAAATATAAATATAAATAAAAATGTATATATATTATTTCGGTCGGTTTCCGTTACCACGGATTTTAACATAAGAAACCGATGACAGGCCGAGTCTCTTCTTTGGCGTCGGTTAACTTATCAACCACCATCGGTCACAGGGAATCTCGGTGCAGTGCGGTGCGGTGAAGTCGGTTTTTGCAGTTCTCGATTTTTTTGCAGACCTACTTCATATAATATAATTCTTATTTTTAAAAAAATCTATTTATTATTTTCTTGTAGCAATTCATTCTTGAAGGCATACGGGAGGAAGATATATATTTATTTTTATTATATTTAATATTTTTATTTTATTTTATTTTATTTTTATTTGTTGTGTTTCAATTTGAGTTATTGTATTATTTATTTTTTATTTGAATGATTGTAGTATATTTTAATTTTATTTACTTACTTGTATTTTTATTATTTGTATGTTTGTTTCATATTTTATTATTTGTACTTTTAATTTTTGAAGCTTCTTGATATGATTTTATTTTATTTAAACTTTTTCAAAATTATTCTTTTTTCGTATGACTTCTCCAGTTTCATTTTGAAGAAACCAAAACTTATATTAAAATACTCATGTGGCATGCAAGCCTAATATTGATTTGGACGTTGGTAAAATGAAGACTTAGACGTTGATTAAGTGAAGATTGAAATGTCCTCTAAAGGACATCCAGTAGTAATATCTATTAATCTCATTTAAGAAATTTTGGTTTCGAATAACCAATTTAATATCAAAAGGACATCCAGTAGTAATATCCACTAATCTCATCCAAAAAATTCTGGATTCGAATAGCCAATTTAATATCAAATAATATTTATCTATTATTCTCATAAAGAAATTAAAATTACTAAAAATAAAAAAATAAAGACTGAAATAATAAAACTGACCATTTGAGTCCAAAATTAATTTTAAATTAATTTTGATCCAAGTCTAACAGTTTTAAAAGTAGATGTACTCAAGCCCAATTTGAAGCCCATTTTTAAAATTAAACTTGAGCTCAAGTCCAATTTAAAATCTAGGTCGAAGCCCAACCGAACTTACCTGTCATATGTTAGTTTGGTTTGGGTTTAATTTTAAGCTCATTTAATTTTAGGTTGATTAAATAAAAATTTCGATTTTGTGTCCACCCCGAGTCCAGCCCTAATATAATATAAGAGGTAAATACTAATGCAAAATAAAAATAATAATTTTATTTGTCATGCCGAATAATTTTTTTTTGATGCCTTTTCTAAAAATTTAGCGAATTATTTTTGACGAATCAATTCGCTTTGACATTGCCGAATAAATATTAAACAAAAATTATCTTTTAAAAACTAATTTTAAATAAAAATTTAAATAAAGATGATAATATTATCTTGTTTTAAGTATATATCTATATATATAATATATAAAAAGAGAACATATATATGCGGATTTTTTAATATTTGGGTGGGTTTTAATTTAATATATATCGATTGAATAAGAAAAAAAAGAAAAAAAAAAAAGAAGACAGTGAAGGAGTAGAAAATAAAGGAGCAAAAAATGAAAGAGAAAAAGTAGAAGAAAATAACAGGATATTTTTTAGTTTTTTTACCATAAAAAGCTAATTAAAATTTTAATTTTAAAAAAAATTAGATAAAAAAAAATTAAAAAATGTGCTGATATGTATATGACAATTAAAACTCCTTAAAAGTTTTACCCCATGGTTTTGAGGCCCCGCAAAGGGCTAAACTTAATTATCAAATTGATTTTGTTAGAAAATATACATGAAGAATGCAATGACTAACGGCAAAAAGCTTCCAAAAGTATCATACTTGTCTGGACTCCAATGGGGATGAATTCCTCCTCCCTCATTAAGAGTATTAGGTGTTGTTCTTTTACTTGTTCATGTGGCCCTTTAATTAATTTTCATTTTATAATCAATTAAAAGTAAAATAAATGTGTCCTTTAAACTCTTTGATGGTGAACAAATTATTGCACTGCCATGCATAGGATTTGGTCTCTTAAAAGCAAAATTTAATATTCTGAGATGAGATTCAATTAACTAGCACCCTTTATCGGAAAAATTCAACTAATATTCATTCAAAAATTCATAGTAATTGACCATCCAACCTAATTTATACGTACCCTTCTCAAAATTATAATATATATATATATATATATATATATATATACTTTAATTACAAACCAAATATATTATTGAGATTGTTCTTCTCGACCACAACTAATATGTTCTCATTCATCAAAAAAAAAACAACAACTAATATGTTCTCCACACGAAGGTTATTGTTATAATTAAGATCCTCTCTCTCTCCCTATAGTTCTAACGCAAATGTTTTAAAACTATGTAGAAAAAAAATTAATGCATGCAATATATAAATACTAATTTTCATCATCCATGTATATTAATCATCATCATATGCATGGAACTACATATAAATATGTTAAGAAAATTGTTCTGTTAAACACACAGTTTAACCCAATCACACAGACAACAAATACAAAAATTTTTTCACCAAAAACAAAACAAACACAAAATTTTTATAGTGGTTTGGCAATTGCCTACATCCACTTCAGCTTCAATTCTTGGAGGGCCCCTTTATTGATCTTCTTTGTTCACAGATTACAAAGCTTCAAAATATACAATAATGGTTTCCCTCACAGTTTCACCAAAAAACTGCCACTGAACCCTCAGCCCAAGTACACCATTTTCACAATGATTTTCACTCAGAAAATCACTCTAACTAGAGAGAGAAAAATTACAAAAAACTGACAGAATACACAGATGAAGCACTCAGTAATACTCAACTGATAAGAAAACCCATAATCTAATCGAAGAAGACAACGATATACACAAAATTCTTTTAGGAAGACAATACGTGGTCCAATTATATTGCAAGCCCAAATCAAAATGTCAACGTTCTATTTAAAAGGCCTACCTACATTATAAATTCATTAGCCCGACAACATGTCCTATAAAGGAACGACTAGCCCAAGTGTGCAGTTTTGGTGTGAGCAAAGTGACATGTTTTCTACAGTACATGAATGACCAACTCTTGAGTGCAGCTTTGCCACGAGGAAAGTGCATGTTTTTTATAGTAACATATGGGCACTGTTTAAATAAGGACTCATTTGCTTGGCGCAGAAATTATTCCTAAAAGGCATGAAAAACTCATTTGTACATACTTCTTCCTCATAGACCACTTGTTTGATATTGAATTAATTTCAATAATTCTCCACCTAATTCAATATCAAACTGAATGGGGGTTGTTC
Source organism: Rhamnella rubrinervis (assembly GCA_007844105.2). Taxonomy (NCBI): domain Eukaryota; kingdom Viridiplantae; phylum Streptophyta; class Magnoliopsida; order Rosales; family Rhamnaceae; genus Rhamnella; species Rhamnella rubrinervis. The sequence continues at coordinate 5,170,060 of CM017583.2, read as the reverse complement.
TTCAAGAATCTTTCTAGTTATCAATCACTCAACCAATACCAATCTTAAGCAAGTTCTTACAAGTATTAAACTTTCCTACTGGTAGAATTTTTGTTCCCATATCTGATGGATTTAACTCTATAGGAACCTTTTCCAACTTAAAAGCTTCTTGTGCAATCATATCTCTAATGAAGTAATACTTGACTTGAATATGCTCTGATCTCTCGTGAAAAATTGGATTTTTATACAGATGTATCGCATTTTGACTATCTAAATAAAGCACCACTTTTTATTGTAACACCTTCAACTCATGCAGTAACCCTTTTAGCCAAATTGCTTCCTTAGCTGCTTCAGTTGTTGCTATGTATTAAGCCTTTGTAGAAGAAAAAGCTACCATTAATTGCAACTGTGATTTTCAACTTATACAATTCCCACAGAGAGTAAAAATATAAGTTGTAGCAGACCTCCTCTTATCCCTGTCACTTGCATAATTAAAGACAACATAGCCAATCATTTCATTCACAGTGCCTTTCAAATATCTGAATAACCATTTCATTGCATCCTAGTGTTCTTGACCTGGGTTTGTCATATATCTGCTCAAAGTGCTAATAGCATGAGCAATTTCAAGCTTTGTGCATATCATCATATACATCACTGATCTCACAACATTAAAGAATGGAACACTTATCATATCTTCCTTCTCTTGATGAGTTTCTGGGCACTGTTCTGCAAATAGTTTATAGTGTCCATCTAGAGGTACACTTACTTCCTTAGCATTTTTCATTGAAAATTTGGATAAGACCTTTTGTAGATATGAACTCTAACATAATTTCATAAATAAGCTGCTTCTATTCCTTGTGATTGTAATACCCAAAATCTTCTAGCCTCTTTAAGATCTTTCATATCAAATTCAGATTTAAGCACTCCTTTAACCTTCTGAATTTCCTTTAAACTTGGATCTGCTAACAACGTATAATCTACATATAGAAGTAGATAAATAGCTTGCTCACTGTTTAAACTGTTGAAATAAAGACAGTTGTCATAGCTGCTCTTAGAAAAGCCAGCTTGAACTACAAATGTATCAAACATCTTATACCACTGTTTTGGAGATTGCTTCAACCTATAAAGTGACTTCTTCAGTAAACCAACCAAGTCACATCCTTTCCTCTTGACTTCAAAACCCTCTGGCTGTCTCATGTGAATTGTTTCCTCTAATTCACCATGTTGTTTTTACATTTAACTGTTCCAAATTCCAATTAAAGTGAGCAACCAATGCAATAATAGTTCTTATAGTTGTACACTTAACAACTAGAGAAAAGATTTCATTGTAATCAATGACTTTCACTTGTGAAAAACTCTTTGCTACCAGCCTGGCTTTGAATCTTACTAGTTCATCATGTGTCAGACCTTCTTTTACTTTGAAAATCCATTTACAATCAACTATTATTTGACCAGTAGGTAAAGGAATTAATTCCCAAGTTTTATTTTATTGAAGTGATTGCATCTCCTCACTCATAGCTTTCTTCCACTGCTTTGAATATTTATTTTTCATAGCCTCACTATAGTTCCTTGGCTCATTATCTACAAGCTCTTGATAAGTAACCAAGGCATATGCTATCACATCAGCATAACTATACCTTGGATTTGGCTTCAAAACTCTATTTGCTCTATCTCAAGTAAGCATATAATCAGAACTGACAATAATACTTTGATTCTCTACTGTTCTAGCTTGAATCTGTTCAATTTCACTTTCTGATTCTTCTTCAGATTGGACAGGTGTCATAAGACTTTGATCAGAAATGTCTTTTTCATCATCAGAACCATTCACCCTTGTGTTTTCATCTTGTCTAGGGTCCACCTCAATATGACATTCATTCATACTTGTTGCATCTTCAGTACTTGCATGAATTTCATCTTTACAAGGCATAGAATTTTCATTAAATATAACATCACGGCTAATTATCACTTTAAAACCGCTGCCTTTTACCCATAATCTATGCAATTTTACACCTTTAGGATAACTAATGAAAACACATTTGGTAGACCGTGGTTCTAACTTCCTTTCATTTTGATGAGCATAAGTTGTACAACCAAAGACTCTCAACCTGTTGTAATCAGGTATTTTTCCGAACCAAACAAACTCAGGTGGTTTAAAATTAGTCACTGTACAAGGTGATAAGTTCACCACATAGGTTGATGTCATAACAACCTCACTCCAAAATAAATTTGGAAGACTATATGCACCTTACCTTATTCAATAAGGTTTTGTTCATCCTCTCAGCAACACCATTTTACTAAGGGGTATGACTCACAATTTTGTGTCTTACTATCCTCTATTCTTTACAAAAGTTATCAAACTGATAATTGTAAAATTCAATGCCATTATCTGTTCTAATTGCTTTTACCCTTTTATTTGTTTGATTTTCAACTAATGAATGTGAAACATTAAATTTCATAAAAACTTCACTTTTCTATTTCAATAAATACACCCAAATTTTTCTTGAACAATCATCAACTCTAAACATGAAATATTTATTACCACTTTGTGTTTGAACTTTAGTAGGACCCCACAGATTAATATGAATATAATCTAAAATATTATGTGCTCAAGTTAAAACTAAGTCTATGTTGTTTACCTAAAATGCAATTTTCACAAAATTCAATTTGACTCACTTGATCCTTGCCAAACACTTTATGCTTGTTAAGATAGTAAATTCCCTTTTGACTTATATGGCCTAGCCTCTTATGTCATAACATGATCTGATCTCCTATTTCCTTTGCAGCCACAGAAGCTACATTTGAAGTTTGAATTGTCTTACTAAGTAAGACATAAAGACCATTTCTCTTTGTTCTTTTCATAGCAACAATTGATCCCCTGGTAATTTTTATATTATTATTTTCTATTTTGCATGTGTAACTTGCCTCATCAAGCATTCCTAATGAGATTAAATTTCGTTTTAATATCGGTACATGTCTAACAATCTCATCATCTAATTTAATTTGTGCATTTCCAATCCCTATAACTTGGCAAGACATACTATTACCTAATAATACTTGACCTCCATCAATTTTAAAATATGCAGTGAACCAATTTTGATTGGGGCACATATGAAATGTACAACCTGAGTCAAGAACCCATTCTAAACTATTTTTCCCTACTGTGACTACCAACACTTCAGCAGTCTCACTCTCTGTTGATGCAAGTGGCAAGTCTCCATCATTTTGAGACTTCTCTTTGTCTTCTCTTTTCTTTTTATAACAATCTCTTATGTAATGTCCTTCTTTTTTACAATAATAGCATTTTTTGCATTTAACATAAGATTTATTCTTTGGTCTTGATTTACTTCTAGACTTAGACCTATTCCAATTGGAACCCTAATTCTACTTTTTGGTTTAGGTTCTTCTCCTACTCATTAAACCTTCACTTCTGTCTTTAGACTCACTTTTCAACTCTAAATCTCTTGACTTAAGAGCACTTATTACCATATCAGTTGTCAAAGTGTCTCTGCCATATTTTATGACATTCTTAACTTCTCTAAAAGAGTCAGGAAGGGAATTTAACAAAATGACAGCAAAGTGATCATCTGAAAATTTTTCATCAAAATTTGCAAGGTTCAAGCAAATCCTATTGAACTCATCAAGATTTGTGTCTATGTCTTTAGTAGCATCCATTTTAAAACAAAAAAATTGTTCAAGAAGAAGAATTCGGTTTGGAAGAGATTTTACCAAATACAGTGCTTCAAGCTTTTTCCACAACTCCTCTATAGTCTTCATTCCATCCACTTTTCTCAAAACATTGTCTGACAAATGCAAGATGATGGTACTGAGAGCAATTTCATCCATCTCATTCTTATTGTAATCAGACATGGTTGCTGCATAGGATTTGTCAATAGCCTTAGCCACTTTCATTTGAATAAGCACCGCACGTATCTTATTCCTCTACAATATGAAGTCACCTTTGCCATTGAAGATCTCCACCTCAACCTTTGTAGACATCATTGCCAGAGAGAAATCGAATCAGTTAATTCAAGAAAGATTGAATCTTGATTGACCACGAGCCCCAAGATTGCTTTGATTCCAAATGTTAAGAAAATTATTCTGTTAAACACAAAGTTTAACCCAATCACACAGACAACAAACATAAAGTTTTTATAGTAGTTCGACAATTGCCTACATTCACTTCAACTCTAATTCTTGGAGAGCTCCTTTATTGATCTCCTTTGTTCACATATTACATAGCTTCAAAATATACAATAATGGTTTTCCTTACAGTTTCACCAAGAAATTGCCACTAACCTTAGCCCAAGTACACCCTTTTCTCATAAAGATTTTCACTCAAAAAATCACTCACCCAGAGAGAGAAAAATTACAAAAAATTGACAAAAAACACTGATGAAGCACTCTGTAATACTGAACCGATAAAAAAACCTATAATCTGATCGAAGAAGAAGACAACCATATACACAGAATTCTTTTAGAAAGACAATACGTGGTCCAATTATATTGCAAACCAAAACCAAAACGTCATCATTCTATTTAAAGGGCCCACCTACATTATAAGGTCATTAGCCCAACAACATGTCATATAAAAGAATGACTAGCCCAAGTGTACAATTTTTGCGCGAGCAAAATGGCATCTTTTCTACAGTACATGAACAACCAACTCTTGAATCCAGCTTTAGCACAAGGAGAGGGTGTGTTTTCTACAGTAACATATAAGCACTGTTTAAACAAGGACTCATTTGCTTGGCGCATAAATTATTCTCAAAAAGCATGGAAAACTCATCTGTACATGCTTCTTCCTTTTAGACCACTTGCTTGATATTGAATTAATTCCAACAATTCTCCACCTAATTCAATCTCAACCATCCAACCTAAATTTATACGTACCCTTCTCAAAATCGTGATTATAATATATATATATATATATATATATAAGGATGATATCCTGAGCGATGTCGCTTAGGATATCATAAACAACTTTACGGAAAAACTAACACTGCCGTTAGTTTTTATTTTTACGCGATATTTTTTTCACCTTTCCGCTTCTTATTTTTACACGATATTCTTTTCGCCTTTCTGCTTCCTATTTTTATTGCCCCTACCTTTCCGCTTCCCCTTTTTACTGCCCCTTCACTATACCATTTCACTGATTCCAATCAAATAGACGCAATCCTCCTCCTTCATGCAAAAAAAACAGAGCTCCTCCTTCATCCAAAAAAGACAGAGGCCCAAAAAATAGGCAAAAAAATAAAAAGCAATAAAATCAGTACCCGATTGGTCAATTTTCTTCTTCTTCTTCAAAAAGCATTTTCAGAGTGTTGAGAGAGAGAAGATAATGGCAATCTCAGTCGTTGTCATTGTCGTGGTTGTCTCTCTGCACCTCATCGCCTTCGTTTTCACCGTCGGTGCCGAACGACGCCATAGCTTGGTAACTTTCGCTTTCACTCTCTCAGTGTTTTTTTTGTGGGTGCGTGCGTGAATCTGAGAGCTAGTAGTTCTGATTGAGTTTGTGTGTCTGCGTGTTTTTGAAGGCTAAAGTGGTGCCTGATATGTACAACGAGAAGAAATACTATGTTTATGAGTCGGACACATCGATTGTGTATGGTTTGAAGGCATTTGGGTTGCTGTTGATAAGCCAGACGGTGATTAGCGCCGTCACTATGTGTCTCTGCTTTGGGAAGGGTTTAGTTAGAGGCAGGTCCACTACTTGGGCTGTCTTCTTCTTCATCGTTTCTTGGTCAGTTTACTGTCTGAATTTTTTTTGGAAAAAAAATCTTCTTTTTAATTTTTGTATATTAGTCTGTTTAAAATTTAGGTTCTCATGTAAATCAATCTCATTTACATACTCAATACCTACAAATACATCCAAATTTTAAAGTAGAAAGTGTGAAAATGGGATGAGAAAAAGTGGGTTTTGAATAAAATTCAAAACCCATGGGTATTTCGACTGACAAGCGTCATGGGTATTTCAACTGCAAATGAGGTTAGCACAGAACACCGAAAAAAATAAAAATTCTTCTTACCATGTGACGTAGATGATGAAGGAGGAGGAAGGGAGCTTTTTCATTTTATTTGTGGCGTCGATTTCATTAAAATCAGTAAAGAAAAATGCAAAATGGAAAGACAGAGGTAGTAAAAATGCGAAGTGAAGGAAGTAAGGAAGGAGAAGTGAAAGAAGTAACGTAGGTATAAACGGAAACCGTCAGTCGCACACGTTATTATGAGCGACGTCACTCATAATAACATTCCTCTATATATATATATATCTAACAACTTTAATTACAGACCAAATATATTATTGAGATTGCTCTTCTCGACCACAGCTGATATGTTCTCCACACGAATAGGGCTATTGTTATAATTAAGATCCTTTCTCTCTATATATATATAGTTCTAACGCATATGTTTTAAAACTTAATTTGTAGAAAAAAAATTAGTACATGCAATATATAAATACTCATTTTCATCATCCACGTATATAAATCATCATCATGCATGGAACTACATATAAATCTTTATTAACTAAATGTGTAATTTCGATCCCCATATACATTAAAACTCACAAAAAGTGACTCAAAATTACAAACATCAAAAGTCGGATACTGTCTGCCTATATTTCACAAGTCCTGTACCCAAAAAGAGTTTACAGTCTTGTTTTAAAAAAAAAAAAAGAGTTTACAGTCTTTTTTTTTTTTGACCCAATTGGGGTTTGAAGCACCTTTTCACCGAACCTTATTATTATTATCACTAGCATAGTGGCAGTAATTACTATTACTGTAATTGCACGTAGCATTCGTGTTCTTCATGTGATGACCAAGTCCCTTCCACAACCTCCACAATCTCTTTCTTTTGCTTGACACATTCAAAACCACTCTCACGTGTGATTTCTTCCTCATCAGCCCACGAACCTCGGGAGGTCGGTACGTACGGATCAACGGCCACTTAATTCCATCAAAAAATTGGTGTCGTTTAATATCCGTCGCACCCCTGGCGCATCCTAGCCTCCTCCTCGGGTCCTTCACCAACAACCCCTCTATCAAATCCCTCGCTTCTTTAATCCCTTCCTCCTCCATAGCCGGAAACCTAACCTGCATGCTCGATGCTATATTGCGCAGGGTGCTCTCTTTGCTCCCTCCCTTAAACGGCGTCATCCCGTACAGCAACTCGTATACAAACACACCAAAAGCCCACCAGTCCACGCTGCTCCCGTGTCCTGTACCAGACACCAACTCCGGAGCTAAATACTCGTGGGTCCCAACGCATGACCGTGAAAACGCCGTCGTTGGCTCGGCCACGAACTCCGCCACCATGTCCTCTTCCTTGTCCGGTTTCCTCCGATTCTCCGAGCCGAAACAACAGCAACGGAACCGCCTCTGATTCTTCCTAATCCTGCCCAGCTTGTTTAAGACGAGCCTGCTCTCGAACGTCGGAACGACGTCGGATTTGAAGCACAAATCGAAGTCCGATAACATTATATGACCATCCTCACGTAAGAGAACGTTTTCCGGCTTCAGATCCCGGTAAACAACCCCTAAAGAGTGAAGATATTCAAGCGCAACGAGCACTTCGGCGGTGAAGAACCTCACGGCCTGAACGGAAAATCTGAAACCGGGCTGTTTCCGGAGTAGTGAATGGAGGTCACCGCCGGGACAGTAGTCGATGAGGAGACATGTGTAGTGAGAGACATCGATGTGAGCGTAGAGCGTAGGTAAAAAAGGGTGGTCGAGCATGGAGAGAATCTCAGCCTCCATTTCTACGTGGGAAAGCTTCTTGTTGGTTAGAGAATCTTTGTCGACGACTTTGAGAGCGAAGTTGGCGTGGTCGTAGTCTCTGAGACTACAAAGAAAGACTCGGCCGAGGTTTCCGGTACCAAGATGACGACGGAGCTTGAGGTGACGGAGATGGAGGTTGCCGTCGGAGGAGAGAGTGGAAGCAGCTTTAATGGCGGACCAATGGGTGTCCCACTTGCGGTGGGGGCGAGAGTGAAGTGGAAGAGTTGTGGAGGTGGAGGCGGTAGAGAGTCGGGACTCGTTGAAGCTGAGATTTAAACTGCTACGCGCTAAGCTGCTACGAGCGCTTGATGAGGAGGTTAAGGTTCGCTCTGTGGTGATGGAGGTGAAGCTCAGGTCCAGATCTGTATCTGATGGTGATGGGAAATGGGTGTACTCCTCGTCCATGGCTGGAGGGAGATAGAGAGAGAGAGAGAAAGAGACAGCGAGATTTCTGGTAGGGAAGTTTTTGGAGGCTGTATGAGTGCTTCTCTTTGTATACAAGGAAGAAAGAGAGAGGTTGAGCAAAATAATAATAATTATTATGATTTAGTAATAATTAAGGTGTCTGGTCGACCGAATTGTAGGCTGTATCGTGGTAGAGAGTGAGGGGGTGTTAGGTTGATTAAACAGTGTTCCAGAGCATTACACGATGGTATGAGTAAAATTAAATTAATAATGAAAATTAAAAAAATACAAGTGTCAATTTCAGCGTCTTCACTAAAAAATGCTATTATCAATTTTAATATTCACTATTATCAGCGATATTAAAATATGAATATTAAAATTTAACATATATACTTTAATAAATATTATAAAAATAATGACAATTTTAATATTAAATATATTTTTTATTTAAAAAATAAGTCATTCCCATTATATATATATATATATATATATTTTAAACAGCAACGCCATAATTAAACATAAATGTAGCATCTCTTTTATAGTGCAAAAATAGTAGATATTAATATTAAAATTTAATATTACCACATGCATTTGATACCATACTGGAAATGCTCTAATTTTTTTTTTTTTTATTGAAAAGATTAGTAAGTGTTCATTTGTTTAAAGTCTATAATATTTATTTTAACTTAAGCATATACAAATGATTATTTTGATATAAAAATGGACCCCCAATTTTATAAATAGTTTCTAATTTTCATTTTCCCTTTAAAAATGTAGCTCAGTGAGAGCCTAATTATCATTTGAAGTAAAAGTCAATTATATACAGCTCAAGAGTCTAAAAAAAAAAAAAAAAGAAACAGGAAACTTAACTTACGAATGTAACATATATAATAACCTGTAGACTCTATATAGTATTATTTATTTAAAAAGTAAAAAATAAAAAAGAGCGAATGCAAGGAATGTGAGGCGGGTCCAAGGAACTTTTATATATATATATATAAAAGCATTTAGGCCTCTAGGGGATAGAAACGTAGCTAGAAGCCGCGTTTGCATGGGGGAGTGTGATATTGATACGTAGAAAATTTGCGAGTGAGTGACGACTTTTTGTTACCGTGTAGATTCCGAATCAATCACCGCGTCCCTCCTTTTTAAAACTATGTATTCGTCTCTTTTTTTAATCCAATGTTTTACTATAAAAGAATTTAATAAATAAACCAGTGCGCTTATAAGTTTCCTAGGTTCATACGTTGTCCATTAGCATTAATTTAATAGATAATGTGTCTTTTTAATTTTCAACCATATATGGAATATGTCTAAATTAAAGAGAGGGAAAAAAAAAAACATGTTTTCTCAAATCTTACCCAGGTTCATACAAAATATTTCGTCCCAAATAATAATAAATAATTTTTTTTGACATAACTTTGCACATATTAATCCTTTTTTTCTTTTATTAACAAAATATTTCTTACCTAATCACTAAATTATTTTTCCTCGAATGAAGTCAACTATCAAGGCTTGGGCAATTAATATCTCGATCATCCTGGTTATATTTGGGCTGAAATGATCAGCATGTGCTAATTGCATGTGACAAATTAAAAAAGATATATTTAGCTTCGCAAGCTAGAACAAAACATGGCCCCCCCTCAAGAGCATTATTTGGTTAATTTTAATTATAAACTTTAACAACTTGGTTCATGATGGTAAATACTTAATCCTTTATCTTATTTTCTGCATAATGATATATATATATATATATATATATTGTCTAAACATAACACAAACCATTGACAAGCTGACCAATTAAATATTTTTTAAAAAATAAAATTATTAGATAAAACAATTAGATTAGCAATATTGGCATTAAAACGGAAGACAATTTTATCCTAAATAATTAATTAATCAAAAAAGTGTTTTAGAATAAATAATAATTAAAAATACTACCATCTAGGAACTTGGACTTGTCCAGCTACTTTGCCTAACTCAAAATATTAAAAAATCATCGACTAAAACGTCTAGTAACCAATCTTAAAATATTACAAGAACCTTCTTATAGTCAATAGGGGATTTAGGTTAAATATATATGTTTTCATTTTATATGCAAACCCTTTAAACTCTTTTGGGTTGGGACCCACGTGCAAGGTTAACCGGATGCTGTTCTCCACGTGATCAACATTGGCCCTACATTGTCGCCCACCACACATCATATAATTCATTTCATTTATGAGTATTAAAATAAATTAACTTTTATCAAATTATATATGAAAGAAATTAAAATAAATTACAAGATTATTATTTTAATGAAGAAATAATAAAAAGGAATTAATTTAATGGGATATATTAATAATTCAACAATAATGGGCTTCACCTTCCAAACTGAGTATTAAGTGATGTTAATAATAATGGAGGCAGAGGGAAATAATGAAAGCTGTCGTTTATCCCTCGTGATAAGAGAGAGGGTGGGTGCTGCCATGAGGTTGGGTCGGTTGGATTGCAGAACATGGTAACACACCAAAAGGATACATGTCTATACTTTTGGTATGCATACATTATTATTAATTTAAGCAAAATAAAAGTCATCATCGTCACTAATCATAAATTATATTTATATTTATTTACCCCACAAAATTTTTAAAATAAATAAACTATTAGCCACATTAATTTTTGTTATCAGTGTGAAATTTCATAATTAAGAGAGAGTTAATTTCACGATACTTCTGTATTATTATGTTTTTTGCAAAATAGCACCATATTTTGAAAACTTACTCTATGGCTTCTCATATTTTACTTTTGTTTCAGTTTAACCATTTTTGTTAGTCTAATATTATTCAACCTTGACAATTTTAACCATGTTTTTTTTTTACATATAATACTTTAAATTATTATTTTTCTTTTTCTTTTTTTTATAATAATACAACAACATTCTCAAACAAATTTTTTAGGTTGGAATTTTTTCTTCTTTTATTTTGCATTTTATTAAATATGGGTAAGTAAATTATATTTTAACACATATAGTTACTTTCATGCTAAATAAACTATATTGGATCAAACATAAAATTTAAAGGGCTGTGTAATTTCCCAAAATATGGGGTAATCTTGCAAAAATATCAAAATAAAGGACGCTATCAACATAAAGGAACTTTTGTCAAAGATAAAACAAAAATCAAATATCCCAGTTAAAGAATTTCGACAATATTTAGGTTGATGGGACTTGGCCATTGCAGCCCTTGCTCACAACTATTTTTCTAGCTTATTTTGTTAGCCCAGTTTGTCTATAGTTGATGCCTATTGTTAAGACAACATGAATCAAGACCTGCCTAGTCTCACAAAGGAGGAGGTGGGTGCAGTTACTTTCTTTTTGGGGGCTCGAAAGGCACTGGCCCGGGCGGTTTTTTTGAAGCTTTTATCTTTCCCATTGGTCGATTTTCCAAGAAAACTTTTTCCAACTTATCCATATATATTTTTTTCATTCTAATTTTCTTTTGAATCGTCTTAACAACATAAACATTTTACTCATTCCAAAAGTGCCATTACTGAAGGCTATGGCTCAGTTTCATCCCATTAACTTGTATAACTTTGGTTACAAAGCTCTTTCCAAAGTCATAGTGCATAGATTAAAGAAGTTTCTTCCTTATTTGATTTCTGAGATTTAAGGTGCTTTTGTGGGATGATGTCAAATTCAGGATAATATTTTCATTACCCAAAAGGTTTTCTATGCCTTAAAAGTGATGGAAAAACTGGTAAGAAATATGATTTGGTTTTGAAAACTGAAATGTCTAAAGCCTATGACGGAATTGAATGGGATTTCTCTAAAGTCTACTGCTTTGTATGGGGTTTCATCTTCACTTTGTCCAGCTAATCATGCAATGTGTTTCTATAGTTAGTTACGATGTGGTAATTAATGGTAAAGAACATAAAAGATTTGTACCTGATAGAGGCTTATGTGAAGGAGACCCCCCTGTCTCCTTATTTGTTCATTGTTGTGGCATAAACTTTTTCTATATTTCTTTGAAAAAAATAATTGAGTGGCTCCTTACATGGAATTAAACTTGCTAGAACTTATCTATCCCTCTCCCACCTTTTCTTTACTGATGATAGTTTATTTTTCCCCAGAGCTTCAATCCCTAAATGTATGGAAATTAAAAGATGTTTACAATCCTACTGTTTGGCATCAGGTCAGGTGATTAATTACTAAAAATCCAGTGCCTTTTTCAGTTCTAATACACCATCCTATATAAGTGATTGTGCTTTTCTTCAAGTTGCACCTATTCAAGACTATGATAATATATCTTGACCTTCCCTCGTAATGGGGTCGGTCTAAGAAGCATCTCTTTGATGGTCGAAGGGAGCAAGTTTTTGGAAAGATTGCCAGTTGGAAAGGTAAGCTATTGTCTCATGGGGGAAAGGAAATCTTAATTAGAGTGTTAGAGGAAATAAATAACTAAAGGCCACTAGGGGTTTAGGTTTCGTGATTTCTCTTTCTTCATCTCCTCATTATTGGCTAAACAAGCATGGCATCTTTATTCACAACCTAATGCACTCTAGGTCTAAATCCTGAAAGGTGTTTATTTTCCCTATACCTTTTTCTTAAGTGTGAATCATAATTCTTCGACCTCCTGGGCCTGAAAGAGTTTATTGCATGGACATAATATTCTTGTAAAAAATGCATGATGGCAAATGGAAAATGGAAGGCAAATTAACCCCTAGTTTGATCGTTTTGAGTATTCCAATCCGGCTATCACTAAGCTCTCTGAATTCATGACTAAGCATCTTCTATGATTGTTTAGGAACAAATTACAAGCCATATTCCTTCATTGGTTGGTCCCAAAAATCTTAGCTATTCTAGTTTCTCAATAAGGGTTGTTGGATCAGTTGGTGTGACCTTTTCTATAGCAAGTATGTTGGCAATAAAATTATAGTATAATATTCTGTTGCATGATGTATCGCATGAGTTTGTTTCTGAAGCCTCAATATCCACTTGACCTCTAGCCTTAATATGAAAGAAAATTTGGAGTTTATAGGTAGCCCCTAAAATTCGGCACTTCATTTGGAAGCTCCTCCAGAATGGTCTTGCTACACGTGCTAATTTGTTCCACCATCATATTAGTCAAGATGACCTCTGCATGATCTATAAAGAAACTATGAAGACACAAGACCATCTATTTTTGAATTGTCCTTGGGTCCATCTGTTGTGGTTTGGGTCCCTTTTCGGCTTTCATATGCCTACCAATACTACTTTCATGTTGCAGTTTCAAGATTTTTTTTCACAATGAGTTAAGAAAAAGGAGGGTGGGGATGCTATGGCTTGTTTACTATGCTATACTCTATGGTACACATAGAAAGCTAAAAATAAATTTATATTTGATGGAATTACACCGGACCCGCAAGGAGTCTTTCAATTGGTTCAGGATACATAAATAGATTTTTTAACTAGCATGGATAATTTAGATGGCTTGTCTTCTTTTTATTCTCCAATTTTTGTTATACTTGCGCTTAATGCTTCCAAATGAAGTCCACCACCACCTCATTGTATAAAACTCAACTATGATAGGACTTTCAACTCCGAATCTAAACAGGGTGCGGTAGGATTGGTGGTGCGAAACTATAGATGGGGGTAGTATTGTGTCATAGGTGTATCCTTTCATTGGGTTGTGATTCCTTAACTATTGAGGGACAAGTTGTTTTCCATACTCTCCTTACTAAACAAAGAATGAGTTTTGATACAATCAGCCTTGAAATGGACTACACCAATCTATACGAGAACATCTTAGATCGATCTTTGAGCTCTCACTGGACTATAGCAGCCCTTGTGCACGATATCTAGTAGCTTCAAAACAACTTTTCTCTTTGCTCTTTTACTTTAGTTCTCTGCCACTTAAATAAAGTGGCGGATTAGAAAGCAAAAAAGGCTCTAAATGGGTTTAGTTAGGACCTTTCTAATCAGCCTGAGCTAGTTAATCTTTGTAAGGTAGACCTTTGATCAATAAAGTGTTTTCTCTTTGCCAAAAAAAAAAAAAAAAACATAAAGATACTTACGTGACAATATCCCATGACTAATGACTTCAGTTTTTGGTCACAAAATATGGATTCCATGTGCCACCAGTTAAAGTGTTTGAGCGATAATTGATTTGTTACTAAAATTATTTGTAGCCTAATATGATTTTGCCACAAAGTTCTTTCTATAACTAAATAGTCTTGCAATTAAAAGTAGTTCTTCTTCTTGTAGTGTTATTAATTTTATAAATATTTTTATATATACTTTTGGAATCATTTAGATCTTAAAATATATACAAACACAATATTGGTTTCTTGGAGTCTTTTTTTTTTTCCGTATACAAATTTTTTATATATTTGTATCTAATACAAATGAAATGAAGATGTATAAAGACTCGAGGAGGAGTAATGCAACAAAAAACATTTTAAGGCATATTTTTTTGGGTACATTATAAAACAGTTCCTTCGATTTTATACCCCTTTTGTAGATTAGCCCTCTCATTTTGAAAATTAACAACTAATAATATATATATATATATATATATATATATATATATATATATATTTACAAACTTACCTTCATCAAAGACTCATTTAGTAAAACTGTAAATAAATGTAAATTTGCCAAATTTAATAATAAAAAAAAGTGTTCTTATTTATATATATATATATATATATATATATTTACAAACTTACCTTCATCAAAGACTCATTCAGTAAAACTGTAAATAAATGTAAATCTGCCAAATTTAATAATAAAAAAAAAGTGTTCTTATTTATTGAAAATTTGATTAAATATCTTCTTTAATCAAAATTTTTGATACATTTATGCTTATGTTAAATTAGTAATTTCAATAAATAAATAAATAAGGGCTACAAGTGTCAACTTGAAAGAATATTATCATTTGACTAATAGATGAGGCTAGATTGTAAGGAAATTAAAACGTGAAAGGATTAAGCTGTAATTTTCGAAGATAGAAGGTTAACATAAAAAAATGGGGTTATTTTGAAATTTACATTATTAATTCATCTAAAAATTATAGTCTAATCAAGCTATGATATTTTCTGTAATGATACATATACTCTAACCCTAAAATACTTATTATAAGGACTCTACAGCTAGTTTAGTCCCATTTAATTAAGCATCTATTAAATGTTCCATTGGAATCATACTCTTATAAGAAAGCTCATTATCTTTATATCATAAACATAGAGCATTTTTTAAAATGGGAAAAATACCCAAAGATAAAAAACCATTATAAAAAAACACTACTATTTCCTCAAATAAGGGTCTCGAGTTTAACCCGATAATGATAATAATAATAAAATATTTACTTTGCAATTAGTATTATATAATTTTCAACTACTACTTTTAATAATAAGTTTGTTATAGATGGAAACTGGTTAAGACTAATGGATCCAAAATTGATTCATTCATGTAGTAGAAATTATTAGTTATAAATTAATCTAAATAAAATATCTGCAAAAATATTATTTTTTCTATTATATATTCAAAATTTACTTTATAATTATTGCAACAATTTTTCTTATCCTATCGTTTCAATTCATATGAGCTTGTTTTGAATATAGGTATGAAAGTTTTTCGGTTTTTTTAGTTTACAATTCCCTCATGAAGTCCATCATTTCCTTGCTAGTGTATCAGAGTTTTCCCTATTAATCAAAAAATAAAAGAGAGGTCAGAAACCAAGTTATTAGGTGGTCATTGGCATTGGTTCTTCAACGCCTAAGTCAATATGGATGTTTTGGTTAGTTAAAGTTTAGAGAGAAAAATATAGAAAAAACTTAGGGAAGAAGAAGATGAAGAGGAGAAGAAAAAGAGTCGGAGAGAGAAAGAGTAGGGGAGTGAATTGTGGAATCCTCCTAATTGTTTTCTACTTCCCCTTTTCTTTACATTTTTTGTTGCCCAATGCCTTAAGATCCTACCATGTGGCTCATTAGATAGTTAGATTTTTCTCAAATCTACGTGCTAGCCCCTTATTAGTGATTTTGAAGAGTAATTATTATGGCATCCCTAGTGATGTCACAAAGAAATCAGGAGGGAATTCCCAATTGAGCCTTCTGCTATTTATTCAGTAAGTAATTCCTAATTTATAAGATTCCTTTGGTGATAGCTTAATTCTCAAAAGAAAGGAATTCCTTTTCTGAAATAATTCCTTTGTAAGAAATTAACCCTAACATTAGCCACTTAGTTCCTTTCTAAATTCAAGACTTGTATGAATTAAGCATGATTTTTAGTGAGGAGTTGTATCATTTCTCTTTTAACTTGCATTGCTCATCTATTTTCATCATATATTCTTTGTCTAAATTGAGGTATGAGTCATTAAATGCACTGAGACACTACTTTTGCACGTCATTCCTAAGTCATAAATGTCTCATATGACTTCTACCTCTCATTCCAAGCTCCCTGAAGTGGGAAGTGGTTGTTCAGTTATGAAGGCCCTTAGAGAAAATTCAAATTCGTCACAATAAGAAAGGATCATGGTTCATTTAGAATTTTGCTTACAATTGAAGGCAATTTTGATTCTAAACTAATTACTTCGCCTTATAACTTTAGTAGGGAATTTGAGGAATCCTCACATTGTTGATGTGGGTATAATAAGATCTATCATTACTTTTCAAAAGATAAGAACATAAAATGCTAAATTTCGAGGAGCATGCTTCTCGACTCAGTGAAATTCTAGTTTGGGAAGAGAAATAATGACTCAAAATAGGAGAAAAGTAGTCAACTTGACTTGAAGAAGAAAGTAGTTAACTCGACTCAAGGTAGAGTTTTCGATTTGAAGAGGAAAATGTCACTCAAGATAGGGTCTCTCATATGAGGAATGAGGTAGGCAACTCAACTCAAAATAGATATTTTGTTGTGAGGAGGACAATGTCAACTTAACTACCATTTAACTCAAGAGGTGACTTCGACATAAGGAGAAAAAAGTCATCTAAGCTTGAGGGATATTCTTACTTGAGGAAGCAAAGGTTATCTCAATTAGATAGGGAAATTTCTACGTGAAGAGGAAGACAACATCACAATTCAAAGGAGAATTTTCTACCCGATGAGGAAGATAACATCTCAATTCAAGAGAGAATTTCTATCTAAGGAGGAAAATAACATCTCAACTCGAAGGAGAATTCTTATCTAAGAAGAAAAATAACATCTCAACTATAGGAGAAAATTTCTACTAGAGGAGGAAAATAATATCTCAACTCTAAAGGGAAGTTGTTTGAGGAGGAAGATAATTTCTCAACTTGAAGGAGAAATTTCTACTTATGAAGGAAAATAACATCTCAAATCTAGGGAAAAGTTCTTGCCTTAAGAGGAAAATCACATCTTAATTCAAGGAGAAAGTTTCTGTTAGAGGAGGAAATTAACTTCTCAATTAGAGGGGAAAATTCTCACCTGAGAAGGAAAATAACACCTTAACTTGAGGTGGAATTCCTACATAAGGAGGTAAATGGTGATGGATTCTTCTGAATTGGAGGTGGATTTTTCCTACGTTGCGTATTTTATAGTGGTGGATTCTTCCTACTCGAAGGTGGATTATTCCGACTTAGTGATTTCTCTAATAATAGATTCTTCCGACTCGAAGGTAAATTATTTTGACCTTACGATTTCCCTGGTGATGGATTTTTTTAACCTCAAGGTAGATTATTTCAACTTACCAATTTACCTTTTGGAGTTTTAGCTTTTGAATTCTCACATGAGATTTCATGGTTGAACTAGTATGCTTTTTTGGATTCCATACTGGGATATGTTAGAGTCCAACCTAGTAAGTATACCGATTTGCTATAATGCTTATTTGAATTCCATTATTGAAATCCTCTCTAGCATCTATATTTAGATTTGTTTAAATTCTAGTATTTGATGCCTAGCTGAAATAAATAGTATGAAAGACGCACATAGATGAGAATTTTCCCAAATCCTTTCTGAATATGTTCGATTGGTTACTGAAACTATGTTCCTAAGAAAAATAGTTTAAATGTGACTCTAAAATTGCATGGAACAAGATTTAGCTCGAACAAGTATTCATGAAGCTCATAAGGAATGCTCGACTATGGAATTTATTAGCTAGGCAGTCCAAAGGAGAGGAAGAATGACAAGTTGGGCAAAGTTTGCTCGATATCAAAAACTTATGTGAGGCATCCAACCTGAAGAAGCTTCACAACATCGATTACATCATATTACTTTGTATTAACTAATCTAAACTTTTATTGTATAGGAAGAGAGTATGATCTATATTCAGTTTATTAATGATGAAATTAGAATCAATTCCCATGCAAAAACATTTGCTTTTTTTTTTTTAGTAAGAAAAGCTAAAAAAGTTTCTCTTGTTCATTAATTAGCTTTGACCCTACTGACATTAGGAACTTGGCTTTCAAGTGGGATGTATAGATGGTAGCCCTGAAGGTGTTCAACATGGGGTGCCTGATTCTCGGCTTACCAAAGACCTCTCTAAATACTATAAACAAAATTAAAATTCTTTGATGAGGTCTAAATTCCTTGATAGAATTAGTTGTATTAAAAAATTTAAAATCATACAGGATGAATACTTTGTAGTGGTGGAGCATGATTGAGTATTCATTGTGGTGGTACTAGAGCTGGTGGAGGCATAATAGGAAGATTTTCATACTGACCAAGTAGGAGATTGACCCTTTGAGCTTCATCAATTAATCTTTTAATATAATTACATTAAAGCCTCAGAATCCTCCTTGGCTTCAGGTTGGTGTACCAAGCATGAGCTAGACACGATTGAGTTATCAAAATAACTTCATATATTGTCGAGGGGGGTCAACACTTTAAAAATCTGTCCTAGTGTGGAATAAGGTGACTCAAAATTCCTTTCTTGCACACAATTAATTCCAACCTCATAATTTTATCCATCTTTAATGATGCTATTTTGGATCCCTTATAAGATTCTATTCTAACACTCATATTTAAACATGATTAGGTCCTTAGTGGAGGACTATCCACTGTATAACCCCCCAATAGTTGAAACAATTTAAGTAAATTGACATAAAAAAATGAAGAAATTTTTTATGCTAAATGAAAATAAATATTTACTCAAAAGGATTTACAAAATTGTTTCCACTGACATATGCCTCAGAAAGAAATACCTTCTTAAATACAAATAATCTAAACGGAAATTACAAATAATGGTGAGTTAATTATACATTTGCTTATATAAAGTATTATTGGGCATTTTATCATTAAGCTTGAAATCCTTACTCAGATAATTAAGTCATTTCTGGTACTTGGTTTTTTTGTACCATAATTTTGATAAAATGGGATGCCTTCCTAAAGGTGTTGAACAGATGGTTAAGGTGAAGCTTACTTTAGCTCTTGAGCTGGTAATTGCTAATGACATTTCCTTATTGCTTGCGTGTAACACTCTTGATTGTTTAGATGACCTATGATTTGAGAGAACATTCTCTACAGCTCAGAGGCATGAACTCTAGAAGAAATGGTCTTTCTATGTGCTCATGATGAGCTGGTAATGGAATGAGGGCCACTCGTGAATGGAGTATTAGTGAAAAAGATTCTTAACTAGTGGAAGAGAATACATGATTAGATGTAGCTGATTCCTCACATGTGGAAGTGGACACTAACAAAAATTTGATTGATTACCTGCTAGCAGAAGTTGAGACTAATTCCCAGATGCTAGAAGTGGAGACCGATTCCCCACATACCAAAAAAAAGACAATTAAATTTGGTGTTGGAAATCTCCACCATTAGACTACCATCATAACGGTGAACTCCATCCCAAGTAAAATGGTCATCCTAAATTAATTGTCAATTATGAGAATAGGCAATTGTTGAGCTGCGATATCGTTTCAAGATAATTGTGTAGTTTCCATTGAGAATTAAATATAAATTAATAAAAATAACAACAAGAAAAGCAGACAATCACCTAATCCAAAAACTTACCCATGAATCATCCAAAATCTCAATTATAGTTCTAAATAACCTCCCAATTCAAATTCAAATAATTATCCAACAACCTTTCATCCAAAATCCAAAACAAACTTAATTTATAATTGGTGCTCAAATATAAAAATGGTATGAAGAATGAAAAACTTTCAAATATAGCCAAAAAAGGGATGAAATTAGCTAGGAGAAGAGTATTACCATCCTGAGCATAATAATTTTTGTGCAATAAACACAAACGGCGCCAACTGTTATAGTAATTTTTCTTATCCCGTTACCTTAATCCAAATGAGCTTGCTTTGAATATGGGTATGGAGGTTTCTAGGTTTGTTTAGTTTGCAATTCCTTCATGAAGTCCGCAATTTCCCCGTTGGTCTATCAAAGTTTTCCCTGGCAACCAAAGAATTAAAGAGATAGTCCACGTGACAGCCCCCATTGGTAATTTTGAAGAGTAACCATTACAACATCTCTAGTGACATCACAGAGATATTATGAGGGAATTCCCAATCGAGCCTTCCATTATTTATTCAGCAAGTAGTTCCTAACTTATAAGATTCCCAAGTAATGACTTAATTCTCATGATGAGGGAATTTTTTTTTTCTGAAATAATTCCTTTGTAATAAATTATCCCTAACAATAACCTCTCTCCTTTATTAGTTCTAAAAAATCTATCAATCTCAAAATTTGCAACAATACATGCACATGACTTTTGATGAATTTAATATAAAGTTTCTTTTTTATTTTTATTTTTACAAGAAATAATGATAATAAGGCATAAGTATATAGTTGATTAAGGTGAGAAGTATTCTTAAAATTTTGAGAAAAAAAAATTAAAAGCCACTCCTTGCAAAAGTTGAAATTAGAAAAATAAAAAATAAAAAAAGAGTTGGTAGAAGGTAGAAACCTAACCACACTCTTTGAAAAAATAAGCAAAATGTTTCTACACCCTTTCTATATGCTTTTCATGATGATTTATCAATACATTATTATATTATATTTATTTCTATTTTATTTTAAAGAAAAGTTAATAAATTTTTTTACAGTTTATGTACTATTTTAGTAATTGTAATAGATTTCGAAATCCAAATATATTTTAAATATTTTTGAATATATTTTTAATTAATAAATTTACCATCCACAAATGTTTTTCTTTTTGTTTTGCCTCAATCTGATTTTTGTATATTTAAATAGAATTTTTCAAAGTTCATACTATTAATCTAAAAAATTATGATGAGTGGGTGTTCTCTGTGAAATTTCCTGGGACAAATGGCTGTTTTTTTCTTTGAAACCTTTACAGTTTGGACTTGAGATATTTATGAACATGCTCGAATTGGAATTTTATTTTTCAAATTTTTATGAGTAAAGTTATGAATTTTTGAAGATTAAGACATTATTGCTGGAATGGTGAGACAGATTTGTTGTTCTATGAAATGTGTATTATTTTCTTACTTGGATTGAAATGAACAAATTTATATAGCAATCTATATCTGTTAAGGTTATAATGCCACTGATTTTGGCTTAAAATAAATTTTATAAAATTTATTAAAATTATTTAAGCGTCTCTGGTTCATTGTAGATTTTGTGTGACAGTTCGTATTGGGAAGCAGTTATTAAATATTTAATGGCTTTTAAAAGTTATGAGAAACATCTGGTTTATACGGTTCTATTGCTTTTGGAATCATGTTATTTGGATGAGAATTGAATTTATTATGAATTTTACAATGCATCTGTTGTACAATTTTCATATGTGAATGTTAGTTGACATTTTTGGAAAATTTTGAGATTATTGCTATAATGATGTGAAATTGATGAATATAACAAGTATGTAATTCATGCATTTTTTTCATCAAGAATTAGCTAATGCATGCATAAGCATAACAATATACGACGAACTATGAACAGTACATTGCATCTGATTGGCACTTTGAAAGCACGCTATATAAATGTTTGAGTTTGATCATGACAAACTATGTAAGTTATAAGTAAACTGAAATGCTTATGGTGCTATGCTAAAGTGAGATTGAGACGAATGCACGGTGTTATGCTAAAGTGAGAATGAGATGCATGCACCCCTTTGATATGTTGTAAGCTACAAGTTAAACTAAAATGCTTACGGTATTATGCTAAAGTGAGATTGAGACGCATGCACCCTTTTAATATTTTGTATAGAAATCCAACCATTTTGTGATACGCTCATGAATCATGCATGCATTGTAAGCTTTTTGATTATGTTATAAGTTTGCGATGAGCTATGAAATGTCGATTGCAAGAAAAGATATTCATGATTAAGCAAGTTTATGATTGATTGATATTGAAATTTCTGTTAGCATTAGAAGTTATATGTATACTATTGTTGTTTTATTTGGTTTTGGCAAAGCTTACTGAGTTTTGTAAACTTATGTCTATGTTATTTCCTTTTCTCAGGTAAGCACACTTAGATCGATGTGCTTGTTTGAACTTGTAGGGATGGTAGACACGTAGTAACTTAAAAAAAAGATCCTTGGGGGTATTTAAATAAAGTAATAAAATTGTCTTCATGTTGTAGTCATTGTTTTTATTTCGTTTTTAATTGAGTACTATTTTCTTATTAAATTGGAATGTTTTAATGTGATTGGACATGTGTTTAAGACTAGTTATAATACATTGAGTTAATTATTTAATCTTCTTAAAATTATATTGGAAGTTAAGTAATTAAATAGCTACTATGTTATTTTACGATAATTATTTATCTTAAGTAATTAAAGTAGTCTAAGTATGGGCTTTGACTGTCTACATATTTATGGTTGAATAAGTTTTAAATTTTTTTACATTTTTCGTAAGTTAAGTTCTGGCAGTCACCCTAATTTCATTTGACCTAAGGGACTCGGTTAGGGTGTGTTATATCTATACTATAATATATTCCTTCCTGTGCATGTCGGTTTTTTTTCTTTTTTGTAATATCATAAATTTAATTTAGGTAATATATATATGCTTTCTGTGATGAGAAATTGAGAAATGAGACCCATCTTTAGGGCTTGGAGTTTGGAGAAGTTTTCTTCCATATGGTAAAGGTTTTAAGCTCAGGTTTCTGGAGAAAAATACAAAGCTTTTTGGAGTTTTTGAGATTTTTACAATGGGAGTAGAAGTTTCAATTCAATCATTATTAGTTAGTAGTAGAAAGAAAGAGAAGGTGCATTGAAGAAATAGGAGCTGTGAGTGACAAGAGAGAGAGAGAGACAGTGAAGAGGGGAGAGGAACGGTGAAGCCAAAGAGAAAAAGGGGCATAGAGAAAAAGGGGCATAGAGAAAAAGAGGAGAGAGAATAACAGTGAGAAAAAGAATAATAAAATTATTTTTATTTTATTCATAAATTTTGTATTTTTCATTAGTATTTTATTGTAATTTTATATTTTTAATTTTAATAATAATGGGTAAAAAGGATATTTTACTATGCCAAATAGGATTAGTTAGTTTCTTACCAAATGCGGGGGTGGAATACGCAATGATATTACTTATACTTGTATAAGTAATTTGAAATAAAACTATAAACCTCAGGATGGTTGGACCTATCTAACCCTTTTAAGAATACTTCAAAATCCCAGCATTAAAAATGGTATTTCATTTTTAAAAACAAATGAAAAAAAATAAATACATACACAATATCATATATTATTATGTTTTTAGAATAAAACATTCAAATGAGTGTATGTATATATATATATATATAATATTTCTAATATATATTTGATCATATATTTACCAAAAAAAAAAAAAAATAGAAGAACGATGCCTTCATAATTTTCAGAGTATAAGTGATGGAAGAACAAAACCTTGAGGGGACCCGCAATATATAAAAGATAAGAAAAAAGCATTAATATCGTTCATTTTTTTGGATATATCTATAGATTAGATATAATATTCATCCTCAATATAAATATATTTGAAAGCTCATAAAATTTATTATATTTATTTTTATATTCCATAAAATTTAATATAAAATTTAAAAATATTTGTTTATGTTTAATTGAAGAGATAATAAATTATTTTGTTTTAATTTTTTTTATTATGTAAATTTTAAAAATTTTATATATTTTTAATATATGGATTATGTACAAAGTTTCAAATTTATAAGAATCATCATTTTTTATGTTTGAATTTTATCATTATTATTTGAGTTTAAGAAAGAAATGACTATTTATTCTTAGGAAGAGAAAAGCCTATCAAATATAAAAGTATCTCCAATAAGCTTTTCATTTCACTTATACTCTTTATTTTATAAAGCTAATCATGAAAAACATAAATTCAGTATACTCTTTAATTTATAAAATGAAAATGGAAAATGATTTTTGGCTATTACTTTCTATTTGGAGAGCCAAAATCACTTTCATTTTCATTTATAATTACTATTATGCAAATTCTCTTGCACTAATATCTCTTAGCTATAAAAAATAGAAAATAAGTTTGGTTCAAAATAAAACAAAAAAATTTGTAAAATCATAAATGTATAGACAAATAAATAAGAGAATAAAAAAATTATTGGATTTGTTAAAAAAAAAATCACTCTTTATTTTTCCAAAATTATGAAAGATGCTCTTTATTATAAATATTATAAAGAATGCCCTTAAAAATGCTCTAAGTTATTATGTAATACTCCTCCCCAAAATTGGCATACCAAATGTATCTTAAATTTAAAATGAATGTACCATAACTTTTGATCTGTTTGTTTATTTTAATAATTTTACATTTAAAAATTAATCATAATTAATAATAATAAATTAATTAAAAAAAGTTAATCTATAAAAGTACAGTTGTGTACAGCAGTATATGGATTTATTACTCCTGGCCCCAGCAGATGGAAGCCCAACATAAATTAAACAATATTATAAAAAAAAAATAAAAAAAAGAAAAAGAAAGAAAGAAAGAGAAGAAGGGGGTTTTTTGGTGCCATAGCCGAAGATGGGGTAGCTTAATGAATTTTAGCCATTTTTTATAAAAATTAAAATTTTAGCCATTTTTACTGTTTAAACTTCAAAATTACCCCATTTTTATATTAAATGCAATACATTGCACGTACATATCTTTTCTCTATCGCCGTCGTTGTCACTATCTTATTCTCCTCCTCTTCTTCCCCTTCTTCTTTTTCTTTATTGGGAAAGTTAATCAAAATGAATTTTGGAGACACATTAGGAAAATGAAGAATATTGACAAACTCAATCAAAATGAAATTTTTTCTAATAGCACGCACGTCCTTTTGAACTTTCGAGCGTCTGTCAAATTCACTGTATTTTTTAAAAACCTAAATCAACCCAAAAAATTATAAAAAATATTTAAATTAAAGTTCGTCCTCTTAGCTTTCCAATGATATATAATATGCATAAATTGAAGTTCGGGAAGGTGTTCAAAACTGAATTTTTTCCAACATCGTGCCCTTTTGAACTTACAAACGCCTGTCAATTTTACTGCATTTTTTGGAGATATAAATCAGCCTAGAAAATTATAAAAAAAATATGTAAATTAAAGCTCATTCTCTTAGCTTTTTAACGATATATCATACGCACCAATCGGAGATCAGGAAGGTGTTCAAAATAAATATTTTCCAACAGTGTGTAGAAGTGCACACCGATGACATTTGCATGTTTGTCAACTTTACTGTATTTTTTGGATACATAAATCAACCTAGAAAATTATGAAAAAATATGTAAATTAAAGTTCATCCTCTTAGCTTTCCAATGATATATTATATGCAAGAATCAGAGTTTGGGAAGGTATTCAAAATCAAAATTTTCCATAAGCAGTGACGAGTCGGTGGCCACCGACCCCCATTCCGTGGTGACAATAGTGGGTAGGTGGCCACCGACGAGTGCCCATTCTCGCACTTCTGTGTGTTGTTGAAAAAATTTGATTTTTAAAATCTTCCCGAACTCCGATTCATATGTATAATATATCGTTGGAAAGCTAAGATGATCAGTATTAATATACATATTTTTCCATAATTTTTTGGATTGATGTATGTATCCAAAAAATACAGTGAAGTTGACAGACATGCGAATGCCGTCGATGTACACTTCTGCGCACTGTTAGAAAATATTTATTTTCAATACCATCCCGAACTTTGATTGGTGCGTATGATATATCGTTGAAAAGATAAGAGAATGAGCTTTAATTTTAATATTTTTTCATAATTTTTAGAGTTCATTTAGTCCCATCGGTGGCCCACCGACCCCCCGTAGGTGGCCACCGACGGTGCTGCCTACCCGTTTCCACTTGTATGTGCTGTTGGAAAACATTAAATTTGAAGACCTTCCTGAACTCCAATTCATGATATGATATATGGTTGAAAATCTAAGAGAATAATCTTTAATTTGAATATTTTTTCGTAATTTTTAGAGTTCATTTACCTCCATTGGTGGCCCACCGACGATGCTGCCTACCAACTTCCACTTGTACGCGCTGTTGGAAAACATTGGATTTGAAGACCTTCCTAAACTCCGATTGATCCATATGATATATGGTTGGAAATCTAAGAGAATAAGCTTTAATTTGAACATTTTTTCATAATTTTTAGAGTTCATTTAGTCACATTGGTGGCCCACCGACCCCTCTTAGGTGGCCACCGACGGTGTTGCCTACCTGCTTCCACGTGTGCGCGCTGTTGGAAAACATTAAATTTGAAGACCTTCCCGAACTCCGATTGATGCATATGATATATGGTTGGAAAGCTAAGAGAATAAGTTTTAATTTGAATATTTTTTAATAATTTTTTGGGTTGAGTTATATCTTCAAAAAATTCGGTGAAATTGACAAGTGTTCGAAAAAATTCAGTTTTGAACACCTTTCCGAACTTCGATTTGTTCATAGGATATATCATTAGAAAGCTTAGAGGATGAGCTTTAATTTAAATATTTTTTCAAAATTTTCTGGGTTGATTTAGGTCTTGAAAAAATACAGTGAATTTAACAGACGTTTAAAATTTCAAAAGGTTGTGCTGTTAGAAAAAAATCATTTTGATTTAGTTTGCCAATATTCTTCACTTGCCCAACGCGTCTGCAAAATTCATTTTGATTGACTTTCCCAATAAAGAAGAAGAAGAATAGGAAGAAGAGGAGGAGAATAAGATGGTGACGACAACGACAATGGATAAAAAAAAGGTGGATCGGTTAAGAAGAAGAGAAAGGAGATGATGAGTCATTTGTGTTGGTATTTGTACTGGTATAAGTGGTTTCACTGTACTATAGAATTTAATTATCAATTCAAAGTATTTAAAGGGTATAAAAGTCAATTTGGGCTAAAATTTTAATTCTACAAAAATATGACTTTTTTTCGTTAATGCATATTGGGCTCGGCTATGACATCAAAAAACCCAAGAAGAAGAGTAGGATAATGGGCCCACTGGCCCAGACTGAATTTTCAAATATTTGTTAGTTTTTATTTTTTTTTTATTTTTTATATATATGAATAAAATATTTGTTAGTTAGGTTATGGTCCAGACAAACATAACCTTTTCATAAAATGATAAGGTGCATGCATTTACACAAGAGATATGTAAGAGAACGCAGACATGTCCTTTCTCCCTCTATCTCTCCAATTAGATGCAATGTATTTGTCCATCCTTATAGTAACTCTTATAAGGATACATGTTCATACCTTTCTTTATTGTAAGCCCTAATAATAACCCTTCAATTCCCTCGTACATACATACATATATATATATATGTATATATTCTTTAGTTATTTTTTCTCATGTAGTCGTCTCTGCTTCTTCACGTTGTCACATGCATCAACTTCTTCGGTTCATCAGTATTCTCATTAACTACATACTAATTATAGGTTAGTTAACTTAATTGGGTCCTATAAAAGAGAGAGAGAGAGAGAGAGAGTAAATGCATGGAATCAAGAACTCTAATTTAATCAAACTGTTAAAGTTTGAAGCCCCTAAATGCCGCAACTATGTAGGAAGATGCCAAATTTAATGTAAATTGTTTAAAATGAACATGGAATAATCAGAACAATGTTCCCCACAATACAGTTGGCTAAGGGCTTCTCTTTGTCTGCTGAATGAGTAGGGTTTAATGGAAATGATGTCAAAAAGAAGAAACTCATTATTAGAAAAAGATTCCCAATGTTGTCATAGGATATATGTAATCAAAATGAGTCTTCATGGATTCCATATATAGAATCTCATACTCCAACTTGGGAATAGTTATTTCATTTACAAAATAAATAAATAAATAAGTCAAGCTATATTATCAACAATATATAAGCTAAATACATATAAATAGATCAATTAATATGCTAAATTATACATGCAAAAGAGCCTTTTTTTCTCCAGCATAAATGTGTTTATTATTATTATTATTATTATGAAAGATACAATTTGAAATATGTAACAATATTGAATCACTTTTTAAAAAAAAAGAAAAGAAAAGCACATTTAGGTGCTTTTTTGGAGAAGTGCTTCTTGAAAAAAATGCTATTTCTTGCCAAAAAAAAACATTTTTGTACATTAATAACGATTTTAACATGTCCAAAATAACCCTAATTAATTTTTAAAATTCCATAACTTGTCTATTTATTTTTAATTTTTTTTTATTTAGTTGAGGGGTCATCCCTTTTAGTAAATTGTTACAATTAAAATTACTATTTTTTTTTTTAATTTAAACAAACAAAGATTATTAGATAATTTTAAAGTACTTGTTATAGTTTACTTTCAAACGCAAACTGTTTTATGCTTTTGATAATTTACTATCAAATACAAACTGTTCTATTATTGAAGTTCTTTTTAACTAGAGCATAACCAAATAAGTTCTTAATAATATACATAAGGAATCGTTCCTCCTAGCAAGGTTTTTGACAATTATTTTGACACATAATTTCAGTCTTTTAAGTTCATCTAATCTAACAGTCAAAATCAACGGCAGATGTGCATAATAGGTTACAAAGGATATAACCATGTAGCTTTTTTAATTTTCTTTTTTATAGGATATATTTTAGGATTTTTTGATGCTATGGTCAAGCCCACCATCAATTAATGAGAAGAAGCCATTTTGTTGTGAAATTAAAATTTTAGCCTAAAATTACTTTTATATCCCTAAAAGTGTAAAATGGAAAAGCCACTAATAATAAAAATTTTGGCTAATAGGTGGTAGCCACACTTAAACCACACCACCACCCATCGCCACCGACCACTCTCTTCTTCTTCTTTGGCCGACGAGGCCACTTCTTCTTCTTTGGCTGATGAAGCTATGTCCTCTCCTTCTTTTCTAGCCAAGCAAGAAGAATTCCAACCGTGTGTTCTTAGCAAGCCGTGTGTAAGCTGGGTGTTCTCCTTCTCCACTTAGCAAGCTATGTGTTCTTCTTCTTTGGCCAAGTATTTGAACCGTTCATAATAGAGGTTAGCTGACTGGAGATTTTGTTTTTTCATCTATTGTATTATAGTTCTCTTGGTAATAATGGTTTTTTTTTTTGAGTTATTAATTTTGAATTTTTTTTTATTAGAGAATGCTTGAGTATTTGAATGTGGCTATAGAAGGCAATAGACTGAATGACATGAGTTAAAATGCTTGAAATAAGTTAGAATGCATGGTGGGTATTTGAATAAATGCTTTAGTGAAGCTGGGGTGTTTTGATTTTGAATTTGCTTATATTTTATTTTTAGGTTGTGTGGTGTTGATGAGTTTTTATATTAGAATGCATGGTAAGTGTTTGAATAAATGCTTTAGTGAGCTTGGATATTTTGATTTTGAAATTGCTTATGTTTTGATTTTAGGTTGTGTGTTGTTAATGAGTTTTGATGTTCAATGCATGTTTGAATAAACGCTTCAAAGAAACTTGAGTGTTTAATTGCATGTATTTGCCCTATCGATGGCCCGCACGCGTAGGCGAAGCTGGCCACCCACTCCTTGTGTGAGCCATTGACCATTTGCACCAATGTAAGGCATGCCACCAACCCCACACATGTACGAACCAACCAGGCCATTGACCCTGTACGCACCCATCAGTGGCCCACCAAGATGTTGGTGGTGAGGCCACCAATCGGTGCACATGGTCAGTGGCATGCCTCATCCCTGTGTATAGGGTTGGTTGCCTGCATTGTGCACTCATGTAGGGTTGATGGCATGCCTTGTCTGTGTACGCAGGGTGGGTGGCTTGGCTCACCCATGCACGTGGGGTCAGTGGCCTAACTCACCCGTGCACATGGGGTCGATACCCACCTTGCCCACGTGCACGTCGATAGCTACTTTGCTTGCTTTCGAGCAGACGTCGTCAGTGGTGGCATTGATTGGACCATGACATGCGATCAATTTTTATTTTTCAATTTTTTCAGTTTACTCAAACTTGGTCAATTTTTTCTTTTTGTATCTACTTGGTTTTAAATTAAAAGGAAATGGTAAAAGTTTAGCCTATCAAATACCCTAATGCTTTGGATCATAAAGTAAGCCGTCTTTGCATCACATCCAAGTCTACTATTGTAAAGTGTATTTAAAACCCTAAAAATCCATCTAAAATGAAGCATCGACAACAAAATAAATTTGAAGATGTTTTGGAACTTTTTTTCTAAGGATGCATGATATTTTATTAAGTGGGGATACAGTACTTTGGCAAGACGAAAGTATGAGTCAAAATGTTATGGAATTCAACTTTAATGGCAAAGAAACTATCTTTACCAAAAAGGAATTTGGTATAATAATTGGGTTTACCATGGATAATTCATTTGATGTTTCTCCTCCACCATATTCCAATCGGATCAAGAACACATATTTTGAAAGATACAAAAAGATTAAAAAAAAAAATGAATTTAGCAAAGGTATTTAATCATTTAAGGTGTGAGCACTATGAGTAAGGGGATGATATGGTTGAATTGTGCTTGTTATACTTTCTTGAATGTGGTATACAAGGAAAGGAGAGCCAAAACACTTTCAACCTAGATCATTTTTCAAGGTTGGGGACTTGCAATACTTCAATTGATATCCATGGGGCTTTGACTCATACAATGCTACAATTGTATCCTTACATAAAGTTTTGAGTCTTCATAATGGAGCACTAAGTCAATTGGGCACTTATACATATGGTTTTCCTTTGGCTTTCTAGATAATGCATATAATTATTTACAATTATTAATTGTCATGATTTAATATTAAATTGCATAAATTTATACACAATTAACACTTTATTATTATTATTTTTTTGTATTAGGTATGGGGGTACGAGACAATCCCTTTAATAGGAGAAATGTATATTTAAAAAGTAAATAATGTGTTCCCATGAATATGCAATTGGGAGGCCAACAACGTCCACATTTTTAAAAATGCTAGAAAGTCAATATTTGAGAATGAAGAGGTAATTTTATATTAATGTTATTTATTAATTGATTTTATAATAGTTTTCACTTAGTTTTTAATTGTGACTAATTTATTTATTATAGTTGTTCATTTTGTAATGTACAGTTATATGTTATTGGAAAATTGAGGCCGATGAATGCAGATGAAGAATCCGCTTATAAACTTAATGACGATATCCCAATACCACCTAAGAAAAAAGAGAGAGCTAAGAAAAATATTGAAATGATTGAACAAGAATACGCATATTATCAACAAGAAAACACCCCCAATTTTGTGAGACCTTCGTTCGATCATGGTCAACCATCTTATTCATCACACAGTGTAAGTGTTTTCATATTAATTATTTATTTTGGTTTTTATTAGTCATTTTAAGTTTATTCTTAAATATAATTTTTTTAATTAACGTTTCATTTTTATTTTCATATAGTTTGATGAATTTAAAGCATATATCCAATCAATGGATATGAAAATTGACTGCATGTCCAAAAATTTGAACAACTTATCCAATGATTTTAACAACTTCTGACTATATTTAATGCGAGAGTTCAAATCAATAAATGAGACAATGCATAGCATGTTTGATTTTGTGAAAAGGTGACTTATTTACTTAATTCTTTTTTTGTATGTTAATCTATTCATGAATATAATTTAAATACTTTTTAACTATTAACTATTGTAGTTATTGACTTTCTATTCTTGTTGTAATTATCGGGATATCATCCAACTGAGCATGACACTCATATGCATGATATGTTAGATATGCCGATGGGTGAGGGGAGTGAAAAACGTGATTGCCAATTGAGTGTAATAGAGAGGAATTGTGAAGTTCAATATGTGATACCATCGAAGGTGACACGTCGTGAGCCACGAGTCATGAAGTGTGCAAGAAAAATGAAGTCACCATTCATTGTCATTACAGAGACACAAGAGCAATTGAAGAACACATTGCCTCCTCCAGATAATTTTGATCCAAAAAGGGTGATAAGAATGATATTACCATGACATTTTCAATTATACATGTGATGAAGATGACGTACTCCTTGATTATGGCATATGTGATGTTAAAAGGGAATTCTTCCATATGCTTATTATAGAAGTTACATGGTTGATAGATGAGGTAAAAAAAATACTTTATTAATTCATATTTTTACTTCACATACATATTTGTTTTTGGTTTTCAACATATTAAATTAACTTAGCTAACTTCAAAAAATTATAGCACATCAATATTATGAACACATATCCCCCTTTTTTTTGCTCGAAGATGGCCATAATGAACTCATATTTTTGGGTAAGTTAATGTTTGCAATGTATTTAAATTACAAATAGTGTATGGTTTATGTTAAAAAATTATATTTTTATTTTATTTTTTTATATTTATAATTTTTATTTTACTTTAGTCAAACATTGACGGGCGATATCCGACATTTTAATAATGGAGAGAGATGAAGATGAAGAAGGCGAATCAGCATTGTGAGATTATACATGGGGGAAGGTTTACAATCTGAGAGGACAAAATTGAATTGATTGTGATTATATAAGGCAATGAAAATTTTTAAACTCTAAAATTTTTAAAGTTAATTACAATTTCTATTCCAATTTTTACTTAGTGACTAATTAAAATTTTTATAATAGGTTCTCATGCTACTCAACATTGAGGATTAACATTGGGTTTTGACATGCATTGATTTATGCAACCGGCATGTGTTCCTTTACGATTCGATGTTAAATTCCAACACGGATCGTGATTGGATTAGAGCATTATAGATCATGTTGCTATACATGTTGAGACAAATAAATTTTGTTTTGAGCCACTCGAAAGTTAAGGGAATAGTAATTAAATCAATTCTCACATTCTTATGTTAATAATTTTCCAAGACAAAGAAATGGGTAAGTTTTTTATTTACAATTATTCAGAAGAGGTTACTTATCTGATAGACAAGTAGAGAGACACTCCTCTTACCCCGGGTGGAGGCATCCCAATTAGGTTGACACCTCTCCAAACCCACATCGAACAAGCAATAAAATTTATTAAATTAAAAAAAATGTGCATTAATTACAACAGTTACAACATGTATGAAAATCTAAAATAAATCGACATAAACGTATACAACAACAGAAGTAAGAATCAAAAGAGGAACAACGACCGTCGCCGACCTCATTAAAACCTGGGAAGAGAAAAAACTCTGAATGAGGAAATCTCAATCCAGAAAAAAGAGTGTCGGGATAATAAAGGTACAATCAAGCTACTTTCTAAACCTATAGTTTTTAAACCCATTGACATTCCTATAATGCATAGAAGTACAAGAATCTGAAAGACCCCACCACCACTGCACTCTAGAAGAAGAAACAACAATCTTCGGTAGAGCATCCGCAACAGTATTTTCTTCCCTGAAGATATGTGAAACCCGAAACTGAATGCTGAAAACATAACGAAGGTAGTTCACACATTTTGATTTGTAGGCTCACGGGACTATGTCCTCTCGATGAATGAGCAAGTTGGCGATGTAAGTGGAGTCGTACTCCAGTCATAGATGATCCCATTCGAAATCTTTAGCACACTCAATGGCAATAACGGCGCCTAATAGTTCACTCTCAAAGGCATAGCACGAGTCCACAAGTACTGCATAACTACCTTTAATAAAACTCTTACTAGTGACGAAATACTCACTGCATCCACTCGAACACGAATAGCCATCAGCAGCACCGTTGGTATTAACCTTCAACCAGCCCATCGGCGGGGGAGACCAAACCACTGGAATAATCTGAGGAGCCCAAGGTACAGCACCTGCCACCCCTAAACTCTTGAAGACCAGAAGATCACCAACCGAGTTGTGGATCGTATCTTTTTGGATAGCATTTGCTTTCCTAGTCGAAGCCCAAATGAAAGCCAAAGAGCATGCTAATGGAATGAAAACATTACCAAAATGTCCTTGATTCCGAACAAACCAAATAGCAGAAAGTGCACTCACAATAGTTTTAGTCCATAAATTGAAGACCTGAGTGCTTGAGGAAGCCTTCATAGCCATTTTAAACATAGAAACCACCAAACTTGATGCATTGAAACTGATCCCGAAAGTAACCCCCAAGCATTCCCAAATGACAGCAGCATAGAGGCAAGTAAAAAATAAAAGAGAAATAGTTTATGAGTATTTACCATATATTCTGCATTTGGAGGCTATGAAGAAACCCCCTCCTAATCAAGACATCATCAGTAAGAATACGACCCAGGAGAAGACGCCCAGCGAAGATCGAGGGGGCCGGAGGAATGAAAGTCTTCCATACGTGTCTAACCCACATCATGAAGCCATCGTATATTGTCGAAGATAAATGTCTCGATAAGAAATGGTACCCGAAACTGAATGAGCCCAAATTCTCTCATCTGGACTATCCATCGCAATCTCCACATCTTCAATACACGTAGTCAACTGGGAAAATGCCGCACGGAAACTCATCGGGAGGTTCCATACTCCATCAGAATCGACCAGGTCACCAACTGAAATGCCCGGATCACATAAGTCTACAGAGTTATGAAGTAACTTAATAATAGGTATCTCCAACCAGTTGTCAACCCAGAAACGTACCCTGGAGTGAACCCCAATGATCCAAATCGCCTTCCTTGAAAGAGTAAGATAGAGCTGTCTTAGAGGAGGCTAGATTGAAGAAGCAGTATAATACAAAGGGTTCAACTTCCTTAAAAATCACGCCTGAAGAAACTGTAAAATGAAGGAATCCTTATTCATCAACTTCCAGGCAAGCTTGCTCAACAAAGCTTTATTAAAAGTGACTAGGTTTTTAAACCTAATTCCCTTGTTTAATAGGCCGGCAACATACAGACCAAGCAACCGAGATAGATTTTCGAACCAATAAAGATCCGGTCCATAAGAAGTTTCGAATATCCCTGTTAAGAGACTTAAACAAACCCACATGCCATTTGTATACCATAAAAATGTAAACAAACTTGGAGGTAGTCATAGAATTTATCAAGCACAACCAACCTGCCAGAGAGAGAGTGCGACCTTTTCATGAGGCTAACTGCTCCAAAATGCAATCTGCAATGGGGCGAAAAATAGCCTGATTGGGACTTCCTTTAAAGAGAGGGACCCCAAGATAAATAAAGGATAGAGACTCAGCCTTGATCCCAAAGTCCGCCAAAATCTTAGCGCGATGCTGGTGAGAGACACCGAAACCAAAATATAAGTGAGATTTATCCAAGTTAACTATCTGACCTGATAAAGATCCATAAAGGCGTAGAGCAACAAAAACACCACTCAAATTCTGATAAGTCCCTCTACAAAATAGAAGCACATCATCAGGATATAAAAGGTGAGTTGGAGATGATAAATTTTTAGGGGAGAAAATCAGCATAAAGGAAGCCTGAGAGACCATCCGGGATAAGAACCTGCTCAAAAAATCTTCGGTAATGCAAAATAACAATGGAGATAGCGGATCACCTTGTTGAACACCTCTCGAGCAACCAAAGTAACCCTCCTGAACCCCATTAATCAAAACCGAAATCTTTGCTGAACTAAGAATCGATCTTATCCATAAGCAAAATTTGATACAGAAACCAAACCTGTCTAAGATTGCCAGTAGAAAATCCTAACTCATCGAGTTAAAAGCCTTACGGATGTCTATTTTCAAAGCCACATTACCTCCAAAAACTTTACTGTTGAGGTGGTTGACACAGTCTGAAGCAATGGCAATGTTGTCCTCCACGTTTCTGCCTTGAATGAAACC
The DNA here is from genome assembly GCA_007844105.2 of Rhamnella rubrinervis. Classification (NCBI taxonomy): domain Eukaryota; kingdom Viridiplantae; phylum Streptophyta; class Magnoliopsida; order Rosales; family Rhamnaceae; genus Rhamnella; species Rhamnella rubrinervis. Next base: position 5,133,915 of record CM017583.2, on the reverse strand, counting down.
AAACTGATTATCAGAAATAATTCTGGAAGCGATCCTCGCAACCGGATTTGCTAAAATCTTTGAAATCACCTTGAAAAGGAAGTTTCCCAACATGATAGGACGGAATTTATGCACTAAGTTCGTACCTTGCACTTTTGGAAGAAGCACAATGAAATTGGAATTAAGGCCCGGATGAAAATCTCCCCAAAGGAAGAGGGATCTTATCACATCCACGACATCGGAATGAATAAAATCTCAGCAAGTCTGAAGAAAGAACCTGGAAACCTATCAGGGCCTGGGGCGCTAGTCGGGTCCAAATTGAACACTACCTATTTAACTATTATTTATGTAAAGAATTGTCTACCATCTTTTAATAATTGTGCTTGTTTTAAATTAATTTTACAAGGGGGATTGCGAAGTTTTTATGCTACATTCTATTTAATATTTATTTTTCGAAAAAGGAAATAGACTTTAACCTAGAGGATATGAATTTCTTTAGGTAAAAATATGCTATTGAGGTATATAATAGATAACTATTAATTTAGTTTTGTATTTTATATTATGTACTATATATTACGTAAATACATATATATTATATATAATATTATAAATATTTTATTTTATATTTATTTATATACAAAGACTTTAACCAAATTTTAGGACTCCAATATAGGTATCTAAATTTTAGGACTCTAGAAGAATAGATAAATTATCTTTCATAAAAGACTAAACCCTCCTATCATTGTCATTATAAATTAAGTTTGTAATAATGGTCAAGCAAAACAAGTAAAACAGAGTAAAGCTTTCAAAATGGCAAGATAGAGTGATTGTTTTAGAAGTTGATAATAAATTACAAAATTAAGGAAATTATATATAATAAATTAATTGTAACAAAATGAAAATTCATTGGAAAGGAAATTATATGTAACAAATTACTTAAGGAAATACATACAGTGGGCCGTCGCTGGTGCACTACCACCAGGATGCGCATTTATGGTGGCCACCACCACTAGGCCGCGCGGTGGTGGTGCCCACTACCACCAGGTTGGTGGTGCCCACTACCACCAGGTTGGTGGTGCACTGATAGGATTATACCTGGAATAGGTTATATGTTGAGAAAGTTCTACAAAAATTTCAGCAGAGCCTTCCCTAAAACTTAGATTAACCCAATTTGTACCTCAATTAAAACCATTTCTAAAATATATATATATATTTATATATAGTGGCCACAACAAATACCACTAGATTCCCACAACAAAAAAACAATAATATATATACAAAAAATAGAAGTATTAAGAAATCCAATGCAAAAGTCAAGTTGGTACAGATTTGGGCTATTCTTAGAGCAACTAAATGGTTTCCACAAGTAAATAAAGATACACAACATGAAAATAAAATAGAAGGGAAATAAAGTATGTTTACAAGGATAAAAGAAAAGTTTTGAGCAATGAATTAAGGATGTGATGATGTCTTGCACGGAGATCTAACCATAATCAATTGAAAACCTATTAATAATCTAAAAGAATAAAATAAAACAAACACTAATGAGACAAACTCAGAGAGTGGATCCATTAAACATTGTAAGCAATTTATTTTTTACAATTTAAGTAAAATCTATTTAACAACATTAATAATCTCGCGATAATAATCTTAACAGCAATAATAATAATAATAATAATAATAATAATAATAATAATAATAATCAGAAAAGATTACCTATCGGATAGACGGGAAGAGATATCTCAACTAAATTAATAATAATAATAATAAGTGGTTTAATGGAATAAAATTCAACAATTATAGATAATTAATCATAAAAAAAATTTCTCAATATCCATGAAGAATAAGTACGCCAGTATCCAATCCAAAGAGCACAGGGGAGGGGAAAATCGTCACACTGTCATTGGCGTCCCAAAGCGTAGCGGAGATGGATGAGAAGCGAGGGACCGTCATACTACCATTGGCATTCCAAAGCATAGCAAAGATGAATCATCGTTCAGTTTCATGTCTCACGTAAACAAATGAGGAGGATGAAACACATATCAATTATCATCCAGTCTACATGTAAAAGGGACGGAATACATATCATCATCAAATCAATGATTTGCGTCTGGGTAACACATGACATACTCCAACAAAAAATATAAAGCTAACCAATATCCATAGTACAAAATCATATCCAACAATTAATGTCAATATTTTTCTCTATAATACCAATATAAATTATCCAAAACCATATTTAATAATAAATATGTTTTTAAATAAGTTTTCCTCATAATAATAAAAAAATCATATGCGTACCATTAAAATAATTACTCAAATATTTAGAAACTTTCAAAATAATCAATTTATAATAATTCTCAGACATAATAAATCTAATATAAAAATATAAGTAAAAGTAAAATTTAATTCACTCACAGATAGAATCACTACTTGTCCTCGAGTGCATCCACTCCCAAGTCTACAAGACCTGCAGGTCCTAAATATAACAAAATAAATCTCTTTAATTCCATTTAATGCAAAATATTAAATTCTATATTTAAGCAACCTCAATTAACAATTGTTGTACACATTACCACTTAAAATGTGAATTCTTCCTCTAATCAACAAATTCTTCCAAACCAATTCATCCACCGTTTTCGCTTACATTTAAAAACACCTTAGTACCACTAACATTGTCTGACTAATACCAATTAGGTCCAATTTATTAAAATTCTAAAATTACCCCTAACCCTCAAATTTGTAGTCCTTTTGCAAACCTTTCACCAAAATTGACATACTATGTATCAAATTGAAGCCTACAACTCAAGGATCAAGAATATTCCTTCGTTTGGTCAGAAAACACCGGGTTTGGTCCGAATGTTGCTGAAAAGTGACGGTTCCAAATGGGTTTCATGATTCCTACAAAATGAGATATTTTTAGTTAAAAATGAGCTCGGATTCGAACTCAATGGGTCAAAAACGATGGGAAATGACCCATCTTTAACCAAAAAGCTCATCGAAAATCGAAAATGAAGGAGAGAAAAGATTACTAGCTCCGGTGACAATGGCTGTTTTTGGAACATGATTGGCTAGCGGGAGTGCGTTGGTAGCTGCTGGTGTGTGTGCACTCAGGTGGCCTGCAGTGGTGGCGCGGTGAGTTAGTTTCTGACTATTCTAAAGAGAAGAAAAGAAATGAAGAAAGAGATGGGATGAGGGGTTCAGGTCTGTAGAGGAAAAAGAAAAGTAAGGAAAAAAAACAGTAAAAGAAAAGGAAAAGAAAAAAAATAAAGAAGATTGTAATAACATATACCACACTAAGTATATGTTATTACAATCTACCTTTCTAAAAAATAAAAAAATTCATCCACAAAATTTATACCTTAATTATGAAAAAGATGAGGATATTGGGCTCACATTTGTTGTTTGGATTCCCATGTGGCCTCCTCCATTGCATGACTCCTCCACAAAACTTTCACAAGTGGAATAGTCTTATTACGAAGTACTCATTCTCTTCGATCAATAATCTAAACGATTGCTCCTCGTACAAAAAATCATCTTTTACTTCAATTGCTGGAGTTTCTAACACATGAGAAGGATCAAGAATATATTTGCGTAACATCAATACATGTAATACATCATGTATTCTAGAAAGCTTTGCCAATAGGCCAAGTCTATAAGCAATTGAACAAATCCTTTCAACAATCTCATAGGGCCTCATAAATCTAGGACTTAGCTTTTCTCTTTTCCTAAATTGTACTACATCTTTCCACGGTGACAACTTTAAGAATACCCAATCATCATTGTCAAACTCAAGATCTTTCCTTTGGTTATTTGCATAACTTTTCTATCTATCTTGAGCCGCCTTCAATATACTATGGATTGCTTTAACTTTTTTTGAAGTCATTTGCATAAACTCAGGCCCTATAGGCTTCCTTTCGCCAACCTCATTCTAATATAAAGGAGTTCTACACTGCCTCCCATATAATGCCTCAAACAGTGTCACACTAATACTTAAATAGTAGCTATTATTATAGGTGAACTCCATTAATGGTATATGGGAGTCTCAATTTCCTTTAAATTGTAAAATAGAAAATCTCAACATATCCTCCAAAGTCTATATAATCCTCTCTGATTGTTTATCAGTTTGAGGATGAAAAGCTGTACTAAAATGTAACTTCGTACCCAAAGCACCTCGTAAACTTTGCCAAAACCTAGAGGTGAATCACGTATCCCGATCCGATATAATAGAAATAGGTACTTCATGTAGCCTTACAATTTATTCCATAAAAAATTCAATAAGTTTTTTAAGAGAGCAAGTCTCTCTAATAGGCAAAAAATGAGCAGACTTGGTAAGTCAATTTACTACCACCCAAATTCCATTATGTCGCCTCTGAGTAAGTGGAAGCTTAAATAGAAAATCCATAGTGATGTGTTCCCACTTCCATTTCAGAATAGGCAATGACCGTAAAAGTCCTGAATGGTTTTGTCTTTCTACTTTCACTTGCTGACAAATTAGACATTTGGATACAAATTCAGCAATTTCTCTTTTCATTCCTGGCCACCAATAATGATCCCGCAAGGTGCGATATATTTTTGTGCTTTTAGGGTGCATAACATAAGTAGAATTATATGCTTCATCAAGAATTTCCTTCTTTATTTCTTCATCAATAGGAACACAAAGTCTAATACCCATAACCAAGACTTCATATCCTCTAATGTAAAATTTTATTATTTGACCCATACCAACTTCACTTCTAATTTTCATCAATTTAAAATTAAAAAATTATGCTTGGCAAATCCAATCAATATGTATTGGTTGAACTTGGAAACTAGCCAGTAGGACTCTAGTATCACCCAAATCTAAGCTAACTCAAATCAAAGGTAAGTAAATCATTCGTATATGCACTAAAGAGCATGTAGCCTTCCTACTAAAAGCATCAGCAACCATGTTGGCTTTTTCTGAATGATAATCAATAATACAATCATAATTTTTAATCAATTCTATTCATCTCCTTTGTCTCATATTCAACTCTTTTTATAAGAAAATATACTTGAGACTCTTATGGTCCATAAAGATTTGACAAATAGCATCGTAAAGGTATTGTCTCCAAACCTTTAGAGTAAAAACTACAGCTGCAAGTCATGAGTAGGATAATTTACTCCATGTCTTTTTAGTTGTCGAAAAGCATAAGCAATCACTTTCCCTTATAACACAACCTAAACATTGATGAGATACATCATAAAACATAACAAATCTTTCATAACCATTAGGGAGGGTTAAAATAGGTATTAAAGTCAACCCTTACTTAAGTTTTTGAAAACTTTGATCACATAAATCCATCCAATCAAAATTCACCCCCTTTCTGGTTAATTGATGAACTGGAGTTGCTATCTTAGAAAAACCTTCTATAAAGCAACGATAATAACCAACCAAACCCAGAAAACTTCACACTTTAGTTACATTTGTAGGTCTTTCCCAATTCAACATAGCTTCCACTTTGTTTGATCCATAAATATTCCTTCAGCAGATACAACATATCCCAAAAAGACCACTTTGTCCAACCAAAACTTACATTTACTAAACTTAACATAAAGTTGATGCTCCTTTAAAGTTTGCAAAATCTAACTCAAATACATCTCGTGCTCAATGTCACTTTTAGAATAAATCAGGATATCATCAATGAAAATGATCACAAACTAATCTAGGGGTGGACAAAAAAACTCGGTTCATCAAGTCCATAAAAGCTGCAGGAGAATTTGTATGTCCAAAAGATAAAACCAATAATTCATAATGACCACTTTGTCCAACCAAACCTCACATTTGCTAAACTTAGCATAAAGTCGATGCTCCATCAAAGTTTGTAACATCCAATTCAAATGCACCTCGTGTTCAACTTCACTTTTAGAATAAACCATATTTAATGATTAATATGTGTTTAACTAAGTTTTCCTCATAAGAACAAAAAAATAATATGTGTATCATTAAAATAATTGCTCAAATATTTTGGAAACTTTCAAGATATTCAATTTATAATAATTCTTAGACATAATAAATCTAATATAAAAATATAAGAAAAAAATAAAATTTAATCCATTCATCGATAGAATTACTCCTAATCCTCATGTGCATCCATTCCCGAGTCTACATGAGTTGTAGGTCATAAATATAACAAATAATTCCTTTCAATTTCATTTAATACAAAATAATAAAATCTACATTTAAACAACCTCAATTCACAATTGTCGTGCACAAACAACACAACATTACCACTCAAAATGTGAATTCTTTCTGTAATCAACCAATTCTTCCAAACCAATTCATCCACCATTCTCACTTATATTTAAAAACACCTTAATACCACTAAAATTGTCTAACTAATACCAATGGAGTCCAATTTATTAAAATTCTAAAATTACCCTAACCCATAAATTTAGGATTTTTTTTTACAAACTTTCACCAAAATTGACATACTATATATCAAATTGAAGCCCACAACTTAAGGATCAAGAACATACCTTTTGTTCGGTCAAAAAACATCTAGTTTGACTGAAATCTCACCAAAAATTGGCGGTTCCAAATGAGTTTCATGATTCCTATAAAATGAGACATTTATAGCTAAAAATGAGCTCAGATTCGAACTCGATAGATAAAAAATAGTGGGAAATGACTCATTTTTTGTTAGAAAACTTACCAGAAACTAAAAATGTTGGAGAGACAAAATAACCAGTTACCACATGGTTTTTTAGTGAGAGTAGTTGTTTTCAATGTGTGATCGCCCTGCAAGGATACGTCGACAGCTGCTGGTTCTAGTGGTGGCATGCGTGCACTTAGGTGGTCAGTGGCGGTGGCACGATGAGCTAGTTTCTGGCGGTTCCAAAGAGAAGCAAAGAAAAGAACAAAGAAAGAGAAAAAGATAAAGAGGGAAGAAAAAGATAAAGAAGAAAAAAAAAAGAGGATGAGCTGGCTTGTGCCACACCAAGTATAGGTCATTACATGCTCCCATTACCAAGCTGCGCATTGGTGGGCATGATAAATTCATACTATGTATATTTACATATATTTTTAAAAGTTTGGAATAATATACAAATTTAATATGGATATTCCATTGTTTAGGCTTATAATAATGTATGTATATTATAGACAATTTTTTTCAATTATATTTAAAAATTTACTTTCATGAGGCAAACATATTCAATATTAATGACAATAATAATAAAATAATTATTTAATTCATATCAATATATCAAAAAAATTGCATCATTTGGGTTAGGTTACACTAACACTACTAGTGCCAACATCGTCACTAGCTATAGACTCAGTACATTTTACATGGTTGTGTCTCAAGTTCCCACACTGTTTACATTTGTATTTCATTTTCTCTTCTCCTTGAGAAAATATTCTATTTTTCCTTGGCCAACCAATAGAAAATCTTCTAATGTTTGGGGGTCAGACTACCTTCACTTGAACTTGTGTTGGAACCTCTCATTAAGTTGTGTATCGACATGGTAATACCTTGAGCACATATTATGGAGCTTGATATACCGGTACAAGCATACTGCTATACATGCACATATGGATACTGGATCAAATCAAATTCTTGCACTTTCAAGACTTGGCACTCAAATTGATCGTACTCCTATTAGACCACCTATCACTCTGTACTCAATATGGTTGATGGGTTCAACAAATGTATGGTGTGCATTTTCCCCCTCTTTTTCAACCATTCTTCGGTCCATGTCATCAATGAAGTAGTCATATTGCTGGCAATGATTCGATGATCATGGAACTATTGTTTTAAATTTGAACGTATAGTTTCCAATAAATGCATGGGTACTTGCATCCCTCAGTATGGCATTCATGCATTCAATAATGTTTATAATCAATGTAGTGTATCAAGTAACCCAAAATTTACAAAAAGCCCACCTTCCAACTTCTATTCCAAAAAGGTATTCTTTATAATCCTTAACTCATTCATACAATAGTCAAATCTTGATGGTAAATATGCCTTTGCAACCAAGTAAAAAGTAAGAAAAATTTGATCTCTGTGTCAAAACTTAAACCTTTAGGTTTTGACTAATATGATACATGCACAATCTATGATAAGAGTTAAGATAAACAACTTTCAATGCACTTTCAATGCCTTTATGTATATCCGATATGAATACCAAATTGTCAGGTTCTCCATAGGCTTCTCTAAAACATTAGAAGAATCATGTGTATACAGTTTCATTTTTAGCATCCTCCAAACCCAAAGCAAGAGGTTAAATTTGACCATTTCTATCTATAATAATTGTAATATATAGATGTCCAAGATATCTATGTTTCAAATTTTCCTATCAATAGCAACAATAAGCTTTATGTTAGAATGGAATCCCTATATACTTGTTCATAATGCCATGAAATAGTATTGAAAATATTCTTCATCATCCGTAGTGATGCGTGTGACCGTTCCTAGATTATAACTTCCAACATTGCAAAATACAATGGTAGTTTTAAGAATGACTCTTCCACAATGCCTTTAATACTATTCAATTCATGTTTTATTGCCCACCACGCTTTATTATAAAATATGTCTACACAATATTTTAACTTGACATCAAATTTTATCTCACGTGGTTTGTATACACAAGCAGTCCCTTCATATTTTCCTTTATAGCATCTCTAATGACACTGCTAGTAGCTTGCCTATGATTTCCATGAATGGCTTGTGAATATTGAAGACAAGCATGTTCTTCCAAATGTAAGTATCATGAAAACATTGAACCTCATGCTGAGTAGTGGATGAGCACACAATCTTCAACTGGAAGTTGTGTTCAATAGCATACAAATACAACTTTTGTTTCAATCCTTTTTTGTCATTGTAGACTTGGCCAATATGAAACTCATCATTATCAGAATAATCAGATTCTATATCCATGAAATGGAATTTGCCACTTCACAATGATGTTGTAGAAGTACACAAAAATGATTCGCCTTCATAGCTAGGTTTGGTTGTGGAATGATATGAACTTGGTATTTTTGGTATTGCAAAAGGCTCAGTACCAATTTCACTTTCTCTACCATCAATTTTCGATATTTATTTTTTTGTAATAAAGTTACTGGAACTTAAGATGTTGGCAAAGGAGTTTTTGTACATGTTGCTTTATGATAATTGAGTTTCCCAAGGTGTTTTAGTTTCTGGTACTTGGGTTTCTTATTATGTTTCCGACACTTAAGTTTGTCAAGGTGCTTGAGTTTCCCAAGGTGAGAATTTTCGGTACTTAAATTTCCCCAAGGTGTTCCAGTTTCAACACTATACATGTTCAATTTCTTGAATAGGATTTTTCCACACATGTTTAATTTTCTGAATAGGACTTTGAGGTACTTGAGTTTCAATAATTAAGCTTCCTCCACATTGTATACATTTATATATTTTTACTTTTTTAATTTTTCTCCAATTTCAATGGAAGAGCAAGTAAATGAAAAATGATTGCTTCTACTATCCAAATTCAAAGTAACAAATTTATTATAATTGGCTCATTCTGTAGAAAAAAATTCAGGAACCCTTGGCAAAATCTCCACATATAATAGAGTCAACTGGCATAACTTCTTTCACTAATCGAAGAAATATTTTAACATCTTTATCTCATCTTATTTCTTATGAAGCACATGATAAATTGTATCTCTCCTGATCTATATTAATAATGTTGTAAACCTTGTTCATCAATTGCTCACAAATACAGTTTTTAGAAATTTCTGTAACTTCTGATTCATAATTCTTAAATTGAAACTATCATCATCTTCTTTATACTACATGCCACCATTAAACACAACAATTATAATAATACGATCAGATCTATGGTACTTACGTGCGATTGAAATATACCATAACATGATAAATTTAAGTAATGTATAAAAAAGACACTAAAATACATTATGCATTGGGCCTGGTGATAGGGGCATCAAGCACGTCTTGATGATGATGGCCACCACCAGCACGTCTTGGTGATGGGGCCACCATCAAAGCATAGCCTCGTGGTGGGGGCACCACTGGCCGATAGAGTCCCCACTATGACGCCGTCGGTGCTCCCCAAAAAGGCATCGGTGCCCTCACCATAAGGCCATATTCACTATGCACCGAGTTTTTTCCCAACAGATGTGAAATTTTCCAACAGACACCAATTTTCACAATTGATTTTTTTTTTTGGCATATAAGTCTCAAATGAAACCCCAAAATCTTCCAAAACATCTAAAAAATTTATCAACTAATATAAATTAAGAAATAAAAACCCAAAATGAAACACATGTATTAACTTACAAAAGCTCAAATGGTTGTTATAACTCAGTTTGTTGAAGAAGAATGAAATGTCATAGATCAAATCAAAGATTGCATGCACAACTAGTCCTAATCACTAGCCATGACATCAAAAGTATTTAAGGGACCCCACCACTAGCCATGACATCAAAAATGGCTAAAAAAAGTTAAGGGACCCCACCACTAGCCATGACATCAAAAATCCTATATTTTAGTCTACTAACTAACCCAGTTCACAGTCTACTAGCTTAGACACTTACAACTAGTCCTAACTCATTTCTCTAACCCTCTTTTCCTTACTTCATTCCTTAACCCTAACTCTTTCTCTTATTTTTAATTGTTATAGAAAAAAGAAAAAGAAAACTTATAATATCTGTATTTTGACTTTTAGTCAAAGTCAACTCACTTGTCAACGCATGGACCGGGGTGTCGATTATGGTTGTTGACTAAGGAGGTCTGTGATATGCTAAGTGTTCTCTTTGTTTGTTTTCTTTTTTGGCAAAGTCAAAGTTAAAGTCAACAGTCAGCAGTCCACCCTGCCACATCATTACTTTGACTGACAGTGTGATGACTGGGACTTAAGTTTTGACTGTTCTTGTTAAAAGATTGTTTTTGAAGTGTTCTTGTTTAATGAGGTGGGGGACCACATGTAAGACCAAATTCAAATTTGGTCAAGCATGAGTTAGAAATGGTCTAGCTTTTGCCACCTCATCAAAACACTAGCTATCTTTTTGAAAACCCTAAGCCCCACTTTATAAGCCACATGTTGGCTGAAATCAAACCCTAATATACCCTAGTGTTGCCGCCCACTTTGGAGAGAAAAAGAGAGAAGAGATTGTTTGGAGAGAAGGAGGAGAAAGAGAAAAGAAGAAGGGTGTAGTTCCAAGCTTGATTCAAGAGTTTTCCTTCAAAACTTCAAGGAGAGGAAGGAGGAAGGGCCGACCAGCATTTTCAGCAGCGTGGAGGTGGATTTTCATCTTGCTTTTCAAAGCTTTTTGTAAGGTTTAAGCTAACTCAAGGTAGGTTCCTAACCTTAGATGTGTTGGTTAGTGTTTTTGTGTTGTGTTCTTGTTGTTTTTTACTTATATCCACTCTTTTTAAATGTTTTTATTTTTTATCTACTTTGTTTAACTTGAAATAAGTTTAAATGTGCTGTCTTTAACTTGATTTAAGTGGATCTATAGGATTTTGGCCAAAGCCCCAATGTGTGGTAGGTTAGGGTTTCCAATTTTTGCAAAATTTTGGTCTTCATTGTGATTATGTTCATTTCCAGCTTGCTGTATCTTGTCATGGAATTTTTGGACCCTTGATTTAGTGTTTTTTTTGCTGGAAATTATTGTCTTTTTGAGCTCATAAATTTCGGCTAAGTGGGATGGATGGAAACTAGTTATATTCTCATGTTTTAGCATCTATCTCTTGTTAATTCTTGTTGATACATGAGATGTGTTGGTGCTGGAAATTTCCTGATTATATGAACTGGTGATTTATTCCTCATTGTGTAGTGGTTTAGATGTAATTAAAAGCTGGAACTTTGGGGTAGTAATTAGTTGTTAATGTATGAGAGTTGAATGAGCTAAAATCCTTATAGTTATATGAGAAATTAATTGTGCAAAAATGGTTTTAAAATGCTGAGATTTTGGGTGGATTTGGTTAATTACTTCTCTTTGTGTATGTGTCCAAAAATTTCTAAATTTCTACTGAATAAACTTGAGTGTCTCATGAGTAATTTGGTTTTTGAATCACTGGATTCGGATGTGTAATGAGGGAGAAACAATTTTTACAAAATTTCTGTTCGATTTGGAAATTCTGGAACGTGTCTGCACCTAACCCACGGGTTTTGATGGTTTCGAAGGGTTTATAATTTTCTTTATTTTCGTGTGATATTTTTCCCTTTTAATTCAGTGAATGATGGTCATTTTGGCTTTGGAATTTCTCAAATCGGAATTAAGATGAAAGAGTTATGAGTCTTACAAGTTTAACCGCTTTCTAGGAAAATTCGGGAGTAGAACAACATTTTCACCCATGGGATTGCACTATATTCTTATGGTTATAATTTTTATGATTTCCATGGCATATTTTTCCCTGTACTATGATGAATTATGGTTCCATTGGTTCTGGAGTTGTAGAAATCTAAGCTTTAATGAATTAGTTATGGCCTTTATAATCCCAATGGACATGCTGGTTTTAGGGCTTGTCTAAATAAGTGCATTGAAGTAAGCATGCTATGTAATTATACAAATAACAATTATTGATGCATATGAATATGTGTTTATATATGTATATTTATAAATATATATATGGTTAGTGTGAACGTGGATTATTGTGGCACGTGACTATATAATAATTGTGATTACATTCATTTGTTGGATGGGATATGGTTTAACTATTGTGAGTACCGTACTTTAGAAATGAAAGTGGAATTGCTACATATAACATGGACATGCATATGCACGTTAACATGTCATGAAAGTTTTGTTGCATGCAATGAATCGGTTTTTTAAGTCAAATCATGTTTTAAAGGTTAAAGCATTGAGAAGTCACTACCATGCATACGTAGGCATCCATGTATAGCGAACGGAGTATATATGTTTGTGAATGTAAATCGTTTAGTTGAGGTCCCACTAACTAGTGAGTGGAGAGAAAGGATTCTCGTATGCGATCACATGCGAGCGTAGTGGTGTATGTGGAGGGAGTAACCCCAGCACTTGTATGATGTGGATGCAAGCGGGTTTCTTCCCTACTCACACCGATTCCTCTAAACGATTAACTGTATAAGGATTTCCTTAAAAGTATGTGTGTGTGCTACTTTAGGAAATTAGAGTTGACGGGTAACTAGCTCCAGCGTAACTAAAACTTACGCTAAGTGAAAAGTCCTACGATATGAGTTTTAAAAGTTATTACATAAGAGGTTTGAAAAAGACTGAGTTTTAAATATGCATATAGATGACACAAGAACGTTTCCTTTTTAAGAGAGTCTAGAAATTTGAGTCTCATGGCTATAGACATTTACATCACCATACTGCATTGCACTACTACATGCATGTTGGGACTCTACTGAGTGATTTCCACTCACTCCTATTTGTTTTCTTTGTGCATAGATAATCCCGAAAACCTAGCCTGAGCAGTTTGGCATTGTCATGGCGGACTAGCGGAGGGTGGCGATAATACAAATTTATTCCGCATTATTTTATCCTTTTGATTTAAACTAAAACTCTAATTATGATACAACTGATTTTCTTTACGCTGTAGGTTTTGTGTAAAGAGCCGTTTTATTTACAGTTAAAGATATATTTGGGTTATTATTATTACTAACGGTTTAAATTTTATCCTAAAGAGTAAAGGAAATTTTGTATCCGGCTTTTGTCTTTAAATTTCAAAAGAAGTTCTCTTTTATTTAACCCATTGTACCGTTTTTCGAATAGTGACATTCTTTTTGCCGGGTCTTCGGGCTTGGATAAAGGGGTGTTACAAAACTAATTTCTTTTTGAATAAACGAACCAAAAAAATTGTCATATCATTCTCTTATCGATGGTCAACAAGTTTAGTTAGAAATCTTTTTTCTATAAATAGAGTCTACCCTTTGTTTAATTTCTGAATCTGCTTCTGTTTAAGATCTATTTTATTAAAACACATTAAATTATGTATACCTTATCGAAACGCTAATTATTTTTTAACCAGGGTAAAATATTTACATTTAATGCTTTGAATTTTTTTTCATGAAGAACAAATGAGAAATGCAGTGAGGAAAGGCCAAAAATGGATCACGAATTACCAATTTTCTTCGTTATATTAACAAATTCATAACGAAAAAATTATTAAACAAGTTAAGTTCTTGTTGGTTCGTCATCTAGACTCCAACATAAGGAGCATTGTTCTTGTTGTGGTTGTATTAAGTAATTTCATTGAAGAATAAGCATCTTTGAACTAGAACCAAAATCAATGTTCCATCTCCAAAATTATCCATTGAGATGAAATTCACATCCCCTGTAGAATTTAGTATTTAATTATTAAAAGGGTTGTTTTTAGTTGGGTATTATTAGTTAGTTATGTAGGGGAAAAAATTAAAGTATTAAATGTAAAAACCTTACCCTAGTTAAAAATAATTAGTGTTTGGATGTGAGTATAGAATGGGTTTTAATAGCATAGGTTTTAACAGTTAGATAAGATTTATATAGTAGATCTTAAACGTTAGATAAAATCAACTTAAAGGCAGAGATTTTGTGTCAAAATTTTAGTACGAAGAATGGTCCAACACACAAACACACACACACACACACACACACACACACATATATATATATATAATCTCTTAGGTTATGTAACTCATATTTTGAGCTACATGACATAATATTAAATATAAAAAAAATAACTCAATGTATAACATCTATAATTTATTATTTTTACTTTTATTTGTTCAGTGTGAATTGATCAATTCTACCCCTACTGCAGTTTAAGATATATGAATTATGTAATTTAGTAGAGTAGCTGTCTCTCTCTCTCTACATATATATATATATATTAACCAGGATTTTGATGTCCAATATTGGTGAAAACAGCTTATTAATTAATTTAATTAGTGCAATAATAGACACACATTATCCGTCTATATAGCAACTAAACCTAGCGTCACAAGGTGAAACTTTTAATGTGTACAATATAATTTTTTAGTTAATAATATAATAATACTTTTTCACATATAAATTATAATATATGCCTATGTTGATGCAAAAGTAATGTAGTTTAGTTTTTCCAAAAAAAAAAAGTAACATAATTTAGTACCTCATCCATTAACAATATAATTTTTTTAAAAAACTTGTTAGTAGTGATTGAAGATAAACTAAATATGTAATATCTGCTTTCTTTTATGAGCATTTGACTTTAGTCAAAGTCAACTTTTAAATCGGTATTTGCCACGTTATGATTTTTGAATTGATTTTATGTTGACTAAGATTAACTTGTTTGTTTGCTTTTAATTAATTAATTGTGCTTGTATTTGTTGGAGGTCAAAGTCAACCCCTACCACATCATCACCAAGACTGATAGAGGACTAACTGAGATTTTCTTTTCCTGTGCTCATGGCATTTTTTTTTTAAATGGGGGTTTGGTTAAGCTTAATTAAATGTAGCAAGATTACTTGGAGACCAAATTTGACTTGGTTAATTCTTGGTCAAAAAGTGGTCTACCTTTTTTACACATTATTAAACCCTAGACCCCACTATTTAAAAGCTTGTTTGAAGAAAACCAAGCCCCATATTTCCCCTTGGATGCCACCCACCCTACACTAGAGAAAGAGAGAGAGTTTGGTTGGAAAAAAAAGAGAGTCAAGTGGGTTCAAGTGAGAAGTTTTCAAGTTTTTTAAGAGAAATTCAACCAAACTCCAAGAAAAGGAAAAGAGGAAGAGGGCCAACCATATTACAGCAGCTGATTGGAGTTTTTGATCTTGTTTCTCAAAAGATTTAAGTGGGTTTAAGCTAATTTGAGGTAGGTACCCCTTTACCCATATTTGATTTGGTTAGTTTTTGGAGTTTTTATGAATGCTTGGCTATGGATCTAGTTAGATCTCCTCTTTATCTTTGTGGGCTATGATTTTTCTATTAAATCTATGTTGTTGTGGCTGTGATGGGGTGTTGTAGTGTAGGAAATGTGCTTTGGGTGAATCAAGACCCAATCTAGTTAAGTAAAGATCTTAAACCCCATGAACTGTGATTTTTTTGAAATTTCTATGCACTTTGCTCATGCATAATTTTGGACGTGGGTGTTTAAAATTTTTGGCCATTTTTCTGTAAATAGTCAGGTGTGTTATGAATCATTTGGCTTTGAATCATGGGATTTGAATTTATATTAAGTGAGAACTGATGTTTACAAAATTACTGGTTGAGTTGGGATTCTAGAAGGTTTCTACACACAAAACCCATAGGTTTTGATGATTCGAAGTTAGTGTTTTTAATTTCGTTTATTTTTGTGACATATTTTTACCTTTTAATTCAATGAGTTTCAATCTAGATGGCTTTAGAATTACTCAAATCGGAGTTAAGATGAAAGAGTTATGAATTTTATAATTTCACTCATTTTCTGGAAAAATCCTGGAACATAACAGTATTTTAACCCTCAGGATTTCACTGTTGTTCTAAGGTTAAAATTTTTATAATTTTCGTGGTATATGTTTCCCCTATACTTTGATAAGTTGTGATTCTATTGGTTTTAGAATTTTGAGAATCCAAGCTGGAATGAGTTAGTTATGAATTTTGCAAATTTGGTAAACATGTTGAAATTGGTTTGATTATTATGTTGTTACTAGTTTAAAAGTGGTACCTTATCTCGATTAATTCTCTTTTATCATTAAATAGTAGAGTGATAATGTGAAGATAAATTAAGTATATTTTGTTTAATTATGTATTTTTTTATTATATTTATATTTATTTATAATTATCAATGCCTATGAATGTATATATATATATATATATATATCCATGGATAGTCTTGAACTTGGAATATGTGTTATGGCCTGTGAATAATGTAATTGTTGTATTTACTCTCATTTGTTGACTGGAAAATGGATTAAACACTATGAATATCGTACCCTAGGTAGGAGAATAAAATTGCTAGCTAGGGCATAGACATGCATATGCATTATAACATGTCACGAAAGTTTTATCACCAGCAAGGAAACGGTTTTTCTTTCAAAGGTTATGCATTAAGAAGTCATGGCTATGCATATGTAGGCATCTGTATAGTGAATGGAGCTTATATGAATGTGCCAAGTGAATCGTTTAGAAGAGGTTCCACTGACTAATGAATGGCGAGTTTAGATTCTCGTATGCGCGCACATGCGAGCATATTGGTGTATGTGGAGATTGTAACCTCAGCACTTGTATGACACGGATGCAAGCGGGTCCCTTCCTACTCACACCGTTTCCTCTGAACGATTAAAATAATAAGGATTTCCTTGAAAGTATGCATGTGTGCTGCTTTAGGAAATTAGAGTTGCCGATGGGTAACTAGCTCCAGCGTAACTAAAACTTACGCTAAGTGAGAAAGTCCTACGAACATGAGTTTTAAAAATCATTGCATAATTGCTTCTGAGAAAATGTCATGTATTGCATATGCACTATATCTGCTCAAGTATATTTCTTTTAAAAGAAGTCAAAGTTCTACAATTGTTGTCAACTCATAAGTATATTGCATTATGCCATTCCCTGCATGTTAGGAACCTATTGAGTGATTTTTTTTCACTCACTTTTATTTGTTTTCATGTGTATAGGTAATCCCGAAAACCTATCCTGAGCAGCTTGGCAATGATGTGGCGGACCAGTGGAGAGTGACAATAGTACAAATTATTTCCGCGTTGTTATTTCCTTTTGAATAATACTAAAACTCTGATTAGAAATATAATTTATTTTCTTTACATTGTGGGTCTTGTGTAAAGAACCGTGTTTATACTAGGTTCAAAAATGCTTTGGTTTTACTATTAGTATTAACAGTTTAATTTCTATCATAAAGAGTAAAGAAAATTTTCATTTAGTTTTCAACGTAGCTTCAGAAGGAATCTTCATTTGTAATTCATTTCAATTGCTTATTGAAGTGACATTCCTTTAATTGGGTCTCCGGACTTGTTTAGATGGTTGTTATAGTTTTTGGTATCAGAGCTTAGGTTTATTAAAAGTTTGTATTGATTGCCTACTCCAGTATCCACTCGCACGCCAAAGGTAGATTACCTTAATTGTATTTGATTTTGCTTTATTGTTGACTCTATATTTATTTGGTTTACTGTACTAAGATGGGTCAATGAGTTAGTACTTTTTCACGTACTTCGCACAAGCAGAGTCATGACATGATGGAGATGTCTATCTCCAAGAGACTGAGGTTGAGCCCAAAGCCGACATCTTTCCATAGTGATATAGTAGCTAAGCTTCACCAGACAGAGGTGGCTACTAAGAGTTCATCCTGCAAGTCACAGTAACGTCTAGGAAAAAGAGTCACCGCAGGACAGTACGTACCCCAGCATCATCCTCCATAGTCGAGTGCAAGGAGATTGGGGCGTCTGAGGACGCACTGCAGTAGGAGTTGGAGTAAAAAAAGCTCGAAGTAGCTAAGTTTTTTAGTAGGTTTACTACTGCTGTACCTCTACTGGATAAGTGAGTGCGGTATGTGAATTTGATGGAGTTGGACCAGTTTCAGAGGGACCATGGCTATTTGATATACCGCTGGTACATGGATTAGTATCGGCATGACCCTGGCAAGCAAGCAGCTCTTAATGATCATTTGGATCATATTGGAGTTGAGATTCCAAGCGCAGTTGAGACAAGCCCAAAAGAAGAAGAGGACCCCAAAGAAGAGAAGGATCCTGAGGAAGAAGAAGAAGACCCCCGAGGAGTTTCCTGCAGATGTTTAGAGAGGGATCAGTTTTTCTCAGTTGTAGTAGTAGTAGTAGTAGTAGTAGTAGTAGTAGTAGTAGTAGTAGTAGGAGGAGGAGGAGAAGGAGGAGTGGTAGTTTAATTAGAAGCTATCGTTTATATATGAGATATTGACGATGTTGTGTATATTAAATGTTATCTTGCTCATCTATTATATGACGAACTTCTTTAAATTGAAATGTTATCTATGTGTTACTCTGGTTTGTTTCTCTTTTATGGCTATCTTAATTATCTTGTATGGTATTCCTTTTTGTTTCAAAGATGCCACGTGGGAGACCAAAAGCTAACGACACCAATGAGAACAACACAGAAAATTTGGCCAGTCAACTGCTTGAGGCTCTGACAAGCATTACGGGCCAAGGAACATAGCAATCCAATAAAATCGTAGAGTAGTTTAAACGATTTCATCCTCCAGTGTTTGAAGGCTCAACCAACCCACTGGTAGCTGAAAATTGGATCCGCAATCTGGAGAAGATCTTCACACTGATGGATTGCATTAAGTCTTAAAAGGTTGTCTGCTCTTCATTCATGCTCAAAAAAGGCACTAGCCATTGGTTGGATATAGTCAAGCAGACCTATAATCTTGAAGAAAGCCCTATGTTGTAGACCCAGTTCAAGGAACTATTCCTGAAGAAGTATTTTCTAATCGTTAAGCAGGATGAAAAGGAGGCAGAATTCTTGCGCTTGACTCAAGGTAACCTTTCTCTGGTAGAGTATGAGCGAAAGTTTGACAAACTTTCTCACTACGCGCCACATTTGGTGAACATTGAAGAACGCAAGGCAAGACGCTTTGAGAAAGGATTGAGGCTAGAACTCTACAATGCTATAGCGGTACTGCGACTACCCATGTACACTGATGTGCTGCAGCGAGTTCAATTAATCGCGAAGGATCATAACTCATAAATGAGTAGGACTGCGGGACAAAGCTCCACTACCCAAAAGAAGTCTTAGGGTGGTAGCAACCAACATAAAAGGAAGGCCGAAGGAAGGAAGTGGAACTACAATCACAATAACAATGACAACAAGAAGCCTAAAGGGAACGACAACCGACCTAGTATTCCTCAATACCAATTGTGCGGTAAGAATCATACGGGAGAGTGCTGGAAGGAGATGGGAGCATACTTTAAATGGGGCAAGACTAGCCACATGATATGAGATTGTCCTGAAATGGGAGGAAGAAAGCAGCATCCCACTCAAGGTCGGGTATTTGCATTGTCGATGGAAGACGCTGAGAAAGATGATGCTACCGTGGTGGCAGGTACGATTTCCTTACTTGGATTGGATGCTTATGCTTTATTTGATTTGGGTGTCACACACTCGTTTGTATCTAAATGATTCGCGTCCAAGTTTGCTTCAAAACTAGCTCGTCTTGACAATGACTTGTGTGTTGCTACACCATGTGGTGTTGGTATGTGTGCCTCGTTTGTGTTGAACTCATATGAGCTGTGTCCTAGAAATGAGAAGTTACATGCCGATTTGATCATATTGGACATGTGCGATTTTGATGTGATCTTCGTTATGAATTGGTTGTTATTGAATTGAGCTTGCATCGATTGCAAGGAGAAGAGACTACTGTTTAGCCTCGTTGACGGCCAGTATTTTGAGTTTGAAGGGACAAAGCCGAGATAGCATCCAAGGTTGTTATCTACCTTGCAAGCATTGAGATGTTTGCATAAAGGCTACCAAAGATTCATTGTTAGTGTCTACAATAAGGAATCATTAGCTCTGAGACCGCAAGACATTAAGGTAGTTTGTGATTCTTTAAATGTGTTTTCTGAAAGAGCAGTTACAAGACCTTTTGGACAAGAGTTTCATCAAACCCAGCATTTCACATTGGGGAGCACTAGTGTTATTCGTTAAAAAGAAGGACGGTTCAATGCGATTGTGCATTGATTACCGTAAGCTCAATTAGGTAACAATAAAAAATAAGTACCTGTTGCTGAGAATTGACGACATCTTCGATCAACTTCAAGGAGCAAGTATTTTCTCAAAGATAGATCTGCGTTCAGGATATCACCTGTTAAAGATCAAGGAGGAGGACAGACTGAAGAGTGCTTTTCGAACGAGATACGGCCATTACGAGTTTGTGGTCACGCCATTCGGACTGACAAAGCGCCAGCAGCATTCATGGATTTGATGAATCGGGTATTTCATGACCACCTGGATATGTTTGTTGTTGTGTTTATCGATGACATTTTAATCTACTCAAAGTCGGTTGAGGAGCATGAAGAGCATCTGAATGCAGCATTGCAAAGGTTACGAGAGAAGCATTTGTATGCCAAGTTCAAAAAGTACGAGTTTTGGCTAGAGAGCATCACCTTTCTTGGGCATGTGATTTCGAGCAAGGGCATTCAAGTAGATCCTAGTAAAGTTGCAGTGGTCCAAGAGTGAAAGCGCCTAACCAATGTTAGAGAAGTCAGAAGTTTTCTGGGTTTAGCCGGTTACTACCGCAGATATGTGTAAGGATTCTCAAAGATTGTGATGCCGATGACGCAACTGTTGAAGAAGGAGAGCAGGTTTGTTTAGTCTAAAGGGTGCGAAGAAAGTTTCTTGGAACTCAAGAAGAAGCTGATTTCAGCGTCTATTATGACTCTACCGAACTACAAGGACAATTTGTGATCTACAACGACGCTTCGGGCAAGGGTCTCGGTTGTGTACTCATGCAGAATGGCAAAGTGACCATTTACACTTCACGCCAATTGAAGCCGTATGAACGCAACTACCCTACGCATGGCCTAGAGCTAGCAGCAGTGGTGTTTGCTCTGAAGATTTGGCGACATTATTTATATGGAGTAAGGTACGAAATCTACACCGACCATAAGAGTCTTAAGTATTTCTTCACCAAGAAAGAGCTGAATATGAGGCAAAGAAGGTGGCTAGAGTTTGTAAAGGACTACAATTGTTGAATCAACTATCACCCAGGAAAGGCAAACAAGTGGCAGATGCATTAAGTAGAAAGTATGCAGGCTTCAACGGAAGCTTGATTACTATTTAACAACATATATTGGAGGCTTTAAGAAGAATGGATATTAAATTAGTTCCTAGTCAATATTCATCTATGTTAGCTGCACTCTCTATTCAACCATCACTCTTGGACAAGATAAAAGAAGGTAAAGCTAAGGACACAACCCTTAAGAAGATCAAAGATAAAGTAATTCAAGTAAGAGACCGAAGTTTAATCTCGTGGGAGATGGGACGTTGAGATTTGGTACTTGTTTGTGTGTACCAGATGTTGACGAAATCAAGAAGGAAATTTTGAAAAGCCCATTATACACCATACATTGTTCATCCGGGAGCTGCCAAGATGTACCGGGACGTCTCCAAAATGTTTTGGTGGTTTGGCTTGAAACGAGATGTAGTAAAGTTCGTAGAGCAGTGCTTGACTTGTCAGCAAGTGAAAATCGAGCATCAGAGACCATATGGTTTCCTAAGACCATTGTTGATTCTGGAGTGGAAGTGGGAGCACATCGCCATGGATTTCGTTGTTGGGTTACCCTTATCTCAGTAGAGTAATGATGCTATTTGGGTGATTGTGGACCGACTTACAAAATTAGCTCATTTCCTACCCATGCACATGACTCACTCGAAGGAGAAGTTAGCTCAACTGTACGTGGATGAGATTGTGTGACTTCATGGCCTACCAGTGTCGATTGTATCGGATTGAGATCTCAGGTTTACATCATCGTTCTAGAAGAGCTTGCATAAAATAATGGGGACAAACTTGAATTTCAGTATTGCCTTCCATCCTTAAACTGATGGCCAATCAAAGCGGACTATCTAAACATTAAAAGATATGCTGAGAGCATGCATGCTAGATTTCTAAGGAAGTTGGGAAAAGCACATTCCATTAGTGGAGTTCGCCTATAATAACAGTTATCATTCCACTATTAGGATGGCTCCATACGAAGCTCTTTACGTAAGAAAATGCAAATCTCCATCGCATTAGGATGAGGTTGGCGAGAGAAAGCTAATCGGACTATAAATCCTACAACAAACTAGTAATACAAAGCAAGATAAGATAAAGTATGAAGATAGCGCAAGACCGGCATAAGAGTTATGCCTATAATCAAAGAAAAGATCTGGAATTCGAAGTTCGAGAGAAGGTATTTCTCAAAGTTGCACCGTTGAAGGGTGTTATGAGGTTCGGTAAAAAGGGCAAGCTAAGTCCTTGTGACATAAGACTTTTCGAAATATTGGAAAGAGTTGGAATTTTGGCTTATCAGTTGGTGCTATCTCCCAAGCTTTCTGAAGTTCTTGATGTATTTCATGTGTCAATGCTATGCAAGTATGTGCATGATCCCTCCCATATCATCGAGTAGGAACTATTGGAGGTACACGAGAACTTGATATATAAGGAGAAACTAATAAAGATCTTGGATCGGAAAGAGCAAGTATTACGGAATCGGGAAATTCTACTCGTGAAGGTACTCTGGCGGAACCACGCAATTGAACAAGCAACTTGGGAACGGGAAGATGAAGTGAAAGCCAAGTACCCAACTTTATTCGAGGACGAAATTTCTTTTAGGAGGGGTGGTTTGTAATATCTGCTTTTTTTTTATGAGCATTTGACTTTGGTCAAAGTCAACTCTGGTCAAAGTCAAATTTTACACCGGTATTTGCCATGTCATGATTTTTTAATTGGTTTTATGTTGACTAAGACTAACTTGTTTGTTTGCTTTTAATTAATTAATTGTGTTTGTATTTGTTAGACGTCAAAGTTAACCCCTGCCACGTCATCACTAAGACTGGCAGAGGACTGACTGAGATTTTCTTTTCCTGTGCTCATGGCTTTTTTTTTTTAAAAAAAGGGGGGTTTGATTAAGCTTAATTAAATGTAGTAAGATTACTTGGAGACCAAGTTTGACTTGGTCAAATCTTGGTCAAAAAGTGGCCTACCTTTTTGACACAATATTAAAATCCTAGACCCCACTATTTAAAAGTTTGTTTTGAACATGATCAAGCCCCATATTTCCCTTTAGATGCCTCCCACCTACACTAGAGAAAAAGAGAGAGTTTGGTTGAAAAGAAAAGAGAGTCAAGTGGGTTCAAGTGAAAAGTTTTCAAGTTTTTTAAGAGAAATTCAACTAAAATTCAAGAAAAAGAAAAGAGGAAGAAGGTCAGCCATATTGCAGCAGCTGATTGGAGTTTTTTTATCTTGTTTTTCAAAAGATTTAAGTGAGCTTAAGCTAATTTGAGATAGGTACCCCTTTACCCATATTTGATTTAGTTAGTTTTTGGAGTTTTTATGAATGCTTGGCTATGGATCTAGTTAGATCTCCTCTTTATCTTTGTGGGCTGTGATTTTTCTATTAGATCTGTGTTGTTGGAGCTATGATGGGGTGTTGTGGTGTGGGAAATGTGTTTTGCATGAATTAAGACCCGATCTAGTTAAGTAAAGAGCTTAAACCCCATGAACTGTGATTTTTTTAAAATTTCTGTGCATTTTGCTCGTGCATAATTCTGGACATGTTTGTTTGAAATTTTTGGTCATTTTTTTTTGTAAAATTTGGGTGTGTCATGAATCATTTGGTTTTTGAATCATGGGATTTGGATTTATATTGAGTGAGAACTGATTTTTACAAAATTGCTGGTTGATTTGGGATTCTGAAAGGTTTCTATACACAAAACCCACAGGTTTTGAAGATTTTGAAGTATTTTAATTTTGGTCCAGATGGCTCTAGAATTACTCAAATCGGAGTTAAGATGAAAGAGTTATGAATTTTATAATTTCACTCATTTTCTAGAAAAATCCTAGAATAGAACAGTTTTTTAACCCATGAGATTTCACTGTTTTATAGGGTTAAAAATTTTATTATTTTTGTGGTATATTTTTCCCCTGTACTTTGATAAGTTTTTATTCTATTGATTTTAAAATTTTGAGAATCCAAGTTGGAATGAGTTAGTTATGAGTTTTACAAATCTGGTGAACATGCTGAAATTGGTTTGATTAATTTAATATATTAAAGTAATTATGTTGTTACTAGTTTAAAAGTGGTACCTTATCTCGAGTAATTCTCTTTTGTCATTAAATAGTAGAGTGATAATGTGAAGATAAATTAAGTACATTTTGTTTAATTATGTATTTTTTTGCTATATTTATATTTATTTATAATTATCAATGCATATGGATGTATATATATCTATGGATAGTTTTGAACTTGGAATATGTGTTATGGCCTGTGAACAATGTAATTGTTGTATTTACTCTCATTTGTTGACTGGGAAATTGATTAAATACTATGGATATCATACACTAGGTAGGAGAATAAAATTTCTAGCTAGGGCATAGACAGACATATGCATTATAACATGTTATAAAAGTTTTACTACCAACAAGGAAACAGTTTTTCTCAGTCAGATCATGTTTCAAAGGTTATGCATTAAGAAGTCATTGTCATGCATACGTAGACCATACACGGGTTATATAGGTTTTGGCTAACTTCAATGACAAGTAATACCTTTCCTATGACAAAGTTAATATGAAAGTTGAAAGTTGTGAAATATACTTTAAGAAATTGGAATAAGAATGTGTTTGGTGATCTTCATATTCAACTTTTGCAAGCTAAGCAAGGAGTTAGTGATGCTCAAAATGATATTTCTTAGTTGGGCTTTTCTGAGGAAAGATTAAATTTGAAGATACAGGCTCAGTCTTATATTCATTCTCTTTTCTAGAAATAAGAATTGTTTCTTTAAAATGGCTTAAAGAGGGTGATCATAATTTTTTTTTTTATGCTGCTCTACGGCAACGAAAAGCTAAGGTTTTTTCCTCTTTACTAATTGATAATGAGATGGTTACAGAAAAAACCTTAATTCATAATCATGTTGTGGATTTTTGTCATTCTCTTTTTCATACTGTTGTCGTGGAGCTAGTGCCTAGTTTTTTGGCTTTAACTCAAATTATTCTAACTGAAGTAACAAATGAAGAAAATAGTATGCTTACTTCTATCCCAGATGCTGTGACTCTAAGAAGTACGATGTTTGAACTAGATCCGAATAGTGCTCCTGGGCCCTATGGTTTTCAGATCATTTTTTCCAAGCTTGTTAGGATTACATTCATGTTGATGTTGTGTCTGTTGTTCAATGTTTTTTTACTAAGGGTTTGATTCCGATTCCCAAGTTTCCTAATACTTGCACTATGGACAAATTTTGCCTATTATTCTAGGCAATTTTTGGTTTAAGGTTATAACAAAGATTCTAGCAGATCGTTTGGCCTCTATAGCTACTCATGTAATTTCTCCTCACCAGTTTGGATTTATTAAAGGGAGGAATATCAGTGATTGTATTCCTCTTACTTTTGAATGTGCTAATCTTCTAGATAAAAAGGGTTTTGATGGAAATGTGTCAATGAAAGTTGATATTCAAAAGGCTTTTGATACACTTTGTAGGCCTTTTCTTCTAGTGGTTTTAAGGTAGTTTGGTTTCTCATGGTTATTCTGTAAATGGATCTCAAATATTTTAAGCTTTGTGTAGGTCTCGGTTCTTCTTAATGGATCTCTTTTTGGTTATTTTCCTTGTACACATGGTGTTTGACAGGGAGATCCTCTTTTCCCTCTTCTTTTTGGATTGGCAAAGATTTTTTTAAGTCATTCTTTTACTCACTTGGTCAATTCTAGCACCTTGGTTCCTATGCTTGTTACCTGAATAGTAAATGCCCCTACTCATCTTCTTTATGCTAATGATATGCTATTTCTTTTTTGTTGCATTTTGATAATATAAAGCAGATAAAGGATCTTTTCAATTTCTATGGTCGCCTTTTGGGGCAGTTTGTGAGCTAGGATAAATCTTATCTATATTTTGGTTCTTCTATTTTGGTTTCATGAAGATGGTGTTGTAGTTAAGATATTGGAATGAAAATTGGGCATCTCCCTTCACTTATCTTAGGGTTCCTTTGTTTAAGGGTTGTCTTACGACCCGTCATCTACGTGGTGTAGTAGATGGAATTTTGCATCACTTTGATTCTTGGAAGGGCCACTTACTTTCCTATGCTGGCCGAGTTTGCTTAGTTAATTATGTTGTTGTGTCTAAATTTGTTCACTCTTTTCAATTTTATCAATGGCTGGCACCATTACTAGAAGAATTTAATAAGGCCATTTGTAATTTTATTTGGACAGGTTCTATACATCGTCGTTCATTAGTTTCAGTTGTTTAGAACCATTGTTGTAGGTTGGCTTCTTTAGGTGGATTTGGGTTTAAGATTTTGGCTTATTCAATAGAGCTTTACTAAGCAAGTTGACTAGGAAAGTGATGATTTTGTCCTCTTTTGTTTTAATTTTTTTATGTGCTCAGTACTGCAACCATTTAAATTACTGGCTTTATGTTTCCTCTTCAATCTGGCTAGCTATTCGTTCTTTGCAAGGATTGCTATATTCGCAATGTCGCCGGATTATTGGGAATGATTCTGAATTTTTCTTTTTTGGTAAGACAATTGGATTGGTGATATCTTTTCCTCTTTAGTTGATTTATGAAATCTGGTATGGAATCCTGGATTAAAGGTTCCTTCAGTTTTGGATTCAAATGGGTGTTGGGTTCTTCCTCAAGATTTTAAGTTAGCTTTTCCTACATTGTTAACACAAATTAAAGCTTTTCAGGTAAGTCTACAGGAGCCCAATAGGTTGGTTTGGATTCATTCTTTGCATGGTGATATTAATTGCAAGGATATGTATTTTTACCTGCTTGGTTTGAGCTTTCCACATTAGTGGTCAAAGTATCTATGACAGTCTTTTATTCCACTGTCACGAGCTGTAACGCCCCTTGTAAAATAAGACCAATTTTTTTTTCCTTTTTCCTCTTTACTTTGGATCTATAAAAAAATACTAACTTTAAAATTAACGTATTACAAATAATAATAATATTAATAGTATCTTAAATTCAAAACCCACATGTAAAGAGAAACTTAACAAATATCTTGGTCTTATAAACTTATTTAAATAGAGTAACTGTGTTTAAACATTGCATAGCGGAAGCATTTTATTAACTCGGATCATGCAGAATATCATAGCCGAATACCACCTTGCAAATTCCCTAAGTCCATGTTCCATCTAATTAGTTTTCAGTGCCATTACCTGCACACATAAGCAAACAAGAGTGAGTGACAAGTCACCCAGCAAGTTCCACCATGTACACACACACACAACGTAGAATGCTTATGCTTATTCATGAATCAATGCATACTTGCTAACTTTCAAATAGATATTGCATAATTCAAATGAAAACCTATTTATTTAGTATGAAAACAAAACCACCATTGTAGGACTTTCACATGCACATATTCATAGGAGCTATTACCCGTCGGTAATCCATACAAGTATCCCTTGAATAGCTTAGCAACTTATCCCAAGAGACTTCAAACCACAGAGACGCATATGTGCGTAAGTGGGGGTAAAAGAACAACTTGTATCTTAGCCATGCAAGTATTAACTAATGCCAATAACTCCGGCCAAAGAGTATTAGTCATGCCCTCATTGTGATCCTCAATGTTCTACATATACAAATCTATCTACATGTGCCCATGTAAACCCTACAAACTTGGTCGAATCCAACAATATCAAGCCTTCTCTTATGCGGTTCGATACATATATACAAAAGTTCCATATTAAACTTGTCAAATTTGCCTACAAGGTGTTCCTTTGAAAACATACTTTGATTTTCAATAAATCTTGAAAATGTACATTACTTATAAAACTGACTTTCATATTCATGTTTCAATGCACATGTTCATACTTTCATACATGTGATCATGCATACTTGTTTCACCAACTAAGAAACCAAGTGTACACGCATTTATCAATCCATCTTGTGCAAAACATATATTTCATAGCAAAATAACTCAATTAATACTTATATAGGTTTTGGCTAACTTCAATCACAAGTAATACATTCCATAACATGCATACCATATAAATTCCACATAGTTCCATAATTTTCAGCAACCTAAATTGCAGAATTATTCATATATACCATTCATACTAATGTTCAAAAAATTTCAACATCATAGTATAAATCCAAGTTCAATTAAACATACATATTTAATGAATTAATCAAACTATTATGCCTAGAATTTTCCAGCAAACAAAATCTCTTTATAAATTGAATTAAAACAATTTTATACTTGAGAAAAATTATTGCTTGAAGTCAATCTAATTGACATTAATCAAATATATATGTTAACATGCATAATCAGCCATGATTTAATAATAGATCAAGATAAAAATTTCGTATACGGATCAGTCATAAAGAGAATAAGGATTCAATGTGTATTTTTATACAAATCAACACATTTCATGTAATCCATGTGATGTTTGCTAAAACGATAAAATCCGTTGTTACATCAAAATTTTCCAGCACATACCAATCCATATTGTCATGCATAAATCATTAAATCAATCCATAAAAATTGTTGGAGAATAAGAGAGATTTAAACAATTAAAATAAACAACAAATAAACATGAAACTTGCCTTGAATCTTCAAAAACTTTGAAAAATCCTTACTTGATCACACAAAATTTCTCTCAAATTTTCTCTAGGAAATTTCAACATTAAGAGGAGAAGAGAATTGTAGAAAATTAGATACCTCTTAATTTAAAAACAAAACTCTAGTCAAAATTTGTCTTATTTCATAGCTTTTACTTTTCTTATTTCATATAAGGAAAATATCAATACTTAATTGTCAACTAATGCCAATTAAAAAAATCATAAATTTAAATATCAAATACACACATAAATGGGTGTCAACTTTAAAGACACGCACATGCACATACATGTTGGCACAAATCAAATTGTACCCACATTCACTGTCACACACAACCATAAATTGATTGTACAGTTTGGTAGCATGTCAGGAGCCTATCACTGAGCTTGACTATGTGCCTAACATGCTCGGGTTGGAGAAATGCCAAGCTTCGAACAATGTCAGGCGCTTGTCATTCCACCTGACTTGGCACCTGACACTCACGAGTTTGCTCGCCAAAACTCGTCCAATTTTCATTTGTGTCTTCACTTCTATGACGCATGTTAGGCCAAATGTTAGGCGCCTAACATTACACCTGACTTGCACTGCCATTGTCAATGTTGAGTCTTTTCTCGATAGCATGTCATGCCCAATTGTAGGCACTTAACTTGCACCTGACAACAACTTCAAGTACAATTTTAACCTTGATGCATTCAGTATCTCTTAAAAAGCAAACCCAAAAGTTGTAGAGCTTTTTCTTCTCGTTGCATATCATCTTGAATCATCTCAATCGGAGCTCGAATGAGAGGGTTATACTCAAATTATGAAGCAGTATCAAAACTATCCAAAATTTTCAATTAGCTTCATTTTACTCGTAACTCCTCCATGTGCATCATTGCGCCTGACATAGAACCTATCATTCTTAGACTTCATGTTCTTGTAGTGTTTAACAAACTCGCTCGAATACACTTGTGCTCAAGAACATACGTGAAAATTCCACAAATAAACACATTAACACACATATTTTGGATGAGGTTATTACATGAGCTATGCTTTGTTGGTGGCTCTTTCATTACTGTTTACTTGTAGATGAGATCTTTTATCATCAATGTTTTTTACTAGCTTCATGTTGTCCAATTTGCAAGCAACATTCAGAGACTATTTCATATTTTTTTCTTAACTACTCGTATAATGTGGTTGCGTGGGATTTTGTTGGCAATAAATTTAATGTCACAATTGATGCTCATTCTTCTCCGTTGGATTTGTTTCTTCATGTTACCTCAATTCAGCATAGTCCTCAAATTGCAAATATTCTTTGTGCTACTATGGTTGATGTCTTCTCATTTCTTTGGTATGTTCGTAATAAATGTTTCCATAAGAATATTTTGATTTCAATTTCACATGCTTTTGTATTTGTTGGTCATGCGATTGTGGAAGCCAATGGGCTACAAAAGGGAGTGACGCATAATGATATTCCAGACTTGTTAGTGCTTAAAGCAATGAGGGTTTTGCCTCATCCACCCAAGACTCCAAATATTATATCCGTTCTTTGGAGGTTGCTTGCGCCCGGTTGGATTAAAGTCAATACGGATAGTGCAGTTAATGGAACCTAGGTCCTGGTGATGGTGTAGGTATTTTTCGAACGAGTAAAGGTTTTGTCAATAGGTGTTTCTCAATTTTATTGGGTTCGATCTGGGCTTATGAAGCTGACCTATTGCCTACTATGCATACAGTTGAGTTAGTACAACGGTTTAATTCATCTAAACTTTGGTTGGAATGTGATTCTTCTTATATAGTTGGTTTATTTTCTTCATCGGGTAATATGGTTCTTTGGCATTATCGTGCCCAGTTCCTCAGCTGTTTGCATTATGTTCAGACAACTGAGTTTCAAGTTTCTCATATTTTTTTTAGAGGGGAATAAAGTTGCTGACATTCTTTCTAAGATAGCTATTCAGGAACACATAGATTGGAGTTTTTATCTTCCAAAGCCTTGCATGAAAGCTTTGCATGAGGTTTTGATAGGGTTCACGCATACCAGTTTACTTAATTGTGCCTTGGTTTTGCTTTGTTTTCTCAATTTTTGGGTTGTTTATGAACATTTTGTGATACATCTTCTTATTAAATTCATTTTGCATGGCAGGGTTTAAGATTGGACTATTTTCAATTTGACATGGTCTTTTCCTTTTTCTCTGTTTGTAGCTTCTTTTGATTATTATTCTTATTATTTCAAAAGGCTATGATAGTTCCTTTGAGCTCTCAGGTTTTCAATTTATGGACTACTGTTATAGTGAGTGCTTTCTCTATGATTTTGTTTGCTCGGAATCAAGGAAATTTTGGTAATGTTTTCATTCCCTTAGCTCATTCTTTGGCTTTTATATAGGCTTCGATAAGGGAAACAAATGTTATTCAAAAGGGGACGATGCATAACACTATTAGCGATCTTTTGATCTTCAAGAGTTTAGGGGTTACAGGTGCTGTGCCTCGAGCTCCTTAGATTATTCTTGTGGTCTAGTCTCCCCTACCAATAGGGTGGTTAAAAGTTAATAGCGATGGTGCAGCTAATGGTTGTTCGGGCCCAGTCGAATGCGGTGGGTATTTCATCACTAGTAAGGGCTTCATTAAAGGTAGTTTTGTAATCCTTTGGACAATTACTATGCCTTTGAGAGTGAGCTGTTAGGTGTCATTATTGTCATTGAGTGTACTAGAAACTTCAGGTAGGATCACTTATGGCTGGAGTGCGATTCTACTTACGTCGCCAACTTGTTCATTTGTCAAGCGATCGTCATCCCATGGGCCTACAAAGCAAGATGGGTGAACTGTCTCTAGCATTCATTTTCGAAGTTTCAGACATCTTCAGGGAGGGAAATATAGTTGCAGATACTGTCAAAACTTACTGTTTTTTCATCTGGCGTGCACTGGTGGTGGGGTCTTCTAGTTTTTTGTTATTCTATGCATTATAGGAATGTTAATGGTTTTGAAAACTATAGATTTAGAAAGTAGCAAGCTTGTTCTCTTGTTGTCCTAGTATTTTTTTTCCTAGATTGAGGTTTTCCCCAATCGGAGTTTTTTCTCTTTTCAAGTTTTAACGAGGCTAACGACGGTCATTCTTTTACTTTCGTTTTGTATTTTTTATAATTAATGTATACTTTTTTTAATTTAATAAAATTTATTGCTTGCTCGGAGGGGTGCCAACCTAGTTGGTATGTCTCCGCTTGGGCTAGAGAGGTGTCAATTTAGTTGGGATGTCTCTACTCGTCTATCCAACAAGTAATCTCTTATTATTATTATTATTATTATTATTATTATTATTATTATTATTATTATTATTATTATTATTATTATTATTATTATTATTATTATTATTATTATTATTATTATTGTTATTGTTATTGTTATTATTATTGTTATTATTATTATTATTATTATTAGTATTGTAGATATCGCCAGCTTGTTCAGATCAGCATCGGGTTAGCTTCCAGAAGCTCTTGGAGTTCTCTTGCCCTCCTAGTCTTAGAAGTTGATCCATGATTGGGATTGCAATTCTTTGCTAAGGTTGTAGACCTATAAGCAGTGCAGGACTTTCACAACTTGTGCCTTCATTTTCTGTGATCATCGGGAAATGCATGGATGTTTGTAGAAAACTGGGTTTAATTGTGGTCATTACTGATTTTGTAATACTTTTTTTAATTTAATAAAATTTATTGCTTGCTCGGAGGGGTGCCAACCTAGTTGGTATATCTTTGCTTAGGCTAGAGGGGTGTCAATCTAGTTGGGATATCTTTACTCGTCTATCCAACAAGTAACCTCTTATTATTATTATTATTATTATTATTATTATTATTATTATTATTATTATTATTATTATTATTATTATTATTATTATTATTATTATTATTATTATTATTATTATTATTATTATTATTATTATTATTATTATTGTTGTTGTTGTTGTTGTTGTTGTTATTATTATTGTTGTTATTATTAGGGGATTCATCAAAGGTAGTTTTGTTGTCCATTTGGATTCCTGTTATGCCTTTGAGAGTGAGCTTTTGGGGGTTATTATTGCTATAGAGTGTAGATTTTGGTGGGATCATCTATGGGTGGAGTGACTCCACTTACGCCGCAACTTACTCATACGCCGAGAGGAGGTAGTCCGTGTCTACAAATCAAGATGGGTGAACGCCTTCTTTATGTTTCCACATTCAATTCCGGCTTCACATCTTCGGAGGGAAATACGGTTCATGGACGCTCATCGAAGATCGGTTTCTTAACCTGAGTCTAATGGTGGTGGGGTCTTCCAGATTCTTGTACCCCTATGCATTATAGGAATGTCAATGGGCTTGCAAACTATAGGTTTAGAAAGTAGTTTATTTGTACTTTTGTTATCCCGGTACTCTTTTTCCTGGATTGAGATTTTCCTCATTTGGGGTTTTTTCTCCTTTCAGGTTTTAATGAGGCCGGCGACAGTGGTTGTTTATCTTATGATTCTTACTTCAGATATATTCTATTTTTGTGCTTGTTTATTTCAGGTTTTTATACTTGCTGTAACTTTTGTAACGGATGTTATCTCTTTTAATTTAATAAAATTTATTGCTTGTTCGGTGTGGGCTTAGAGGGATGCCAACCTAGTTGGGATGTCTCTGCCCGTCTATCCGGCAAGTAACCTCTTCTGATTATTATTGTTATTATTGTTATTATTATTATTATTATTATTATTATTATTATTATTATTATTATTATTATTATTATTATTATTATTATTATTATTATTATTATTATTATTATTATTATTATTATTATTATTAGCTTGTAGCTTGTTCGACAAGATCGAAGTTAGCTTCCAGCAGCTCTCGGAGTTCTCTCGCCCTCCTAGTCATAGAAGTTGATCCATGATTGGGATTGCAATTCTTTGCTAAGGTTGTAGACCTGTAAGCAGTGCGGGACTTTCACAACCTATGCCTTCATTTTCTGTGATCATCGGGAAGTGCATGGATGTTTGTAGAAAACTGGGTTTAATTGTGGTCATTACTGATTTTGTACTTGTGGATTTTTGGATTCAATTTTATGGTGGACTTTTGCAAATTCTAAGACTTACTGTGAGTGTGTGGTCTACAGCAACAAGGTTGTGAATCTTGGTCAGGAAAATTCAGTTTTGTTGAGTTTTTGTTTTAGGATCAATTGGAATAGATTATAACTAAGCAGAGTAAACAGATTTTTGCAATTGTAACTTACTGTAATTGTGAATTCAAAGCCGAGTGGTGGTTGCTTTTACAATCTATGACTCTTGCTGCATTTAGAATTTATGATTTGGATACTTAAATCTGTTGGGAATTATGGCCTTTGACCCAGCTTGGAAAACAGGGGGTATGCACCCTACTGTAACTGTGAACAAATTGGGACTGAATTTGGTTACTGGCTTAAATGCAGGTAGTACAAAACTGGCAAAATCTTTTGGCATTGCTAGGGGTGAGGTTGAGGCAGCTTACAATAAGGGTAGTGCTTCAAAGCAACCTTTTTTTGTAGATGTAGTTAATGGTATCATTAATCATGCTACACCCTCTCAGAAGGCAGTGGTTGGTTGGATCAACTATCCAGGTCCATTATTGTCAGGGGGACAGTCAAATTTGGCTCCTCAAACTGTGCTAACTTGTAAAGGTAACCTTGTCTCTGTTCATGTAAATGATGACGCTTATCAGGAGAATTATTTGTGGTCAATTATTTATGATCTATTGAAATTTAAAGGCAATCTATATTGTGGTCAATTTTTGCAGCTGTTGTTGTGCTTATATTTTGAATTTGATACTCCAAGATGGACTACATGAAATTAATGAATTTGTTTTGAAGATTAGAAATTGCATCAAATCTATTAAATGTTCATCAAGCATGAAGAGAAAGCTTTCTTTGATTGTATTGAACAAGTTGGGAAAGTGGATAACAAGAAAGGCTTGAGGTAAGATGTGCCCACAAAATGGAATTCAACCTATATGATGCTTAAGAGTGCACTTTTCTATCGTTGAGTGTTTATTAATTTAGGATTATCTGATCCTAGTCTTAATTGTTGTATCTCCTAAAGAGTGGGATAAACTAAAGAAGATCCTTAAGTTTTTGGGGTATTTTTACGAGTAACTTATTTATTTTATGGAACAAAGTACCCTATCAAATTTATTTCTTCCCAAAGTGTTCATAATTGAACACAACATTAACCAATCATGGGAGGAAATGATAGCTTTTTAGAAAAATGGAAACTTATATGAACTTGAAATTTGAAAAATATTAGTTGGAATATGGTTTGATTCTTGTAATTGATGTTATCTTAAATCTTCATTATAAAATATTCAGTCTGTTGAGTGGGCTTATACAAAGATTCATAGTAAAGATTCTTATGAATTTAAGTGTGCTCATAACACATTGAATTCACTGTTTGATGTGTACATAGAAAATTTCTCTCATCTTGTCCATCCAAGTTCCACTGTGAATGAAAGGTCTAAACAAATGGAAAGTGTTGATATTGTTTTTTAGGAAAATATAACTTTCTCTATTTTATTTGTTTAAATGCTAACAGTTTTTAATGCATTGAAATTGGTAAACTTTTAATTGTATATACTTTTTGTGTAATGCAGGATTTTAATCTTCTTATAATGAAGGAATTTCAAGTAAAAAAATAGGTGACCTTGAAAAATATATTGATGAGGAAGGGTTGAACAAAAAGCAAGAACTCGATGTTCTTAGTTGGAGGAAAAAAATACAATTTTGTTATCTTATACTTTCTTAAATGGCTCGTGATGTGTTATTATATGTTGTTTAAACAGTTGTTTCTAAATCCACATTTAGCATTGGAGGTCGAGTGTTGGATCAGTATCGTAGTTTGTTATTATTTGAAAATATACAGGCTTTATTTTGTACAAGAGGTTGACTTTTTGGCAAAGCAAGTAAATGATACATTTAATATTTTGGTAATTACTACTAAAAATAAGTATTCATATTTTATTGAAATTGTAATCATTATTTTAATTATAATTTTTCTTACTTGATTCAAGATATGGAAAAAAAAAAAAAAAAGCATAGGCGAACTTACTCATGATATATTTAAGCTGAATGTTGAAGAATCTATGTCTGAACAATGCTCAAACACAGTTTTTCTTGATGAATAAAAAGATGTAGAAATATATATATATATATATATATATATAGTATAATTATTAGCATCATGTTAGTTATATATTATTTATTATTATAATTGTGTTCTCGTTTTATAGCTAACTTTTGATTTTTTTTAAATTTAATTTTTTTAAGCTTCTAAGATATTGAAATGAGACATTGTGCATAATGATAGTGAAGTAAATGAATGTCAAAATATTATTGTTTTGTTGCATTTTGTAAACATTATTATTTTAATTACATGTTGTGTGACTTTATAATATTTTGAATATGTATGGATTGAGACTTGAGTGATAATTTGTTTGTAATTTGAGATTTGTTTATTTTATTGGATTCATTGGTGTCCGATGGAAGTTTGATTTATTAATTTTATATTAACTTTTTTTTATGATTTTGTTTAAATTTTGTGGTGATTTTTTTGTTCAAACTATATTTAATTTTTTTTTATATAGAAGAATTGAAAAAAAAAATTATTAAAGTCGATCAATTTATTTAGTGGGTTAATGGGTTGGGTAATGGACTATATGATAATTTAACGAACGTGTTCAGATTTATATATTTCAATATGAAAAATTAACATTTTGGATTTGGTTGAAGAAAATTCGATAAAGATACGAATACGAAAATGATACGACACTATATGTTGTCATCCTTAATTTACATGTAGCCATAATGAAGCATCAACTAGTTAGATAACTTAGACTTCTTAAGATTGATAAGTTTTTAGCATTCTCATCAATAACTTGTTATTTATGCCAACAAATTCTGTTCGGTAGGCAATAATTTTTAGTTTAGATGGATGGCAATTTTGACTAATAATCCATGCTTAAAAACTTTCACTTTGTCATTTTAAAATTTTAGATTTCAGTATCCAATATTGCTTCATAATGCAAAAGTAGCTTTAAAGACATATAGCTAGCCTTTTCTATATATGGAATATGTTGATGGGACTATATGCTCTCAGAATATACCAATTTACTCAAAATAAGTGTTAAGTGTACTTAGATCAACTAAGGTTAGACAATATTGTTTAATGATTGAGTATGTTTTTAATCGCTCGTTTACACAAGCACACACTACAAAAAATATTTGAATTAGTCACGAAAATGGTTGCTACAGTCAAAATTTTCGTAACAAAATTGTACGTTTTTGGAACAAAAATAAATGCCGTAACTAAATTAATTAACTTTTTACATTTTGTTCCAATTTAGTATTTGTTGCAGAAGTTTATAGCAAAATACCCATATATCATTTTGGCGCCACTTTTCCCGCCAAACTTATGCTTACGTGGCATAAAACTTTTATTATCTGCTACAATAACCAATCGTAGCCTCCGGACACAAACAATAACGAAGATTACAAACCATATTCGACGTCGTTTAACACCTTACCCCTTAACCCAAATATCAGATCATTTCTCTCACAAAGTTGTTTTACACCATTCGAGTACAGGGACTGTTGCTCTCTTCCGAAGCGAACTAAGCTTTTTGGCTCTGGAGATCTTCTTCGGTTGATTGCATTCGAGTTTTTTTTGGTCGAATTGATTGCGTACGAGTTGATAGCTGTTGTAAGTTGCAATTTCTTTTTTTTACAATTAAATTTAGGGTTTATGGGGGTGTACATGTCTATTTACTGAGATTTTTTTTCGTTAAATTTAAGTAGTTAAAAGAGGGGAAACAAGCTGATCTCACCTAGGAAAAAAAAGGAAAAATTTGACCTTTCTACCAATGTAGGGAAAGTGGTGGCAATAACAATCTGAACTTTCTGGAATAGGAACTAGAGCCGGAATAGGAAAACAAGTGGACACACCCACAAGGAAACCCATCTCGAAACCTGTGAGTTGCTTAAAACCTCCCTTGTTTTCTTGCTTGCCTTCAGTTCCTAAGGTATCTAATAACCTTGCTTCTGCGGCGCACCTCTCCTAACTATTGCCCATTTATTCTAGAATAATCTTTTTAGGAGGGACAATTTTACATAATTTCTGCCAAATACTTCTATAATTTCTGTATGCATTTAATTCGAAACATGCACTCTGTTTTCAAAGCTTGGAATATGAATTTTTTTCTACTTTCTTCTATATTTTGTTTACTTGCGGGCTTCTCTGTATTTGGGTGGATTTTTTAGAGTTTAATTCAAGCAAGATTTAGATTTCGGTGCAACCTTGCTATTGTGGTTGGTAGGAAACTTTTTTGTATGATATATCTCTTCCCTTTCTTTAAGTTCCTAACCCGCATGAGAAAGCTTCTATTCTTTTTGTGTCGTGACTCCATTGTACATAAAACACGTGTGGAAAAGCATTTGAGAGCCACTAGCAGTATCTCGGACTGTAGAAAACATGAAACATGCTGAGACTGCATGTTTTTCTTGTTGCTTTAGTCTTGTGAAGATGTTGTGATGTAATTTTAGTTGAGATTGCATGCATGTCCTAGTTTTGTTGGCAAAAGGTTATCTATTCTGCGTTTTAGATCCAACTTCTATAATATTATGAAAGATAATTAAAATGTTTCATCTCCAATATTATCTAACAATTTAACTGTATTGAACGATTTCACTATTCATCCTTTATTGCAACAAAATTGAACATTGATAGACTGAATTGAAAATTTTTGGAATACAAAGGGCTCAATTTAAAAAGCTACAAATAACATATAGTAAATTGCATTAAACTTAATACATGGAGATTCTGAACATCAGCTTGTTATTCAATTTAAATGAAGGATGCTTATGTTGCAGCTACTAAGAGTTGTCAATTCCCATTTAGACTTTTACATTTTAAGCCAATGTAGACCACTTGCCATGTATGCATACTTTTCTTTTTTAATATTATTTGCGTTTACATATAGATATACATATCCTTTCACAAAGAAGCTATAGTTATATATATATATATATATATATATATATATACCTACAGCTTTTTTGAAGTTACAGCTTTTTTGAAGTTATGGACCTAAGCTGATTTCCTACCCGACCCATTTTGAAACATGTGTGCATGAGCTTTTTCCTAAAGTTATAACTGTCCGTACGTACATATGTTTGTGGGATTAGGAGCTGTAGGTGACTCTGAGGCCCTCAGTGTCTTTCTCTCTCTCTTTGTTTTTTCCTTTTTCTCATAGAGTTAATAAAGGATAGGACCATAAGGTATGTAATCTATCCTACTGTGGTCTTCATTCTTAATTTGAATATGTACATTTATTCTTGCTGCTTCAGCAAGCCTCTGTTGCAGGTCATCCTCTGATTTGTAATTATTAGTTAAACTCCTCCTATTCCTTGCTTCAAATACCCCCTGCAGTCTTCTTTTTCAGGCAATGCAATAGTCCATTAGGCCTCAAATACTAAGCACCTTGTCTCTTGTATAGTATTTATTTATCATTTTTTTTTGCCAATATGTTTAGTAAATCCATACTGAAAACATAAATAAATATATTACTAAGACTTTGATTTTCTAGAAATCTTTTACCGATCATGCATGAAATGTCTCCTATTAGTCCCCACTTAGTGCATCCTCTCTTTTGTAGTTAGCCTGTTATTAATGGTGAGCCAGGCAATAGAGCTGAAGTTGAAGTAGGCTGTTTGAACCAAACAAATTCTCCTCAAGCTAAATTTCTCACTGTTCATGTGAAGTTTAGGCTTTCAGAGTGAGCTTAATTGCGAACTTGGCATTTGTTCTTTATATCAAAGAATAAAATATATTCGTAT
Source organism: Rhamnella rubrinervis (assembly GCA_007844105.2). NCBI lineage: Eukaryota > Viridiplantae > Streptophyta > Magnoliopsida > Rosales > Rhamnaceae > Rhamnella > Rhamnella rubrinervis. The sequence continues at coordinate 5,093,941 of CM017583.2, read as the reverse complement.
ATATTTCACATGTACATATCTTACGTATATATCTTTATATATATATATATATATATATATATATATAGTCATGCACATATGGTAGTATAAGATCTGCAATCCCAATTTATAGCAAAAATTATTGACATACTTCTTGTGTTCACTGTTGGAGTCATGTTAATTTTATCTTTTAACTTGCTGATTATATGGAGGTTGTAAATTATTTGGTTTCTGTTTTAATATTACAACTCCAGAGCTCTATGTCATTGATGGGATTCCTCAGCTAATTTTTGTCCGTTCAAGCTACACTATTGAGGTTAGAGTAGACTTCATTATTACGTCACTTAAATCTCTTAAGTTTGCCCATCAGGTTCACTGAGCACCTTTTTAATTTCTCTCTGTGGGGTTTGGTTGAAAGACAGTAGAAGCAGAATGAATCTCAGTTGATCATGTTGCTCATCTTAAACCATATGATAGAGGGTCATCAGCTGCAACACAGTGGAAGTGCCCATTATCATTCACTGTTCTCTCTTTTTCTATGTGTGTATTATGTATTATACTTTTTATTTATCATGAAGCCACTAATAAACATGTTTTTCCTTTTTGGAAAGGCATAATAATAGAAACATCAATAATAAAATACTCTTGTTTTCTGATATGTGTTATTACTAATATGAATCGGTTGTTTTCAGTGCCTGCTCATCTTACTGGCATACATAGTGCCATCAAAATGAATAGCACAATTAGACTACTTCATCATTATCTTCTTTCTATGCAGAAAGGTGGTTACATGCTTCTAGAAGAAGATTTGTTTTCATTTTTTGTTTTGAATATAGATGAAAGACAATAATTTTCTCATGTCATGTAAATCTCATCTCCAAACTCTAAAAAATGCCTAAGTAACTCAATATAACTTACAATTCCTGTAGTAGCCTCATAGAACACTTTTTTACTTTAATTAGACTTGACTTGAAAAAAATAAAAGAAGAAGAAGAAGAAAAGGGAGAGAGAGAGAGAGAGGATCAAATATGGTAGTTATAACCCCTGCCACTCTGTATATTATGATATATATATGTGAAAAAATTTTGGGAAGTTGAACTACTTTAAAGGACTGGAGTCTCCTAGAATCTTCATGGAATATATATATATATATATATATTTATCTTGTTGATGATCCTGTATGGATAGATGTGCATTGCCTTATAATAATATGAAGAATGCAATAAATTATCAATCCCTGTCATGGGGCTATGTGGAGTGAAAGGTCTAGTATTTTATAATGATTGCTTTTGGTTCTTGATGTAGGTGATATCCCTTGTGAGAATTCATTGCTAAGACTAGTGTCAAGTCTTCTTAGAAGGTTAGCAGGCCATCGAATCAGAGAAGTTTCAAGATGATTTCTTGATGGTAAGTGTTGCATATTAATTTCTTTTGATTACTTAACTAGCATATACAGTACTAATCTCAGTTTGCTTTGGCTGCATCTGTTTGCTTTCCACCAAGGCACTATTTTCCTCAGCTTGCAAAACTAATTGTCCAATCAAGCTCGAATGCCAACTTCAATCTCAAGGGAATTGCAGTAAGAAAATTGAAATGGACTGGTGTTTGTGTAATAAGTTTTTTCATATATAATAACATAAATTAATTAATATGCTCAAGGGCTAATGCATTGCATTGTATAGTTGCATGGTTGCAGATTGGTAATCCACTTCTGGAAGTCAACACTGATTTCAACTTGCAAGCTGAGTACATTTGGTCTCACGGATTGATATTCGATTCAACCTTTGAATGTTTAACTTCAGTAAAATGTTTAAGTAATAAATAAAAAATTATTACTGCAGTTTCAAATAAAATTATTACTTAAGTTCTCTGCAACCAAATGGGGATTCAATGTTCTTGTATGCTTCTGAACATTATTTTGCTTACAGACAACCAATTTGTTGTTATTTCTGTAATTTTTTCTTGGTTTTCCCAGGGTTGCAATAACTGGTTGAATTAACTTGCTTCTTCAATACTTTTTCAGGGTTTCAGGTTTGCCACTCATTGGGAGGTGGTACTGGATCAGGAATGGGAACCCTTCTCATGTCAAAGATTAGAGAAGAATACCCAGATCGAATGATGCTTACTTTCTCTGTCTTCCCATCCCCGAAGGTGTCAGACACTGTTGTTGAGCCTTACAATGCAACACTCTGTTCACCAGCTTGTTGAGAATGCTGATGAGTTTATGGTTTTGGACAATGAAGCTCTGTATGACATTTGCTTCTGCACACTCAAGCTCTCCACACAAAGCTGTGAGTTTCTTCTCATTTTTCCTTTTATCACCATCTTAGTTAGTGTATATATATTTATAGCTTTTTTGGTTGTGTAGGGTGATGTTCTTTTTATTATCACTTAAAGAAGTGATAGTTCTCTTGTGGACTTAAGGAATCATATGTTTGTCTGTCTTGGATCCCAATGCTAGATAAGATTAAGCAAATGTAATTTACCTTCGAGGGATATTTACTTCTTTGGAATTTGTTGTTGAAACATCTATATATTTCATTGCTTTTACTAGATGTTAAAGTGCATTGCATTATGGTTTACATATTCAACAATGGTTATGGTCTTGGGGTTCTTATCCTTTTATATAATATTTTATGTTAATCAAATAAGATTTCAGTTTCCTTGCTTGGATTTTGTTCCCTTTACCTAGTATAATATTTGCATGTTGTCTACTTTATGTCCTTAGATTAGGGTAATAGTTTGTGGGGTTAGGAGTATCATTTTTGAAATAATGAGCATCTTGAACCAATTGGTTTCTTCTATGAGCAAAGACATCTAGACGCAGGATGTTTACATTGAGTCAAGCAATTTCACATGCCTCATCTTTTTGTTTGCTTTTTAAATAATTAATTGCATATTTTTCTTATTGGATAATCTATTAAGATAGTCTTGGAGTTTTTGTGCCCTTGAAAATATCTAACGTTTATCTAGTTAATATTTGGGCATATTAGTTGAGGTGGTCAAGAACTCAAGGATATGAGTAGGAGTTTGGTAGGTATTTGGTTCAAAATTCAAATCCTATTTTTGAAGAAGATAAGAGGTTAGAATATATAGTTTGTTGTAGCTTGTAGTACTAATATATGGAATAACAGGGAAGAGATGGCATGTGAGTGTTGAACTGGACAGATTTCATATAAAACAGTGTACAATGAGTTCTGTCTAATTCTTTCTAGCCTTAATTACTAATTCTTTAGTATTCCCTACTGTTATAGTCTTTGGATTTTGAGTGATTATCTAAGTTTCTTTCACCTATGTCCTGTGGAAAAATGTTGGATTTGTATGTCATTGAAAATTTAAACTTCGGACAATTTCCGGCTTAAGGAATGTGAACTGACACTTTGCTTGTATAATGCACAGATAATTGAATCCATCATGGAAGGATGAAGATGATGAAGGAAATGCTCCATGTGTAGGCTTAAATTTTGTTCACTGGATATACTATTTTGTTTGGTAAGACACAGTTAGTAACTTAACTTTTTGTATCCAGTTATAATATTAGAAAATTGATCCAGTTAGGAAAAACACGAGCAGTGGTCTTTCCTTAAAGTTTACTTACACGTGGTAGTTTAAGGAAAGACCATGCATTATCATAAAGTGACAAGTATTTTGTATAGTATAGTTTAGCTCATGGATAATCTGATGAATTTTGTTTAAAACTAATTAGATAGATTTGATGCTTTCTTATATTGAGCTAAATTTGTGATATCAATGATGGAAGGCAAACAATATAGTTTCCAACTATATTTTATAAAAAAAACTCTTTAAGTATTTTTTTTGTGAAAAAAAAATACTCTTTAAGTATGGATGTTAAAGTCCAAGTAATATATAATCTTTATGGATAGCAAATGTTGTAGGGTGAATAGTTGTGATTATTTGTGTGAGAATTGATTTCACAACTTATTATCAGCAGTATAATAATTCAATGGGATATTGCTATATTGTAATAGGAATAATTCCAATGGTGTGCATAGTTAATGAGCAGCTATGAAAAATGTTTGTAACCCGATTACAACTAGTTACAAACATTACAAACTTTTGTATGTGTACATGTAAAATGTATATAGGTTTGTATGTGGAAGAATAATTACAATTACAGGTGTAAATAATTCATCAGTACCTACAAATTTATTGTAACAATATTATAACTTTTAACAAAATATACTTTCGTAGCTAATTGATATATATGTGTTGGTTGTAATTATAATGAAACACTTATGAAAATTAATCCGTCAATTTTTTTATCAACATTGATAAAATTCATCCTTGTAGCTAAATGTTAGACACGATATTAATTTTGTAGCTATACTTAAGACACGAAATAATTATTATAATTAAAATATAGCTATGAAGTATAATTTCGTAACACTTAAATAAATAGTAATGAAAAAGTGGTCGTATTTAAATGCATATTTTGTAACAAATTATCCGAAACACTAACATTTTCATACCCAATTAGCTACGACAAGACCTTTCAGCCATGAAAAAAATACTAATTAGTTACGAAATTTTTTATACCTAAATGTTTAGCCTAGCTATGAGATATGTGTCGTAACAAAAGACACTATATTTAGTCACGAAAATTGAATTTAATGATTTAAGACTATTCTATCATGGGCCTTTAACAACAGTAAAGTTACAAAATATTTTCATCACTATATGTGAATTTGAAACAATTTTGTATAGTTCATTAACCTTTAGGTATGATTTTAGGTTAGTGGCTAAACCAAAATTTTTTTTTAGTGACTTGATGCCACCCTTGTTTTGTTTTGTGGCTCTATTTTTTAGATTTTCTATTCTTTTAATAACTTAGATGAGAAAACATTTAAATTCCTTTACATTAACATTCAAGGTCATTTCAATTTGTTCGAATATGTGGACTTTGTTTGTCATTGTTGTCATATTTTGGTCCTTGGATGGTATAGTATAGGTATGTTAATCTGATAGCTAGTAGAGTTTATAAAAGACTAGTGGGTATGGAATTTACTTCCTATAATAACATAATATATAAGATATAAAAACAAATTTAGAATACTATGAATATTTAACTATGTCTGGCTCTATTGGTATGGGATTAAATCAAGATAATATTGGTGTAGGAATCTGAATTTTAAAAAATAAATGAATGGTTAAATTCAGTCTTTAGGTTAACATTATTATTTTAAATTCAATACAATTGCATAGTAAAGTTATAAAAATATGTCTAGCAAATTTCCTCAAACTTCAGTTTCAGCACTCCAAATTTTTGTCTCTGAGTTCCAAGCAAACCCACTCAAACAACCCTTATTGAATAAGTCATAACATTCATTGAAATTAGTTTTAAGACTTTTCATATAATTTTTTACTTTATCTTTGTTGATATTCATTCCAAGTTTTTCATTCAATTCATTAACAATATTGTAATATACTTTTGATGTAAAATTTCCATCAAATCTATTTTCTTGAACTTGTTGTGTATGCAGTGCATCAATAAAATGATCATCTATTTGTGGTATCCATACAAATATGTCCCTTTATTATCTTTTTTCTTTCCCATTGGTGATCACTTGAATACATTAAAAAAAATAAATAGTAAATAATAACAAAACACACATATCACACTAATATATTAAAGTCAACACAAATCACACTATATACGTATATTACTATAATAGTTTAAAAACAAAATTTCATGCATACCGCAACGATAATAGTAATAATAGATCTAAGAAGAAAATAAATAAGTTTTTAAATAAAAAAGTTCAAAAGATAGAGAAAAAAGGAAGGAAAAAGAAAATTAATAAACTAAGACTAAATAGCTTACACAACACTAGGTGATCACTTGCAATACATTAAAAAAATTTAATAGTAAATAATAACAAAACACACATATTACACTAATATATTAAGGTCAAAATAAATTACACAACATACATATACTAATACAACAGTTTAAAAATAAAATTTCAAACATGCCTCAACAATAATAGTAATAAGCACTGTTAACTAGTTAAGCATAAATCATCGTTATCATCATCTTGTTATTCTTATTCTTCTCTTTATTTGGTTTGTGAAAATATTTATCATTACAAAAATAAATTAAAAAAGAAAAAAGGAAAGAAAATTGTACATCTTTATGGCAACAACGTTTTATATATCCATGAGGGTATTAGCCACTCATGACCTGTAATACTTTTTTGAGACTTTTAGCTATCTTTTTTGTGCATATTCGTTATTTTTATGCTGTTACAATTCATTTGCTCTTTGATGTATGGATAAATGGTGGTAATCACCAGTTATACTTCTCTACATCGGAAATAGTGGTAGTGTGTGTGTGTATATATATATATATAATACAAAAGAATATTGAATATATGATCAACAGCTATCTGCATTTATTGCAGAACAAATTTATAGATATGTTGTCCAGACCAAATCTCTACCAAGTCACCATCAAATATGGTTAAAAGCTAGACTCATATAGTAGTAACAGACCCAAGAAGAAAATAAACGAGTTTTTAGATAAACTAATGTTCAAAAGAGAAAAAAATTCATAAATTAAGACAAATAGTTCACACAATAGGCTTTTATCTCACAAAATTCATTGCACATGAGTCCCTCCACATTTCAACAGCTAAAGTATCTCTTATACATTGTCCTCTAGCATCATCTTCATCAACTCTCATATGAATTTGGCAAAATTGAGCGTTATTTTTCTCTACATCTATAGGAGTATCATCAACTGCATCACTTTCTTCCGATTGATTAGAAATCTCTTTATTATCTTCCTCAACAAGGCTTTCATCAAGATCCACACCCATTAAAAAATTATGTAGGATGCAACATGCCAAAGAAATTGATGACTGAGATTTGGATGAATAACTAGGCTCAATTGTACTTTCTGTAATTGGAAAATCTTATCTTCAGTACACTAAAAGCTCTCTCAATTGCATTACATAGTAGTGTTGGGGATAATTTCCCTCTAAGGAATTACTTTAGAAAATTCTTGTCTCGTGGAAAGTAAGCCTTCATTAACAAATCTTATGAGTTAGGAATTACTTGTTGAACGGCCGGAAATTCCTTCTTAATTTCTCCTTCAATATCCCGACTAAGAGCAGGAATAGACCTACTCAAGTTTTGATATTGGTAACTGTCATTTTTCAAAATCACCAATAGAGGCCTGTCACGTGGACTATAACACCTCCTTAGTCAAGTTCAAAGACTTAACGAAGAAGACACTACAAGTGAATTAACATAACATTTCTCGAGACCTATTTATTGGTGTAAATAAAATCTTTTGTACTCTTTAGGATCTAATACACTAAAAATAATATATAGTAGTTATTAGATAAATAGTTTTTTTAAAAAAATAATAATATCTCACACATCCACAACATACAGAAAATTAAAATGATATATATTTACATATACACGTTAAACAAAAATATCAAAGTCATGAGATTTAATAAATTGTGGAATGATTTGTACTGCTGCTAATGCCCATTGCTCCACTCTACCACCAAGTCCAAAGGTAATCAAGTCTGCCTTCCTACACACACAAAAAGTAAGGAGTGAGTGATAAGTACTAAGTAGTAGGGGTGGCAATTTAGACAATGACACGACAACATAACTCGAAAATGACACGGAGTTAGCAGGTTTGAGTTTAGTATAAATGGGTTCAGGTCATAAACGGGTTGACCCGTTTAACACGATTAGTAAACGAGTTGTTTTCAGGTCAACTCGCTTAACCCAAAATTAACTCATTTAACATGATTATTAAATGGGTCGTTTTTGGGTCATAAATAGGTTGACTCGTTTAACATGATTAATTAAACATGTCATTTTCGAGTCAACTCACTTAACTCGAAATTGACTCATTTAAATTAAATATTTTAAAATTTATAATTAATTATAAATTTATAATCACGTAATATTTATATTATAAATTTTATAATATAAATAAAATATAAATACACAATTATATTTGTGTAACATGCACAATTATATACAAATAAAAATGTGTGTATGCCACATACAAATATGTCATAATTACAAACATGTGTATGTTACATATATAATATTTTCCATTTTATATGTAACAAACACATTGTTACAAATATATCACAATTATATACAAATGTGTATATATTACATATAAATATGTGTATGTCACATACATAATATTATCCTATTTTATATGTAACAAACACATATTGTTATAAATATGCCACAATTATATACAAATGTGTATATATTACATACAAATGTGCCACAATTACAAATATGTATATGTCACATACATAATATTATTATATTTTGTATATAACAAACACATATTGTTACAAATATGTCACAATTGTATACAAATATGTGTATGTTATATACAAATAATTACAAATATTATAATTACAAATATTGTATATCATATATATAATATTATCTTATTTTATATGTCACAAACACATATTGTTACAAATATGTTACAATTACAAATATGTATATATCACATACATATAATATACATTGATTTTATTTAATGTAACTCACATATACATATTGATTGAATAATATGTATACTGTTTATAATAGGTACAAATTAATTTACTGTTCAGACCCCTAAAAAAATATATAAATTACTTATAATTTAATATATATTACTTATAGACTTGTACCAGCCTTTTTTTTTTTGCATCAACTTTCCCTTTCTCTTTTCAATTTTCCCCACCAATCTTCTTTTTCTTTCCCTTTCTCTTTTCCCTATTGGCACCAATCTCGCATTCATTCCCGTGCTCTCTTATTCCAAGCTCCATCTTTTTCTTCCTTCCTTTTCTCTTTTCCCCATCAAGCCTTTTCTTCTTCTTCTTCTTTCCCTTTCTCTTTTCCCCATTGACACCAACTTCTCATTCCCGTGCTCTCCCATTCCAAGCCTCATTCCTATATGTCCTCTGCTTTTTCATTCCAAATTAGGCTAAGTTTTGACTGGTTAAGATCTTATAGCCATCAGTTTTAATTTTTTATGATTTTTTGTTATTTTAAATTAGCTTTTTTTATTTAATTTGATGAAAATGTTTAGGGACTCTTTGTTAGAATTTATAATTGTAATTATCTTTATAAAATTTTAATTATTTTTCTGGATGTGAATAATTGTGTTAGGACTAATGATTTTTGACACGATTAATAAACGGGTTGACACGAGCATGATCTGCCAACACGAATTACCACCCTTACTTGTAACTTGTAAGCAACTCATCAATAGTAAATGGGTTACACTGGTTGACCCAATTAATAAATAGGTCGGGTTAAAATTAAAGGATTCTGACACAATTAATAAATGGGTTGAGTTAGGGTTAAAGTTTTTTGATACAATTAATAAATAGGTTGACACGAACACGACGTGATAATACGAATTACCAGCCTTACTAAGGAGCTTCCATAATTGCAAGTGTAAATGATATGTTGTATGTGTGCAAAATATGTATTGATATTTCAATTATTGATTTTCTCTTTCCTGAAAACTTGATATTTTATAACAAACTGCTTTTTAAAACAATATTTGTAGAACTTTTTATATCACGTGACATCTGAGTCCAACTCTTCTTAGTCATACTGGAGCTAACTGCCCATCGACAACTGTTGTTTTTTCAAAAATAATATATTGTAGTTATTAGATAAATAGTTTTTTTTTTAGCTAATAATATCCCACACACCCACAGTGTACAGAAAATTAAAATGATATCTATTTACATATATACGTTAAACAAAAGTATCAGAGTATCAAAGTCTTAAGATTTAATTAAAATACGGAATGGTTTGTGCTGCTGCTAGTGCCCATTGCTTCATTCCGCCACCAAGTCTAGAGGTAATCAAGTCTACCTTCCTACACACACAAAAAGTAAAGAGTAAGTGATAAGCATTCAGTAGGCTCTACAATTGCAAGTGTAAATGATATGTTATATGCGTGCAAAATATTTACTGATATTTCAATTACTAATTTTCTCTAACCTGAAAACTTGATATTTTATAATAAACTGCTTTTTAAAACAATATTTTTAGGTTTTTTTATATCACCTGACATCTGAGTTCAACTCTTCTTAGTAATACTGGAGCTAGTTGCCTATCGACAACTATCGTTTCCCCAGTTGTCGCGGACAAGCTGTAAGAAAATCCTTTTTAATTCCTATCATTTAGAGGAATAGCATAAGTGAGGATGGTCCCACTTACACCTGTAAAGTTTAAGCTAAAGGATTGTCAGTCCACCACATATACTATACACTCGTATATGTCCATGTGAGAATCCAATCCTTAACTGATGAGCTAGTGAAACTTCTGTTATATGATATACACATATCACATATCATAAGCTCCAAATCACATCTCATATTTGCCTACTTATGCATGACCATGACTTTTTTTTTTTTTTTGAAAATATTCAATCTTTGAGAAAATAAATCTATTGCACAAAAATCAATTTTCTATTTCAAAACTGTTTTTATGCAATGCATGTGTATATGAACTGCCTATCAATTTCATGCACAATATATAATAGTATACTATTACCAATCATACCAGTGCAATTACAACATATTAAAAATCACAGCCAAAGTATATTGAACAATACTCATATCCATTTGTAGTATAGTGTGCATAATTTATCAATTATCAACTATCACCAATCACATTATGTCATTGTAACATGATAAATCCAAATATACTATCATTGCAATTTAACTTGTCAGTATAAATAACAAAAAATATTATACTAAAAATGTCATCATTACTTTACATATACTTATATATATAAATAATCTAGCCATGATCACACTATTTAAGTTTAAATAGTTTAATAAATAAAGTAAATTATCAACTAAATCAAAGTGGTTTCTGCATGCACCACAATTTTGTAAAAACTACAACTCACTCATTATAATCTAGATTTCCATAATTTAAAAATTAAAATGACCATAACACAATATAATTTAGGAAAAAATATGCCATGAAATTTTTTTAAAAAAAAATTATAACCCTTTCAAAAGTAGTGAAACCCGTGGGTGCAAGTGCAGTATCTTCTCAGAACTTCCCGAAAAATAAACAATTTTGTAAAATATATAACACAATCAATTCAACTCCAATTTACAAAATTCCAAGGCCAAAGTGACTGAGACTCACTTTAGTTTAGGAAAAAAATATGGTTCAAAAAAAAATTAAAAACCCTTCAAACATAACCAAACTTGTCGGTATAAATGCATAATCTTCTCAGAACTTCCTAGAAAATCAAAAAATTTGTAAAATTCATATCTCACTTATTACAACTCCAAATCAAGTGATTTAAAAGTCAAAATGTTCAAAACAAACCCACATTCTTAGAGTAAAAATTTCAAAAATTTCAGATAACAGTATTTAAGGCATGCATCCAGTCAAAAGTTCAAAAAGTTCAAAATAACACCATACCAACATTCACATTAACCTATAGCAATCAACAACCCTATATCAAGCTTTTACTTTATCAATCGATACTCTGATCATCACCAACATAAGAAATAACAGCCATATCATAAACAAAACCAAGAATCTCTGGATGCATGTCAAGAATCTAACCAACAAACGTAGTTTAAGTCCACATGCAACATACTTCAACCATAAGAATGGAAACCTACCTTGTCAAACAGCAAAAGCAAGTTTCAAAAGCCTTAAGAGTGAAGAGAAAAATTGGGATTTCACAACAATGGTGGCAGGCTCTTGTCTCTCTCTTCTCCTCTTTGAAGTTGCTTCCCCCCTTAAAAAACCTCTTTCTCCACACCTCTCTCTAGAATCCAAAAGCACACTCTTTCCCTCTCTCTAGACTCTCTTGGCCAGTTATGATGAATGAAAAATAGGTGTTTGTGGGCTGTTAGATGACTTTTAAAAAGGAAAGTTAACCTCAGTTAAAATAATTTAACTCACATTTAAAACAAACAATAATTAATATATATAGTAATAAAATAATAAAAAGTGGGGTGGGGTTTATAAATTAAATGATAATATTTTCAAAAGAGCCCATCACTATTTTTTTTTATTTATAGCAAATCCAAAAGTTTAGTGACACGATCTAACACCGACTTGTTAGCACTGGCCTCAGATTGACCTTGACTTGACCAAAATCAACAACACCAGAAAATTAACAACACAGGACAAATACTAATAATAATAATTAAAATACAAAGTCAAATATTACATGGACTTCCTTGGAAAGTAAGAAGAGAAATCTAACCACCCAATAAGCCACATGGCAGGATTTAATTTCATCTTCTTTTCTACCAATGAGGAATACCAACTGGGAATTCTTGTCCACCTAAGAATTGGATGCTTCCCCAAGACATGAAACGTTCATCTAATCTAGAAGTTGCAACATGTCTATCATTAAGGCAAATCCATTAGCAAATGCCAGCTCTAAAGCAATTACCACCTCAATATCTTATAGAGATTGTCCAGGAGGATATTTATCTCTAATAGGGAATTCCACCTTTAATAATGTCATGGAAAAGTGAGTCAGCTTATGGAAACAGATCAATTACTTGAGAAGGGAATTCAAGCTCAAAGACAGATGCCCAATATTACTTTATTTTAGCAGAAAACATGTAACACACCCTTTATCTAAATTCCATATGCATTATTTGTATTTAAGAAGGTATTCCCTTCTGAGGCACATGCTAGTTGAAATAATTTGTATAAGCTAAATATCTATTTCAGTAAAAATTCATCCTTAATATAAGTGCCAGAATGGAATCCTATATGGGAATCCAAAAGAGCATCATAGTAAATGACCTTTATATTAGCAAGGAATCAAATATATTCAAAAAGGATTCAAGAAAATTCTTTTTTGGTGTCTTTCATACTATCTACTTCAACTGAGTATCAAACGCTAGAACCAAACAAGTTTGAATATGAATGACAAAATAGAATTCAAAAGGCAAAATCTAAAAAAGCATCATAAAAAATCAGTGCATTTGTCAGATGGGATTCAAATGCATGCTAATAAGGAATTTGAGGATGGAATCTGAAAATGCATCATGACCGATTGGCATGAATGCTAGGTAAATTGTCACCAAGTTGAACTCTAATGTATGCCAATGAGGAATCCAAGTATGAAATCTAAAAAAGTATAATCCAACCATTAATTCTTATGTGGGAATTAAAATGCTGGAACTCTAAATGGGAAATCACCAGGTAGGAAAAATCCACCGGCAAGGAAATCTCTAGGTAGGAATAATTCACCTTTGAGTCAAAATAATCCACCACTAGAGAAATCACCAAGTAGGAATAATCCACCTTCATGTCAAAATAATCCACCTTCAGGTCGAAAGAATCCACCATTATTTTCCTCTTCAGCCAAGAATTCTCCTCTCGAGTTGAGATACCCTCAAGCATGAATTCTCCCTCTAATTGAGATGTTATTTTCCTCCTTAAGCAGAAACTTCCCCCTAGAGTTCATACATTATTATTCTTTATAGGCAGGAACTTCCACATCGAGTTGAGATAGTAGGAATTTATTCCTCTAGTTGAGATTGCAGGAATTTCTTCCTCAAGTTGAGTTGTTATCTTATACTTAGGTAAAAACTTTCCCCCCTCAAGTTGAGATATTATTTTCTTTTTTAAACAAGAACTTCCCCCTCAAGTTGAGATATTGTTTTCGTCCTCAGGCTGGAATTGCCCCCTAAATTTAAAATGTTATCTTCCTCATCAAGAGGATCTTCCTCCTGTATGGAGTTGTTATTTCTCTCCCCAGAGTTAGAAACTCCCTCCTGAATTGAGTTGTAATTTTCCTTTTCAAATTGAAATTTCATTAGTCCAAGCAGCATGCCCCTCGGAATTTAGTTTTCTAAGAACTTATCTTTTAAATAGTGATAATGGATCTCTTTAATAAATATACATCAACAATATATAAGGAGCTTTAATTTATCTGCTGATACTTAGAACATCTATTACAAAGTAGTCAACTCAGAATTATAATTACTTTTATTTGCAAGTAGAGTTCTAAATTACCTACAGTCTTTTCTTATTGAGGTGGATTTGAATTTCTTGTTAGGATGGATTTGAGTCTTTACTAGGGGGGATATTTATTTGAGGAGCAAATTCCCACCTCAAAGGGTCTACATAAGATAAAAACCAAATCCTACATATTAAAAATGCATGGTACGACTCCTTACTAAAAATTAAGCTTAAGTTACACGAGTCTTGAATTCAAAAATCAATTTCTTCAATGCATTTAAAGTCATCTCAATTGCATTGCATAGTATTGTTGGGGATAATTTTCCTCTAGAGAATTACTCCAAAAAAAAATTCTCACCTAATGGAAATTAAGCCTTCACCAAGGAATCTTATAAGTTAGGAATTACTTAATGAATAGCCAGAAATTCCTTCCTAATTTCTCCTTTAATATCCCGGATAAGAGCAGAAATACACCTACTCAAGCTTTGGTATATGGTAACCATCACTCTCCAAAATCACCAATAGGGGGCTGCCACGTGGACTTTCTTAAAAAGTAAGAAGAGAAATCTAACTGCCCAATAAGCCACGTGGCAGGATCTTAAGGCGTTTTCCAATCCTAAGGTGGTAAGTAGGCAAAAAGGGAAATGAAAATGAGGAGGAGGGGAGAAATGATTCCACAATTCACTCTCTTACTCTTTTCTCTCTCCTTTTCTTCTTCTTTAATTCTTTTACATATTACCTCTCCAAACAGACTCATTCTTACTTGTGCATCTGAAAACCAACGTCGGTGAGCCCCACTAGCTTGGTTTCTAACTCTTTTATGATTTTTGGTTAATAAGGAAATGCACCAAGGGGAAACAATGATTTTAGGAGGGAATTATAGATCAAACAAACCTAAAAACCTCTATACCCCTATTCAAAGTAAGCTCATCTAGATTAAAGTAATAGGTAATAAAAAATTGCTACAGCAATGATGCATGACAAAGATTGAATAATTCTAAGGATTCTCCAATAGTTGTGAAGAGTACTCTTTTAGGTGATAACACAATCCTCTATATGGTGCAATAAATCAACTTCTTAATATGTATCTAGCATCAACTACATAGGGTTTTCCTATTATAAAAAGATAATTAACATATAATACTTATATTAATCAAATAATGATGCTATATATGAAATTTTCCTAATAAAGTATACTATTAGGAATTATTAGCGTATTTTCTCTTATTAGTGCATTTGTACCACAACACTTTAATATATCCTCTTTTGAAACTTTCATATGAAAATATGTTCCATCAATTACCCCAACATAATTCGATTATATTACTAAATTTAAAGGTGTATGTTATAGGGTTTTACCTAAGCCCAAGTGTTTGAAACCCAGTTACATGTCCAATCCAAAATACATAAGCCTAGTTACATGTCCAAGCCTAAATATTATGGCCCAATGGTAATTTACCCTAGTAGCAAGTAACCTTTCTCAGTGACCCGATCAAGTAGCCTACCTCAGTAACCCGATCAAGTAGCATACCTTAGTGACCTATTCAAGTACCCTAGGGTTCCCACGTAACCTAGTCTTTACTATGACATTTGTAGTGCTCTCACCTCTCATCAACACTTGTCAGTTATGAACAAAGCAATGGGTGTAATCCCCCTTTAAATCTTTAAAGGTTACATACAAGAAGTAAAGGATAAAACTGCCCATAAATTCAAAACGGCTACTATATGTCACATAAGAGTTGGAGCACACCTCCATTCCATATATATACCTAAAGGACACTTAGTTGAGGTATGCAATCTCTTGTCTTACAACCTCCATATTTTGATTACTGACTTGAGTATTAGAGTGCCTTTAGCCAATACCACATTGACACCCCAAGGTTTCGACTTTCTTCTATATTTTCAAGGTCTTAAATTAAAACACCCAAATTATCCTTTCAAGTAAGTATAAAGATTTAATTTATTTTCTTATTAAAACATTTGGCACCGTCTATGAGAAACCACTGTGTCCAGATCTCAAAACATATTCAATAGCATTGGACTATGCAACCTCTTTACCGTCTAGAAAAAGAGAAGTTTTCTCCTCCTGAGCTTCGACATCCGCAGCCTGAAACTCGTATGGATAATGTTCTAGGTGGATATTGTGTTGTAGAACCCATAGCTTCATATCTTGCCAATCTGAAAAATATTATGGGAAATCTCATGTAAAGTGCTAACACATCCTCAAGCATTTTTCTTACGATGTTACTAGAGGCCAAACACTCAACCAAAATGTGTAAGATCCTTTGACAAATGTACATAGCACTCATTGGGTTACTCATGGTGATTAGGTTGATTCTCATAATGACTATCAAAGTGGTAAAGTCATTCAAGGTGCTTATAGCCATACTGAAGGAAACAACCAAGAAGATCAACGAGCAAAACATGCAAAAGTTCAAAGTGTACTTGATGAGGCAATGGATGAGATCAGGGAGAAACCCTTGAACAAGGTGTTATATGAAAGGAATGCTGAAAAACCCTTAAATAAAGTGGTGGAAGAAATTCAACAACTGAAGAAGCAACTTTATGACATCCAAGTTGTTGGTTCATATAGGAATCTAATGATTTGGATAAGTTGGAATCGCCATTTACTAAGGAGATTCTTCAAGCTCCTCTCCCACATAAATTCATCATACCACAATTTTCACCCTATGATAGTAAAGGAGATCCAATCAAGCATTTAGAAAGTTACTGTACTTGGATATAATTACATGATGTGGCAGGGTTAACAATGTGCAAGGGCTTCCTACTCACACTTACTGTAGTCACTCGCAAATGGTACAAATTACTTAAATCAGGTTCTATTTTTTTTTCCAATTGAGTCAAGATTTTGTAGCCCACATTAAAGCTATGAAGAGGACAAAGTCATACCTTTTTACTGTCAAGTAAGGAAATAATGAAATCTTAAAGGATTTTATCACACATTTCAATAAATAGGCTCTCCGCATTGAAGGTTGTAATGATGACCTTATGTTGAGTGTCATGATGGCTGGATTGATATCTAGCAAATTACTTTGGTCACTTGACAAGAATGATCTGAAGGATTTTTAGGAATTTATGTGTCCTGCACAGAAATATATTAATGTAGAAGCATTAATAAGCTCAAACCATGATGAAATCTGGAGAAAAAAAGGAAGAAAAGTCCATATCTACAGCTTACAAAGCACAAAAAGAGTAAGGGCAACTCAAGGGATGGTGTTAAAACCACAAGAGCCCTAAAAGAATGCTTCCAATAGTAAACACCTTTGACTACTTCAGCTAACCAGGTTTTTATGGAGATTCGGAAGATAACTTTCTGAAATGGCCAATAAAAATAAGAACCCCACCAGAGAAAAGTGACAAAAGCAAGTATTGTGACTTTCACGAAGATTATAGCCAAAATTTCAATAATTGTTTGGCTTTAAAAAACGAAATTGAAGCTTTGATCTGTATAGAAACCAAGAAACTAGCAACAAAAAGAAAACTTTAAGTCTTTCCCAAGAACCAAAAAAGGAAGCCATGAAAGGGAGTCTCTAATGGAAACCTGCATAATTAGGGGTGACACTGTTCAGGTAGGCTCGGTTTTTTGGCCTACCCGAACCGAACCAGTCCACTGTCAATTTGTAACAGCCCAATCTTAACCAACCTTGCACTTGAAACCGAGCCCAATCAATTTTTATTTTGGACGGATTGGTTTGGGCGGGTTGATCAATTTGGGCCTGAGTCCAGCCCAATTAATTTTTAAAAATAACCCAATTTAAACATTAACTTTTTTAGGGAAAGCCCATTTTAACCAATTTAATTGAAAATGACCCATTTAATTTGACAATCTTATAAACTTATAAACAAACAACCTAATTTCAAATATCAATATATTTAAATAAAAATGACTGATTGATCATTGATTTATTTTGTTAGTTTAAAAAAAATAAACTCAACAATTTAAATAAATAGAAAATGAAGTGTAATTAAAAAAAAATTTTACAATTTAGCATTTCAATTAAAAAACAAAACCTCAACAATTTAGCATTTCATACTATTAATAAAAGCAATTTTAACATGATTAACATATCATAACACAAGCATCAAACAATCCAACTCAAGCATGCAAATCATATATATAAACAAAGCAATTAAACATAGTACAACCATCCAAAATCAAATAAATAAAAACTTAAAATTATACAGTCATCCAACCATCAAACTTAATAGCAATTAAACATTAAAATTAAAATGAACATTCATTCCAATTTCCAACCAAGCCATCCAACGTGCATCACTTATTTGTTGCATCTTCCACTCCATTTAAGCTGCATTCCTATAACAAAGAAAATTTAGAAAGTCAAAAGTATTAATATATTATTAAGTACATATTGAACTATAAATTAAATTTACCTCAAATTTTATAAAAGTAATGAGTCATATAGTCTTGACAAGATCTTCATTTACTTTTTCCTTCAATGAATCCAAAATTTCTATAAAAAAAAAAATAAAACTTAAATTAACAATACATTAGGTATAAAAAAAATTAATAATAATATATATTCAGTAATATTACCTACATCCAATTTAATACTCGACATCTTCACTAAAGAATTTGTCCATGTCCAACGAAGCTTTTAAGCTAATTTTGAGAGCATACTAAAACTTCTATCATCCTAGAGTTTAATGAACTACAAAAGGGAGCAAAGATTCTTTCTCCCATACTAAAAGTACTTTCGGATGCCACTATAGAAACTTAAATTCCAAAAACATCTCTTGCTAACTTGGACAGGATCACATATTTACTTCTATTCACTCTCCATCAATTAAGAATGTTAAAATCCTTGTCTTCTATATCTTTATAAGCATCTAATAAATATCTTTCTACATGATTCTTTATCTCAACTGAGTCTTTTGTTTTTTATTTTTTCTTAAAATTGGAACTACGAGAATAAATAATTGTAGAAGAAGAAGAAATTTCCCTATTACAAGTCAACCCATTTGAAGAATTTTTGAAATTCCCCGCACTAATTGATGGTTGATATTGTTATTTAAACTCTTGGTCATGTTAGTAGCAACTGTCTTATCATGATATATATCACCAAAAAAAATTCAGCACAGTCCAATTTGTATCTTGGATCAAGCACATTAACAACCAATAACAATTGGTTAACATTATCCATCATTCCCCAATATTTATCAAACTTCTTCATTTTGGTGGTCATTTCACTCAATAGACAATCACCAATTAAACTCCATTCATCCAATTGAGTTTGAATTAAACATACTTCATGAAGTTAGATATTAGAAGTAACATGCAATGAAGAACTAAACTCCAATGTTATATCATAAAATTTTTTAAGAAAAATGACAAAAACTCAAGCATTTTCCCAATCTGAATAAGAAGGTGGTCCACCCTTTCTTTTCCCATTATCATTCTCCCTAAAGTAATTCAAGTATTGAGCATCGTCTTTCTCTAACCTCTTAAAAGCTTTCTTAAACTTCAAAGTAACTTTCAACATTAAATAAGTGGAATTCCACCTAGTTGGAACATCTAAGAACACAAGAGATTTGCAATTAACTTTTTCTTCACTAGCACACTCTTTAAATCTTTGCATCCTAAAAGTCGATCGAACATATTTAACAACATTACGAATACTAACAACAATGTCGTGTGCTTCCCTCAACCTTTCACTTACAATCAAATTAACAATATGTGCACAACACCTCATATGCAAATATTTACCACTCAAACACATGCATTATACCAACCATTCAACTTCCTTGTAAGACAATTAATAGCTGTGTTATTTGCTGATGCATTATCAATGGTAATTATACACGCACTCATAATACCCCATTCAAGCAAACAAGTCACAACAATCTTGTCAATCGTTTCCCCCTTATGATTAGGAATCATATAAAAATTCAACATTCGTTTATGATTCACCCAATTAGAATCAACATAGTGTGCAGTTAGAGACATACAATTTATATTTTGAATGGAAGTCCATGTATTGGTTGTAAAAGAAACCCTTTGACCATGTGAAAGACCTTTTTCAACAATAGTTTCTCATCCAAATACAACAAATAAATATCTCTAATAACAGTCCTATGTGATGGAGGATAAAACTTAGGGCATGTTACACTATAAAATTATTTAAAACCCTTACACTTTACAAAACTAAAAGATAGCTCGTCCAATATTACCATCTTTGCGCATGCAATCCTATATATTTTCTTGCTAAAGCCCATAGCTAGCAAATTGCTCCCACCACTTTTATTTCGTTATTGAAAAGTTAATATCTTTTATTTTTATCCTCCATTCTACCAGGATACAATTTACATTGATTATTCAAATGATTTTTCAAGGTACTCGTCCCATACCTCTTAGAGTCACATGAATAATCCCTTCCACAATAGTTACATTTACACCTAGGGTCACAAGGATATGAATTTTCTATTTAATAAAGTGTTTCCACACTATAGATGTTGTCCTAATAGGTTTTCTCTTTCCTAAAGTTGATAGTGCAATTGGAGAAGGAGATGCAGCAAGAGTTTGTGAATTTGTTGTGGATTGCAATTGATTTGAAACTTCAATGTCACTATCTTTATCCATATTTATATCTACCAAACAATAATAAATACCAGGTTTCAATTCTCAATAGTCAAAATGAAGCATGCAAAATTACAAAAATCAAATAGGAGGCTTCATCCATAATCACATGGTATTTTAGCCTTGAGATAGTACAAAAATTCTCAAGAACAAAAATCATCAAGAAGCATTATAAGCCACACAACAGTTTCCCACAATAGTTTATCCACCATTTCAATTTATGCACTAGCTACAAAAGCTAAGTGTAGGGTCAATCTTAAAAGAAGTAACTTGCTACTAAATGAGGATGCCTCCAACAAGCTAAACTGAACAGAAAATGTGAAAGATATGTAAAGGAACTTGCAACAATGTAAAGAAATGCTACCAATTATGACAATTAATGGAAGACCAAAGACATGAAATTAAAAATACATGAGGCCCACAATCAGTTTGCATTCAATATCTTATAAAAGCAATAGTAACAAGGTGTAGATAACAAGTTTAATTAGGTGTGCCATGCAATCCAATTTTCTCTAGTGTGATCTATATTTCTTTTAAGAAACAGACCAGTCACAAAATAATAATAATCTATTAAAGAAATGGTGGTTCACAAAAGTATGAATTAGACATGTATGGATTTACAAAAAGCAGCCATTCAACAAAGAGTTAAAGTATATAAATAAATAGCCCTTTAAAATTGTCTAATTTTTTTTTTCAGTATATATAGTAAAAAATTGCATGAACAAGAGCTCCTACCATGCAATAATGTTTAATATCATTGTTGTTTATTACAAGAGGTCCCATAAATAGATACACAATGATTTTAGTTGCATTATTATATATAATAGATGTAGTCCACTTTTTATTATTAAAATCTACATATTCTTGCAAGTTTTTGTTTCTTCTTTGGTAGGCAGAGGACACTATTCTTAAAATTACTAAATATCCAAGCTGATTAAAGTCTATAAATATTATTCTTAAATTTTCTAAATTAATAGTAGGACTATGTGGAATATACAGTATCTAAAGCTGCATACAATTTAATCATAGACAAGATCACAAACCCACACACACACACACACACACGTATATATATATGTATATATACAATGTGCAAAAAAAGAAAAAGCTCTTATATAAAGCAACGAGAGCATCTTTATATTATACAATGACTAAAGAATAAAAAAAAGGTGTGTAATTTCTTTTAGCAAATCATGCAAGTTTGGATTTGGAACATTTCATTTTATATCCTTATCTCCTAATCCTTCATAACACTAAAAAATTCCAATAAAAGAAATGCAAATTGTAGAAGTACCTCAGGACAAAAAATAATTTTCCATCAGGAAACTACCAAACATAATTACAAGAGAAAATTTGCATAGCAAGCAGTTAAGCTATCTATGAATCCTTTGAAATCACAAGAGGATGTCAAATGCTATTCTATTGGAAAACAAAACCCATAATATAAAAAGTACATTTCAATGCATGAAGGCATTAGAGAAAAATGAGAATAAGTAGTGCAAGTAATTGGACATACTGGTTCTTTGTGAGAATAAACAAAAGAAGTAACCCCGTCTAGTTTTGTGGCATGCTTATCTAACTGGATTAAAAGACAAATTGATGCTGATGGAGCATGTAAATAAAAAATTCTATGAGATTCAACAGAAATATTTGCCTGGAAATGAAGAAAGAGGGACATAAATTCTTTAACTGTCATGCATGTCAAAAACTTACTTATGTGTTCAAAAAATGAAATCTTAAATGAAAAGAAAACAAAAAGAACTACAATATTCTTACAACTTACCTCCTTTATATCAGTTTGTAGTACACGAAAATAGAAATCTTCAGATAACTTTTCTCTTCTCTTTTTATTGTATAAGAAAATTGCACCATAAAATGGCTCTATGAGAGAGGGAATAGAAGAGAGATAGAAAGAGAGAGGTCAGTAATCCTAAGTATGAAAGTCCCAAAAGAAATAAAAGAAGAAGCAAATCATTAAGGTATAGCACCCGTACAGAAATAGATCACTCACCAACTAATCCTACTTGAAATGATAGAGACAGAACTTTCACAGAGATCCTCAATCCGCTGAAACCACCAAAAGAGAGGAGCAAACAAACAATTAATTAATTTTAAAAGGGAAAACAAACCAAACAAAAAGTTGATACCAAATTCAACTACAGAAGATTGTACTATAGTCATATTGGGATTAGGAGTCTCTGGAATCCTTTCACCAAATATTGTGGCCCTTTCATTTTCCCAGTCAAAAGGTTGTTCACAAGTTAAGAGGGGAGATTAACCAAAATGCTGCGAATACATTAAGTTCAAGAACAAAACATTTCGATGAGCTTGAGTAAAGTAGGATATTAGAAATATTAAATGTTTGAAGCTAGATTTATTTTGCATGTGAGCCCAAAGAAGCAAGATTGAGGTCAGTGTAACTATCAAACTATTTGCTTTATTGTACCATAAAATGGCTCTATGAGAGAGGGAATAAGGGAGGGGAAGGAAAGAGAGAGATCAGTAATCTTGAAAATGAAAAATACCTTGCTTCAATTCTAGTGAGGAGGAGTGGCAGATTGAGGGTGACGTGAAATAATATACGGCTGAATAGATGGCTTTCCAATGACTTAAAAGCAAATCAATGACAACAACGACAATCTACGGCAATGATGGCGGTGACGATCTGGGGCGACAAAGACGAACGAGAAGTCAGATAAGGGCTAAAGAATTTTCAAAAGAGAGAGGAGGTGAGCTGAACAATTTATGGCAATCACAAACCCTAAATTATTTACAAGTAATACTAAAAATGTTTTTTTAAAAATTATTTGTTTTTTAGTTATCGATGTAGGTGGGATCGGTGAAGGTTACTACCATGTACCCGCTAACCAACCTGTTTGCATTTTTTAAAAAGAAATAACCAAACATACCCAATAACCAGGAAAAAACGAGACCTAACCTACTCCAAATGGGTTGGGTTGATGCCCAGCCTACGCATAATAATTGTAAGAGATATAGAAAGGTCCAACAACACATTGAAAGCTCATTCCCGGGTAGCAAGATATCTACCTAACCATCACAAGATGAACCTGACACAGCGCCCATTAAAAGAGGTAATATTTGAACTTTACTCTATTGAATTTACCAATGCAGATTCTAGGGGAGTACATTATCCACATGATGGTGCACTTATAGTTATAATGAATGTAGCTAATTGCATCGTTAGTGGATAATGGAAGCTCGGTAGACATTTTTTTATTAGGATGTCTTCCAGCAGATGGGAATTGGAAAGGAAAAAATCAGCCCAGCAACAACCTCTCTTTTTTATTTGGCTAAAGAAAGAGTTATACCGAAAGGTAACATCACCCTCCTAATAATTGTAGGGATTACACCAATACAGTCCACAGTCATAATGAAGTTTCTAGTCATCAATCGTCCTTTTGTTTATAATATGATCATAGGATGACCTTTCTTGAATAGCATGAAGGCAGTTACCTCAATCTATCACCTACCAATGAAGTTCTAAACAGAGGAGGGAATGGGTGTGGTCAGAGGAGACCAACACGAAGCAAGAAAATATTATGTCAATGTACTTAAAGACAAGAATAAAACTATGCAGATCGGTGATGATTTGAAACCTCAAGGCCCTCAATCAGATCCCTCAGACAACTGCTAAAACAGGTTCCTTATTATTTCCATTCCGAAATTATTAGACAAAATCTATTATCTAACTCAAAATATAAAACCACTCTCAAAGGCCAAACCTGTAGAAGAACTTGAAAAAGTAGTTTTGATTCCTGAGTACCTAAATAAGAAACTCCAGAATGGCACCTCACTCACCCCGACAACAAGAACTGGGCTTCATGATTTTTAATGGTACCACATGGATCACTTTTCCTGATGTCATGAAGATATGCTAGATATTGACCCCAAGCATTATTGTACACCACCTCAAGGTAAACCTAGATTTTAAGCCTGTGTTTCAGAAAAGAACTTTCAATAAGGAAAGATATGTTATGATTGAAGAAGAGGTCCAAAAGCTCCTCAAAGTTGGATTTAGACGAGAAATGGATTATCCATAATGGTTAACTAATGTAGTGCTCGTAAAGAAGGCAAATGAAGATTCGAGGGTTTTGTTTTTTGTAAATTCTCTTCTCACAAGTATACAAATTGGTTTATAGTATAATGATTTGAATAAACGATTGTCGTACCCAAGGGATTATGAATAGTAATTTTAAATTAAACGTAATACGATTTGGATTCACAATTTGGATAATTGAATATTGAATTAAATAAACTATTAAGAACGCACAAGACTAATTTTTAAAACATCTAGAGCATAAAATCCACCACAATTTACTTCAATTTAATCTAATTGGCCAAAATTATTCTTTAGTATATGTTAACCTCTCTTAATCCCTAAAATATGCAAGAGATTTTCTACCATAACCCTTAAAAATATTTACATGTCAATTAATTTAAACTATTCAAATCTAAACCAATTAAACATGCAAACTCATTAAGTATAAATTAAGATTAAACTTAAATCATGCAACTTGTTTATTTCTCAATATAACAAGTCCACACAAATTACATTTACCAAGGCATATATCATAGATACTAAGTATTCTATACGTAAACCATAATAATTCTATAAAAATTCAATCTTTCTAGAGATTAACTAATATTAAGGTCATCATTCGTCGTTTCTAGGCCTATGAACAAAGCATTAAACATAGTTATGATTTATTAATATAAAATACCAATAGAATAAATTCAAAAACTCATAAATCAAACATTCATAAGAAAATATTTCATCCAACTCTAAAAGGGTAAAATTAGTTCAACATAGCTATTGAAACAATTTCCAAAATCATTAAAAATTCAAATATACAATTGAAAAATAAAAAGGAAGAGAATAAAAACACAATATTTTGTAGCTCTCTTGATCAAGGATAGCCAGCTGGTATTGTTGTCTTTTTCTTCCTTCAATCCTCAATCGGTTCTTTTCCAAGCTTGCTTTAATCTCTTCTTGTGTATTACTATATTTCTTCTCTCTCAAAATCATAAAATAGCACTGAGAAAAAAATTCAAAGAGAGGCCTCGTAGTTGGTTACCAAAGCTTGTTTATATAAATTTTCATTGACAACTAGGGCAACTTGGAATAATAAGTCACAAAACCTTTTAACTTGCTTTTATTAGTCACCTTTTATTGTTGGCTACATATGTGGTTTTATTTTGACTTATATTTGCAAGTAATATATCATGAATGCAATTCCTTAATTGCCCCCCCTCTCAAATCTGCAGCACCTCATGCGCTAAAAGAAACCATAATTCAAATTGGTCAATGCAATGTCATTAAGTAAGCTTTCATATAACCTTTTCTAATTTAAACTTTGTGCGTGACTCTAATTTCATTAATGTTTTGGAGACCTAAACCGGGCTAGAAAATTATGTAAAAATATTCAAATTAACCTCTTAGCTTTCTAACTATATATCATATGCCTTAATTCAAATTTAAAAAGGTCTTCAAATATAAGTTCTCCTAAAACTATGAAAATCTATCAATAAACGACCTCTAATTATGACTTCAAACGGACATTGATAAGCTGCCAAGAAAAATCTGTAAAAAAATCAAGAATAATCTTTTATGTCTTAGCTTTCATTTTCAACTAATTTCAGTAAAAATGTTCTCCTAAAAATTGAGTTATGATCAAAACAATACAGACTGCACAGAGTCTCAAATTCACTGAAATTTTATTGGTTTATCTTTAATTTTTCTTTATTTACCTACAACATAGACAAACACAAAACGAAGTATTTTTTCCAATAAAATCAAATAAAAACTAACAAATATTAAGATAAAATATTGCATAAAATATTAAATATTTTAGGCTTATCAAATTTCTCAAACTTAACTTATATTAGTCCCTAGCAAAATGAAGAAAACTAGTCATACTTTAAAATAGAAATTAATACTTTAGTGGAAATGCCTCAAGGATTTTACAATATAGCAATATATAATTCTCAAATCAATTAAAAGTATTCATGTAACTCAATACCCTATCTTTCATTCCACATATCAAATACTTTCAAAGTGTGTGTGTGCAAATCAATCAATACATTCAATATTATGCTCTTTAATAAATCTACACAAATTAGAGATTGAAAATAAAGTTTGAACTACCACTTGCTTAACTCAATTATTATTCTCCACTAATGTAAGTTCATGCATCATTTTGAATGGTCTTTTAAGCTTGTAATGTTAGGCCAAAGGCAAGAGCTAAAGAAAAGAAAAGGGATATGGAAATATAAATTTAAGAAAGAAAATTTAATCAAATATCAATGGATAATTACTTAATCAACTTGTTTCTTTCTCACAACTAACTTCTACTTCTTTCATTCCCTATATAAACCAACTCATTTCACTTATCACGTCTTTTCTTTTCCTCCTTCCTCTTGGTTTGGGTAAGCACTCTCAAGTACGTATACCAAATTTTTTATGTTTCGATTACTCAAGCATGTATATCAATATTTGTTTTTCTTTTTTTTCCTTTTTTCAGCATGCTCAATAATCTTCTCTTTTTTTTCAATTTTGGAACTCACAAATAAAGTTTCATCTTTAAATTCCCTTCCCCTAAACTTATTTCTTTTCAAAACTTCTCAATATCTTCACACATAAACACATATAAAATCCAAGATGCACTATATATTCCTCCTCCAGCATGCTTCTCCATATATATTTACAACCAATGTAACAAGTAAGTATCCATATCAATTCAATGTAAGTTCACTTTATATAATGTTCAAGGTAGGAAAATATAAATTTTTAGGTTCTTGTAAGGGCGGGTATTTGTAGTTAAATGAATAAAAGGCTCTAACACATAATCATATATACATTTAAAAATAAGGCTCAAATAAAGATACTCGGGAAAATAATTTGTAAAATTTAAGCTTAAAAGGCTCAAACTCAATTAAAAATAGGCTAAATCATATTCTTAGTAATGCATTCACTTATAATTTCGCCTCAAATAATAATTAAGCAAGTTCTAGAGTTCAATAAGGTACTTTAATTCATGCAAATCTTCTCTAAAAGATAATTTAAATCATGCAAAATAGATTATGTGCTCAAAATAATTTTTGAAAGTATCAATATGAAAATTTAACTTATAAGCATTTTTAAAAAAAAAAACTAGTACTCTATAAAAAAAACCAACTAATTTTCACATCAATCTCTTATCATTGACATTTTTAAAGCATTTATTCAAAACAAAATAAAGTTTTTTTTCTTAAATATTGAAACAATGAAAACAGAACCTAAACTCTATGAAAACTTAACCTCTAAGCAATTAACATGCAAGACTTAAAAAAATATAAGAATGCAAAGTATGTTTTTTACCCTCAAACTAAGAATGTACAATGTCCTTATAGTGAAAAAGAAAGAATAAAATGTGAAAACAAGGTATAAAACTCCCCCAAACTTTGTAGAACTGGCTAGAACTCCTTGTAATATTAGCCAAATATATGTTTATGGGATTGCTTTCCATTGTTGTGTTCTATTCACATCAACCATATATGGTCGGTCTTGTAGAAATTCTTGAACATCTTTAATTGCTTGCCAAACTTAACAAACAAATCAAAATGAATTAAAATAAGACAAAACGAGCAATAAACAAAATAAAGAAACTCAGGTTGCCTCCTAAGAAGCGCTTGTTTATGATCAATAGCTTGACCCCAAACTAATCATTTTGAATCTTGAAGAGAGAGAACATTCTCTTGAACACCACCCTCTTTGATCATTAAATTTAAATGTCTCAATACCATTTTGTGTAATCTCTATGGCACCACTAGGAAAAATTTGTAAGATTTCATATAGACCACTCCACCTATATTTCAATTTACCCGAAAGTAATCTTAACCTAGAATAAAAAAAGTAGTACCTTTTGCCCAAGATAAAAAATTTTCATAGTAATCCTTTTATCATATCATGTCTTAGTCTTCTCTTTATATATTTTACCATTCTCAAAAGCATCCATCCTAAACTCATCTAGATCATTCAATAGCAAAAGTTTATTTTTTCCTATGACATCCTTATCAAAATTTAAAATTTTAATAGCCAAATATGCCTTATGTTCTAATTCAACAAGAAGATGACATGTCTTACCACATACATATTTGAAGGGAGATGAACCAATTGGAGTTTTAAATGCCGTCCAAAATGCCCAAAGTGCATTATCAAGCTTTGAACTCCAATGCTTCCTTAAAGCATTTACCATCTTCTCCAAAATCCTCTTGATTTCCCTATTTCAAATCTCAACTTGTCCACTGGTTTGTGAGTGGTAAGGAGTAGTAATTTTATAATGAACACCATATTTAGCAAGTATAGATTCAAATTATTTGCTGTAAAAGTGAATACCCCCATCACTAATAATTGCTCAGGGTGTACCAAATCTAGTAAAAATATTTTTCTTTGAAAATTTCACTACAACTCAAGAATCATTAGAAGTAAAAGCATTTGGTTCAACCCGTTTAGACACATAATCAACTACAATCAAAATATATTTTAAATCAAAAGAAGAAGGAAATAGACCCATAAAATCAATACCTTAAACATCAATAATTCTACCTCAAGGATATTCTTCAATGGCATCTCATTTTTCCCTGATATGTTTTTAGTCCTTTGGCACCTATCACATGCTTGCATAAAAAGATGAGTATCTTTAACCATAGGAGGCTAATAAAATCCGGATTGTAGTATTTTTGTTAATGACATGTTTAGTTTCAAAATGTCTCTCATATTGACTTGAATAACAATTCTCAATTATTGCATTAGTTTCTTCTACAGAGATACACCTTATAATTATTCCATCTACACATCTCCTAAAAAGATAAGGATCATCCCGAACATAATGTTTTACTTTCTTAAGAAATTTTATGTTTTTCATAAGATTTTTCAAGACTATGAGACATAACATTAATAGCCAAATAATTTACAATGTCAGCATACCAAGGCACATCTAAAATCTTCTCCATCCTAAGCACTCTCTAATTCGAAAAATTTTCTTTTATATCAATCTCCTCATTTTCCCCATTTAATTCTAACTTACATAGATGGTGAATAAAATGTTCGAAAACCAGATTGGGAAAACGGTCTATGTAGATGACATGCTTGTGAAAAGTAAGGTAGTAGAGAATCATGTAGTTAACTTGAAGGTAACCTTTGAAAACTTACGGAGGTACAAAATGAATCTTAATAAAAAAAATGTGCATTTGGAGTAGCCTCTAGAAAATTTCTAGGCTTCATGGTCAATCAATGAGGGATAATGGCTAATTAGGTAAAGATTAAAACTATTATGGAGATGAGTTTTCCTAGAAGCATTAAAAAGGAACATATACCTATAAGAATAATTGCAGCACTTAATAAGTTCAGTGCAAAGGCAACAAATAGATTGCTTCCTTTCTTTAAAGCATTATGCGAGGGGGGGAATAATTCCAGTAGACTGAGGAATGTGAGTTACCATTCCAACATCTTAAAAAGTATCTTAATTCGAAAGCTTTTATGTTTTTATGAAAATGAAATGATTTTTCTATGAGAACTGTGCTTTTAAAAAGTGATTTGAAAAGTCATGGTCATGCATACGTAGGCATCTATGTGACTGCGAGACTGGCCAACCACTAAAGTGCATTTGAGTTTCATGAGGGTACAAATCCTAGATTGCCAACTACAAACGAGCATGTGGATCTCTTCGAAGGCGAGATTCAGCCTCAGACTACAAACTGGCATGTGGGTCCTACATGAACACAATTTACCAAAATGTGATGAAGCTTATGTGATTTGTGAACTGTTTAGTAGAGGGTCCATCAACTAATATATAGGAGTTTGGATTCTCATATATGTACACATGCAAGCATATTAATGTATATGGTGGTTGTAACCCTGGCACTTGCATAATATGAATGCAAGCGAGTTCATCCTCATTTAGACCATTTCCACTAAATGGTTCTAGTGATTTAGTTTCCTTGAAAGTATATTATGTGCTACTTTGGAAAACAACAGTTGCGAACAGGTAACTAGCTTATTTGTAACTAAAGATAGATCTATTACGCTACGTGAAAAGTCTTACGAATGTGTTATTTTGAAAATGATTTCACAAGTGGTTTGAAAGAACTGTGTTTGAATATGTTTTTTAAACGAAAAGGAAAATCAGTATTTTCAGAAAAGAAGAAAACATGATTTCACTAGCATATTGCATTGCATCTGCACGTGTATTTTGTGAACTTACTAAGTGTTTATCACTCACTCTTATTTATATTTATGTGTTTAGATAATCTCGTAATCTAGGACTATGTGGCTTGGTCGTAGTGAGGGCATGAAGGGGAAGGCGGTTGTACAAATTTAATTTCCACATTTATTTTATTTTCTTTAGACATTAAACTCTGATCTTAAATGTTATTTTCTCTACACTATGGGTTTTATGAACTTTTATTTTTACTTTAAATAGTACGGTTTATAATGAGTGGGAAAAATAATCACAAAGAGTAAAGAAAATATTTTATACGAATTTTGGCGATATCCAAAGAATCTATTTTGGAAATAATAAGATATATTATCCCTTTAGTCAGGTCTTCAGATTCGGATAAAGGGGTATTACAGTTTTTGGTATCAGAGCTATGGAGTTTTCTTTTAAATTTGCATTAGCTACTTGCTCCCTTGTTCATCTGCAAGCCATGGTAACTTATTTGTTTGTATTTTGTTTTGTTTTTAATTGATTTATGACAAGTTTTTTTTTGTTATTGAAGAGCTGCTTCCGATGTGATCATCGGTGTAGACTAGTTGTCTAAATTTAAATTTTGAGGACGAATTTTTTTAAGGAGGGGTGAGATGTAATATCCGCATTATTTTTAACTTTATCGGTACTATTTATTTTTATTTTCGGCATAGTTTTATTGTCTGTTTTCATTTCCGACACCGTAAAAAATGTTTATTTGCATTTCCGGCATAGTTGACTGTAGGTCAAAGTCAACTTTAGTCAAAAGTCAATATTAGTCAAAGTCAAATTTTAACTACCACATCATCGCCATATCATCATTTTTTAAAAATAAATTCAAATTGGTTTTCTCCACCCTATGGCCGGCCACCCCACTTCATTTTTGTCAAGTTTTGTTTCATTTTTTAGAGAGAGAAAGTTCTAGATAGACAAAATTCAAGAAAAAAAAAATCGAGAAGAAGAAGAAGAAAAAGGAATTGGTCACCTTGTGGTGTGTAAAACTTGTGTTTTGTGATTTTTCAAGTGAGGTTTGAAGGTTTTAAAGCTTTGGAAAAATGTAGGTTTTATAGATTTGGTAAAGGTAAATTTTTATATTTTCAATTAAAATCAAAGTAGATCCATGTGAATCTAGGTGAATACTTGCTAAATTTGTGATTGATTCATTGGATTTGAGTTTAATTTTGCGTATGGTAGAAATCCCCAAATTTTAGGATTACGGTTTTGAATTTCATTGATTTTTATTTTGAATTTTTCATAAAAATTGTTGTAATTGGTGGTTGAATCTTGCAAATCCCTATGATTATTGCTTAATTTAGAGGCAAATCTGTGAAGAATTTTAGATTCGAAAATTCATATATGGAGGGGTTATTTTGGTATTTTGATATGGAAAGGGACATGGTATTTTTGAAATTATTGAGAACATTTTGATCATTTCACATTTCATATTTATTTATGGCAATTAGGATTTTTCATAAATTCATATGTATATATGTATATGTGTAAATGTGTGAATGTATGCAAGTGTGCATGCATTGTATATATATATGTATATGTATATTTATATAAAAGTATATATATGTGTGTATATATTTATATGAGGGTGAATATATATATGTATATATATGTGTGTGTGAGAGTGTGTATTTATATATATATACATGCATGATGGTGTGTGTGTGTGTGTGTATGTACATAGGTTCGATTATATATATGTGTGTGTGGTTATATATATATATATATATTTATATATATATATAAATATATATTTATATATTATATATATATGTATGTATATATACATATATATTTGTATATTATATATATATGTATGTATATATACATATATATTTGTGTATAATATATTGGTATTTTTTATAAGAGAATATATTTATGTATATATAGTTTTGAGATAAAAAGGGGCTTTTGATAATTATCGAAATAGGCAAGAGTCATTTCGGTAATTATCTTGGTATAAAAGATATTTTGGTAATTAATGAAATAAATAAGGGCATTTTGGTAATTAGTGTTACCATGATGGGTAGTTTGGTAATTATGTGGTTATGCATATAGCTGTGAATGAACCATATGCATACATTTGCATAAAAACTTATTTCAAAAGCTTTTGTATTTTTATGCAAAGGAACTAATTTTTCCATGTGAACTATATTTTTAAAAAGTTATTTGAAAAGTCATGGTCATGCACACGTAGGCACCTACGTGACTGTGAAATTGACCAACCACTAAAGTGCATAGAGCATGGGTCCTAGATCACTGATCACAAATAGGCATGTGAGTCTCTTCAAATGCGTGATCCAGTCGCCGACCACAAACAAGTATGTGGGCCCCACGTGAATGCAGTTTAGCAAAAAGTAATGGAGTTTATGTGACATGTGAACTGTTTAGTAGAGGACCCATTAACTAGTAGGTAGGAGTTTGGATTCTCAAATATGCGCATATGCAAGCGTATTGGTGTATTTTATGGTTGTCACCCTGGCACTTACATGACGTAAATGCAAGCGGGGTCATCCCCACTTAGATCGTTTCCACTAAATGGTTCTAGTGATTTACTTTCCTTGAAAATATGTCGTGTGTTGCTTTAGAAAACAACAATTACCGACGGGTAATTAGCTTCTGTGTAACTAAGGATAGATCTGTTACACTATGTGAAAAGTCCTACAAATGTGTTATTTCAAAAATGACTTCACAAATGGTTTGAAAGAACTGTGTTTGAATATGTTTTCTAAACAAAACGTAAAATCAGTATTTTAAGAAAAGAAAGAAAACATGATTTCGCTAGCATATTGCATTACATTTGCACATGCATTTTGGGAACCTACTGAGTGTTTATCACTCACTCTTATTTATGTTTGTATGTCTAGGTAATCTCGTGAGCTAGGACTATGTGGCTTGGTTGCAATAAGGGCATGAAAGGCAAGACAATTGTACAAACTTATTTTCCACATTTGTCTTTTTTTCTTTGGACAATAAACTCTAGTTTTAAATATTATTTTCTTTACAATTTAGGTTTTATAAACTTTTATATTGACTTTAAATAGTATGGTTTTTAATAAGTGGGAATAATGATCCTCAAGAGGAAAGAAAATATTTTATATGAATTTTGGAGATGTGCGAAGAATATAATTAAAAAATATCATCCCTTTAGTCGGGTCTCCGGATTCAGATATAGAGGGTGTTACACTATTAGCATTGAGTATCTTTCATAATGAAATAATACGTATTATTCCCAATGGGTGTGTCTTTGATTAAGAGGCATGACTTATTTAGAGAGATATGACTTATATTATAAATAGAAGACTTGATGTATGAATTACATATATTAATACATAATGCAACGAATTAAAAATTACATATATTAATATATAAAACAACGAGTTCTACTTCTCTAAATGTATTAGTTCCTATGTGATATACAGTTTAGCAACAAAGTTTAAATAATTAATTGTTTCTATTGGGTTCAATAGAATTAAAGAAAGTATATTCATTTTTAAAAGGAAAACTATTTAACTATTGTCTTGGTATTGCTGCTGCATACCTATTCCTTTTGAGAAAGAATGAACCAATATTCTTTTAAATCTCAGGAAGTGGCTTGTCTGTGGACCAAATGTGGTTGATTATAAACCCATGCACCCCTATTGCCACTAGAATTGGTGATACTATAGATGTATGTCCAAAGTTCCTCTTGTGGTGCGCTATTGTAGGTCCGATGTTTTTTGTTGTGGTGATGATGTTCCTCATATTAGTATGCAATAAGTAAGAGGAAAAGTACACGAAGTATTAGGATATATATGAACCTTTTTGTTTCTTATTGTATGAAAAATTGACTAAAGTTCTTAATTAGTTTCAATGTTTCACTTAAATTAATTCTTTTTCTTTCAAGGCATTCTGGTTTAATGTGTCCTTCTTTTCCACATAAAAAGCATTTACATTGTTTTTTCTTCTTAAATATTCTTTTTCCTTTTTTATATGATTTATGAATTCTCTGTTTATTAGGATAATATTTATAAAATCTTATATGTCCTCCTAATATAGCTAATCTTCCAATATTATCCTTTTGATTAATATATTTTTCAAAGGTTTCTAGAGTACAAGATCGTAAGGCTATTGATGTAAATCCGTCAAATCTAGTGTAGATACAACAATGTTAGAAAAATTAAAAAGATCTTTAAGTTTTTCAAGTAAAGGAAAAGAAATTATAGAACGAACAGAGGATTTAATTGATGAAGAAGATGCTGATATACTACTAGAAAAGGGTTTTAATCAAATTAAAAAGAAAAATCTTTATAATGAAGGAATATTAGATAAACTAAAAAGTAGTATATATATTTATACAGACGAAACCAAATTAGCAGCAGGTCCTTGTGTGCCTTGATATAGATTGCATGTTGAGCTGGCATGATTCCTGACAGATCCCATTCTGGTGCTTTGCTAATTATATGTGTTTCTATTGTTTTTGTTCTTTCTTTTGTAAAAGTGTTTAAAATACAAGTGGCTAATTTTCTTCCAAATATATCTGTCTAATCTGGGTCCGTTATTATCACTTGATAAAGTAGTCCATAGTCTAAAAGTAAAGGTACTGTCAATTCTACTTTTTCATTTTCAAAGATAATTTCTAAGGGCCTATATTTTTCTAGACTAATATAGCATCTGACTATACTATACACTAATTGACACTGACAACCATTTCTTTCTAGTGGGAAACTAGTAAAGAACCTAGTAAAATACCAGAAATAATAGGTGAAAAAACAGAAATAGAAAAATATTTAGAAAAACGAGGTATCCCTGAAAGTAAATTACCATACAAAGAAGCAGAAAGAATGTGATCATTTTTTGGAAAAATATGTAACTTATGTAAGAAAAAATTTGAATTAGGATATAAGAAAGAAAAATTTTATTGTTGTAAGATATGTTATAAAAATTTAGAATTAGAAAATAGAGAAGAAATAGAAATTAATAAAGCAGGTAGTGAATTAATAAGTATAGACATAGATATATTATATAAAAAAGAAACTATACACACTAAAGCAATGAAAGATACAGGAGCTAATAAATGTGTCATACACGATAGCTTAGATTTTTATTTAAGTTTATAAGTTTTTCTTCTAAATGTTCTAGATTTATTTCTGTTTTATATTTTTCTGTATTTATCACTATTCCTAAATCTTGAATGGATTTTTCTAAGAGTTCAATTCTACTTAATATCCTTACTAACAATTTTATAATTGTATTAGATTGGGCTTGCGAAATATTATTACTATCTGAACTAAATATTTTTGTACTAGTGTGAACTTTAATATTTGTAATGTTTATGTAATATTCATATGTCTTATAAATAAAAAATCAGTGTGTTACTATAAAATAGTGTGCTTATTATTATTAATTTGGCTTAATAAAAATAATTTGAATGCTTTGTCTTTCTACTTTAGTCAAATCAACCAACAATTAGACAGATCAGCATCCTCATCCTCATCCATTAATTTATGTGATTACTGTGAAGTAATGTCCAGAACTATAAAATGAGCAGAAACATATGCTAGAAGACAAGGGATGCAAGGAGTTAGAGTGAGTGTGGTATTCAGATAGCATGGTGTCTTTGCACCGTTTTAGCCATGCTTATTTATAGTGCTAAAAAGCAAATATGTACAGCTAATCATCTTTGTCTTTTGCGTGTGCTGGATGTTCACAGTAATCCGTGAATTATTGCAGTCGGTCATGACAAAGTGATAAGGTGGTCCAGAAAATAGGGTCCTCAGCTTTTCTTTATTTAAAGTAAAATACTTTACTTTAGATAAAGCAGTGAGTGAAGGGACCTCAGGGCTCTATCATATTTTCTATGTTGTGTAGTTCTTCGTCATCTAAATTTGACCACCACTGATGATTCATTTCTTGTGCATATGAGAGCTCTTCCTCTTCTTCTAGTTCTTGTACATATTCTATCTAATAGACATCTGCTAATTCAGTGTGTTTCGTCCATGATAGAAAAGGGACTTCAGGGAATTCTTGTTTAGAATAAATTTTTTGATAAAAATCATCTGTTATCAACTGTGGCTTTTTGCCTCTTTTTATTGTTCCTTTATAATAATCCTTGTCAAATTCTCTTCCAATAGTTCTGCTTCGCCAATCAATAATTTGGGCTTCTAGAGAGAACTTGTCACAGTTCCATGCTTGTTGATAGCAGAGTGTCGGTTTGTCCTTGTCACCAAATAGGTGCTTACAAAATGCACAAAACCAAAATTATATTTATATAAAATTATTGAACAATAAAAAATATATCTTTTATATGCAATTGTTGAATTAAACTACTATACCCTACAAACATCACATCAAGGAGCTTCGTAACGCCAACATCAAGCCAGGCAAATTCACTAATATGAAAAAAAAAAAAAAGAAAAAGAAAGAAGAAGAGAAATTCTTATTAATTTAAAAAAGTTGTATGAGTTTTCACATCATTGTCAAATACAAATTACCTGTAAGAAAAAATTTACAATCAAACCTCGAAACATTAATAGCCTTGGGACTAAAAAATATCTATTAATTAAGTGAATATTAATTAATTTATCAATTAATTAATAATTTATTAATTTATCAATTAATTAATAATTTATTAATTTATCAAGAATAATTGAATAATTTATTGTTGTAATATGAGAATGGCACACCAAAGTTTTTTCCCCAATATGAAAAGTTAAAGATGAAAACTAATTGATATTAATTTCAAGAAAAGAAATAATACTGGATACATAATCATACACGGTTAATTAGTTATATGTATTATAAAATTATTAATTTATGTAGAAAATGAATTCTATATGAAACTATATAGATTTTTTTTATAATATATTATCTTATAAATTTTATCAAATTATTAATTTAACACTTTGTTTTAGGACAGGCAAAAAATATCATTTAATCAAGGTTATCTTTTTATTATTATATGAAATGATATGGAATTTTTTTTATAATATATTATCTTATAAATTTAATTATTAAATTATTAATTTAGCACTTTGGACATGAAGTTATATTATTTAATCAAGACTATTTATTTAACTAGTATTTATTTAAGGAGGTTATTGTAGTCACTATTTCAAATTGTAATTTGAGTAAAACTAGGGCTACCACCTATTTACCATATTGTTTACCAACTAAAGATGTGATAATTAATATGTTATTATATGATATAATAATGAAATCTAATCAGAATAAGTGAACCCTAAAACTAAAATTAAACCCCACCATATCATTATATGGTTAACAAATATGGTGGCCTTAGCTAGCATTATTGTTGTATTTTTATTTTTTTTTATCACAAGAATTTTTTGAACATAAGAGACATATCAATTAAGATGACAAATTGATAATTTAGGGCTTGTTTGATAACACAATTATTTTTTATTTTTGTTTTTAGTTTTTTCCTCTTGTGTTATGTGTACTTTAGTTAGTTTAAAGGTTGGTTAGAGTTTCTTAAATACTTTTGGATTCAATAGAAAATCCAGAAATGCTGCACCCTACGATTTTGATTACTGAATCAGTAAATCTACACTAATTCAAGTACAATGAAAACTGGTTAGTGTATATGAATTATAAAATACATTATGCTAATGATCTACTTGAGAAATTCTATGTTTAGGGTTTGTTTTACATAGTAAAGTTAGAAAATTATGTGTTAATTTTCTTTCATCTTCTTCTTCTTCTTCTTTTATTTTTTTTATTTTTTTATTGCCATTTTTTTGCTACCATAGATTTGACTGCTCTTGGATCAAATGTAGATAATGAGCTATTTTGGTCTAGATTAGATAGAGATATGAGATATGGACCTTAGAAAGCTTAAGTGAAAAAAACCCAAAAAAAAAGTGTACGAATGGCCGAAAATTACTTCAAAAACTCTAGAAAAACTAAGAAAAGAAATCTTTTACAAGTTTTTTTTTTTTTTGCCCAATAGTCAAGCCCAAAGCTTGATTAGATGTCAATAATCTTTTAATAGGTTTTTTGTCTAGTATCCTCATCCAAGTCATTTAAAGAAATTTTGTTTAAGGCAAAATATCTTACTCATTCCTTATTTTTTTATTGCACTCGGACAAGAGGAGATTCAATGGTTTGGAGGGGTGTGCTTTCTATGATGTCGATTATTAGAAGAGTTTCTTATTACAAGCTTGGAGATGGCTTTTCGATAAATCCTTGGCGGGATCCTTGGATCCCTTGGCTGCCTAACTCGGTCCCTAAAGTCAAGGATAATATTGATGAATCTCTTTGGAAGGTGGTAGTCAATCTTCGGGTTGGATCTAGCTTGGTGTGGGATCAAGCGCTTATTTATAGTATTTGTGACCGAGAATCAACGAAAGGAATTCTGTAAGTAGAGTGGCTGGACTCTTGTAGCTTGGATAAATTATTTTGGATGGGAAACACTTCAGGTCTGTTTTCAGTGAGATGCTGCTATGAGGAGATCGTTAGAGATAAAGTGGGGGAGGTTTTCAATCCTTTATGGAAGTAGCTATGGAACTGTAAATTGCATGAAAGCCTAAAGCTTCATTGCTGGAGGATGCTTTCAAATGTCCTCCCCACCAAAGAAATGGTAGTGCATATGACAGGGTTAGGGGACATCTCCTGTCACTTCTGTGGAGCCGAGTTGGAATCCAGTCTGCATATTTTCAAAGAATGTCAATTAGGTAGGCTGTTAGCTTTTGGGAGTCGTTAGGGGTACAGATTGGATTCGTGCAAAGGGGATAACATTTTTAATTTAATCAATTCTTACCTTAACCCAACAACAAAGATGCTGGTGGATGGACTGAAGTGTGAGGATTTCGTAGTGTTTCGTGGTTCGCTGTTTTACTCAATCTGAAAAGTTCGTTGCATGACTTTTTTAAAAGGACTATCAAATGGCATAATTTCATTAATAATTTTAATCTGGCGGTGGAGGAGTTCATGGCAACAAATTCTCAAACTCTTGCTCCACTAATGGCTTCTGGATCTCAAGTTTGGTGTCCTCCTCAATAAGGCTTCATTAAGGTTAAAGTGGATGCTACCTTTGCCGAAGGTCAAGTAGCTACTGCCCTGGTGGTGAGAAACGAGCATGGTCACCTTCTTTATCTACCTTCCAAGCTGATAAAGTGTGTGTCCCCGTTCGTGGCTGAAGTGGAAGCGTTGCGATGGGCGACTAGGTATGCAAAATAATGTGGCTGGAGAAATGTTGAATGGGAGACGAATGCCAAAGAGGTTGAAAGAGTTGTTAGTGCATAAGATGATCCCTCATGTTAGTATGCTTATTATTCCTTATGTAGTAGTTGGAAGATAAAATGGAAGAGCAGAATATGCAATCTAGTAGCAGATGCAGTTGCAAACTTTCCCTTTCTATTAAGAGTGCTTTTGTTTTTGATGAATTCTCTTTACAGTTTATTCCTCCTTGTATTACAAATTTACTCTTGGCTGAGTAGGCATTTGCTGTTGTGTAACCCTTGTTTTGGGTTTTTTTTTTGTGCTAATGCATTTCCTATTACCAAAAAAAAGACATTTAAAGAAATTTAACCAAGTTTTTTTTTTATAAAATTAAAATTTATTCGGTTTTTTGGATTTTATTTTTCGAAACTTTTCTTGGCTATAAAAATTTGTAAAGCCCTTTGAGCTTGGTTCCTCTCTCATTTCTCCATTTTCTTCATTTGCGTCTTCTACAAATTTATAGATTTATGATTTATATACATTTTTAAATTAACATACTCATTTTTTATTGAAAAAAATCATAAAAATGTGTTAAAACACCAAATATATATATATATGTATATATTTGTGATGAAGCCCAAAATTTTGAAATTTTTGCAAATTTTCCACCAAATTGTTACCTACCGAAGTTCTAATTACCTAAGAAATATATGTAATATGTTTCTACCGAAATTCCCACTAAATTTGAAATTTTTGGATTTCTCACAATTCTTTTGTTTTGCTATTTTTGTGCATTTTTATGGTTTTTTTTTTTTTCATAAAAACCAAATGATTGTTTGAAATGTATACAAACCACAAATCTGCAAGTTTGTAGAGGACCCAAAAGGAAAGTATGGAGAAAAAACGAGGAGAATCAAGTTGTAAAAATTCACTATGGAGGACCCAAATGAAAAAAAAAATTTAACGCATTTTTATGAATTATTTTTCAATAATAAATTAGTTTAAAAATGCATATAAATAAATCTAGTGGAGGACCCATATGAATAAAACTGAAAATAAAATAGGTCAAAACTCAAAGTGTTTTACAAATTTTCATAGATAAAAATAGTTTTGAAAAAATGGTTTTTTGGTGTCATAGCCGAGGATGGGGTGCTTTAATGGATTTTAGCCACTTTTTATAGAAATTAAAATTTTAGCCACTTTTATTATTTAAACTTCATACCTTTACCAAATTACCCCCTTTTTATATTAAATGCAATACATTGCACGTATATATCTTTGCAATACACATCTATTACCAACATCTATTACAAAAATTTATCGAAGTAAGATTCAGAAAACATTTCCACCTAACCTATAATATTTTTTGTTCTAGGTGAAACTTTTCAAAATGAATTTTTTCCAACAACGCGCCCTTTTGAACTTTCGAACATCTATCAAATTCATTGCATTTTTTGAAGACCTAAATCAGCCTAAAAAATTATGAAAACATATTTAAATTAAAGCTCATCCTCTTAACTTTCCAACGATATATCATATGCAAGAATCGAAGTTTAGGAAGGTGTTTAAAACTAAATTTTTTCCAACAATGCGCCCTTTGAAACTTTCGAACGCCTGTCAATTTCACTACATTTTTTGGAGATATAAATCAACCCAGAAAATTATAAAAAAATATTTAAATTAAAGTTTATCCTCTTAGTTTTCCAATGATATATTATACACACGAATTGGAGTTCAGGAACATGTTCAAAAATGAATTTTTTCTAATAGCATGTAGAAGTACGAGGCCGGGCACACATTGGTGGCCACCATAGTGGGGTCCGTGGCCCATCGACCCCGATATGGTGGCCACCGGACCCCCTTATTGTGGCCACCAACGCCCTATGGTGGCCATCGGCCCCCCAATGATGGCCATCGACGGTGTTACCCTTTGCACTTGTGCGCACTGTTAGAAAAAATTAAATTTGAAGACTTTTCAGAACTAAGATTGAGACATATGATATATGATTAGAAAACTAAGAAGATAAGCTTTAATTTAAATATTTTTTTAAAAATTTCTAAGTTAATTTACCTCCTTCAGTGGCCCACCGACTCCCCTATGGTGGCCACCAACGGTGCTGCCCACCCTTTGCACTTTTGCGTGCTGTTGAAAAAAATTAAATTTGAAAACCTTTCCGAACTCGGATTGAGGCATATGACATATGGTTGGAAAACTAAGAGGATAAGCTTTAATTTAAATATTTTTTCAGAATTTTCTGGGTTGATTTACCCCCATAGGTGGCCCACCAATGCTCCTATGGTGGCCACAGACGATGCTGCCCACCCCTTGCATTTTTGTGCATTGTTAAAAAAAAATTAAATTTGTAGACATTTCCGAACTCAGATTTAGGCATATAATATATGCTTGAAAAGCTAATAGGATAAGTTTTAATTTAAATATTTTTTTAGAATTTTTTGGATTAATTTACTCCCATCGGTGGTCCACTGACACCCCCATGGTAACCATCGATGGTGCTGCCCACCGATTACACTTTTATACGCTGTTGAAAAAAATTAAATTTTAAGATTTTCCTAAACTTGGATTGAGCATATGATATATAGTTGAAAATATTAGAGGATAAACTTTAATTTAAATATTTTTTTAGAATTTTTGGGTTGATTTACTCCCGTCGGTTGCCCACCAACGGTGCTGCCCCTTGCACTTATGTGAAATATTATAAAAAATTAAATTTGAAAACCTTTCCAAAATTGAATTGAGGCATATGATATATGGTTGGAAAGCTAAGAGAATA
Organism: Rhamnella rubrinervis; assembly: GCA_007844105.2. Taxonomy (NCBI): domain Eukaryota; kingdom Viridiplantae; phylum Streptophyta; class Magnoliopsida; order Rosales; family Rhamnaceae; genus Rhamnella; species Rhamnella rubrinervis. The sequence continues at coordinate 5,051,153 of CM017583.2, read as the reverse complement.
ATCTTTAATTTAAATATTTTTTTATAATTTTCTAGGTTGATTTATATCTCCAAAAAGTGCAGTGAAGTTGATAGGTGTTCGAAAGTTCAAAAGGGTGCACTGTTGGAAAAATTCGGTTTTGAACACCTTTCCGAACTTCGATTCATGCGTATGATATATCTTTGAAAAACTAAGAGGATGAACTTTAATTCCAATATTTTTTCATAATTTTTTGGATTAATTTAGTTGTTCAAAAAATACAGTGAATTTGACATACATTTGAAAGTTCAAAAGGGCGCACTGTTGGAAAAAATTCATTTTGATTGAGTTTGCCAATATTCTTCACTTTCCCAACGTGTTTCCAAAATTCATTTTGATTGACTTTCCCAACAAAGAAAAAGAAGAAGAAGAGGAGCGATGGCGATGAAGAAAAGAAAGGTGGATCAGCTAAGTAGAAGAGAAAGGAGATGATGAGTCCTTTGTGTTGGTATTTGTGCCGGTATACGTAGTTTAACTAGGCAAAAAAATTTTAATTTTCAATTCAATACATTTAAAGGGTATAAAAGTAAATTTAAGCTAAAATTTGAACTCTAAAAAAATATAACTCATTTTCATTAATGTATATTGGACCGGCTATGACACCAAAAAACCGTTGAAAAATACTTAAGAAACTAGTTAAAATTTTAATTAACAAAAACTTGGCTATAAAAATATAAGTTACATTGAACTTGATTACAAGACCAAATAAACCTAAAAATTATAATAGTAGGAAAAAAAAAGTGAAAACAAAAAGAAAAAAAATAGTATGCAGTAGTTATAAATAGGATAATTGACAAAAATGCTCACCAATATAACCTAAATTGGAAAAATACTCATATGCCCTTAATCTTTGTAAAAAGGGTAAAATATATCTATTTTACCCATAATAAAAACTTATAATATTTCAAATATATTTTTGAGTGAGGACCTGTAGAATTGCAGGTTTGACCTGCTATTTTGTAGGTCCTAAATCTTAAATCTACATTGTACACTCTCATTTCATTCCTTATTTTTTTGCTTACTTTGTCTTTTCTTATCTACTTCTATAATTTTTATTTATTTTATAATGTATTTTTTCATAAAACTACATCAATTTGTGAGCATTTTGGTTTTTGAATTAAGGCATTTCGATTAGTATTGGATGATATATGATTTTTATAAAACGATAAGTCAGCCATGTAAAATGGCAGGTCCGACCTGTAAAATAGCAAGTCCGACCTGCCATTTTGTAAAAATCATATCTCATTCAATATTAATCGAAATAACTTGATTCAAAAACTAAAATACTTAAAATTGATGTAGTTTTATAGAAAAATAAGCCACAAAATAAATAAAAATTATAAAAGCAGATATAAAAGGAAAACTAGACAAAAAAAATAAGGAATGAAATGTGGATTTAGGACCTGCAGTTTGGCAGGTCGGACCTACCATTTCGCAGGTCCTAAATCTCATTTCATTTCTCATTTTTTTGCCTACTTTTTCCTTTCATATCTACTTTTATAATTTTTATTTATTTTATGGCTTATTTTTCTTTTATATAAAACTACATTAATTTGTGAGTATTTTGATTTTTGAATCAAGTCATTTTAATTAGTATTGAATAAGATATGATTTTTACAAAACGGCAGGTCGGCCCTGCTATTTTTCTTGTCCGACCTGCCATTTTGAATGGCCGACCTATCATTTTGTAAAAATTATATCTCATTTAATACTAATCGAAATGACTTGATTCAAAAATCAAAATGCTCACAAATTGATGTAATTTTATAGAAAAATACAATACAAAATAAATAAAAATTATAGAAGCAGATATGAAAGGACAAAGTAGTAAAAAAAATAAGGAATAAAATGAGATTCAGGACTTGCAATTTGATTGGTCGGACCTGCCATTTTCCAAGTCCAAAATCCACATTTATTCCTTATTTTTCACCTAGTTTTTCCTTTAACATCTAATTTTATAATTTTTATTTATTTTGTTACTTATTTTTCTATAAAACTACATCAATTTGTGAGCATTTTGGGTTTTGAATCAAGTCATTTTGATTTGTATTGAATGAGATATGTTTTTTATAAAATTGTAGATCGGCCATGCAAAATGGCAGGTTCGATCTGCAAAAAGGCAAGGCCAACTTGCCGTTTTATAAAAATTATATATCATTTAATACTAATTGAAATGACTTGATTCAAAAACCAAAATGCTCACAAATTGATGTAATTTTATAAAAAAAAAATACACTACAAAATAAACAAAAATTATAGAAGCGGATATGAAAGGAAAAAAAGGCAAAAGAATAAGAAATGAAATGAGATTTAGGACCTGCGAAATGCAAAAAAATAAGGAATGAAATGAGATTTAGGACCTGTGAAATGGCAAGTTCGACCTGTAACACCCCTTTTACCCAAGCTCGAAGATCCAAATTAAGAGATGTCACTTCGAAAAGGCAGTACAAAATAATAATATAAAAGTAAATTTCCTTTTAAAACATAACCGGAAAACTAAATAAAAAATTTCTTTACTCTTTAAGATAATTCAAACCGTTAGTATTAATTATCAAAAACCAAAATATTTTAAACCCCAAAAATACGGTTCTTTACACAAGACCTACAACATAAGGAAAATTAACTATATCTCTATCAGAGTTTTATTATTATTAAAAAGAAAACAAAACTGCGGAACTAATTTGTACTGTTGTCACCCTCAGCCGGTCTGCTACGTCATTGTCAAACTGCTCAGTTAGGGTTCAAGATTACCTAAACACATGAAACAAATAGGAGTAAGTGAAAAACACCCAGTAGGTTCCCAACATGCATGTGATGATGCAGTGTAATATGTTGAAGGAGTGTCAACAGTAATGAAAACATCTTGTTCATTTCTCTTTTAAAAGCAACCTTCTGTGCAATATCTTTAAAAACCCTTGTACGTAGGACTTTTACTTTGCATAAATGTTAATTATGCTAGAGCTAGTTACCCATCGTCAACTCTAATTTCCTAAAACAGCACACATGCATACTTTCAAAGGAAATCCTTACACATTTAATCGTTTAAAGGAAACGGCATGAGTGAGTATGAAACCCGCTTATATCCGCGCCATGCAAGTGCTGGGGTTATATCCCACACACACACCAATACGCTCACATGTGCACGCATGTGAGAATCCAATCTCTCCACTCACTAGTTAGTGGGATCTCTGCTAGATGATTCACAATCACAATCATATAAGCTCCATCCATTTTAAATTTTAACTGTGTACGAGTGCATGGTCATGTCTATACAATGCATAACTTTTAAAATATGAGTTAACAAGAAAATAATCTCTTGTGTATAACAAAATTTTCATGATGGGTTGCAATGAATGCGTATCCTTATGCAATAGCTAGCAAACACCATTCTCATATCATCAATATACATAGCTTCAAACACAATTAACTCCCATATGCAAGACAACATATGCATTTAAATATTTAAATATTTATATATTTATATATATATAATTTTATCATGCATAACCATAGGTATAAATTCATTCTAATATCTCAAGTTATTATTTACTATACGCAAATCTATACATATACACATATATATATATATAGATTCATACAAATATATCCATGCGAATAGACCCATTTATTTCCAAAGAAACTATTTCGAAATAGTATTTTAATTACAAAGGAAAGCAATTATAGTCATACTTAAATCAAATTCCAGCAACCATACTTTATGAATAAAATTGTAACCTCACTAAATTAACTAACATAAGAAGTATAAATTTTCATACTTTATTAGTTTAAAAAGGTAAATAAATATCAAAGTTGGTTTTAGACAAAGTAATCATGGAGTTTGATTTAAATCCAAGTCCTAAACTAGTCACATTATTGCCTTTACTTAGTTTAATAAAACAATACAAATAGCTGATTAAGTACAACTCACTTAAAACCAAAATTTCTAGCAAAAAACAACATTTAACCTAGCTTAAAACCATATACAAATCTAGTCACAAACAATTACAGTTTCAGAATTTTTCAACAAAACAGATAAACTTGTAAACATTATAGAACCCTCAATTTAACTCCAAATGGGAAAATTCCAAAACCAAAATATCCACAACTTAATGAATTAAAAGAGAAGAATATGAATAAAAAATTAGTAAAAATCAAAGGCCCTAAAATATCATCAAACCCGTGGGTTATGGTGCAGGGTTCTCCCAAAACATCTATCCGTCCAGTAATTTTGAAACAATTCTTTCTCCATCATCTGAACTCCAATTGCAGAAATTCAAAAACAAGCATGTTCACAAGACACTCAAGTATATGCAGTAAACATTTCAAAATTTTTGGACAAATACCCAAAATCCAGTAACAGATCAAAGTCCACGAAAATTGCAGAGATTTTCTGATTCACAGCACACACATTTTCAATCAAAACACTAGATGAAAAAGGGGACTCTACCACTATACATTATTAGAGCTTTGATTAACTTTTAAAAACTCATTTCAAACAGCCCAGCTTACAAATTTCTAAGTGGTCACAAGTAGATCCATGAAGAAAATACATAAAAAGGTATATCTAGGTCACAAACAACACTTAACACACTACCAAAATACTAGCAAACAAAATGGAGTTTGGGTCCTACCTTGGATTAGCTAAAACCCCACTAAAATCCTTGAGAATGCAAGCCAAGAACCTCCCTCCAGCAGCTGGAAATGGCCGGCCACTAGCTCTTTCCTTGTCTTTGAAGTTTCTCTTGATTCCTTATTGATACACTTGAAGATCTAGCTCTAACTCTTCTCCCTCTTTCTTCTCTCCTCAAGAAAACCCTTTTCTCTCTCTCCCAAGAAAAATGGTCGGCTGCTCTAACTCCAAATGAGCTTGGTGGCTTAACAACTAAGTGTTTAAAAGGGGTGGTCCTAGGGTTTCAAAAGGGTGGGGCCAAACTAGCCCACTTTGACTCAAGCTTGATCAAAATTCAAACTTTTCGCTGGCCCCCTTTTCACAAAGTAAGACCATATTAAATTCAAACTTGCCACATATACAGTCAAGAGTTAAGAAAAGAGTCTCAATCATCATATTGCCAGTCAAAGTGATGATGTATTGGGGTGAGCTATTGACTGTTGACTTTGACCTTAACCAAAACTTTAACTTTACCATAAAAGGAAACAAACACACATAATACATAGAAGATCACATGTCACTCAGTCCTAGTAAACCAATATCAGACCTTGACCCAACAGTCAGTGGTCCATGCGTTGACTTTAACCAAAGTTGACTTTAACCAAAAGTCAACTATGCAAAAAAAAAAAAGCAGATATTACATGACCTATCAAACTGCAGGTCCTAAATCCACATTTCATTCCTTATTTTTTTGCCTTTTTTTCCTTTCATATCTACTTTTATAATTTTTATTTATATTGTGGTGTATTTTTCTATAAAACTAAATCAATTTGTGAGTATTTTAGTTTTTGAATTAAATCATTTCGGTTAGTATTGAATGAGATATAATTTTTACAAAATGACAGATTAGCCATGCAAAATGGCAGGTTCAACCTGTCATTTTGTAAAAATCATATCACATTCAATACAAACTAAAATGCTCACAAATTGATGTAGTTTTAGAAAAATATGCCATAAAATAAATAAAAAATATAGAAGCATGAATGAAAGGAAAAAGTTGATGAAAAAATAAGGAATTTATATGTATTTCAAGATATGTAAAAAGAACAGGTCCGACCTGCGGTTTTATATGTCTAAATTTTTCAGATCTGTAATAAGAGTAAAATAGGTAGTTTATGTATATTTTATAAGAGTTAAAAAATAAATATTTTTTAAATTTATGTTATTTTAATGGATATTTTTATCAATTACCCTTATAAAGAGGACATTTTGATAAGGATGGGTTATAACCGGATATTTTTTTAAAATATTTATTCCAATTATACTTTAAAAGGTGAGAATTTTTTAAATTACCCTAAATATAATTTTATTTTATTTTTTTTTAAAAAAAGGACCTGTAGACAGCCTATTCAATCTAGGCTATCTAGCTATTATTGTAACAACGGAATCTTGACAACTATTCTTATTTTCTAATAATAGGTGTAATATAGTACTCGATTGAAAGATAACCACTTGTTTATTATAGTACCAAATTAAAGATACCCCTAGTACGTAGCATATGAAAATTTTAGAAAACTAGCTTTTAAAAAATGTTGTTGTCGTGTTGTGTACAGCTTCTTTTTTTTTTTGGTAATATGTGTTGTGTACAGCCTGTATTCAGAGGATGAGCTCTTTTTCATAATGCCAAGGAGAACAATGAGCTTTTGATTGTACCAAGAGACAAGTCGATCTTGAAGATTGTCTTTATTTTTTTTATTATTTTTTTAAAGAAAAGTTTATTCTATAATTCATATTTATTTATTTTTTCTTTTTTAATTCTTGGTATTTACTTCTTTAATCATTCTTTTTTTTTTTTAATTTCTATATCAATAATAATATTTATCACAATTAATGATCTAACATAAATAAATTTTTTTGTAAAAATTTTTTATTTGCATTATCTCTTTTAGAGAGTCCATTTTCTGCAGTAAAGATTTAGATGGAAAAACCTATTTAATAACTAATTAAAAAGAAATATTATTTATTACCATTAATGTTCAACATGGAATTTGCCATTTAGTTATAAATTAATTGGAAAGAACTAGTTGTGAAAGAAACTTAATGTTTGCCATTTACACTGACTCGTGCATTCATTTTGGAGCCTCCCATCATTCTCATGTAGACTCATGGACTCTAACTCACAAATTGCTAATTTTCTGATTTAATTCACTGTCACCCAAATAAATTCATGAATTTTTTTTTTAATGTTATGGGTTCTCAATATATAGTCAGGCTAATTAACTTCTAAGAAAGATCTCTCTTTCATTATTTTTTTCTTTATTTTAAAGAAATTTAATCTTAAAAAATTACTCCAATTTCTTTATTTTAACTTTTAATATAAAGAGTGGATTTACTCTCCATATTTGAAGAGCCAAACTCACTCTCTAATTATATGTTAAACAATAAATGTATTTTTTATTTAATGCCTCACAACTTTCAATGATTAATCTGAATTTAACTTTACAAGATTACCTTCAATAATTTTATTTTTATTTTATAAAAAGAAGGATAATTAAGTAAAAATAAAATTAGTCATTGAAACTAATAAAATAATAACTAAATAATAAAGAGCATTATTGGAGTTGTTTACTTAATTTGACTCTCTAATATAAAAAATGCTCTTTATTTACAAAAATATGCTCTTTAATTTAAAGAACATTATTGGAGATGCTCTAATACTCTTTTAAAATTCTAATCTTTAGTTGGACTTATTGATGCTAATTACATTCTTCGTCAGGAACCCAAAAATAGTAAGAACGTATAAATTTCCACACATGCGGCTTAGACCAATATTTTTTTTGTTAAAATAATAATGGTCTTAGTAAACCCCAAGAATATGCAAAATTTCTTGGGGGTTTCAGAGTGTGTGTGAAAACATATTTTTATAGTATTAAAATGGTCCAACAAAATGTGATTAATGCTTCAAAATACATAAAAATGAGAAGCCAACGAATAAAAAACTTGACCAGGAATGGCGGGCAAGCTCGAACTCGAAGTGTTCCCCTTAATGGAAAAGTGAATAAATAAATAAATAAAAACCACAGAAACAACAAGCCAGACCTCCGTACATATATAATAGAATTTGAACACGTTTGCAGTACTGAGCCTGCTAGTGATGACTGGGTCAAGAAGCTTGACTTTTGACGATTTCTATTATTATTTTTCCGCGTTTATTAAAGTGGATTGGGTTGGAATGTGAAACGTTGTGCATTTATAGCTTCAGAGTTCAGATAATTTCAGTCTCAAGGGCAAGGGTCAAAATAGGCACTTCAAACCGGTGCGTAAAAGCTGAGCCTTGGAGGCTTGAGGAAGAATAAAGCCTGGAAGACTAGCTGACAGGGGCTGCCCTTGATCATAGTCAACCCTCTAAAAGGAAATAACTCATTTTTGCTTTTCTTCATCTTGGGGTTGCCCAAAATTCTTCCAACCTTGCAATTCTTCCTCTTAAGTCTGCTAAAGGAGCCGCCTTTCTGTGTTCTCTGAGCATCTGAGGTGAACTTCTGATCTGGGTCTTTTCCTTTCTTTGAAATTTTTAATGTTTTGTTGCTGTTTTTGTGGTTTTTAGTTCCTTGCTTTGTATTTTTTTTATTTTTTATTACTTTATTGTCGAGTTTCTTCTTATGGTTTGCTTTTGATTTTGAATTAGATGGGTATTTAAATAGGTGGATAGTTGTCCTGGTTATTCTGTTCTTCTTTGTTTGGAAATTCTTGTTGAAGTTTCTGTTTTTGCTAATGCTCTTGGCTATTTCTTTGTTCTATTTGATATTTAATATTTTTCAGCTTGGCCGTATCAAGGTTAATGTTTAACCAAATCACCGGCAGATATTCATCAAAAAAAATAAAAAATCACCGGTAGACTGATTGGCATGAGTGATTCAACTGCCTAACTGGAGATAGAGTCACTGAGCTAGTTTGATGGATATCACTTTACCCCAAACCACAAACACCCTCACATTTTCCCCTAAGCTATTCTTTTGTTGTCACTCCAATCCAACCATACATTTTGACGAATAAATTTGATGAAATTATAAATTTTTAAACAATTTTCAATAATCTCTGCTTCTGCTGCGGTTGTTGGAGACTTTACTTTGCCCTGTCAATTTTGACATTTGAGAGGGTCCAAATTATTAATGTCATAATGATACTATTGGTACCACCCACTGTTTAGTATGTGTTTAATCACAAGACATCTTATTGATTCCCCCTTTAAGATTCATTTCCAAGGAGAAAATATTTTCATGGCCTCTACGCACGGTGGTGTTCCCTTTCGTGTGAGGAAAAAAGACAAAAGGTGGTTATTCAATTAGTAAATGAAGTATTATGTGTCTATTCTTTCTTCTCTATACGCACTATACCTTTATGGCCAACATTTAGTTAACTGAGAAAGAGGCTCAATTATTTGCATCTGGCATGGGAAGTCAACCTAACTATTGGGCTCCTTCTTGATAGTCACAGTTTGGCTCCAAATTTATGAACGCTTTTTAAAATTAGTTACATGCCTAGAGCAATAGGTATGTCTATCATCGTTAAAATCCATTTGAAAATCATTGATACTGCCCTTTTCCATGATTATCTGATGTGGAAAATTAGTATATTATTTCATAATTATGTTGTAGTAGTTAATGGAGTTATTGTCAACTAGAAGTATTAGCTAATGTGGTTTGATTTAGTTTCCTTTTTACATTTTGTTTGTTTACTTGTTATAGGGTGTATCCATAAAGATAAATTGGTTTGATTATTGATTGTTCTGATCGTATTATTTCCCTAGTTTTCTCTCCTTTCTCTCTCTTTGTCCTTCTTTTATCAGTTCTTTCTTTGCCTCTTTCTCTTTCTCGGGTTCTACATCATTATGCTTCTTGAATCAACATGTATGTTAACAATGGTTCAGTTTGACAGGTCCTGAAAGTAGTTTGATTCGAAGCATTTGTTGGCTGTTGACTTTCAAAGGGGGTAGCTGGTGTATCATACAGTCATGACTTGTTTCTCTTTCTTATTCAGTAGGAAGGTGAACTCATCCGGACAACAAAATTTTGATGTTGATGATGGTAAGCTACAAGCCTGCAATTTGGTTTGAAATATATGAAATGAAGCATTGCAAATTTTTGGGAAGATTTTAATTGCGATTTTAGTTGCAAAATATTTCATTCTGAAGTTACTTGTTCATTTCTGAGTTCATGTGCCTGAAATAAGGTACTTGGACATCAAAAGTCCAACAAACATGTTAGTTTCAAATTAGTTCTTTTTCCCTGTCACAGAAGTTTCTGGGATTCATGATGTTAAACTTTACACATTCAAAGAATTAACGATTGCCACTGAAGACTTCAGTGATGCTAACAAAATTGGAGAAGGTGGTTTTGGTTCTGTTTATAAGGTAACTGCAGTTTTTACTATTTTAACATGTGCTTTGAATCTTCTTTCTTCCTTTGGTTCCTCAATAACACCTCCCCGCAACACTATTGTGAATGGCAGGGACGGCTTAAAGATGGGAAGTTTGCTGCTATAAAAGTTCTTTCAGCTGAATCAAGACAAGGAGTGAAGGAGTTTTTAACAGAGATTGAAGTAATCTCCAAAATTGAGCATGAAAATTTAGTTAAGCTCTATGGCTGTTGCGTTCAAGGAAATCACAGGATTTTGGTCTACAATTACCTTGAGAAGAACAGTCTTGCACAAACTCTACTTGGTAATTTTATAATTTTGTTCTTTGACAAATACTTTCTCTTTTCTTTATATATATGTACATATTTATATGTATATATATGTACATGTGTGCATTTACAATTTTATACATATGTATAGGCTGTGATTGGTACACAGAAGTTTTTTAAATATTTTTCAGCAATGTCCTTTGCATTTATCTTTCCTAGCTCGAAGCTGTGTACTAATTCCATGTTGGAAAATTTTCATTAAGCTGCTGAGATGGCATCATATTCAGTGTCAACTACGCCTCGCTGATATTGTTTCCGTTGCGTGTTTAAGTCAAGATGGAAGCTGAATGCTTGAAAACCATTTAATTTCAGGTGGAGGTTTCAGTGGTATCCAGTTTAGCTGGCCAACACGGTCTAAAATATGCGTTGGAGTTGCACGTGGACTTGCCTTCCTTCATGAGGAAGTACGACCATATATTGTTCACAGGGATATCAAAGCAAGCAATATTCTCCTTGATAAAGACCTAACACCAAAAATTTCTGATTTTGGTCTTGCAAAACTTATCCCACCTGACATGACTCATGTTAGCACACGAGTAGCAGGAACAATGTAAGTTATGGTGTTTATATTCCCCTTTATTTTGTGTGTGTTCATTTGCTAACCATCCTTTGTCTGAGAAGGCAAAGTAGCAACAAATTCCATACTAAGAAAACATTGATGTCGCCATGATGAGAATGGAAAATTACACTTCTTCCTTGCAATTGTGGGTGATGAAACAAATCTTTGCATGCTAGAAAAGTCATCTTCTTCAGCCTATTTCTTTTGTTTTGCTTTCTTTCTTATTCTTATTGCTCTCTAGGTAATGCATATGATTCCAGAAGAAAGTGATTTCCTACTAATTTTGTTGTTGGTATACAAGAGATTCCGCTTATATGATCTGTTGGGTGAATGATTTTACTACTGGCAAGTAAAGCATAACCAGCAAGTAAAGCATAACCATCAAACAGAAAATTATGTTACGTTGGTCTGTGGTAGCATGTTACTGAAGTCATTAATTAGTTAATGTGTATGCTTCGACTCCCTCACAAGCTACAAAGTCTACCAAACAAGGCTATAAGCATGGGGTCAGGCTGGAGATCCGAAGCATTACCATATTGTTTAAAAGCAACTATGCATGCCTTGTGTATGAGCCTTTAACTTGCGTATTTGACCGTTGAAATGATGACTATTTTATCTCTTTTCTCATGTGTCATGCCTGTCCCTCTCTCTAAAAAGTTCTTGTATTTAATCTCTCTCTCTCTCCCAATGTTCAAACATTTATTATATTGTATATTAATCTACCTTTTTCTGTTTAGAGGTTATCTGGCACCAGAATATGCGATAAGAGGGCGGTTAACTAGGAAAGCAGATATTTACAGCTTTGGAGTTCTCCTAGTTGAAATAGTCAGTGGAAGATGCAACACAAACACACGACTGCCTATTGATGAGCATTATCTTCTTGAAAGGGTATGGATTTGTTATGTCAGATTGCATTGTCAAATTTTTATTTTCTGCATGATGAAGTAGGTGACGTAATGAATAAAAAATCCTTTGGTTTGAAATCTTAAAAATAAAAACATTGTGTAAGTTTTTGTTCTTTGTTTTCTTCTTTCGACCTACAGGGCTATAAACCAGTGATACTTTAAAAAAAATTAATATGGATTTAATCAATGTCTTTTCATTCATGATATGAGGTAAACTTGACAATGGACTTGGAAAGAATATCCAACTGATTTTTGACAAGTGCCCCTTATTAAAAAGAGTTGTTTTATTCGTGACAGACCTTTTATTCCTCTCTGCAGCACATGTTTAGTCTGTATAAATAATTGTGGAGTATGAATAACATTGGTTCACCTTCCCTTTAAAAAATTTGGTCCAGGGGTTGCTGAATACTCTTGTAAATGCATTAGCCCTTGATAATGTATGTTAGGGTGTTGCTGGACTCCTTTCGTAGATACAATATGTTTACTATACCAACCTCCATGGTCTGAGTGGCTAGTTCTGTTTCCTTAGCAAATAGGTTAGAGATTGATAAAGAGAATTTTCAATATTTGTGGAATGCCAATAAATTTCAAAGACAGTTTATTCTTAATGAATTGAAACAGTATCTAAAGGAAGGGAACCATTTTAGTACAAATTTTGTGGATTGCAGTTCTAATCTGTTCCCAGAATTATAGCTCTCACTATGAAGTTTCAGGGCAAATATATTTTCACATAGCACGACAACCATTTTCTAATCTACTTGATGTTGAACTTTCTAGTTCTTTGTTTATTGTGGTAAAACTTTTTTGTTCTTCTTTTTTACATTTTGGTATCAATAATTTTGAAAGGGCTTTAGATGCTAAGTTTTCTGGAAAAAGCCCTCATGTAAAATTGGAAAAGACATGATTGTTCTATTAGGTTTGTTTGAAAGGGTTTTAGCTGTTAAGTAGTCTAGAAAACAATTTGACCAATTGTTCAATATGTTAAATAAATTTGATCTGGGGTTTGATTTAATTTCAGTTTAATTAGGTTTTCTTATTTTGTTTAGTTTCCCTTTTACTTTAGATTTCCCTTTTTAATTTGTTCTATTATAATTATGACTTACTAGAACCATATTACAGGCAAACAATTGAGATCATTGATTATTTCTATAATGTTGTCTACCTTCTCAGGTTCTGTCTATTCCCTCCCTCTAATCTCCGTTTGTTTCCCTCCCTATTCATCTATTTCTCTCCCTTTCATCAATTTTCTCCCCTTTTCTTCAAATTCTTTCCCCTTATCCTCTTCTTGTATATCTATCCTGTTTGAAATTGGTTTCTCTCCATCTTACGTTATTACTTATTGTCACAATTATAGTTAATTAGGATTGTAAGTTTCAATCATGCTAGTTCAGGGGGCGTTTTGCAATGCTGATGTTGGAGAATTGTACACTTTCTCTTATAGGGTTGTTAATCTTGGATTCTTATGGTCTATATATGACCATGCAACCTTTCCTTTTTTTTGTTGTATTCTTATGGTCTGTATCTCTAACTCTGGCATCTCCAGGATTCCCATAATGTTGCATCATATATTATTACTTGTAAAAAGAAAGAAAAAAGAAAAGAAAATTTTTGGGCGGACCATTCATGATGTTAATTAGATGTCATTTATGTTCAGTCATTGATATGTAATCCTTCATATAACCAATACTAAAACTTAAGCACCACTGATAACATACTGATTCTTTGGATGTAGACATGGGAGCTTTACGAACGAAGAGAGCTGGTTGGACTGGTAGACACAGAATTGAACGGAGATTTCGACGTTGAGGAGGCTTGCAGATTCTTAAAAATAGGTCTTCTCTGCACTCAAGACACCCCTAAGCTAAGGCCTTCCATGTCAACTGTAGTCAAGATGCTAGCTGGTGACATAGAAGTTTTTGACAGAAAGATAACAAAGCCTGGCTTAATATCCGATTTCATGGACCTCAAAGTACGAGGCCCTGCTGTGGCAAAGACCAAGCCTGAGACAAGGAATGTGTCTTCTTATAATGTATCCTCAAGCTCCGACAACTTCGACACTCCACCATTATCATCAGATGCTTCTACTGCTGCCACTACGACCCCCACTACCACAACTACAAGCGTTTGATGGAACCATTTTCAATTGCGGCAAAAGATTGTGATTTCATTCATTTCATTCTGTTTGGGTTTATGAGGGTTCACTTACTTTGTATATTTCTAGTTTTGTCCCTTTTTCATGCTAGACCCTTCACTAAATGTATAGATGTAAATGGACCTGTTGGTAATATATACAAATTTTTCCCTGGTACGCAAATACACACGCACAATTTATCTTTGTTGTAAACTTTCTAGTTATTATCTTACATTTTTTTTTTTTCCTTCAATGGTCCATTTAAGGACAGTTGGATCAACAACCAAGTCACTGATGAGAATTTGTCATCTTGTAATGGGCATTTGTCAGCTGAGATCTACAATGCAGCGCACCTACTAATTGACAATTTTAACTTTTAATGAATTTATAATTCCTTTTGACGAATTATTAAGTTTGTTCTCAATAAAATTAATTATTAATACTTTAGCCACAAGCGCAAGTAATAAATTATTCAATAAAGTCTTCTTGATTGTTTTTTTTTTTTTTGGGTAATTTGGCCAAATGCCCAGCCCATTTATAATTTTTATTAAAAAGCCCAATTTTAATAATACTTGTAAAACTAACCCACTATTTTCCCAAAATACTCTTATCTATATACAAGTAAACACCATATTCAGCCTATTTTTTTACTCAGCTCAAAATAGTTCGCATCCACGAGCTTTTACTTCTCTTCTCTTCCTCTACCTTCCATGCGCTTTCACTTATGATTCATAAGTGGTAGTAGACGAGCTGCTGTGGTTTTGATTCTCACAGAAGACAAGTTGCTTCGTGCTAGTATAAGCATTACATATTTGGATTCTCACAGAAGTGCAATATAGATCTACAAAGAAGGTAAGTGCATATACCCATGTTTGAATTATAATTTTGCGAGTTTTTTTTGTATTTTTATGTGTGATCAGGGGTTTATTGAATGATTTTCAAGGTACATTTTGCATGTATAGTTAATGGTTAGAACATTCAGTCCGTAATCGCCATACATAGGCGAGTATCGCTCATTCATGGCGAGTATGGAAGGTGGCGAGTAAGGAATGAAATATTCTCGCCATTAATGGGTGAGCCTCGCTAATTATTGGCGAACATATTCATTCCTTACTCGCCAATAATGGGCGAGAATGTATTCCTACTTGCCAATAATAGATGAGTCTCGCCCACTCTTGGCGAGTAAGGAATGAATGCATTCCATACTCGCCACAAATGGGCGAGACTCGCCCAATTTTGGCGAGTATGGAATACATTCATTCCTTACTTGCCAATAATGTGTGGGTCTCACCTACTATTGGCGAGTATAGAATGAATATGCTCGCCATGAGTGTGCTCGCCAATAATAAGCTAGAACAGCCCATTAATAGCGAGAAAATTTAATTTTTGATTTAAAATTAGTTGTTTTGGTTTATTTTAATGTCATTTTACATAAACTTAAAATTTGTAGGGCTTATAATGAATGACACTGTGATTGTGATTCAGTTCGATGGAGTGTTTGTAATGAATGAAGTAGATGGGAATTGGAAGTATTTAAATGGAAGAAATAAAGCAAGAGTGATCAAAACAAATTGCACACATAAGGAACTAGAAGAAATTGTATACCAAGCGACAAACATAGATCGCAACAACTTTGACATTATAATGAAGTATGTATTTCATTCATCATACAAGTTGGACCCTATTGAGATTGAAAATGATGGTGATGTTCAATGCTTGATTAAGGAGCAATTTCGTGTTGAAGCGGCTCATAGATCACCACTCTTTATAGAGGTTTCACCTAGAGTTGTGCAATTGCTAAATGTTCCTTGTGGCAATGTATTTGTTTCTAGAAGCAGCAGCAATGGATGTTCTTCATCAGTTCCTGCAATTAATAGAGTCGGAGCCCCATCTACGAGACTAGAATATGAAATGCCATCTAATTCAAGACATAGTTGGTGTTCCTCTCCACTTAACCTGGCTGATGATCGGGTTAACATTGATGATGAGGCTAACTTCAGAAGTCCTAATGTGGATAGTGATGGTGAAGAAGATGATGTACAAATAGAACCAATCTAACATGATTTTGTACCTAGTGACCACGTTCAAAAGTATGGTGAAGTGGGGGTTGATCTGGATGTAAATAATCCAGATACTATCGATGTAAATAATCCAGGTAATATGGATCCTATTGTATCATAGTGTTTTAATGATCCATTGGATATGAACGTTAGATATACTAACTTACGAGTTGACGAAAATGTACAAACAACACAATGTGATTATGTTGGTTCGGATAGTTTGCATACAGCTCGATCTTATAGTCGAGCTACACCGTCAACGCCAACAATTGAACCAAGTACATCGACTCGTTTTGGTTCTCTATCTATAGTTGATAACATCGAGGTTGGGCAAATTTACAACTCGAAGAGAGAGTTACAACAAAAGTTGGGTAGTTATGCAATGAAAACAAATCATGAATTTAAAGTGCATAAGTAGTGTACACAGAGATTCGAGGTTAAATGTGTGGATGATAATTGCGGTTGGCGGTTGCGTGCAGCACGAATTGAAGGTTTTGATTTTTTTTCAGTTAGGATATTCAACAACAAGCATACCTGTTCAGAAGTCAATAACTTAAAATTAGGACATCGACAAGCAACCTCTAGACATGTTGGGTACGAAATTATGCCGAAATATGATGGAATAGCTCAACAATACAGGCCGAAAGAAATTGTTTTTGATATTGAGAAGCAATACGGTTACAAAATCAGCTATGATAAGGCTTGGAGAGCAAGAGAAACTGCATTGAACAATATAAGAGGTACCCCTGAAGAGTCTTTCAAATTGTTGCCCTTGTGGTTTTCAATGTTAGAGAAAAGTAATCCAGATACTTTGACAAGTATTAAGACAGCTAATGATAACTTTTTTTTGTATTGCTTCATGGCTTTAGGACAATCTAAGGCTAGTTTTACTAAAGTTAGGCATGTTGTGGCTGTTGACGGGACTTATTTGAAAGGTAGATATAAGGGCACGCTATATATCGCAGCATGTTTTGATGGGAATGAGCAAATTTATCCTATTGCATTCGGTGTTGGTGATACTGAAAATGAGTCATCATATACATGGTTTTTTTAGAGGTTTAAGGAGGCATATGGCAAATATGACGATCTTGTCTTCATTATGATAGACACAGGGGTTGGAAACAGCAATTGCTAAAGTGTATCCTAATGCATATCATGGACACTGCATGTACCATCTCAGTGGCAATGTAAGACAACATTTTGGACAAAATAAACATGTTCACATGGCGTTCTATCAAGCTGCAAAAGCTTATTTGCAAGAGAATTTTGATTTGTATATGCACAGGTTATCCACCATTGATAGTCGAGCTCATCAATACATAATGGAAGCGAATCCAGGTAAATGGGCTAGATCACATTTTGATGGAAATAGATACAGTATAATGACCACTAATATAGCCAAGTGCATGAATGCATTGCTCAAAGATGCTAGGTCACTACCAATTGTACCACTTCTCGAAAGTACTAGGGGTTTAATCCAAAGGTGGTTCTACGATAGACGAAATGAAGCAGCAGCTACCACTACTCCTGTGACGCCATGGCTAGAAAAAATATTGAAAAAACATATTGCATTGTGTTTGACAATGGATGTCACACCCTTGAGTTCACATGAATTCAAAGTTCGTGGTATTGACCTGTATGCAAAAGTGAATTTGGAAACGAAAACGTGCTCTTGTCGTGAGTTTGACCTTGATCGTTATCCATGTATACATGCGATCGCTGCTTGCAGGGTTAGAAACATTTCATATTATTCCTTATGCTCGGACTATTACAGCATTTCTTCATGGAGAGATTGTTATGCTAACACTGTATATCCACTGGACGATCGTCGCTTTTGGAATGCACCGTCAGAAATACTCGAACGAGTTGTCCTACCTCCAGTGGTACGACGTGCTCCAGGAAGACGCAAGACTATACGGATACCATCAAGGGGAGAAGACCGACCACAACGTAAACGTGCTACATGGGGTCAACTTGGTCACAACTGACGGACGTGCACAGGTAATGTATAAAGGCTTTATGGCATTTAATTTATGTTTGATCACGTTAACAGTTTTATAGTTTTGCTTGTTTAAGTTTGTAACGAGTTGTGTAACATCAAATAGTCGAATGCCATTCTACTATGTATGAAATTTAATCTATAATGTAAACTCATTGTTATACACCCCTACTGCATATTTTTCTCTAAAAAATTCTATCCTATCCTGTGAATAATCTAATGTCCTACCGGCACTTAAGTAGTCAATACATAATAATATAAACATCCCACAATCACCTAGAGAACTAGACTGTTGTGGACATAGTGCGGCATCAATACGACTCATGCTGAATGCGTCCAAAATTAGGGTCCCATTGAATGTAAGCTTTGGACGCTCATCATAAAATCCACCAGCAGCCAGCATGTATGGAAATAAGACTCCAAGCGACTCAAGATTGCAACTGAACCAATCATTGTTCAAGCAGCCGCCATACAAAGGTGATATGTCACCGCACTAAATCAACTTCAGCTGCCAACCAATGTTTATTTTCATTGTTGACGAGAACGTAAACCTATAATAATAACAAAATTAAACAATGTTATATAAATTTAATCATCGAAAAATCCAAATTGTTAATATTAAAAAAGTACTTACGCAATCTACGTCCCTCCAACTACATGATAACAAAGGCAATATACCCTTCACGTAATTGGTCATTGTATCATCGTTCATATCTACCGTCCAATCATGTGAAGGGCTCGGTGATCTTTCGCTGGGATGAGTGTATTTTTTCTGTATCACAGGAGCATGTGCTTTAAAACGGTAATAGAACGATTCCTGCAGTTTAACAAGTAGGAGTTACAAGTTATTAAAACAATTGAATGAACTATTATTGAAAATTAATTATGTATTTTAATATGCTTACCCAAAAAAATACATCTACTATGGCGACTCGTTCGGTAAAAATGTCACGATGATCATGGATTCTCTTCCGGATAAAATAAAGAATAGAATCAACTTCCTGCATTTAAATTTTGTGTTACATATAGTATATGAAAAAAAATATAGAAAAGTATTAAAACGCGATTATATTATACTTACATCGGAGTGTAACCATGCGCCACTGGTCATAATCGTATGGAAACTGCTTTTATCCAACACCATAATATCCACACTATGACTCCGTCTACTCGAATCATCCAAAAAATCCATCAACAGTGTCCGACGATGTGCTTCGACTGCCCGATACGGATCATACATCAACGTCGGTACGTCTCCTGTGGATGCACTCGAATTAACTCGAGGTGGATGAAGGGAGGTATCTGAATCCTGTAATGGTGTGTATGGTGTTGTAAGCATAGCCGACTTCTTCGGAACTCGCCCGTACCGGGTAACACCTTTCACGAGCCTCCTAAACTTACGGCCTGAAGTAGACGCCACCAATGCATGATGCGGTGGTGGAGTATGCAGGGATCCAGTATATACTACAATGGAATGTTCCCCTGGATCAGTATGTATAGTAGGGGAACCCCCAACTAGTTCCACTGGATCGGTATGTACAATAGGGGTACCACCTGGCGGGTCCATAGAAATACCTGGTGGGTCCATTGAATGATGAACACCTCCAGAAGAATGATCCTGTATTCATTAAATTCAATTAATTAATTTGTTAATTGCATAAATAGTAAATTTATATTTAGAAAAAAAAACTTATACCTCATACCTCAATGCCAAGGTGTTGCATAATGAGTTGCACCTTCCTATTAAGATCATCCAGCTTATTCTCCAACCGCGCCACATCTTCAGATGTGGCATATGGTTCAGTAGCCGGATGAGGTGCATGTGTTGTAAGGCCGCAGTGTACGACGATCCGGCTGTACTTGTTCTGATGTGGGATCCACAGTGGTATCATCCACATCCTCAACCACTGATGGTGGACCATCGTAACTGCGATATGCAATGCTCCTGAAGAAAGATGTAATGTATGCCTCTTTCTTTTCTTGAGCAGTGAGATGCAATCGATTATGTACAGGATACTGCAAAATAATAAAAATAAATTAGTAAATTGAAACCGAAATATATAAATAATATACGTATTGTGTAACTTGAAAAATAATACTTACAGTTCCTTTTTTTAATACATTTTTTTTATTGTTTCAAAATGAACTTTCCTCGGGAACTCCTAGCGACGAATTTTGGGACACCGATTGGGAAAATAATTCCAACAGCCCAACAGTGTGGGAATAGGAATAGTCTCAAAACACCAAATCTACAAAAAAAAAAAATACAATTAGAAGACAATATAATTAATAGCCCTAAATTAATATAAATATTAATGTAAATACAAATCACTATAAATTATATATACCTGAAAAGCTAGAGGAAAGCCGCATAATGAGTACGTGTTGGAGGTGTTGCTGTTATTCACTGCGCTACACAATGATTTGACCATAGCATCATATGACAACGACCCCCACGGATATCTCTCACGTAGCTCCGGGCTCTGAATGATCTTGAAATGATCACGACACACTAATTTTCTCTTATCTCCAGCCAATAACATTGTTTCCAATAAGTAGAACATGCAGACTTTCACATTATCCTCAACGTCCGTCTCATCGAAAGGATACCTCTCGAACTTTGTCATAAATTCCTTTTGTTTGAGGGTACCACGAACACTGAAGTACTTATCCCAAAGTGTGTCCGATAGATCACGCGTCTCAACCAACGACGGAAATTGAGAGAACTTTAAACCGGTGACCAAGTTGAAAGCATTGCGGTCAAATCTTGCACCAATTTCCCGAAAGTTAAACTCTAGAACATCCGGGTCGTCACACTCAATACCCTAACTAAGAAGCTGTGAACAATAGATGAACAAAAAGTCATTGACTTCACATCGAGGAAATGTCCAAAACAAGTACCCTTAAATGGCTGAACCCCATCATCTCCAAGCTTACGGCGTATCACATCAATCGCATTGGAAAAATTCCCATAATTGGTTAATTTTACGGAGTCATCTTGGCTATTTGTTTCTACTATATACTTCCTCAATTTAGTAACCTGCAAAAAAGAACAAAATAAAACAAAAATATATAAGAAACAAAACAAGTATTTAGTATACTGCCCACAAAATAATCAACAAACATTATCACATTTCTCGCCATCTGATGGCGAGACTCGCTATAAGATGGTGAGCCTCGCCAACTGATAGCGGGTCTCATCATCTAATAGCAAGCACATTTCACGTGTACTCACCAATTTATAGCGAGACTCGCTATAAAATCGCGAGTAATTTGCCAAATCTATAGAAAATTTACTCGCTATCTTATGGTGGGTCTCGCCATTAATTGGCAAGCACGTTCAAATATAGTGAAAATGGTGCTCGCCAATTAATAGCGAGACCCGCCATAAGATCGCGAGTAAATTTTCAGACCTTATCAAGCTCTCTGGAAATTTACTCGCTATCTAATAGAGAGACTCGCTATTAATTAGCGAGCACCATTTTCACTATATTTGAATGTGCTCGCCAAATAATGGCGAGACCTGCCATAAGATAGCGAGTACATTTTCAGAGCTTATTAAGCTCTCTGGAAATTTACTCGCTATCTAATAGAGGGACTTGCTATTAATTAGCGAGCACCATTTTCATTATATTTGAATGTGCTCGCCAAATAATGGCGAGACCCGCCATAAGATAGCGAGTACATTTTCAGACTTATTAAGTTCTCTGGAAATTTACTCGCTATCTAATAGCGAGACTTGCCATGAATTGGTGAGCCAGTTCAAATATAGTGAAAATGGTGCTCGCCAATTAATGGCGAAACCCGCTATAAGATAACGAGTAAATTTTCAGAGCTTATCTTATTCTCTAGAAATTTACTCGTTATAGAATAGCGAGTCTCGCTATTAGTAGGCAAGCCAGTTCAATTTGAATTTACATGCTACTCGCCAATTAAGGGCGAGACCCACCATAAATTGGCGAGAAACATACACACAGATATGAGTATTTGATTTGTTCTCACCATCTCTTGGCAAGGTCTCACCATGAATTGGCGAGAGCTTTCAGATCCCCATATATGTGACTTGCTCGCCTTGACAGAACAATTAACCACAATAAAATTTAACCACAACAAAACTACATTCAACAACCAATAACACAATTGAAACCATAGAAAACCCACTACACATACTATTTCTTATCTATACACAATTAAAACCATAAAATAAAGCCTAAATCTATAAATGCAACTAAAAATCAATTTTTTATGGATAAAACTTAAAAAAATTAAAATTTGGGATAATAAAACTTACACGTTCGGGATTTGATGTATTGGGCACATCTTCAGAGCATCTGGACACTTCAATGGAAGGGTTAACAGAGGGAGCAACGTCTTCAGCCGTCGACGGTGGTTTTGCTGCAATCTTTGGATCACTCGTGGTTTTCTTAGAGGGTTTGGCCTTAACCTGCCTTTTGTTAGGCTTCGCAACAGCCTTTCTCTTGGGAGCCATTGTTGATTTTCACGTACTGGATTGGTTGTTTGCAATGAGGACAAAATTTGGTGATGAATGAATTGCACAGAGAATAGCAGAGGCCACGAGGGAAGACAGAGAATGAACAGTTCAAATGTCAGGGGTATTTTGGAAAAATAGTGGGCAGTTTTGCAAGTATTATTAAGATTGGGCTTTTTAATAAAAATTATGAATGGGCTGGGCATTTGGCCAAATTACCCTTTTTTTTGTTTCTTTTTTTTTTTTTTTTGAAATTTGGAGTGTGGGGAATTCGAACTTGGGCTAATTGCCCCAGGAAACTTCGGCTATTAAGCGATCCATAAACTTAGTAATGCTCTGTTTGCCAAATTTGTTTATAAAGTAATGTGGCAGTGGCGGTTCACGTGTTCTTATTTGATTAGTTTATTTTTAAGTTTTTTTTTTATTTAAAGGTTCATTTTATGCATTTTTAGAATATAATAATTATCAATTAATTATATCTGTGAAGTTCTCACATTATTTGATAGATGTGTTTTAAAAATTGATTGGAGGAAGTAGCAATGGATTTGAAGAGTATAGCATTGGAGGATCTCAATTTTTGTCCAAAAGAAAATGACACATCAACACTTAAAATTTTAATAGTCAAGATATTTCATGACCTATTTAGGTTTATCAAGATCGGTCATGAGCATGTGTGAGTGGTGCAACCGCATAGAGCCTTCCAAAATAAAAAGGCATTCAGGGACATATTAGTTATATATATATATATATATATATATTTTAAATTAAAAAGTATAGAAAATTGAAGATAATAAATACAAAAATTATAAATATTTGATAATTGCTTGCACTTTCAAAAATAGTTGCTTGCACTTCCCCAAGCAAAGCTACTATAAAAATCTTGCTTCTCCATCCATATGGGCACAATAATTCTCCCTAATATTTGAGTTTTGTCATCATCTTCTCTCATAAATAACATATGTTTCTACATTTTTGTTCTCTTTGATAAGCAGAGCTAAATGTTTAAATTATCTTACTCTTCTTATATATAAACACATAAGATTGACAGGCAGGGCCGGTCTTGAAATTCAATGTGCCCTGTGCAAAATTTAAAAGAGTGCTCCTTTTATTTTAAAATTTTTTTTATGTTTATTATTTTTAATTTTCTATACCTTTTAACTTAGAAAAAAAATATTTTTTTTAGAAATAAAGCTCTTATGATATAAATATATACTTATATATATATATATATATATATATATATATACTAATACATACCTGAGTGCCCCTATATTTTGGGAGGCCTCAGACGGTCGCGCATCACTCGCACATGCTCGTTCTGCTGATGTGCTTTTCATCATAGATTGGAAGTTTTTGAGCTTTAATATCTTTACAAACTCAAATAGAGGATAAACAGGTATAAACTTGTACAATTTCTCTTCTTTCTTTTTTTTCTCTTTTTTTTTTCTTGGAGAGGAGGTGTGTGGGGGAACAAAAGCACATTCGGTTTGCATGTCATGCTTCA
This sequence comes from Rhamnella rubrinervis, assembly GCA_007844105.2. Classification (NCBI taxonomy): domain Eukaryota; kingdom Viridiplantae; phylum Streptophyta; class Magnoliopsida; order Rosales; family Rhamnaceae; genus Rhamnella; species Rhamnella rubrinervis. The sequence continues at coordinate 5,027,135 of CM017583.2, read as the reverse complement.
ATGAACTAATTCTTTTAATCACATGTTAGTTTGAAAAATATAAATAAAGTATTCATATTATTTTAAAATTGAGCATATATATCTTAATACAAAGGAATAACAAAAACCTTAATAACATAGGACAGTACTTTTACATTTGTTTTTTTTTTATCTTTTATACTATTTTTCTAACTTTTGTACAGTGCTTGTTACACTAATTATATGAAATTGAAAAATATTTGAAAATTTATTGATCCAATATTTTTTTTTTCTTATTTTTGTAGTGAATGTAAAGTTACTAGCGGTACAAGTAAGCTACACGATAAAGGGCGGTTATGAAGTAGTTCAAGAATAATTTGTTGTTTTATCATAAACCAGGTTCTATCTTTCTTATATCCTCTTTACTTATATATATATATACATATATATATATATATATTCCTATAAAAATTAAAATGCCTACTAAAAAATAATTATCTGGATTTGAAAAACATGATAGACAATGGTTAGTGTATTCAAAGGATATTGATATAGTTTTTTGCTTTTATTGCAAATTATTTAAAAAAAGATTCACAAAAAGAGAGTCGATTAATAAATCAAGGATTTAATGATTAGACACATCTTAGTGTTAGAGTTAAAAAACATAAAAATAGTAGTGAGCATATCAACAATGTGTATTTGGATTGATTTACGTGCTAGACTAGAGAAAAATAAAAGAATTGATGAACATGTTCAAGAACAAGTCAAAAAAGAAAAACAACATTGAAAGGAAGTTTTACTAAGAATAATTTATGTAGTACAATATCTAGCTAAAAATAATTTGGCATTTCATGGAACAATTATAAACTTTTTTAGGATAATAATGGGAATTTTTTAGGACTAGTTGAAATGATTGCAAAGTGGAATCCAATAATGAAAGAACATATATGATGTATTGAAAATAATGAGATTCATTATCATTATCTTAGCCATAAAATTCAAAATGAATTGATTTCTTCTTTGGCTACTGAAATTAAAAGCATAATTATTAAGAAAATGAAAGAAGAAAAATATTTTTCTGTGATACTTGATTGTACTCCAGATGTGAGTCATCAAGAACAAATGTCTTTAATATTAAGATATATAGATGTTTCTAACAATCCAATTAAAATAGAAGAACACTTTGTAGAATTTTTGAAAGTTGATGACACAACAGGACAAGAGCTTTTTGAGGAATTATAAAATATTCTTATAACTCTTAATCTTGATATTGATAATGTAAGAGTACAAGGATATGATAATAAGTCTAATATGAAAGGTAAACATCAAGGAGTTCAAAAAAAGTTACTTGATACAAATCCTAGAGCTTTTTATATGTCATCCGGATGTCATAGTCTTGATTTAACACTTTGTGATATGGCAAACTCTTGTGTAAAAGCAAAAGATTTTTTGGAGCTATACAATTATAATTTGTTTTCAAATTTTGCAAAGAGATAGAAAATTTTGAAAGAAAATGTTAAAATTAGTGTCAAACCATTGTCAGCTACATGATGGGAAAGTCATGTTGATGCTATTAAAACAATTAGATTTCAAACTATTGAATTAAGATAAGCTTTACTTGAAGTAGCTGAAATTAATAATGATAATGATGTAAGATGTTGGGCTAATGCTTTAGTGGTTCTTTATCTTAGAAATTTTGAATTTTTAGTAGCTATGATCATATGGTATGAAATATGGTATGTTGTTAACTTAATTAGCAAGAAATTACAATCTAGTGATATGCTTATTGATATTGCTATTGAGGAAGTGAAACGGTTGATTGATTTTTAAAAAATATATAAGGAAATTGGATTCATTGATGCTATAAATATTGCTAAGGGAATTACTAATGAAACGAAAATTGATCCTGTATTTCAACAAAAATGTATAATTCATAGAAAAAAGCACTTTGATGAAAATGTCACCATGGAAGATACACAATCACCATAGGATTCTTTTCGAACCAATTATTTTCTTTATCTAGTAGATCAAGCAATTGCATTATTAGAAAGAAGGTTTGATCAATTTAGTGCATGTAAAAAAAATTTTGGCTTTCTTTTTTCTTATGAGAAGTTAAAATTCGTTGAATGAAATTAATTTGAGAGTATGTTGCTTATACTTACTCTAAAGCACAAAAATTCAAGCGAAATCGATAGTCAAGATTTGTTTAATGAGTTAAAAATTTTGCAAAATCTTTTACCAAAAGAATCAAAGACAACTATTGATATATTGAATTATTTGAAATGATTTGATTGTTTTCCAAATATATTTATTGCTTATAGGATATTATTGACTATACTTGTCACTATTGCATTTGCATAACGAAGTTTTTCGAAATTAAAGTTACTTAAGTCGCACTTGTGATCAACCATGTCTCAAGAAAGATTAAATGGATCAGCATTGATATCTATTGAATATGATCTGTTAGAAAATATTGATTTTACAATTTTAATTAGCGATTTTGCTTCAAAAAATGCAAGAAGAATTATTTTTACATGATTTTTCTGTAATTCAATATTTTAGATTTTGGTAGTATTATTTGTATTTTTTGTGTAATGGTATTACTCAAAATATATTTGTTTGACTTGTGTGATATTTTTGAAATAATTTTTTTTTTAAATAAAGGGGTGGGATTCATATAGTTTTCAAAATAAAGATAAAGATATTTTTTTAATTTAGTTAAGATAAGATTTTATCTAACTAATCTAATTAGATAGAATTTTGTTTTTAAAGTTAAACGGATTATAATCTAGTTTTGAACAGATTTTATAAGGTTTTAAAATTAAAAAAAAAAAAAGAATTTTAGTCTATTTCTACTTTCTAAAGTTTATAAAAAAAAAATTAACAGACCTATATTAGTGTTCTTTTTGGAGAACCGTGTGATTCCTGAGAGAGAAAAAAAAAGTCTGATTATTTTGGGTGTTTTGGGAAGCATAGCAGATTGTAATCTTTTGGTTTTTAGAAGGTGATTAGTTAATAATTTGCTTAAAGAAATTTTGGGATTTGATTTTTTTTTTCTCGTGAACAATTTAAGTACTAAAATCTCTTTTCTTTCTCTTGAAATTTGTTTTTAGAGTTTGATTTGGGGGCTGAATTTTGGCAACTATTTCAAGACCAATTAAAAAATTTCAGGTAGGATTCCTAGCACTAACTTGTTTTACATGATTTCCTTATTGTTTTTTTATAGTTGAATATATGAATTAGTGGGTTATATTAAAACTTTATTAAAAAGCATTTCAGTTTTAGGAGTATTAGAATTTTCGTGCTCCTTATTTGTTATTGAAAATTTGTGGGTGATTAATCTTAAATATATCTAAGAATTGTGAATGTTTTGGTTTTTGTTTCACCTCAATCCAAATTTTCTATAATTAATTATGAATTTCTAAATTTCACTATTTTTAATTGTAAAATTCTGAATAGTTCGGTTTCATTGTACATTTTCGATGAAAAAATTAATTTATTTTAATTTAAAATTTTTATATCAATTATTTAAGACTCTTAAAAACATATATATTTAACACTATAAATTTTGGAGGTATATGAAATTTACTGTGAATTTTATAAGTTTCTATTTTTATTTTTTAGATGATCTACAGATCTGGTTTTTAAATTGAAACATGAGCTTATATTATTTGGAAAATTCTTGGTGAATCATAGTAGATGGATAAATGTCGTACTATTGTTTTGGCACTAGTTTTAGGTCAATCGAGTTTCTGTGAATTATTTATAATTTTCAAAAACTATCTGGGTCATTGTTTTCTTATAGGGGCTACTTGGATAATTTATTTTTTTATAAAATATTTATTGATTATTTAAATTTCTGAAATTAAACTGAATTTATAAGACATATAAGTTGATTAATTGCCACTGGAATGGAATTATTTAGTTGTGTATAATTTGATATATGAATTTATTCGTATGGAGGTTACGTAATATATGTTTATTGTGAATAAGAATTTGATGCAGAAATTTCTACATTTCATATTCGTAGTTATGATATGGAATCTGTATGTGTTATGCATGTACTTGAATAAGATTATACATTACCTAACTATCGTATAGGTTTAGTGAGCATGCATGCATGCATAAGTATAACAATGTACGACGGATTATGAATGGTACATTACTTTTGATTGGTAATACGAAACGCGCTATATAAATATTTGACTTTGATCATGACAAACTAAGTAAGCTATATGTGAGAATGAAATGCTTATTATATCATGCTATAAGTGTGATTGAGATGTATGCACACTTATGATTTAATATAATATGGTATATGAAAAGAAAATCCAACCAATAAGTACTTTGTTAAAGCATTTTGAAAGTATTGTTTTGCATGAGTTAAAGATGTATATAAAATTTGATTTACGATATTAATTATGTGTTAATGATTATATATTTATGCATACTTTAACTATGTGAAAATTCTACTGAATTATTTAACTCACGTCTTAGATTGCTTATTTTTCTCAGGTAATAGTGCATGAGTTATGTAGAAAGTCTGAATTAAATTCTTATATTCTAGGAATTAATTCTCTGTCTTAATTAGTTTCAACTCTATTTTAAATAATGAGATAAGGATTTGACTTTTCAGATCCTAATGTTTTACTTTATCTTTTCTGTCTTATTCCTAATTTTAAGGGATTGTGTTTTGGTTGTTGTTTAAGAGTATACAGGTTGTACTTGTTGTATATAATTGTCCTAAGGATGTTATAAAAAATAAAAAAGACAATTACAACAGTGTTTTCCTCTCTTTTCTTTTTTTCTTTAGGTTGATTTGTCTTTCAAGACAATTAATGGAAGTGATGGATTATGTGGCTGCTCAAGAGGAGAGACTTTTAGGGTACAACATAAAGACCTTTCAATATTCTAACGAGGAGTTTGGTTTACCAACTTTAATTATATTAGTGGTTTTGATTTTTTATAATAAAATCGTTGTGTGGGTTTTGAACTAGGCATATTTGTTTTTTTTTAGAGTGTATTATAGCTCAAAAGAGTTTGACGACATCTAATTTTTTTTTAATAAGTAATTTGATGATCAAGGTATGAGATTTGATTGTCCAATAGGGATTTAATAGTAAGTATTTTAAGTTTTAAATACTTTTCGTAAATTTATATATATTTTATTTTGGTAGTCACTCCAATCTTATTTGACTTAAGGAGCTTGGTTGGTGTTACAGTTTTGATATCAGAGTATGATTACGAACCTCATGGCATATTTTGATAAAGATAAATATTTTATTTATAAATGACATAAATATTCGGTCTTAGAAATTAGCTGTACTCCCAAAGGTGCCTCGAAAGCTTCACGAGATCACAATGACCATGAGATATGTTTGATTATTTGATTATCTGACATTTGATTAAAATTTTGTAAAAAATGATATTTATTAGAAAGATGTTTGACAAGTCTAAGGATATGGAAGAGATAAAGGAAATCCAAGGATCTTGGACAAGGTGAAGGGAAAGATTATTTATGTTTTTGAGATATGATAGTTTGTCACCTTCCTCTGGCCCTTTTGATGATTCTAGCTCAGATTCTTTCACTAATGAAGATAATTATGATATGGGGTTGAAGGAGGATCTGGAGGAAGATCATGAGGAGATTCTTGAGGAAGAAAGTGAACCAGTAAACGAGGAAATTAAAATATTAGAAGATGAACTGGAGGTTGAGAGAGGTGGAAAACAACAAGACAATTCAGTGATCGAGGACTCTCCTAAAAGTAGGGATTTCTTTAGGAGATTTGGAAGCAAAAAGAAAAGAAGTGTGATTCAGAGTAGGCCATTTAGGTCTAGGTCTTGTTAGCAAAAGAAAGAGATTCCATATGCTATTGAGGTGGTTTCCAAACCTGTAGAGTTGAAGATTAATGAGTTGGAAGTAGAGTCTATCCTTAGGAGACTTCAAACAGTGTTGAAACGGTTGACATAGGTGATTATGTTTATTCTTATGTTATTGTTATTTTGAAATTTAATAAGTGGTTTATGTTGACTTTGTTAAAGTTATTAATAAAGTTTATTCTTTTAGTACCATTATGTAAAGTATTTAAATTTATATATGTGATAGATATTTGTGTGCTATGAATACATATATTGGAATGTTTCTTTTTGAAATGCAAATAATTGATTAAGTTGTTGAAACTTAGGAAATTATGGTGATAGTATATTTGTTCCATTTTCAAGTTTCAAATTAGATTATTAAATGGCTTGTGATTTATGTGTAGTACATCATGGCACACCCTAGAACTAGTGTTGTAGATAGGCAAGCTCTCAACATCAATTAGGCAGCTCAGGTGATGCTTCAAGCTTTATCTGCAAATATGAGACATCAATCAGCTGGATTGAGAGACAAAATTGCTAATCTGGTTGAGAGACTCAGAGGATAGAGACCTCCGACCTTTTCTGGGTTTACAAACCCGATCCAAGTCGACAACTAGATAAGGGAGATTGAGATGGCTTTTGAGTTGATGACCTATTCAGAAACTCAGAAGATGATTTATGCTACGCACTTGCTGAGAAATAGCATGATGCATTGGTAGGACTTAGCAAAAAGGGCGTATATGGTTGCTAAAAACCCCAAAACCTAGACATAGTGTAAGGAGATATTTAATAATAAGTATTTTTCTCTGAGTCTACAAAGTGCAAATAAAACAGAATTTCTACATCTGAGGCAGGGTATTATAACATTGGTAGAATATGATAGGAAATTTGAAGAGCTATGCAGGTATGCTTAAAGACTAGTTACTGATGAGTATGAAAAGGCACGTCGGTTTGAAAATGGATTGAACGATGAACTTCTCAACACAGTGGTATGTACGCAATTGCTAACTTATGGTGAGGTACTACAGAGTGCTCAGATTATAGCCGATAGGAAGGCTAGATAGAAAACGGTGAGAGAAGATTGTAGTTCAAGGAGCAAACCGTTTAATCGTAACCACAATAATAAAAGGAAGTTTGGAGGTAGAAGGCATAACAATAAGAAACCGAAGACTGAAGAAACCAAAAAAGAGTTTCCTACATGTGAGACGTGTGGGAAAAAATATGCTGGGAATGTTATCCAAAAATTGGAGCCTACTTTAATTATGGGAAAACTAGGCATCTGATGAGGAATTGTTTTGAACCTAAAAAGGTGGATATGAGAACTCATGATTGAGTGTACGCGATGGCGAAAGGTCAAGCTATAAATGATCGTAATGTGGTGGCAAGACTGGTCGAGAAGCATATGTTTTATTTGATTCTGGAATAACATATACCTTTGTGTCCAATAAGTTCGCTAAAACATTGAATGTGAAATCTGAAAAAATTAAACTTTGAATTATGTGTTTCTATGCCTACTGGAAGTTTAATTTGTGCATGTGAAATTTTGAAGTCTTATAAAGTTGTTCTAAGAGGCAAGACGATCTTTTTTGATTTTATTATTTTAGATATGCATGGCTTTGATGTGATTTTTGTAATGGAGTGAATGTCCATTAATGGAGTTAGTATCAACTGTAAAGAGAAGAAGATTCTCTTCATGATGAAAGGTGATACTATGGTATTTGAAGGTGAAAAATCGAGAACACTTCCACGTGTTTTTTCTGCACTTCAAGTTTTGAAAAGTGTAAAGAAAGGGTGTCAAACCTTTTTGGCAAGTGTAGTGGATACAAGCACGGCAGCTCCATCGCTCACCGATGTTAAGATTGTGTGGGATTATCAAGATGTGTTTCTGTAGGATTTACCTGGATTGCAGCAGGAACGAGAGGTTAACTTTTTTATTGAACTTGTGCTCGGAGCGACGCGCGATATCGAGGTGATCATTGGGCGTTGTCTAGCAAATTTAGCTACACTTAAGATACAACCAGCAATTATCGAAAGGATCAAGGTGACGCAAAGTCAAAACCCTAATTTGATTGAAATAAAGAATGAAGTGATTCAAGGAAAGAGGTCAGAATTTAATATTTTTGGTGATGGTATACTGAGCTTTGGAGATTGTTTGTGTGTACCTAACGATAGAGGCACATTGTAGGCCATATTCAGTATACCCTGAAAGCACGAAGATGTTCAGGGATTTAAAAGAGGTGTATTAGTGGGCAAATATGCGGAGAGAGATTGTACACTTTGTGGAGCAGTGCTTAACTTTCCAACAAGTTAAAGCAGAGCATCAAAGACCATCAGGTTTATTGAAACCTTCAATAATATCTCTTTGGAAGTGAGAACACATCACTATGAATTTTGTGATTGGACTACCACAAACGTTACGAGGCTTGAATGCTATTTGAATGATTGTAGAAAGACTCACAAAGTCAGCACATTTTTTACCTATTAAAATGACTTGTACATTAAATTAGTTGGCATAATTCTACATCAACGAGATTGTGAGGTTATATGGGGTGCTGGTTTTGATTATGTCTGATAGGGATCCGTGGTTCACATCAATATTTTGGAAGAGCTTACATGGAGCTATAGGAATAAAATTAAAGTTTAGTACTACGTTTCATTTGCAAACTGATGGACAGTCGGAGAGGACTATTCAAATTTTGGAGGACATATTAAGAGATTGCATGATTGATTTTAAAGGATCATGGAAAGAACATATATCACTATAGAGTTTGTGTACAATAATAATTTTCAAGCCACTATTGGTGTGACACTGTATGAAGTTTTGTATGGAAGGAAATGTAGATCTCCTATACATTGGGATGAAATTGGCGAACGAAAGCTTGTTGGACCTGAAATTTTGCAGCAAACACAGGATATGGTTGCAAGGATTAAAGAGAGAATCAAAACTGCTCAAGATCGACAGAAAAGTTATGCTGACAATCGACGAAAAGAATTGAAATTTGCAGTTGGAGACAAGGTCTTCTTGAAGATAGTATCAATAAAGGGTACTATGAGATTTAGCAGGAAAGGGAAATTGAGTTGGCAGTTCATTGGACTGTTGAGATTCTTGAGAGAATTGGCGATTTAGCTTATTGTTTGGCTTTACCAACTAATATTTCGAGTGCTCATAATGTGTTTCATATTTTAATGCTGAGAAAATACGTTTTTTTTCCTTCACATATACTTAATTATGACCATTTGGAGATTAAAAAAGATTTGATATACGACGAGCAACCTAAAAAAATTCTACAACGTGAAGAGAAAGTACTTTTAAGAAATAATATAGCATTTGTAAAAGTACTTTGGAGGAATCACTCATTAAGATAAGTCACGTAGGAACGAGAAGAAGAGATGATAGAGAAATACCCTAATTTGTTTAGTAATTAATAGTGGAATTATGTATTTTATATGAATTTGTTTTGTTTGAAAATGTATGTTACTTAACTGAGCTTGTTGTCCTAGAGATGACAGTTATGTTTTGATAATAAATTGTTTATTTTGATATGTTTTATTTTTATTTTGAATTTTGAGGATGAAATTCTTTTAAAGAGTAGTAGTTGTGGAATACATATAGTTTTCAAAATAAAGATAAAGATATTATTTTAATTTAGTTAAGATAAGATTTTATCTAACTAATCTAATTAAACAGAATTTTATTTTTAAAGTTAAACGGATTGTAATATGGTTTTAAACATATTTTATAAAGTTTTAAAATTAAAAAAAGAAAAAAGAAAAAAAGAAAGAGTTCTACTTATATCTCTACTTCCTAAAGTTTATAAAAAAAATTGACAGACCTATATGTGTGTTCTTTTTGAGAAACTGTGTGATTCCTGAGAAAGAAAGAAAAAAAGTCTAATTATTTTGAGTGTTTTAGGAATCAGAGCATATTGGAATCTTTTGATTTTTAGAAGGTGAGTAGTTAATAATTTGCTTAAAAAAATTTTGGGATTTGATTTTTTTTTCTTGTGAACAATTTAAATACTAAAATTTCTTTTCTTTCTTTCTCTTGAAATTTATTTTTGGAGTTTGATTTGGCAGTTGGATTTTTACAAATATATAAAGACCAATTCAAGAATTTTAAGTGGGATTCCTAGCACCAACTTATTTTACTTGATTTCCTTATTGTTTTGTGATAATTGAATATATGAATTAGTGAGATATATTAATACTTCTTTTTTTCTTTTTTTTTTTTAAAAACCATTTCTATTTTGGGAGCATTAGAATTTTTGTGCCCCTTATCTATTATTGAAAATTTATGGATGATTTATCTTAAATTGATCTAACAATTGTGAACATTTTGGTTTTCATTTCAGCTTAATCCAAATTTTCTACAATTAATTATGAATTTCTAAATTTCACTATTTTTAATTGTAAAATTCTAAACAGTTTGGTTTCATTATACATTTTCGATGGGCAAATTAATTCGTTTTAATTTGGAATTTTTATATTTGTTACTTAATACTCTCAAGAACATATATATGAAAAATTATAAATTTTGGAGGTATATGGAATTTACTATGAATTTTGTAAGTTTCTCTTTTTATTTCTGAGATGATCCTACATATCTGGTTTTTAAATTGGAACATGAGTTTATATTATTTGAAAAATTCTGGGTGAATTATAATAATGGATACATGTTGTACTATTGTTGGCACTGGTTTTAGGTCAATTGGAGTTTTTGTGAATTATTTGTAATTTCTGAAAGCTGTTTGAGTCATTAGTTTTATGCAAGGATTACTTGAATAATTTATTTTTGATAAAATATTTACTAACTATTTAAATTTCTGAAATTAAACTGAGTTTATATAAACATATGAATTGATTAATTACCACTGTAATGGAATTATTTGGTTGTGTGTGATTTGATATATGAATTTATTTGTATGGAGGTTACGTAATATATATTTATTGTGAATATGAATTTGATGCAAAAATTTCTACATTTGATATTTGTAGTTATGATTTGGAATTTGCATGTATCATGTATGTATTTGAATAAGATTATACGTTGCCTAATTATTGTGTAGACTTAGTGAGCATGTATGTATAAACATAATAATATACAATGGATTGTAAATGGTATATTACTTTTGATTTATAATACAAAACACGCTATATAAATATTTGAGTTTGATCGCGACAAACAAAGTTATATGTGAAAATGATTTTATTAAACTAGTGATTGTAGTTTTCTCATGCAATCTCATTATACATATTGAGTTAAATTGATTTTATTAAAAAATAATAATGGAACATAACTTCAACCACTATATCTAATTAGATGTGATATGATTTTGCAAAGCCGGATTAATTAGGTCCCTAAAATCCTTTATGAAATTGACATTGAACAATCTTTTTGGTGAATATTGACATTGAACATTCTATTACACATTTAAATGATTGCACCCCTTTTACCATTTTTTATTTATATATGTTTTTTTTACTAAAATATACATAATTTTTTTATACAACAGAAAAGAGAAAAAAAAAGAAAAAGAAAAAGAAAAAAGGGACGGACAGACGCTCAAAAACCCCAAAAACGTTAAAACCACATAAGAGCCTCACCCATTTTCTGCAACTACAACAAAAGTCTTCCAAGAAATCAAAAACGCCTCGCTTCAAACCAAAACTTCTTAGGCTTCCCCCTATTCTATGCGTACATGTATACGCCTATGCTTGGTCCGTAGTTGGTGAGAATGAAAGCTTTAAGAGCTTTGAGAGCTCTCGCAACCATCTCTGCAAACCCCAATATAAACCCTTTGAACCCCACGACCATTTTCCATAGATTCTACGCCGCCCAACCTCAAGAGGACGACCTCTCTCACAGCCCCACCTTTTCAGACAGTGACAATGGTTCAGACTCGGTCTTTGACAGTTCCCATTACACAATACCAAGCATTGGTTCAAATGCTAAGGCTCAAACCCCAAAGCAACCCACTTGGGACGAACGCTACAGGGACAAAGCTGATAAATTGATATTTGGGAAGGAAGCTCAGAAAAGGAAACTGAGAGCTTTGGAGGAAGCGGAGGAGGAGAGGCGGAGAGTGCTTGCCAAGGCTCTGCTTGAGGCGGCACTGGAGAGGGGAGACGATGAGGATGAGAATGAGGATTTGGTGGTGAAGGAGGAGGACCAGAAGTCGTTGTCGGTTGGAATAATCGGCGCACCGAACGCTGGGAAATCTGCACTGACTAATTATATGGTTCGGTGTTCTTTTGTTTTATGTTTGTTTCAAATTAAGTTTATATGGTTTGGTTTTCCTTTGCTTTATGGTTATTTAAGAAATAAGTTTGCGGTGTTTTTAGCTTAAAGTATGTTGGTTTGAATTATTAGAAGGCTAACATAGGAGGAGGCTAATATGATTGAGGACTCGTAATTGTTTTCATTTCTTTTCATGGGTTTTTATTTATCTGAAAGCAGCAGTCATTTTTGTTTTCCTTGGGTTGTGTTATGTTATCTTCAGCATTTACTAATCTACATGCATGACAGATGTGGCTGAGAAATTTATTTGTTTTCAGAAATCCTTCTATAGTGGTCTGCATTAAGTTGGTGACGAAATATGGAGGAGGACAGGGATCTAGCTAACCCTCTTTTTTTGAATCTAGTGTTGCCCGATGGTCCATCATATCTGAACTGAGTTTAGATCAATCAATGTAACACTATGCGGTTATGCCTTCTATAATTTTAGAAATTTATTGTATGGCTTGCTAATTGTGATCTACTGCCTGCAGGGGCAATGGGCCCGTCTCACTAGGAATTGCATTTGCAGGCTTGATGCTTAGAATAAGATTGCAACTTGGGAATGTAGAGCTATATCCTTATTAGTTTGTGTCATCAAGAAGTTAGAAGCCTAACTGTGATTTATCAATTTAGTGATTTTTTCTTCCTTATTTTTATTGTTTTTAACTTTTGGTTTGTAATTCCTGTTCTCATTTCTCTGACCTTGCTGGCCTGAATGAAAAAATAAAAATTTGTGAGATTCCAACTTTTGACATACATAATGGTCTTGATTTTATTCCCACCCCTATAAAGAAGGAAAAAAGGAGAGGAAAAAAAAGAAAATAAAAAAGATCACTGGAATCTACAATTTATTTTATGGTGATGTTTGTAGATTAAACCATTCTTTCAAAGGTTTTGGTGTAGTTTAACAGTTTTATTATCTCATAAGATCCTGCGGCTGATATTGTAAGCAGCCTTTGTTCATGACCTGTGCAGATTTTATGCGTTGTACTTTTTGTAGGTTGGAACGAAGGTTGCAGCTGTTTCACGGAAGACAAACACCACTCTTCATGAAGTCTTAGGAGTCATGACAAAAGAAAACACCCAAATTGTATGTACTTTTTTTTTTTTAATTATTATTATTGTTTGTAATTAACTTCTACAAATCTTATGATGAGGGCACATCAGGTATGAGGTGCATGGACTTAAAAATAATATTTCCTAGACAATATTCGAATCATATGCAATTTATTTCTTCACCTGTTGAATTAGAAGATGTCACGCTGACCTTTAAATAAATCTATTATGAAATAGTTTCATTTTTGTCTATCCAAAGATAGGGTTTCTTGTGCTTAAATTTATTATGTTACAAGATGATACTATGTTCATGGAGGGGATAACTCGATTTTGTTTTTCTTTTTTTGGGATTTATCAACTTAATATTAGTTTGATGGTTTGTGTAGTTTTGGCATACTCTAGCAAATGGAAATGACAGTGCATACTTGTCCAGCCATTCACATTTGCATTTCCATACAGCCATACAACCTTTATTAACAAGATAATGTGGAATCTAAATTAAAAATATATCTTAAAAGTGATGTATCTGATTGTTATTTTTCAACATTTTGTTTCTGAATTTTTGATACTATCCCTCCCTAATTATATTCCTGAAAATCAATGGTGTCTTTTTCAAGATTTTGTTTCTGGATTTTTAATGCTATCCCTCCCTAATTATATTCCTGAAAATCCATGGTGAATTATAGTGTAAGTTATTGATTTGTTGTTTTTATTTTTATTTAGAAAAATAAAATTTTCTTCTAAAAGATGATTTTTGATTTTTCTATGTCTGTACCAACTTAAGGTGACATACATGGCTTTCAATTCTTCTCTATAATTTCTTTGTTAAGTATTTATTGTATTAGCTTGATATAGATAGTTGGGTCCACTTGTGGTTTGAGCTCCTGGGATTGATGGTAACTTAACGTAGTATGAGAGCCAAATTTTCTAATTAATACTTGTTTAAATCAGCTGATCCCAATTTGGATTGATGTTAACTATACAGACTAAGGCTTGATTTGGTATTGCTGTAGCTTTTAAGAGAATTAGTTTTAGCTGTGCTGAGACAAAATCAGCTGTAGAAAGAATCAACTAAGTGGTTGGTAAACTATTGTTTCAAAAGTTTCGTAGATTACAAAATCAGAACTTCAGTGTTTGGTAAATGATACTGCTTTATTGTTTTTATTATATATAATGACCAAAATAGACATCATTTTATTAAAGCAAGTCATTAGTTATATTATTGACTAAGGTTGTAATGGGTATCTGGCTATTTATTGCATCTGAAATCTAAAATCAGAAGCTGAGAAGCTACACTCAGGTTACTTCTCAAAACTGCTGCCAGAGGAGGGTGATTCTCAAATAATCTGATATCAATTCGGTTTACCAAACAGTTTTCTTAACTTGGATTCTGCAATAAACAGAATAAGGGAGTCTAAAAGCAATCCAAAATGGGTCCTAAGCAGATTATTTAAAGTGTATGACAAGCTTTTTTATTGTTTCACTGTCTTTGTTTTATGTGAAATTTAACTTTACTGATTTCACGTATGCCTGTACAGTGTTTCTTTGATACCCCAGGGTTAACATTAAAATGCAGTGGAAAACCTTACAAGGATATAAGGGTACGTGTACAGAGTGCTTGGAGCTCAATTGAGTTATATGACGTGGTCATTGTAATTTTTGATGTCCACAGACATCTAAACAGGTAATGATCCATTGCACATCCTTATTTTCCCTTTTATACTTGTTTCTATTATGTTTACCTTATGAAACCTATGTTATTAAACATTTCCTGGGTTTGCTTTTTGTTTAGTTCATAAACATAGATTCGTTGCCATTTATCCAACCATGAACGTCATACTAAATAAATGTGGCATCTACTCTGCCATTTATCCAAAAGTCTGTTATTGTTTTGGCTCTCAACTATGCGTTCTTGTGTATTAATTTATCCATTTCCAGTTGACATCCTCACTTTGGTGACAATGCCCTTGATTCCATGATTATACATGTTTTCATGCTAAATACCAAACATGATTTGGTTATTCGTGGTTGTGCAATGCCCGCTTTATTTCAGAACAAATTTAGAACAAAAAAGTGATGGGCATTTTGTAATTAAAGTGAGTATAACTTGGCCAAGAAAAACAATGTTATATTTTGTTTGTGGCTCATTGTACAACATCAGCAAGATGACTGTTCGTACAAGGAAGATCATGTTTATTTATTTATTTGATTTAACTTTGATTGCTGCTTTTGGAGAGGTTGGTTTACTTACATACACTTCTCTTTTTAATAATTAATATGCATCTGAATTGATTACAATACTCAACCTCTTGTGATCAGCTATTCCAAAACATTGTTTTTTTGGTAAAAAGCTATTCCAAAACATTGTTACTTGGCTCTGTCATCAACCTTTTGGAATATGTTATTTTCTGATTGATGTACAATTTACTCCTTTAACAAGGAATTATCCTCATTCTCATTATTCCTAATGAATTCTATTACCATTATAATTATGCTGGTACTTTGTATTACTATATCAAACTACTTTTGATCTATATTTACCGTGTGTTCTGTTTTGTTTCCATGAGGTTTCTTTCACGGGGGAATTTGGGCCTGGTTTGGCCATGAAGTTTGTTATTTATTTATTTATTTTTTTGTGTGTTTCTAAAAGCTAAAAATTGTTTTTAAAATTTCAGACATTGTTTGGCATTGTTTTCGGAAAACAATTTTCAAAAAACTAACAAAAAACACAAGATTTAGATAGCAACTAAACCTTGTTTCCAGAAAACTGTTTTTTGTCCTTGGCCAAACAGGCCCTTTTATTTTTAAATTTGTAATGCTCTTTCCACCTCCATATCTTATTGGGTAAGCTTGTTTGATTTGCAAAGAGAATATATTTTCTCCATATGTCTCCCAATCACAACGATCTCTCCATTTTTTTTCCCTCCTCTCTCTCTCGTTAGAATGTTACCTTGGTTCTTCTTCCTGTTTGTGTGCTCTGTTGGTTTCAAATGGAAGAAAATTTCAGCACTTCATGTTGTATGCTCTTATTATATTATGTCAGAACTATGTCAAATTTTTACTTATTCTACTTTTGTAGTTTTTGGGCTGTTTAACTTCACATACTTATCTTCATTCTAAGTGTTTCTTGCTGATATTTATCAAGAGAAACAAATTTGTCTTGTTATTTCCCTATTAATGGTATTCCAAGTTTGTGATCTTTCTGGTGGTATCTGTATGTAGAGTTTTCTGGAGAAAATAGAAATATTATTGGTCAATGGTGTTGCTTGTAAAGTTATGATAGAAATATTTGTAAAGGATTTTATTGAACTAGGATTGAGATAGATGAGAGTTTGTGGAATAAGGTTAAGCTAAAAAGTTTGATGGAGTTCCTTTCAATATGATTAATTCTGGTTAGAACCTTTATTGTATAACCATTTGGTTTTGAGAGTGGTATATATTTCTTACTTTCTTTTACTTGTATTTTCAGATTTTTCTCTCTTTATTGTTAAAGTGAATAGATCTTCCATTTCTTTAAATCTCTTCAGATTCAAAATTGTGGTGTAACTTGTATCCCTCATGTTTTGGTCATGGAACAGATGAAATAAAATCAAATCTTTGTTCAAGATTGAAATCTAATTGGAACTGCCTATTTCCAGTTCATCCTTTGGAACCAAATCTCATCCCAGATCTGATAAAATAGAATAAACTGAGACAGTATTTTGTAAATACATAGTTAACTTGAATGTGTTAACTATTTCTTTATTTTCTGATTGCCTTGAAAGAACAAACAGGACCATCTTGCTCTTTCTTCAACAATTTCTGATCTCTAGTGGATCTCTCAGTAGGTTTCGAAACCAGATGAAGTTCTGACCATCTGTCAGAGAATGAATGGATCTTGTAGGATTCCCGATAAAGTATTCAATTTCTTTCTGAAGCAATTGATTCTTCAACTGCTTCTCACATTCCGTGAATAGCCATGACATATCTTTTAGGATTGTTGTACTGGTCCTCTGTGTGCTTTTTTTTTTCTCCCTTTTAATAAAATTATGTTTCTTGTTAAAATAATGAAATTTGGTAAATGACATGTAATTGGACAAATAATAGGGTAATATAGTTTGACACGTGCATGAATAGTTAATCTGCATTAAGCAGTGAGGAATAAGATGAATAACCTATCATCTTGTGAACTTGTTTGGTTGCAGAAGACTTGGTGTAAGACTTTTATTTAGTGGTGGTCTTTCACTATAAAGTTTTATCTGTGGGAGATATAGATGGGCATTTGCTCGTAGATCATTGATAAAACTTGTAATCTTTTTATTTTGGGTTTGTGACCAGCTTTCTCTTTTGCCCACCTACATGTCATCAAGCCTATGAACTGCACTACATATATTTGGGTGAAAGAAAAATTAGGCCCTTGTTGTTTGATGGGCTTTTGATTTAGTTCTTGCAAACTTTATCTGATGCAGAATTGCTTATGCCACTAGCTATAGGATGTCTTCCCACTTCTGCAAATGCTCATATGCCGTTGTTTTGCTTTTGCTGTTATTTTCATTTTTTAACGTATGGTACTCCAGTTATTGATCACTTGGTCCTTTGTTTTTATGTCAATGTAGTCCTGATCCAAGGGTGACAGGATTAATCAAACGTTTAGGAGCACAACCGCACCCTAAACAAAAGCGAGTGTTGTGTATGAACAAGATTGACTTGGTTAAGAAAAAGAAAGATTTGTTAAAGGTTGCTGAAGAATTCAATGGTCTTCCTGGTTTTGAAAGGTAGCATTTATTGTATAAGAATAAAAGGATTTTTTTATTTTTTGGTTCTTTTATCTTTTATAAGTTATGTTGAATTTGAAAATTGGCCTGGTGCTTAAAATTGCTTTCGATGATTTATTTATTCCCTTTGTCTGGTAGGTATTTCATGATCTCAGGATTGAAGGGCTCTGGAGTGAAAGATCTTACTCAATACTTGATGGATCAGGCATGTGTTTTTAGTTATGTGAAAACTTATATTCTAAAGTTCTATTTACCTATCAAAAAGGAATTTTACATTATTGTTAGTAACTATGATTTAAATATATGTTTTGCCAACAGTCTAAATGTTGTATCTCTTGCAATGTTATTAGATTACTTAAGACATATGAAAATATAGAGGATAATAATAGAAAAACAGGCAAAACTTCATAACATAATATTAGCATATGGGTCCTTGCTCATCATATTTATATAATAAGTAAGTTCCGAAGCTAACACGTTAACCTTTGCTTGAATATTATTACAACTAAACCTTCAACATCTCAAGACTCCCTAAGTTGGAACATAATTATCTATCATGCACGCCCAACTTTCAACCTAATTAAATAATTGATCTCTTCCAAGAACTTTAGCACTCATATCACTTGATATATCTTCAGATTTCAGATACATAGTAACCTTCTCTAGCTTTGATGCATGACTAGGAAGGAGAAACAGAGAGGAGAGAAAAATAGGAGGAAAAAGAGAAAACTAGATGAGAAAGTAGTCAATAATCAATCAATATTCAATAATAAAGTCTATTTTCTATGTTGACCCTATTTATAATGATGAATCGTAAACTTTTGAGGAAACTAAATCAAAATAAAATCCTAAAATATTGAAACTCATAATTATTTAATAAAAACCGTAGCATAGCTGCTGCATCATGCTCAACACTAATCTCTCACAAAATGATTCTTTGATGTGACAGAGGATTATAGTACTATGGATTATGCTGGGTTATAACAAAATATTATCACCATGAGATAGCTATCTCTTGTGAGAGACCTAACCCTCATCATTTCTCATGCATGAACCATGACTATGTGCTCAATTTAGCACTTGACCTGACTAGAACATTGCGTATGTTGTCTTTCTTGTCAAGTCACTAGATTTACATGATGAAAATACAAAAGCCAGAACTTAACCTGTCCATACAACCTCCATCTCATCTTCATTTTAGGAACCAATTACATAAAGTGAACTAGAAGTTTGACCAATACCTTTCTCTAGGATTGCGCTTATGGTACCTCAGGATTCAACATGCATCTCTGCAATGTTC
Organism: Rhamnella rubrinervis; assembly: GCA_007844105.2. Classification (NCBI taxonomy): domain Eukaryota; kingdom Viridiplantae; phylum Streptophyta; class Magnoliopsida; order Rosales; family Rhamnaceae; genus Rhamnella; species Rhamnella rubrinervis. The sequence goes on along the minus strand of CM017583.2, from coordinate 5,007,931 downwards.
AAGTTTTAGATTTTGCATAAACTGACTAACAAATCCAACAACAAAGTTGAAATGTGGTCGAGCTACTGTCAAGTATATAAGCTAGCTTAGTAGTCTGTATCTTCATAAATCATTATGTCATCATTATTCCAGTCAAACATTAAGTTCAATACAGTGTCAATGGCCTTGGCTCTTGACATCCTTGTCTTCTAGAAGATCAATAAAATGCATTTTCTTTTTTAAACTACAGTTCCCTCCATTAATGTAGAAACTTCAGTACCCAAAAGAATACTGCAAAAGTTCTAAGGTCCTTTGTCTGAAAGTTTACTTGTGCAATTGCTGTTTCAGTAGGCCTGTCTATGTCACTTGTTTGAAAAACAGCATCATCTGAATATAAGAAACAATAATGGAACTGATTACCGACAAACAACAAACAAAAACTGAGTGATAGGTACAGTCTGCATATTGAACATGGTAACCTATTCAACTTATCAAATCATGTTCTTAGGGCTTGCTTAGTCCATAAATAGTCTTCATGAGGCCACAGACCTTCTCATACTCCACCTGAACAACGTAACCTGGAGGTTCATATCTAACTAATTACATATTGTTTGGAGTTTCCATGAAGCAAGCATTTTTTATATCTAACTAATGAAAAATCTGATTCTGTTTGTAACGAAAGAAACTAAAACATTTGTAGAATCTAGGCAAGCAATAGTGGAGAATTTCTGAAAATAACAGACTTTTGTAATTCGTCTATACCCTTTTTCCACTAACCTGGCCTTTAATATTGAGTAGTTCTGCCAGGTTGGTATTCCACAGAATTATACTCATTGATAATAACCACTTTTTTACCAGGATGTAAGCTAGTGAACTTCCAAGTATGTTTTTATTGTAAGCTATCATCTCACTTAGCCCATTTTGAACCATGCTGTAAGAATATTTGACAAAGGCATGTTGGAATGACAATGGAAAGCTTAGTGCAAACAATGAACGATTATTTGGAGACGAATGAGATAAGGATCTCATATTTTAAATACGATAAGTGGTGGACAAATGTCTATTGTCTACCTCTACCTCTACTAAGACTAAGAGCAATGCAGAGATTCTCACAATATCATGTTTCAGATGTCCATACCATTAACAAACTGAATTAGTTATGAACTTTTTCTAATCAGGTATTCTCAAAATTTGAGCTTGTGCATTGCATAGGTTGGAAGGTAGATTTCAATCAATATAAGAAGTAATATAATGTTATTCCAAAGGACCAACACACACACATACACGTACATTTGCTCTCAAATTTAATCAATGAGTTGATTTCCTCAAGGAAGTAGACCATATTTTATGTATGAATCTTTCAGCAATTTCTATTTACTATGTATGCATGTAAACAACATGTTGAAGTATGCAATCTGGTGCATGTATTCACTGAAAACGAGCACTGCATCCCTCCCAAGAGCTTCAAGTTAAACCTGTTATTTACATTCTCAGATTGGAAAACTTCCACATGTATTAGCAAATGATATGTTTCTCTACCTCTCATTTTGTCTAATGCTGTTTCTCTAGTTCTGTTCTCACCTAACTCGAGGTTTTAATTGATTTCTGTATTTAGGCAGTCAAACGACCTTGGGATGAAGATCCATTAGATATGGGCGAGGAAGTACTGAAGAATATATCCTTAGAAGTTGTCCGGGAAAAGTTGTTAGACCATGTACATCAGGTGGGTTGAAGATTTCTCAATTTTATTTTAATGGCTGTGAATTTCTTCTGTTAGAATGTAAGGTATCGAATTATAAAAATTAAAGCATTTGAATCTCAATGCTGACAAATGGACTTATATCATTCAGGAAATTCCATATGGTATTGAACATCGTTTGATAGATTGGAAGGAGTTGCGAAATGGTTCACTTAGGATTGAACAGCATTTCATCACCAACAAATTAAGCCAGCGCAAGATTCTTGTGGGAAAGAATGGTTCTAAAATAGGGTACTCGACTAAAATCCTTTTTATTTCAAGATGAACCACCGTATTATATTATTCTCACATGATGACTCTTATTTCTATTTTTAGCAACATAATGGCCATAGAATTTCTTGAAATGAATATTTCTGTGTCCTGGAGTTTACACCCTTAAGACAGAAAATCAAACTGTTCCCTTATAAATTAAAATTATTTGGATTCCTATGCTAACAAACAATATGCCCCCTCTTATGCGGCATCTAATGCATTATTTATTGTTGGATTTTTTTAAACTGTTGTTATACCTCTTGGCCAATTTTAAATATACATCAGGCATCGTCAGAAACTATTCTTAAGTCTATAGGTCGGTCTTCTTTTATTATTGAGGAAAAATATCAGGTGTTCCTTAAGAGATCCAATTACTGGAACAGCCTGCTTGATTCCTTGAACCTGAACCCATATCATATTTTTTTCCTGCATTCCTTCCCGAAGAAAGGGCTAAAAACAATATGGAAAATGGCAGAATGAAACTAAAGATGAAAATGGTTCCTTTGGTACATCTGCTTTTGTCCATTCATATTTTTCTCCTGCATTCCTTCCCAAGAAAGGACTTCAAACAATTTGGAAAATGGCAGAATGAAACTAAAGATGAAATGGTTTTGTCTATGTGGATCTGTCTTTACTCATTTGGGATGGCGCTACAGCTAGGCTAAGTAGAGATAACTGAAGATTTGTAGTATGGGAAACTTGTCTCAATGCTCATTTGCCTTGGCTTTGCATTTATATCTCTCAACCTGCACTGATAAAGTAAATAATATATCAGAACCACTATTTTACAATTTGGCATTTGTATTTTTGAAACAGGAGAATTGGGATTGAAGCTAATGAAGAACTGAGATCAATCTTCAAGAGGGAAGTGCATCTCATTCTCCAGGTTCGACTTAAATGATGTTAAAAGTCGCACGCTCGTGTTATATTAATCTGAAATGTATATAAAAGGGCATCTCAAGTTTACCTGTACTGTAATCTCCTTTGATGATTAACGTTAAGAAGACCATCTAGAGTTGAGCATTTAGTGGCAGTAACATGTCAGCTTGGTTAGGGGATGAGCGGGCAGCACAAATAAATGGAATACCCCTATCTTGACAGTTAGCCTATAATCAGTTTTTGTATTCTGTTAGTGTTTGCGAAAATTTTGATAATTCATATTATTCAGTCTTCTATTTTTTTTTCTTTTTACTTTATTTATTACCTACATATGAAAGCTTAGTGGAGGTTCTTTCATATGAATATATGTAATCATTTGTTAAAACAATCCATGTTGAGATTTGGCTCATCCTACCTGTTTCCCTGATTTCATCTGCTGTAAAGGAGTTTTGGAATCCACTCAAGTTCTTAATAAACTCTGTTTGGATATTTAATCTTCCGTCTACAGGTTCATTATATATATATATATATATATATATATATATATATTATATATATTGTAACTTCTAACCCGAAATGTTTTTTGACAATTACTTCAACTGAAGCTGTAAGTAATCGTCATGGTTGACTGAATTTTTATGGCATCCTTTGAATCTTCTTTAAACACAATAGACCCTTCCAAGAGGCCTAAACAATGTGTATCTGTACATGTGTATATATATATATATATATATATATATATATATTCTTTATCAAAAAAAAAAAAATATATATATATATATATTATATACTTTTGATCTATGCTACTTCTTCCCTCTCTTATTTTTTTATTAGAAATTGCATTATTAAGAACATACAAAAGGAGGTCGCTAATTATTAGACATCTGCTCTACTATTATCTTATCAATAATCTCGTGGGGGAGATTAATAATAGAAAATTTATTATCCAATAAAAAACAACTACTAGACAGAGTAAATTTATTTGAAATATCAGTGACCATATTGGTCTCGCAATCTTTTCAAGCTAATGATCAAGTAAATCTATTTGAAATATCAACGAATCTATTGGTCTCTCTAACTTTTCAAGCTAATGATCAATCAAATCTCAAAAATCTCTTCCTAATTGATAAAATATCATAAAACGATTGTCATTCTTTAGGATCAGCCTCTGTCAGCTCAGCATATTTTGAAGCTCAAGTCAAGGCCATAGCTTCTTCAAAGAACTTAGAGTCTAGAAATTCTAAACATTATAGAAAAGTGAAGCAAAATAGATGAGAAACTTCTCCTTATCCATTCCATTCACCAATCTTCTATTCTCTAGGCGGAGACATATTAATGAATTTAGGTATAGAAGAGATAGTCCAAAAGTATAACTGGCAGCTTCATTTACTTGCAAAAAGCAAGCAATTAATTGAAGGACAATCTTTAAATAGATGGATAAGATATTCTTCCTTAGCGCCACAACATACAATCTTCGTCACCTCTATTAAATTTAGGGTTTATTTCACTAAACTACCATATAGCTTGACTTAATTTTAAATTATTTATATCATTTTTAAAAACTTCATCTCACCCCTTATTTTTAATATTCCTTAGTTAATTTAACGTTTAATATTTATCTCTCCTACATGGAATGTAAAATGACTTTTTTATGCTTAAATAAAATTAAAAATATTTTATTGCCCGTGCGACCTTTCATTTTTTTTTTCTCTTTCTATGTAATCCCTTTTTCCTCACCACAACCATGCCTAGGCTGATCTACAAAAAAATCCATTAATCCATTAATCAATAATTGAATCGGTAGGCAACAGGCTGTATCTATCCTATCTGGGTTCAATTCCTTGAGTCCATTCCTGGAATTCAAATTGGGCTATCTGTGAGTAAAGATGGATTGGTTCATGGAATCGATGGGCTCAATCTCATATAGAAGGATCCGCTGCATATCATGCCCTGTTTGAATGGGTTGTTTAAGAAGGGATTAAACTAAGGCAAGGAACTGATACACACCTCGTAGAAGTACTGATCCCTGTCCAGTATTTGATTTTCCTTCAAAGAAGACATTTTTTCTCTCACCCATTACCTTCTCCATAAACCTTATTCCTAATCTTTACATTTCCTTCTCTTCCTCCTCTTCTCATAGTGTTGAATTGAAGAAAGTAGAAGACAGACGAAAAAAAGAGAAGAGCCCTCTGTGTTGGTGGTTGCAGGAGAACAAAAAGAGAAACAGAGAAAAAAAAAAGAAAAATAGTCGGAGGCGAAAGAAAGAGAGAGAGAAAGAAGGGAAAAATAGTCGGGTTTTTGGGTAAAATAACCACTAAAATAACAGTATTTGAAAAAATACCTACCAATTTATGTTTCTTATAAAATCTAAAAAATATACCGAATTTGCCCTTCATTAACTCTCTTGTACATAAGAACTGATTCCACGTAATTTATCTGACACTTTGTTCTTTCCATCTGTGTACGTTAAGTTATGGGTTTCCTTTAAAAGTTCAGTCTTCTTCTTTCTTCTTCTATCTACCTCCGCAATTTGTTCTTTGTTCCTTATTAATTTATTTTTTCTTCAGAGACTTCTTTGTTTTTCCTTTTCTCCCATTAAATCTCATCAGCTATAAAAAAAGGTAATAACAAATTCATAATTTACAGTTGCATACTTTATTATGTTTGCGTTAATATACTTGAGGAAGGTAATAAGTAATAAGTATGTGTATTTGCTTTTGATTTTGTGGTTTTGATGTATTGTGTTTGGAATGCATGAGTTTTTGGAAAAAAAAATGACGAGATCTGGAAGAAATTGTACTGGTGGGGATGCATCCTCGGCAAGTTGGCATAGGGTCTCGGCTAACCTACCAATGGTGCATCCATTGGCTTTGGTGGTGCATTCCTCGGCAAATTGGCATAGGGACTCGACAGGCCTGCCTAGGCCCTAGGTCAATCTGCCTAGAAAGTATAAAATGGTTTTCCTAGGCAGGTTAGACTATGGACTCGGCAGGCCTTCTGAGTCCCTATGCCAATTTGCTGAGGAATACCATTTTATGCTTTCCTCGGCAGATTGGTTTAGGGAGTCCCTATGCCAATTTGCCTAGGCCAACTTGCTGAGCAAGAGTTATTTTTTGATTTCATAAAATAAAAGTTGGAACAAAAAAGTAAACTATATAATTTTGTATTTGTAGGTTATTGATACAAGAAACAGCTATAGTTGTAATTCGTTGTGATGGAAGGTTTGAGATGGATGCCGAAAGGAATTGGACTTATGTGTATGGGAGGACGAAAGCAAGGCTCATACACACGAACTGCACATATAATGAGTTATTAGAAATAGCATATGAAGCAACAAGTTTAAATCCCAACCAATTTTGCATCAAAATGAAGTTTATAGTTCGATCATGTTATAAGTTGGATCCAATTGAGATTGAAAATGATGGAGATGTGAAGTGTTTCTTTAAAGAGCATTTTTGTATGGATACAATGCATACATCTCCACTATTTATTGAGGTTGAGGCGCTACAAGATACTCCTCCGTTACAAAAGAAAACAGCAGTTGGAGAAAGAGATTCCGATCTTGCGATTCCATTTGCCTCTCGAAGTGGGAGCAATAGACTTTCAACTTCGAGACCTATAGTGGATGTGAATGTTAATGGCAGTGGAATTGAAAATGAAGATTATTCAATCCCATATAATGAAATTGAGGAAAATATTGCATTTAATTTGAACAATGAGGAAGACATTATAGTGGCTGATCGCGTGTTGCCCACAATAGATGAATATGATAGGTTGTATAACCTTTACAATTATGATTTAGAGTGTGATGATGCTACGAATGTAGTAATGCAAGAAGATGATATTGCACTGGATGATGATATCGAATTGGATAATGATAGTATGAGGAGTGATGATATCGAAGTCAATGGTACATTTGAAGTTCCAATTGAAGCAAATTGTGATGCTCATTTTGTATTGGATCAGTATAGGACGGATAGTGTTCTCATTCCACCTATTCGTAATGAAAGTAATTCGCAAACAACAAGAGTAAGTGAAAGGGTAAGTGTATCTCAATTTGTTAGCCATCCTTCATCGTCAACAATTGAACCAAGTTCAAGTAATGATTATTCACTATCTGGAAGCGATGCACCCGGGGTTGGTCAAATATACGCCAACAAAAAAGAGTTGCAACGGAAGTTGGCTATGTATGCAATGAAGAAAAATTTTCAATTTAAGGTAATGAAGTCTTGTTCACAAAGGTTCGAGGTAGGATGTATCTCCAACAATTGTACATGGCGGGTACGTGCCATTAGGGTCCCTAATGTAGAGTTGTGGGCTACAAAGGTAGTCTTTAAAGATCACAGTTGCAACCGACTCGAGCAATGTCAACCAGATCATCGGCAAGCAAGCAGCAAATATATAGGGAATCATATTAGATCTAAGTACCAAGTTCGGTCGCCAATATAGACCAAAGAGATTATCTTGGATGTTGCCAATGAGCTAGGGGTCCGTATAACATATGACAAGGCATGGAGAGCAAGAAAAAATGCATTAAATAGTATCAGAGGCACCCCTGAGGAGTTATATCAAACATTGCCCATGTGGTGTTCAATGTTGGAGGCAAAAAATTCAGGTACCATAACTCATATTAAGACGGATGATGACAACAATTTCCAATATTTATTCATGGCCTTAGGCCAAAGTATTGTCGGATTTCATAAAGTTAGGCCTGTTGTAGCTGTGGATGGGACCCATCTAAAAGGAAAATACAAGGGTAGTTTAATTATTGCATCATGCTTCGATGGGAATGAGCAGATATACCCTCTAGCCTTTGGTATTGTGGATACTGAGAATGAAACATCATACACTTGGTTCTTTGAAAAGTTCAAGGAGACCTACGGTGAGATTAATGATTTAGAATTTATTACCGATAGACATAAGGGTTTGGAAAGGGCTATTGCCCTGGTATATCCCAATGCTTATCATGGAAATTGCATGTATCATCTAAGTTGCAATGTGAAATTGCATTTTGGAAAAAATAAACATGTCCATATGACTTTTTATCAAGCAGCTAAAGCTTATTTGCTGTAGACTTTGCGTGCGAGGCCATTAATATACTAGCATATCATATAAAGCTAGTCCTGATAAGTGGGCAAGAGCTTTTTTCCTGGATAATAGATATAGCATAATGATAATCAATATAGCTGAGTGTATGAAAGCAGTCTTAAGAGATGCTAGGTCACTTCCGCTTGTACCTCTACTCGAGGCAATGAGGTCTTTGTTGCAAAACTGGTTTTATGAGCGTCGAAATGAATTTGCAGCTACCTCCACACCGGTTACTCCATGGCTTGAAAAGATATTAACAAAGAGGCTAAACGAATGTCGGAGATTCACTGTAATCCCTTTGAGTTTGTATGAATTTAAAGTTCGTACTTTCGAATTCGTTACCATAGTTAACTTGGAAGCTAAAACATGCTCGTGTTGGCAATTTCAAATGGATGGGTATCCATGTATACATACAATTGCTGCGTGTCGATTTAGAAATTTGATGCCCTACAGCTTTTGTTCTGAATATTACAGTGTTTCTTCATGGAGGGAATGCTACGCAATGACTATATATCCTCTGGATGATAGATGTTTCTGGCATGTATTGCCGGCTGTAATTGATCGGATCGTCTCCCCTCTAATAGTTAGGAGTGGTCTTGGAAGACCTAGGACTCGAAGGATTCTGTCTAGAGGAAAAGACCGACCACATCGTAAATGTAGTAGATGTGGGGCAATTGGTCACAACCGACAAACATGCACTGGTAATATGCCATTATAGATATTCATTTTATTGTGGTATTGTAGTAATTGGGTTGTAAGTTAAACCCAAATTTTATAAAAAAAAAAAAACAAAATCCTTATGTCAAATGAAATACTCGGCTAATATGCCGAGGCATTTGGCAAAGTGGCCGAGTGTGCCTTTGAAAAGGACTACTCGGCCAAAATGCCGAGGCACTCGGCATAGTAGCCAAGTGAAATTCCAGCAAGCTACTAACTTGTTGGAATTTCACTCGGCCACTTTGCCGAGTGCCTCGGCATATCAGCCGAGTGTGCCTTTGTAAAGGACTACTGGGCTACTATGCCGAGTGCCTCGGCATTAACTTGCTGGAATTTCACTCGGCCACTTTGCCGAGTGCCTCGGCGTATTAGCCGAGTATTTCGTTTGACTTTGTTTTTAACAAGTTATTTTGAAATTGTTGGTCTGGTACATTTGTTTACTTACAATTTTGAAGTTCATAAATGAATCAGTTCATAAATAAATCAATTGATATTTTTTTACCATTAATAAATTTATATTCATTACAATATTGACCAAACTAATAGGTACTTTACATCTCATTGTGAAAAATTTCCACAGCATATTTCTCTCTAAATAAAGCAATGTGACTGCTGTTGAAGTCAAATGGCCTTCCAGCAACGAAGTATTCTATATACTTCAATGCATAAACACCGCAATCACCACTGAAAAAACACATTGGAATTGGTTAAGTAAATAATAAGATACATTGATACCCTAAAAAATATGTAAATGAGTATTGAAGAAATTACTCGCTTATTTGTTGTGGGAGTGAGGAATCCTCTTCTCGGGTCATTCTGAATGGAGTTAAGTCCAGCATTTGATCCGGATGATGACTATAGTATTCGTTGACCATCAGCAAATACGGGAACAAAACCGCCAATGGTCTTACATTCTTTATTTGAAACCATAACTTAGGCGTCATTTTAATTGCCGAGTCGTATAGGGTAATATGCCGGCTAGGAATATCAACCTTCGCTGTCAACCAATGCGCACCATTGTTATTCACTGGGATATATACCTACACCAATTTGGAAAAACTAAAATTTGTAAGTAAAATTAATTACAATTAGTTACAATAACATTGAAAAATATAAAATGGTTAATACTCACAATGTCCTTGTGTGCCCAAGATGATGATTCGAGCGGCATTTTTCCCGCATAATACTCACTGAAGGGCGTATCGTTCATCTCACTCGCCCAATCAATGTTCTACTCAAATTGCTTCATGTCCTCATCAACATGTGGATCCCGAACTACGTGCTTATTATAACGCCCTTGCATTGAGGCCTATTATTCACGGACCCAAACAAATATATTGTGTTAGTGTGTACACAATTATTGTATTTTGATAATTGAAAACATATACATAAAACATACCTAAAAGAAGTAATTGGCTATGATCACGTTCGATGGAAATAATCCAGAGTTACTATCGATCCTCTTTCTAATGAAATACAGGACAACATCCATTCCCTACAAAACAATTATAATAGTGAAGTTTGGGTTTCACCCGCACAAAGTAGTTACAACTTGCTTAATTAAAACTATACTTACATCATTATTTAACCACCTCCACTGGCTAAGAATAAATTATAAACTTCTTTACTTATCTTATCAAAACCGTCGACCGTAGACAATTTACTTTTTCTATCCTTAAGAAATTTGGACAATGCAGCTTTTTTCTTTTTGTCTACCGGTTTAAAAGGATCCCAAACCACATGAATTGGATGATGTGGTTCCTGTTATGGGGCTGGGGATGGTGGAGGCGTCATATAAGCTATTATTTGCTACATAATATACCAAAATCATCATTAGTTCAATTAAGTAAACCATTAATCAGTAAAAGTAAAATTAACAGATAAAGAGTAAAAAATAATCAATGCAAATTAAAAAAATAAACCTGTTGTTTATGATGCTGTAACAACTGGCCCACCATTGTCTTCAACTCTCGTATATCGCTGCCTTGTTGCGCCAATTGAAGTCCAAAGTCAGCTCGCATATTTGTAAAATCTTCCCGTAACTCATTTATCATGCCTTCAAGATACTACGAATGAGCACCCTCGGTTGAGATTGTGTGCTAGCTCATGTAGTATACACTGGCTCTTGTTCTGATTCTGGCTCGGGCGCTGCAGATGAGGGGGCTAATACATGTACAACTGGTGGCCCAATATATTGTTTGTCATCGGGCCTTACCAAGAAGTTGATCATGTAAGTCTTCTGCAACTCCTCCTCGGTGGGAATAAGCTCATTATTCATGATATACTATAAGAATGAAAATACAATTGAAATAAATCATACAACCGATCATAAAAAATACACATGAAAATTCAAATTGGGTTGAACTTACTTATTTTTGTTGAAGACGTCGTTGGCCAGCCTATTATAATGTAGGATGTTAGGGAATTGGTATCCTAGCATCCTTGGATATTTGACACCGAGAAAGGCTCCGAGCGATGTCATGGTGGGAACCATGAGTATCACATGAAAGCTCTACATCTACACAAAAAGTCATAACGGAGTTGATAAGAGCACATAATTATAAAATATAAACACAATGACAGTTTATGTAATTTAGTGTCACCTGAAATGCAAAAGGAAATCCATAAAGACTGTAGGATGTCTTGTGTTTCCCCGCCTCCATCTTCGATCGGAGATTGAAAATGGTAAGATCATAGCATAAGTTCCCCCATGGGTACTTCTCTAGCAAATTATCATTTTCAATGATTGTAAAGTTATTTTTCTTCACTAATCTTGATCGATTGGTAGGAGAAAGCATCTCTAGAAAGAACATGCAGCATTTGACATTGTCCCATATTTTTTAATCATTATCGTACTTGAATTCAATTTCCTTGAATGCCTGACTGAACTCTGTTTGTGTCATTGGACCCGATTCACCAAAGTACTTGGTCCACAAGCTATAAGATAAATTCCTCATCTCCGTTTCCTTAGGGAATTTGCCACAGTTTAACCTAGTGAACATGGCAAAGGCCTTCCTATCAAACCTTGCTCCAACTCTATTGAATTCGAACTCGATCACGTGTGGGTCATCGTTGTATAGTTGTCTCAATAGCAAGTGGTGCACAAATCCACCATAAAATTGTACTATCTTCATCCTTGTGAAATCACCAAAAATTGAAGCCTCAAATTGATCTATCCCCTTCTGTAGCTTATTGTAGATAACTTTGAGTGCCACTTGCAGGTTGGATATGACTGTGAGATGAGCAATATCCCCTGTACCCTCAAGAATAATTCTTCGTGAAACCTATAACACAAAACATATGAAAATAATCAAAAACCTTTTAACAAAAACCAATCGCTGCATTTTCAATTGAAACTAACAACAATAGTATGTATGTATAAGTATATCTGTGTGAAGTGTATGAATTTCAGGTGTAATTGCATTCATAACTCATTCATAACGTTTATTGGTATTTCACTCGGCCCAATTGCTAAGTCCCTCGGCCGTATGGCCGAGTGAAACACCAGTGTAAATGAGGCAAAGCAACCTCGGCCAAATGTGTCGAGGCATCGGCCAAGTTGGTCGAGGGATGTCCTCTTGTTATATACGGGATACCCCTCGGCCAAGTGTGCCGAAACATCGGCCAAATTAGCCGAGGGGTGTCCTCTTGTTATATACGGGATACCCCTCGGTCAAATGTGCCGAGGCATCGACCAAGTTGGCCGAAGGGTGTACTCTTGTTATATACGGGATATCCCTCGGCCAAGTGTGCCTAGGCATCAGCAAATTTGGCCGAGGGGTCTCACGTATATAACAAGAGGACACCCTGCCAACTTGATTGGTATCGTATATATGAGGACACCCATCGGCCAATTTGGTCGATGCCTAAACATTTATCGAGTATCCCGTATGGCCGTGGCGAGGGCCCTTGGGTGGGGATCATACCGATTGCGCCTAAATTGGCGAGGCATCCGGTATATAACAAAAGGCACCCCGGTCAACTTGCGATGCATATGGGATACCACTAATTTCGAGTCATCGGCCTATTTGTGTCCTGTTACGGGATACCCTCGCCAACTTGGCGATGCCTCGGCAAATTTGGCCGAGGGATATCCCGTATATAACAAGAGGACACCCATCGGCCAAATAGGCGATGACTTAAATGGCGGTATCCATATAACAGAGGGCACCCCGGCCAAATGGGCGACGCCAAAGATATTTGACCGAGGAGTATCCTAAATTGGCCGTCTATACAAATTGTATATGCAGACACAATACTCATTCAAATAGAAGACTTATATATAAAAATTCTTTCTTTTTTATCATAAATTTGTTCATACCTGGAGTGCATTAGAGGATTCCTCAACCTCACGGCTCCTCTTCTTCATGGTAGCGACTTCAGTTACTGTTGTTGCTTCAGTGGATTTGTCACTAGCCTTCCTCAATCTCTTCAATGGAGCCATTGTTGTCGGTGATGGAGAAGAAGACGGTGAGAGTTGACGGTCAAAGACGACGGTGACTTCGTGGAAGGGTTTTACGCGGGTAGAGTTTTAGGAGAATAGGGTTTCAGGCTAAGAGAGTTAATGAAGGGTAAATTCGGTATACTGTCTAGATTTTACAAGAAATATAGATTGGTGGGTATTTGTCCAAATACTATTATTTTAGTGGTCATTTTATCCAAAAATCCAAAATAGTCACAGGAAAGAAAGAGTAAAGAAAAAAAGAACAGAAAAAGGAAGAGAGAGAAAAATAGAAAAATAAATAAAATTAAATTTCAAATTAGTTGTGCTACATGTCATTCTTTAACTTATACATATATCATTGTAATATATATATTTTTTATTTTCCTTAAAAAAGAGGTGCAATTACTTTTATACCCTTTATATATTAACTTAAACAGCAGTCAACAAAAGTCAACTAACGGTAAGATGTGTGGTAAAGTTTTCAAAAATCATCTAAGTTAATTGAAATTTAACTAAATGTCAGAGTGTTATATGATAATATCATTCAAATTTATGAGTTACAACATATCGATGGGAATAATACTATGTCTCATTCTTTAAAGATGAATCTTTAATCTCTCATACAAAGTACTCTTCCAAAATTTATCCCAAGTCGAAGCCAAAAGTCCATTTGCCCTATCTTGAATAACCATCAAATAACAGTTTTTAATAATAAAAAAAAAGTTCTTTTATTGCCAATTAAGTTAGTTTTCCCCAACCTCTAGAGGCCAATCAACTTTACTTATGGCCTTAACCATATCATCCTCATAGATTTCATTTAACAGAGTAGTTTTCCATTAATTCTAATTTTGAAGCTTGAGAACTGCAACATTGCTCCAAACTGTTCGATCTACTCCCTCCTTTAGGGAAGGAATACATACCTTAATCTAAGGATCTTTCCAAGGATTAATGGATGTGTCATTTTCCAATTTAAAACATTTTCTAAAGGATGAATCAAGCACTTACAATGCCTCTCTAAACTAAAGAAGCCCCAACCCTAGGTTTGTGTTCAAAGAAATATTCATTTCTTAGATAGTGAGCTCTTAACAGCTCTACCTATAGACTAGGAGAACCAACAGCAGTTGACCATCCTAACTTTGCCAAAATAGTCAAATTCATTTATTTACATAGGTTAAAACATAACCCTCCATAGCACTTTGGAAGGTAAAATTTTTTTCAGGCTTTTAAAGCCATGAATGTGTCTTTGTCAGTCTTTACCTCACCAAAACCTTCTGACCATGGAATGTAGAGTCGTGTATACTCCAATAAAGAACTTGAAAGTAGATAAAGAGTATAGAGGTATAGCTTGTGCCCCTAATCGTATGAGAGTAGATTTACTTGCTCTGGAGAGGAGTTGGTTTTGCCACCCTTCTAATATATTTTGTACCCTTTGTTTTAACTTAAAAAACTCTTTGCTTCTCTTTCTTTGAAAGATCAAAGAATTTTTAAGATATATCAAACCAATACCCATTTCCTTAAATTCCAAAATATTCCTAATGGATTTTTTAGTTTTCCTATCTATGTTCCTAGAGATGAAAATATGAGATTTGTCCTTATTTGCCTATTGTCCAAACCATAAATTGTATTTATCCATAACTTTTAAGGTTGAGTACGAACTAAGTTTGTTCGATTTTTGGATTTAACCAATAATCGAACTGACTGTCACTATTTTTTTAAAGATCAAATTGAGCAGACTCAATTTTAAGCCAAAACCAAACCAACCCAATCCATTTACCTTTTGGGTCACGGTCGGTTTGGGCCCAACAAAATGGTTTTGATACATGATTAAAAAATAGTTTTGGCCTATGACCAAAAACTGTTGTGGCCTTTTGGATATAAAACTTATAGGTTACAAAATATATTTTGTTTTTTACATTGGAAAAAGCCCATATCTATTTTTCTATAAAACAAATGTTGGTTTGGAAAATTTTAGGTTAAATTGGATTGAACTTGGACCTATTATTGACATAATTGAATTGGTCACTCATACATCATTTAAATTTGATGCAAAATAAAAAATAAAAAAATATATTTTGAACATGAATTTTTATATTTAAGAATCATAATACTAATTTAATTACTTAATCTATTAGTTATATATGCAAATAATAGAATATAAATATGTAAATAAAAGGATTTTTGGGTAAAATGACTGTTATTTTGGAAAAATACCCACAAACCCATGTTTCTTGGAAAATCTAGACAATATACCGAATTTTCCCTTCATTAACTCTTTTATACACAATAACTGATTCCACTTTAATTCATCTGACACTTTGTTCTTTCCAAGTTGTTTCCTTTAAATGTATATTTGCTTCGATTTGTAATTTTGATTTATTGTTTTTGGAATTTATGATTTTTTTTGAAAAAAAAATTACGAGATAAGAAAATTATCTTTGGTGGGGATGCATCCTCTGCAGGTTGGCATAGGGCCTCGGCTAACCTGCCCATGGTGCATCCATTAGCTTTGGTGGTGCCTTCCTCGACAGGTTGGCATAAGGACTTGGCAGGCCTGCCTAGGCTCTAGGTCAATCTGCCGAGAAAAACATAAAATGGTCTTCCTCGATAGGTTGGCATAGGAACTCGGTAGACCTGCCTAGGCCCTAGGTCAATTTGCCGAGAAAAATATAAAATGGTTTTCCTCGGCAGGTTGGTATAGGGACTCGACAGACCGAGTCCCTATGCCAATTTGCCTAGGCCAACTTGAGAAAGAATTATTTTTTGGTTTCGTAAAATAACTAAATAAAATAATGTACAATAAAGGTTGGAACAAAAAAGTAAACTATATAATTAATATTTTTTATATTTGTAGGTTGTTGATGCAAGACACAACTATAGTTGTGATTCGTTGTGATGGAAGGTTTGAGATGGAAGCCGAAAGGAATTGGACTTATGTGGATGGGAAGACGAAAACAAGGCTCATACACATGAATTGCACATATAATGAGTTATTAGAAATTGCATATGAAGCAACAAGTTTAAATCCCAACCAATTTCGGATCAAAATGAAGTTTATAGTTCGATCATGTTATAAATTGGATTCCATTGAGATTGGAAATGATGGAGATGTGAAGTGTTTCTTTAAAGAGCATTTTCGTGTGGATACAATGCATACCTCTCCATTATTTATTGAGGTTGAGGCGTTACAAGATACTCTTCCGTTTCAAAAGACAGCAGCAGTTGAAGAAAGAGATTTCGATCCTGCGATTTCATTTGCCTTTCGGAATAGGAGCAATAGACTTTCAACGTCGAGACCTACAGTGGATGTGAATGTTAATGGAAATGGAATTGGAAATGAAGATTATGCAATCCCACATAATGAAATTGAGGAAAATATTGGATTTAATTTGAACAATGGGGAAGACATTATAGTGGCTGATCACGTGTTGCCCACAATAGATGAATATGATAGGTTGTATAACCTTTACAATTATGATTTAGAGTGTGATGATGATATGAATGTAGTAATGCATGAAGATGATATTGCACTGGATGATGATATCGAATTGGATAATGATAGTATAAGGGGTGATGATATCGAAGTCAATGGTACATTTAAAGTTCCAATTGAAGCAAATTGTGATGCTGATTTTGTATTGGATCGGTATAGGACAGATAGTGTTCCCATTCCACTTATTCGTAATGAAAGTAATTCATAAATAACAAGAGTAAGTGAAAGGTCAAGTGCATCTCAATTTGTTAGCCATCTTTCATCGTCAACAATTGAGCCGAAGTTGAATGATTACTATCCGGCGATGCACGGGGTTGGTCAAATATACGCCAACAAAAAAGAGTTGCAACAGAAGTTGGCCATGTATGGAATGAAGGAAAATTTTCAATTTAAGGTCATGAAGTCTTGTTCACAAAGGTTCGAGGTAGGATTCGACAATTATATGTGGCGGGTACGTGCCACTAAGGTCCCTA
The DNA here is from genome assembly GCA_007844105.2 of Rhamnella rubrinervis. Lineage (NCBI taxonomy): Eukaryota > Viridiplantae > Streptophyta > Magnoliopsida > Rosales > Rhamnaceae > Rhamnella > Rhamnella rubrinervis. Next base: position 4,990,850 of record CM017583.2, on the reverse strand, counting down.
ATGTAGAGTTGTGGCCTATAAAGGTAGTCTTTAAAGATCACGGTTGCAACCGACTCGAGCAATGTCAATCAGATCATCGGCAAATATATAGAGATTCATATTAGATCTAAGTACCAAGTTATTGGTCGCCAATATAGAAAAAAAGAGATTGTACTGGATGTTGCCAATGAGCTAGGGGTCCGTATAACATATGACAAGGCATGAAGAGAAAGAGAAAATGCATTAAATAGTATCAGAGGCACCCCTAAGGAGTCATATCAAACATTGACTGTGTGGTGTTCAATGTTTGAGGCAAAGAATCCAGGTATCATAATTCATATTAAGACGATGATGATAACTATTTCTAATATTTATTCATGGCCTTAGGCCAAAGTATTACCGGATTTCAAAAGGTTAGGCCTGTTGCAGTTGTAGATGAGACCCATCTAAAAGGAAAATACAAGGGTACTTTAATTATTGCATCATGCTTCGATGGGAATGAGCATATATTCCCTCTAACCTTTGGTATTGTGGATACTAAGAATGAAATATCATACACTTGGTTATTTGAAAAGTTCAAGGAGGCTTACGGTGAGATTAATGATTTAGCATTTATTACCGATAGACATAAGGGTTTGGAAAAGGCTATTGCCCTGGTATATCCCAAAGCTTATGATGGAAATTGCATGTATCATCTAAGCTGCAATGTGAAACTGCATTTTGGAAGCTAAAACATGCTCGTGTCGGCAGTTTCAAATGGATGGGTATCCATGTATACATACAATTGCTGCGTGTCGATTTTGAAATTTGACGCCCTACAGCTTTTGTTCCGAATATTATGGTGTTTCTTCATAGAGGGAATATTACGCAATGATTATATATCTTCTGGATGATAAACGTTTTTGGCATGTATCACCGGCTATAATTGATCGGATTGTCTCCCCTCCAATAGTTAGGCGTGCTCCCGGAAGACCTAAGACTCAAAGGATTCTGTCTAGAAAAGAAGACCGACCACATCGTAAATGTAGCAGATGTAGGGCAGTTGGTCACAACCGACAAACATGCATTGGTAATATGCCATTATAGATATTCATTTTATTGTGGTATTGTATTAATTGAGTTGTAAGTTAAACCCAAATTTCATAATAATAATAATAAAAAAATCCCTTTGTCAAACGAAATCCTCGGTACGGAGAGCACTTGGAATAGTGGCCGAGTGAAATTCCAGCAAAGTAAGGACTTCGGAATTTCACTCGATATCCTTCGATGTATATCGTTACTAAAAAAAGTACCCGGCCAATTAGCCGAGGTACTCGACATAATAGCCTAGTACTTCGTAAAGAAGTCATTACTTTGCTAGAATTTCACTCGGCCAACATGCCGAGTGCCTTGACGTATTGGCCGAGCATTTCGTTTGACTTTATTTTTTACAAGTTAGTTTGAAATTGCTGATCTGGTATATTTGTTTACTTATAATTTTTAAGTTAATAAATGAATCAACTAGCATTTTTTTACCATTAATAAATTGATATTCATTATAATATTGACCAAACTAATAGGTAATTTATATTTCATTGTGAAAAATCTCCACAACATATTTCTCCCTAAATAAAGCAATGTGATTATTGTTGAAGTCAAATGGCCTTCCAGCATCGAGGTATTCTGTATACTTCAATGCATAAACACCTCAATCACCACTGAAAAAACACATTGGAATTGGTTAGGTAAATAATAAGATACATTGATACCCTAAAAAATGTGTAAATGAGTATTGAAGAAATTACTCGCTTATTTGTTGTGGGAGTGAGGAATACTCTTCCCGGGTCATTCTGAATGGAGTTAAGTCTAGGGTTTGATCTGGATGATGGGTGTAGTAATCGTTGACCATCAGTAAGTACAGGAACAACACCGCCAATGGTCTTGCATTCCTTATTTGAAACCATGACTTAGGCGTCATTTTAATTGCCAAGTCGTATAGGATAATATGCCGGCTAGGAATATCAACCTTCACTGTCAACTTATGTGCACCATTGTTATTCACTAGGATATATACCTACACCAACTTGGAAAAAATAAAATTTGTAAGTAAAATTAGTTATTCACCGGCATTTTTCCCGCATAATACTCACTGAAGGGCGTATCGTTCATCTCACTCGCCCAATCAATGTTCTACTCAAATTGCTTCATGTCCTCATCAACATGTGGATCCCGAACTACGTGCTTATTATAACGCCCTTGCATTGAGGCCTATTATTCACGGACCCAAACAAATATATTGTGTTAGTGTGTACACAATTATCGTATTTTGTTAATTGAAAACGTATACATTAAACGTACCTAAATGAAACAATCATCTATGATCACATTCAATGGAAATAGTCCAGAGTTACCATCGATCCTCTTTCTAATGAAATACAGGACAACATCCATTCCTCTGACATCGAGAAAGGCTCCGAGCGGTGTTATGGTGGGAACCATGGGTATCACATGAAAACCCCACATCTACACAAAAGTCGTAACAAAGTTGATAAGCACATATAATTATAAAATATAAACACAATGACAGTTTATGTAATATAGTGTCACCTGAAATGCAAGAGGAAATCCGTAAAGACTGTAGGCTGTCTTGTGTTTCCCCGCCTGCATCTTTGATCGGAGACTGAAAATGGTAATATCAAAGCACAAGTTCCCCCATGGGTACTTCTCTAGTAAATTATCATTTTCAATAATTGTGAAGTTATTTTTTTCATCAATCTTGATCGATCGGCCGGGAGAAGCACAGTCTCTATAAAAAAGAATATGCATCATTTGACAATGTCCTATATTTTTTTATCATTGTCGTACTTTAATTCAATATTTTTTATTGTGACCGAACTTTGATTGTGTCATTGTTGAACGCCTGACCGAACTTTGATTGTGTCATTAGACCCGATTCACCAAAGTACTTGGTCCAAAAGCTATAAGACAAATTCCTCATCTCTGATTCCTTAGGGAATTTACCACAGTTTAACCCAGTGAACATGGCAAAGGCCTTCCTATCAAACCTTACTTCAACTCCATTGAATTCAAACTCGATCACGTGTGGGTCATCGTTGTATAGTTATCTCAATAGCAAGTGGTGCACAAATCCACCATAAAATTGTACTGTCTTCATCCTTGTGAAATCACCAAAAATTAAAGCCTCAAATTTATCTATCCCCTTCTGTAACTTATTGTAGATAACTGTTAGTGCCACTTGCAGGTTGGATATGACTCTGAGATGAGCAATATCCTCTGCACCCTTGGGAATAATTCTTCGTGAAACCTATAATACAAAACATATCAAAATAATCAAAAACCTATAAACAAAACCAATCCCTGCATTTTCAATTGAAACTAGCAACAATAGTATGTATGTATAAGTATATATGTGTGAAGTGTATGAATTTTAGGTGTAATTGTATTCATAATTTATACTGGTATTTCACTCGGACGTATGGCAGAGTGAAATTCCAGTATATATAGCACATCAACCTCGACCAAATTTGCCGATGCGTAGGCAAATTTGGATGAGGAGTATCCCAGTGTATAATAAGAGGACACCCCTCGGCCAATTTGGCCGATGCCTCGGCAAATTTGGCCGAGGAGTATCCCACTATATAACAAGAGGACATCCCTCAGCTAATTTGGCCGATGCCTCAGCATATTTGGCCGAGAAGTTACCCAGTGTATAACAAAAGGACACCCCTTGGCCAATTTGGCCAATGCCTTGGCATATTTGGTCGAGAAGTTATCAAGTGTAACAAGAGGACTCCCTCGGCCAATTTAGTCGATGTCTCGGCATATTTGGCCGAGGAGTACCCTAGTGTATAATAGAAGGACGCCTTTTGACCAATTTGGCCGATACCTTGGCATATTTGGCCAAGGAGTATCCCATTATATAACAAGAGAACACCCTTCGGCAAATTTAGCTGAGGAGTATCCCAGTGTATAACAAGAGGATGCCCCTCGGCCAATTTGCCCGATGCCTAAGCAAATTTGGCCGAGGAGTATCCTAAATTGGACGTCTATACAAATTGTATATGCATACACAATAACCATTCAAATAGAAGACTTATATATAATTTTTTTTTTCCTTTTTATCATAAATTTGTTCATACCTGGAGTGCATTAGAGGATTCCTCAACCTCACGGCTCATCTTCTTCGTGGCAGTGGCTTCAGTTGCTATTGTTGCTTTGGTGGATTTGTCACTAGCCTTCCTCAATCTATTCAATGGACCCATTGTCGTCGGTGATGGAGAAGAAGACGGTGAGAGTTGACGGTCAAAGATGGTGACTTCGTGGAAGAGTTTGATGCGAATAGGGTTTCAGGAGAATAGGGTTTCAAGATAAGAGAGTTAATGAAGGGCAAATTCGGTATATTGTCTAGATTTTGCAAGAAACATGGATTGGTGGATATTTTTCCAAATACTATTATTTTGGTGGTCATTTTACCCAAAAACCCTAAATAAAATTAACATAGATTACAGTCATCCAAACCAAAACTTAACAAATAATAAATTTTAGATAATACAATCATCCATACAAAATCTCATCCCAATAAATAAAAAAATTAAAATAATATAATCGGCCAACTAACATAGTTCTAAGATTTATAAAATAAACAAAAAAGTCTTTAAGTGCAATGAAAACAAAATATATGTCCATCACATAAGTAGTCCTCAAGATGCATTCCTATAATAAAATAATATTTGTATTTAGGAAAAAATAAGAATTATAATAAATAAAGTATTGGAAAATTTTGAATAATAATATTACCTCAAAACTTGAAAAACTAACGAGTACTTTTTGGCCCTGGAAGATTTTATATTTAAGTTCCCTTTGGTTGATTCTGAAAACTTTATAACTAAAATTAAAGATTGAATTTACTTAAGTTTGAAAAAACAAATAAATTATAAAGTATGACATAGATTGTAATATTACCTGCATTCAAGTTGTCATAATATTTTACATCTTCCATGTAGAATCTATTTAAATTTGGAAAAGTTTTGAGTTAATTTTGGGTGCACACCAAGTCTCTATCATCCTAGAGGTTAAGGAACTATGAAATAGATTAAAAATTCTTTCTCCAGTACTAAAAGTGCTTTCAGAAGTAACAATAACTTGAATTGCAAAAATATCCCTTACTAGTTTGGACAAGACACTGTACTTACTCCCATTAATCCTCCACCAATTAAAAATATCAAAATCTCTAACCATCTTTAGAACATTCCAATAAGTACCTTTCCACATCATTTTTTTTTATCTCAATACAATTTGTTGTTACTCATGTTTTCTTAAATCCAAAAATAAAAGAAGTAGTGGCTTTGAAAGCAGAAATAGAACCAAAACCAGCAGCAAAACCAAAATTAGCAGCAGAACTAGAGGTTCAAGCACTTTAATCCACATCAGTTGATAATTGACTACCTTCAAAAGTTACTCACATACCAATCATAAATACACATCAAACTAGTTTTTAAGCTCTTGGTCATATTACTAGCAACTTCATCATTATGATAAATATACCCAAATAATTACAATATAATCCAATTTGTATCTTAGATCAACACCATTTGGTTAATATTTTCCAATCTTTCCCAATACTTGTCAATTTTTTTTCCAGCATTTTAATGACCATTTTATCCAAGATAGTATCACCATTTAAGCTCCACTCATTCAATTGTACTTGAAGTGTACATATTTCATGAAGATTAATAGGAGAGCTAACATGCAATGATGTGCTAAACTTTAAAGTCACATTATAGAAACTATGAAGGAGCATCACAATAGAAGCATTGTTCCAATCAAAACTTGAAGGAAATCCACCCCTTATTTTACAACCATCATCTTCCCAAAAAGTGTCAATTCTCCTCCTATAATCTCTCAAAAGCTTTTTAAAATTCCAAAAAAAATTCTAACATCAAATAAGTGAAATTCCACCTAGTTCGAACATTTAAAAACATAGGAGATTTGCATTCAATCTTTTCATGATTCACACGCTCTTTAAATTTTTATAATCTAAAAGGAGAAGATCTAACATACTTCATTACATTTCGAATGTTAACAATCAAGTCATGTGCTTCCCTCAAATGTTCACATACAATTAAATTTAAAATATGTACACAACACCTCATGTTCAAATGTTGACCATTCAAAACAGACTCTTTGTCCTAACAATTCAACTTTCTTGAAAGATAAGAAATAACAATACCACTTGCAGATACATTATCAACTATGAGTAAAATACCTTCAATAACCTACCAAATGGTTTCTCCCTTATGATTAAGAAGCACACAAAAACTCAAAATACCATTTTGAAGCATCCAATCGAAATCAATATAGTCTACTGTTAGAGACATATACTTAATATTTTGAATTGAAGTTCATACATTCATAGTATGAGAAATCCTCTGACAGTTAACACTAAAGATCTTTCTTAATTGCAATTTCTCATCTAAATATAATTGATATATATATCTAATAATAATCTTACATGATAAAGGATCAAATTTAGAACATGCAATACTACAAAGTGTCTAAATCCACGATCTTCAACAAAACTAAAGAGTTCTTCTAATATGATTATTTTAGCACATGCAAGTCTACATGCTTCATTACTAAAACCCATTACTAGAAGATTGTTCCCACCACTCACTTTGGTTTTCCAAAACTAGTGTTTTTTGTTTTTTATCATCCACTTTACCCGAATACTTTTTGCATTAATTAGTCAAATGGTTCCTCAAAGTGCTAGCCCACACCTCTTAGTATCACATGCATAATACTCCCACAATAGTTACATTTACATTTAAGTTCACTTGAATCCAAATTTTCTATTTTTTTTAAAGTGATCCCACACATCCAATGTCATCCTTAAAAGATTTTTTCTTTCCTAATGTTTGTGGACATGGAGGAAGAGATGATTACAAATTTGTTAAGGCGGAGTTTCCTTGGTAGCTTGAGTATCATTCTTATTATGTCTATCCATATTAATATCTAACAATTTAAAAAAAAAATTAAGCAAACTATCCATTGACTATATCTATATTCTAATTCCACCACAATACCAAACAAAAATAACTCAAATAATTGAGCAATAATTCCCCAACTATAATCCAGCTCCACCAAAAATATTTCAACTCCACCACAATATCAATTATCAATAAAAAATAATACAAACAATTAAGTAACAATATATACATTCATTTATGCAAGAGAGAGAGATCATAATACATCACACGTAATTTTTAATCTTTTCCTTCAAGAATTTCTCCAAACAGATAACAAACAAGTGTCCAAACAGAGAACAAACAAGTAAATGTGTTAATTAACTAACCACTTTTAAGGCTTATATGGTTTATTGCTACTCTTAGTACCAAACAAAAACTAGAAAAAAAAGAAAGAAATAAACTATAAAGGAAAAACATTATATAGTATAAGAAATTGAAATGGAAATGCAAAAGACATAAAAGAGTCTAAAATATAATTTGATTTATGTTACTTCTAGCACCATCCTTCATAAACATATAATATGACATACCAATTCTACATCATATGCAAAAAAAAATACACATTTTATTCTCATATACATTGCTACGTGGAATTACCTAAGTATTAGATGATAAACTACACTCGAAAACGCATTCTGAACCAAAATGCTTCGTGAGATTCTAAACAATTTCGACATTAACACACTGCTATATGGAATTACCAAATAAAATATAGAGAAAAAAAAAAGAAATTTGTCAATCACAATAGTTTGTATTTGATATTATACATTCATTTAAATTTCCAAACAACAGATTTTATAACTATAACATGCTTATGCTAGCCCGAAATCATATTTCTAATTTTCTATATCAACTATAAATAGTATATTACCTCATAAATGAAAACGCAAATCTTTTATCAACGTACAATGACCAATCCTTAGAAATTGCACTAGTGCTCAAGAACACACACCAAACCAATTCACTCTATAACTAGGTTCTATATTTTTAGAAGGGATAAGAAGCAGTTTTAAGAAGCAATCAAACCAAGTCAACAAATTCAGAGTATAATTATTTACTTCTTCAAATTTTCTCAGCAAACAAGCAAGCAACAAAAAAAACACATGTACAAAAGCATCAAACTTTAAGTTCTTCACCAAAAAAGTTGACAAAAAGAAGCAAAAATACACTGCAAACAAAAAGTATAACAAATTCAGTTATATAACAAAAACCAATTAAGATAAAAGAGAAAGTATAAAATGTTATCGCACAAATCGAAATAACTGCGAGGTAACCTTAAGACCTATTGACACAGAAAACTGGGGATGAATTTTATAATATAGTTTATGGTTGTTTTCTAATTACAGAGAAAAAATAAACCTAGTGAGTAATGAAGCAAAAATTGGTGACAACTAGAAGAGGAAAAGAAGCACATGAACTAAGTGCTTGTGCTTCGATTCCGATGAGTGTGCTTTGATTCCAGCTAGGAGAAAAATGTCCAGCAGTGGCGCATGTGTGATTGATTTGAGATGTGATGATCGATCTGGCGACAACAATGCCATGAGTAGTGACTGATATGAGAATTCAAAGAGATGAGGGACAACGTGTAACACACCTCGACCAAGTTCCTTATATCAAATAAGATTTGGATGAATACCAAAATATAACATACAAAATTTGTAGAACCATTTAAAACTACCAATAAATCAAGATAGACGATCAAATCTCATACTTTGATCGTCACACATATCACTTTGAAAAATTTAACCTTTATTAACTTGCCAAAAAGAAATTTTCATACTTTAATACTAACATCTATAAACATTTCTAATAAAATATACTAAATGCATATCTTAATTCAAATAAAACTTATTCTTGTCCTAAGAGATTTTCCTCTTGAGGCATCAAGAAATCATTCATTGCCACAGGCAGTTTGACCAAACAATGAAAATCTATTTTTTGTTACATGAGAAAAATATAAAACTAAGGTGTGAATTTATATAAACTCAGTAGAATTTCCACACATAACAACTTACATATGCATCACACTAACAACATTAGAGCATATTTAAAACTTAAGTCATACTTGATATACATACTTAACATACAATACTTTCATGATACTAAAATTTATTACATACTAGTTGGATTTTTATATATTTGGCATTTCATTCTTACTTATAGCCACATAACATATCATCGGTGTGCATGAATTTCAATCTTACTTATAGCCACATAACATATCATAGGTGTGCATGCATTTCAATCTTATTTATAGCATAACACAATAAGCATTTCAATCTTTCTTATAGCTTACACAGTAGACATTTCAGTCCTTCTTACAGCTTATATAATTTATCATGATCAAACCCAAATATTTATATAACAAACTTCCATAATACCAACTATATGCAATGTACCTTTCATAGTTCGTCGTATATTATTATGCTTATGCATGCATGTATATTAAGTCAACACAATAAGTAGCCTAGTTATTTCCTATAGTGCATGTATAAATGAGTATTATCATCCAAACCTCATAATTAATCAATAAAGTAAATCAATTACACAACTTCATATTAATTTCACCATTGCATATTTCAAAAACTGCACAAATATCACCTATATAAATTAACAACTTGTTCTATATTCAACCAAATGACTTAAAACCAAATGCATTACAATATTTTATATATCTACACTATCACAGTAAAATTTCAGAATTTTCAAAGGTCAATAACTATTTAATTAGATTTAACTAATATAAACTATAACACCCCCTTAGTTAAGGTTGAAGATCCGACTAAGAAAACACTCAAGTTAAAATATTTTAACAAAGCATTTTTTGAGACTTAGTTGTTTATGTAAATAAAAATCTTCTGTACTCTTTAAAATTTAACACTTATAGAATAAAGTATAGTAATTATAAAATAGGCAATATTTTTTTCTTATATATTTTTAGTAAGATAACATACATCCACAACGTATAAAAAATTTAGATAATATATATTTACATATATATATATTTATATTAATTCAAAATATCAGAGTATCTAAGTCAAAAGTGGAATGGATTATACTGTCGTTGCTTATTGCTCCACACCGTCACCATGTTCAGTGAAGTCAAGTTTGACTACCTACACACATAAATATAAAGGAATGAGTGACTAGCACTCAATAGGTTTCATAAATGCAAGTGTAAATGATATGCTAAATGCATCAGAAATATTTATTGTTTATTTAAATATTAATTTTCTCTTTCTTGAAATCTCATATTTCATAAAAAAATTGCTTTTATACAACATTTGTAGGACTTATCATTTCACATCTGGAGTTAGTTACTCATTGACAACTAATGTTTTTCCAGCTGTTCTTGAACAAATTATAAAAAAACCCTATTCAATTTTTATTATTTAGAGGGATAGCGTAAGCGGGGCTAGACCTACTTACACCCATGAAGTGTAAGCTACAAGATTGTAAATTCACCACATATACTAATATGCTCACATGTGTCCATGCAAGAATCCAAACCTCAATTGACTAGCCAGTGAGCCCTTTACTAAATGATACTCACATATCACAGCTTCTAATCACAACTCATATTTGCTTACATATGCATGACCATGACTCCTTTAAAAAACATTTCGTTCTTTGAGAAAACTAGCTTTGATGCACAAAATCCTAGTTTCTATTTCAAAAAGCTTTTTTTTATTTTATTTTTTATGCAATGCCTGTGTGTATAAACTACCTAGCAGTTTCATGCACAGTTTACAACAATATACCATTTCTGTCTACATTTCTGCCTAATCAGTGCAGTTCCAATAGTATATATATATATATATATATACCACATCGACAGTAATTAATTCAACTTAGTACATTACACAACTCACCACCATTCATATTACAGTATACACAATTAATTAACCATCATAAATAATATATCATTATAAAATAATAAATTCAATTATGCAGTCATGGAATTTCAAGTTGACAATATATGTATATATATATATATATATTAAAATGAAAATATCATCATTACTTCACATAGACATATATATTTGATAACAATAGATAATAGAATTAAAATGAATATTAAATTTAACCAAACCTGTTTTCAGCATACACATCAATTTTACAAAAATCATAACTCACTTATTTTGACTTGAATTGCTATGATTGAGAAGCCAAAATGTCCATGAGGCAATATATTTTAAGGTAAAAATATGATATAAAAATAATTAAATCTCTAAACTGGTTAGAAACAATAAAACTATTAAGTGTATATACATAGTCTTTCCAGAAACTTTTTTTTTTTCAAAAATCGACAATTTTGTAAAATTTGTAATACATTCAATACAACTCCAAGTAAATCAAAAACCAAAATGACCGTGACTTATTCTAGTTTAGGGGAAAAATATGCCTAAAAAAGAATTAAATTTTAAAACCTTTCAAAAATAACAAAACCCATGGCACTAGTGCAAGGTCTTCCTAGAATTTTTCTGAAAATCAATGTATTTGGTAAAATACATAGCTCACTCAATACAATTCTACATTAAGAGATTCAAAAGCCAAATAGCTCATGACAAATCCAACTTTTTAAATTTTTAAAAATTTCAAACAACAATATCCAAGGCATGTAGACAGACAAACAATCATAAATTTCAAATCTAATCCACACCAAGCATAGTTCAAGCTACCACTTCATCAAATCCATACATCATCAATCAACATAATACCTAGTAGCCACATCATACCATTTTAGCTAGAAACCAAAAGAAAAACTAAGAAACCCAAATGCATGATGAAGATTTAGCAAAAAACATAGTATAAACCTACTTGCACACATTTCAAGCATGGAGATGGAATCCTACCTTGTCAATACAGCAAATACAAGTGTCTAAAACCTTAAAACTGAAGGAAATGATTGAGATTATACAACAATGGTGGCCAGCCTTTCCTTAATATTTTTCCCTTTTGAAATCCATAGTCTCTCTCTTGACCAAAGTTTTGAATGAAAATGAGGGATAAAATGGCTATTAGATGGCTGATAATTGGTAAATTAATCCGAATTTAAAATAACTAACCCACCTTTTTAAAATAATATTTATTAATTATAGTATAGTTAAGACACTAACCCATTTAAAAACAATAATAAGAAAATAAAGTCAAGTGGTGAGATTAGAATTAAAATAATAATAATTTTTTTAAACAAATCCATTATTACTTATTTTGTTTGCAGTAATACCCATTATTAAAAATTCAAAATCTTATCAAGAATTCTATTAATCAAAATGTAGATGATAGTAAGAGGGAAATAAATTTTATTTCAATTGCATTATTAGGTATATATATACTAAAAAATAAACCATGCTATATATAAAATAAGGTAATAAATAATTTTTGACTTATTGACCAAAAATACCTTTAATCATAGTATCCAACAATCTAGTGACACAGTCCAAATGCTTAGTCCAACACAAACTTGACAGAATTGGTCTCAAATTGATATTATCTTAATCAAAATCAATCATACTAGAAAGTCAACAATATTAGAAAAGTTACTGATAAAATAATAAAATGCAGAGTCAATTATTACACAAACTGTCCCTACATGCAAATAGTGACCCAAACATATTCCAAAATTCATAATTAATTCTACAAAATTAGGTTTAATCTAAAACTAGCGCCAAAACGACCACATGACATTATAAACATGGATTATGAATTAAAAATAAACCTATCAATTAAATTGAAAAATAGTGCCCAAAACATTGAAAATTTGTAGATGATTTATATGAAGTCGAAAATTTAAAATTTCAAACCACACATATCAATAAAAGAATTGAAAATATTCTAAAAAGTTTAAAATATTTTGAAATCATTTTCTAAAAATTAAACAAAAAGTTTGGATTGGTCAGATAAAGATTTAAAATCAAATTTTTTTTATTTTTTAAAAATGTTTAATTTTGAAGATAAATCTGATCTAAAATATAATATCTGATTATTTAAAACAAACTAATTAAATATATATATATATATATATATATATTCTTAACGGATTTAAATCCAAAATATAATATTTTTTTTTTGATAAATCAGTTCCCGCACGGCGAATTGAGAAATATTAAGATTGAACCATAATTAAAATTGAAATGTGATACAATATCTTTTAATTCTTTTTATAATTTTTTCTGTGCGGGAAGAATGCAACAACTTGCTAACTGAATCGACTCTCTATCTTTTTTCAAAAATTTAATCAAATTTACTCGAAAACCTAAAAAAGGGGACCAACCCACATTGTCTAAGTTAGGTCGGTTGATTTTCATGAGTTGGTAGGCATAATACTCAGCCCTAATAACTTTCTTAATAATCTTTGCGTTTGTAGAATTAGCTTGAATAGCCATGAGTAAATTATTCGCATATATCAAATGAGAGATTGTCGACGCTCCCCTACAAACTTTAATTCCTTGAATATTTACCACTTCTTCCTAATGAAAAAACAATCTGTAAAGAACTTTTACACAAAGAACAAAGAGAAAAGGAGAGAGAATCTTGTTGATAGAGATCTCTTAAAGGCGAAAATTGTCCACAATGACTTTCATTTAGAAGCAGATTATATTTGAGAGTGCTTATATAAATGAGAATGAAAGTTCTAACCTTGGTAGAGAAACCCCAAGCTCTCATAACCATATCCAAGAACATCCACTTTAACTTGTCATAAGCCTACTTGATATCAACATAAATCCATTTTGACTTTTATGTTTCCGCACTTTATGAGATACTTCCTAGGCGATGACAGTGTTTTTTGCTATCAACTTATCCCTAACAAAGGCCCCCTAGTTCAGTGTAATCATTATGTCAAGGGACCTACACACTTTTGAAGCTAAGAATTTTAAAACCACCTTATAGGTAAAGCTGAAAAGGCTAATATGTTTGAACAAATTAAAATTCAATGTCTGCTTCACCTTGGGGATAAGAACTATTATGGCTTTTATTTTCTAATAGGCATGTTGTCATTTCAAAAGCTTTTTTGATAAATTTGTTCAAGTGCTCAGTCCAACACAAACTCGATAGCATTGGTCTCAAACTGATCTATCTTGATCAAAATTAACTATACTAGAAAGTCAACAGCACCAAAAAAGTTAATAAAAACAATAATAAAATACAGAGTCAATTATTACACAAACTGTCCCTGCATGCAAATAGTAGCCCAAACGTATTCCAAAATTCATAATTAATTCTACAAAATTAGGTTTAATCTAAAACTAGTGCCAAAACGACCACACAACATTAATCTAACTACCATAATCTGTTCATAATCTTCCAATCATTATAAACATGGATTATGAATTAAAAATAAACTTATCAATTATATTCAAAAATAATACCCTATACATTGAAAATTTGTAGATGATTTATATGAAGTTGAAAATTTAAAATTTCAAACCACACATATCAATAAAGCAATTGAAAATATTATCAAAAGTTTAGAATATTTTGAAATCATTTTCTAGAAATTAAACAGAAAGTTTAGATTGGTCAGATAAACATTAAAATCAAATTTTAATTTTAAAAAATATATTTAAATTTTAAAGATAAATCTGCTCTAAAATATAACATATGATTATTTAAAACAAGATAATTATATATATATATATATATTTCTTAACTGATTAAAATCCAAAACATAAGATTTATTATTATTATTTTTTTGATAAATTGGTTCCCACACGACTGATTGAGAAATATTAAGATTGAACCATAACTAAAACTAAAATGTGATAAAATATTTTTTAATTTTTTTCGATGCAGGAAGAAGGCAACAACTTGCTGACTGAATCGACTCGCTATCATTTTTCAAAAATTTAATAAAATTTACTCAAAAACCTAAAAAAAGGGACCAACCTAAGTTGTCTAAGTTAGATTGGTTGGTTTTCATGAGTTGACAGGTATAATACCCAACCCTATTAACTTTCTTAACATTCTTGCATTTGTAGAATTAGCTCGAATAACCACGAGTAAATTATCAGCATATATTAAATGAAAGAGTGTCGGCGCTCCCCTACAAACTTTAATTCCTTGAATATTTACCGCTTTTTCCTCCTGAAAAAATAATCTGGAAAGAACTTCTATACAAAGAATAAAGAGAAAAGGAGAAAGAATCTTGTTGATAAAAGATCTCTTGAAGGCGAAAATTTTTCACAAGAACTTTCATTGAGAAGCAGATTATACTTGAGAGTGCTTATACAAATGAGAATGAAAGTTCTAACTTTGAAAGAGAAAACCCAAAATCTCATAACCATATCTAAGAACCTCCACTCTAACTTGGCATAAGCCTTCTTGATATCAACATAAATCCATTTTGTCTTTTATGTTTCCGCACTTTGTGAGATACTTCCTAGACGATGACAATGTTTTTTGTTATCAACTTGTCTCTAACAAAGGCCTCCTAGTTTGGTGCAATCATTATGTCAAGGGACCTGCACACTCTTGAAGCTAAGATTTTCAAGACCACCTTATAGGTAAAGTTGAAAGGGCTAATATGCTTGAACTAATTGAAATTCGATGCCTACTTCACCTTGGGGATAAGAACTATTATGGTTTTTTATTTTCAGATAGGCATGTTGCCATTTCAAAACATTCCTGGTAAATTTGTTCAAATGCTTAGTCCAATATAAATTTAATAGAATTGGTCTCAAATTGATCTCATCTTGATCAAAGTCAACCATATTAGAAAGTCAACAATATCAGAAAAGTTACTGATAACAATAATAAAATACAAAGTCAATTATTACACAAACTGTCCCTACATGCAAATAGTGACCTAAATGTATTCCAAAATTTATAATTAATTCTACAAAATTAGGTTTAATCTAAAACTACAGCCAAAACGACCACACAACATTCATCTAACTATCACAATCTATTCATAATCTTCCAATCAATATAAACATAGATTATGAATTAAAAATAAAAACTATCAATTAAATTCCAAGACAATACCCTAAACATTAAAATTTTGTAGATGATTTATATGAAGCCGAAAATTTAAAATTTCAAACCACACATATCAATAAAGGAATTGAAAATATTCTAAAAAGTTTAAAATATTTCAAAATCATTTTCTAGAAATTAAATAGAAAGTTTGGATTGGTCAGGCAAACATTTAAAATCAAATTTTATTTTTAAAAAAAATATTTAAATTTTGAAGATAAATCTGATCTAAAATATAATATCTAATTATTTAAAACAAGATAATTAAATATATATATATATATATATTTCTTAATTGATTCAAATCCAAAACATAAGATTTATTTATTTTTTTATATATCGGTAAAAAAGGGGACCAGCCCACATCGTCTAAGTTAGGTCGGTTGGTTTTCATGAGTTGATAGGTATAATACTTAGCCCTAATAACTTTCTTAACATTTTTTATATTTGTAGAATTAGCTCAAATAGCCAAGAGTAAATTATCAGCATATATCAAATGAGAGATTGTCGGCGCTCCCCTACAAACTTTAATTCCTTGAATATTTACCGCTTCTTCCTCCTAAAAAAACAATCTAGAAAGAACTTCTACACAAAGAATAAAGAGAAAATGAGAGAGAATCTTGTTGATAGAGATCTTTTGAAAGCGAAAATTCTCCACAAGGACTTTAATTGAGAAGTAGATTATACTTGAGAGTGCTTATACAAATGAGAATAAAAGTTCTAATCTTGGTAGAGAACCCCCAAGCTCTCATAACCATATCCAAAAACCTCAACTCTAACTTGTCATAAGCCTTCTTGATATCAACATAAATCCATTTTGCCTTTTATGTTTCCGCACTTTGTGAGATACTAGGCAATGACAGTGTTTTTGGTTATCGACCTGTCTCTAACAAAGGCCCCCTAGTTTGGTGCAATCATTATGTCAAGGGAGCTATACACTCTTGAAGTTAAGATTTTCAAAATCACCTTAAAGATAAAGTTGAAGAGGCTAATATGCTTGAACTAATTGAAATTCGATGCTTACTTCCGCTTGGTATAAAAACTATTATGGTTTTTATTTTCTGATAGGCATGTTGCCATTTCAAACGTATTCCTGATAAATTTGTTAATCTGCTTCCCAACTATATTCCAATAGTTTTGATAAAAAAAAATTCCAGAGAAACCATCAAGTTCTGGGCTTTTTAAAGGATGCAGGTTCCAAATTGATTCTCTAACTTCTTCAAAAGTTAGAATACCCAATAACTCTGTATTATCCTTCTTAGAAATACAATGAGGAATAAGATTATGCAAATCATGCAAAGTGGAAATTTTAATATTGTAAAGATTATGAAATTCTCTTAGAAAATACTTATCAATCCCCTCCCTCTTAGAAATCCATTCCTTATTGTCATTGATATCATCAATTATGTTCCCAAATTTTCAAATAAACATGCTTGTAAAGAAAATTTTTTAGTTTTTGTCTTCTTTAGATAACCAAAGTTCCTTTGACTTCAATTTGAAATTTTTTTTCTTGTCATTCTGAATTTGAAGATCCCTTAGCTCATCTTATGAACATTTTATGCTTTTATAAATGTTGGCAAAGTGAGTTTTTTTTTTCCACATTCTAAGGGCCTTTTATGTAGCTTATTATCTCTACCTAATTTCTACGTGCACCTTTCTAAATTAATGTTTATTTTTTGTGTCTCATTAACCACACAAACACTACCATGATCAGAAACCCAAGAACTAAGAAAGCTGAAAGGCCATACTAAATTGCCTTTTGAACCATTTGATTAAATTAAAATAGGTGAATGATTAGACTTGGTCATTTCCAATTTGATCACCATTGTATTTGAAAATAATTAAAACCATGATGAGCTTGCCACCATCTTATCTAGCCTCTCCTTTATACTCTTTTCAAGCTTATTACACCACATAAAATACTCCTAGAAAATTAGAAGCCGACACCTCCTGCATTCTACATAAAATCTTTAAGAAAGAGTCTTTTACCATGAAGCTCCCTACCTTTTAATTTCTCAAAGCTGTATACAACTATATTGAGATATTCAAAGATCAACCAAGGCAACTCTTCTTCTAAAGTTAGGTGTTCTGAGTAATCTTAGAATATTTTTTTTCTCCATACACCGAGTAGGTCTATAGCAAGCAAGCAGTCTATATTTATCATTCCCATCAAAACCATTAATAGTGTAGTAAATTAAAGTATTCGACTTCTAAACCACTTGCAGACTAGCCTCAGACTTCCATAAGATAATAAGTCCTGCTGAATGGCCATGTGCCTAAAAAATCACATAATTCTCAAATTTCAATTTGTGGCATAACTTCTCCATATTACACATCTTTTGAGAATATGATGATCAGCTTTGCTTCGATCTGCTAGATTCTCCTCTGGTGACTTCTCGGCCTGTACTCTTTGAATTGAAACTCACTTTCAAAACATTAGTGCTGGATTGATGTTTTGCATCTTGCTTGAGTGAGACCAGGTATAATACCTAGATTTAGAAATTCCAAGAGTAAGGCACTCGGAATTTGATTTTCAACCTCTTCCAGACAATAGTCAATTTGATTTTGAGGTGACCTTTGCCTCTCTAAAACTCTTTCTTCCTCGAACCTATGATAAATACACCCTTCATGGTATAGACTAATCTTTTCTATAAGCCCATAAAGCTCATTAAAAATTGGATATAAACTTTCTTCAGACTTTGCAGGCTCTATAACCTCGCTTTCGATCTTTTGGATTAAAGACCCTTCTAAAGATAGAAAAGCATCTCTTTTCCATTTAAAAATGCATTGGAACTGTTTATACATTCTAGATACACCTCAAGTACGAGATAAATGACTTGGGCTTATTTCTAACCATTTCAATAGCTTGAGGCCCATTAGGTATTCACCAAGAAGCAAATCTCTTTTATGGGCCTCTATCGCTGCCACATATTACAACCCTTTTATAGCCCAGTCCCTTAGACGAGGGACATTAAGATGCTGCTTCCTAACTTTGTGTAGAGTAATCACCTATTAATTTATCTTACTACTCAGATCATGTTTTTTCAGTGTCAGAGACAACATGTTTAATTTGGGGCACATCTTTAGCATGCTTGTGAAACACTCCTCATGTTTTTCTTTTCCAACAATTGAATTTAAAATGGTTGATTATTCCAGCAAAGCTTTGCTGTCACTTTCACCAAAATAGGATGATTTTGAACCATTAACCACTACTGTATTAAATGCTTCGGCTTTTACAGCCATATGTTGTCATCTGCTGGCTGTTGTTGTCATGTTAAAAAAATTTACTCCTCTGACAACCCACGTTCGGACCTAAAGACCATATAATTTGGCTATTATTCTGATTGTTGAAGATATTGTGGTTGGTTCTAAAAACTTGCATTGACTAATAAGATGGTTTATCATGCCACATCAATAATAGAAATCTGAGAGGTGCTCTAACTTGAATTGTATTCTATTAGAAAGTTGTGGTACGAGGCATATAATTACAACTAAAGTAGTAATAAGAAAATTAGAGAATAAATGCACACAATAATTGTAGGAGAATTTCTATATTGTAAAAGAAATTACAAAAACCTTCTCTTTATAATGGAAGAAACACACTTACAAAGAATAGAAATATATTAGGAGAAACCTTTTTAATTTTCTCTCACTAACACTCTATCTCCCCTTAGGCTTACAAAAAATGGTGATCTATTATTTAAAGAAAGGTTACATGCATATATATATATATATATATATATATATATATGCATGAGAGGCGGCATAAATGTTGAAACTAAATTCCACTGCCTCTAAAAGTTGGAAAAAACTGTACAATACAACTTGATTGCTACTTGAAAACCTTTATTTTTTTTTTATCAACTTCATTAAATGAAGTTGCTATTTTTTACTTTTCAAACACTTTCTAATTAAGAAAGTTAAAAGTGGCTTTACTTTCAATATTTCTCCCACTTAAAGCCATTTTGTTGTAATCTTTTTTGATTTTCTTTACAATTTCCAATTTCATGCCCATACTGCTTACGTTTCTACTAGGCTAATAAAGAATTGGCACTAAGTAAACTTGTTGTAGCTTATAGGCTTTATTAACATATCAGTTAAGTTGTCTTTAGTATGGATTTTTTGTATATCAACACTTCCTTCTTCCACTTTCTCACCAATAAAGTGATATTGAACTCATATGTGCTTTGACTTTGAGTGAAATATTGGATTCTTTGCTAAGTGCAAAGCGCTCTGACTTATCTCAAAATAGAGCAATCTTCTCTTTTTTGTATCCGAGCTCTTCCAGTAACATTTGCAACCAAATTTTCTCTTTGCCAGCTTGCATAGCTACAATGTATTCTGCCTCCATCACAGAAGTTGCCACGATAGACTGCAGTTTCGAAACCCAGCTTACAGTGACTCTAACAAAAGTAAACATATAACCTATGGTAGACTTGCTTTTGTCAAGACCCCTACATAATCTGAATCTACATACCCTTTGATAGTAAAATCTAATCCTCTATAACATAATGCAACATTTGATGTACTCTTGGTATATCTTAGGATCTTCTTTATAGTAGTTCAATGCTCTTTGCCAGGATTCGTCATGTATCTACTAACCGTTCCCATTACTTGTACAATGTCTAGTTTTGTGCAAATTATAACAAACATTAAGCTACCCACTACTGATGCATACAGTACTCGATACATATTCATCCTTTCTGCTTCATTACTAGGACTCATACTTGAGGATAACTTGAAATTAGTAGGAAGAGGGATAGAGATTGGCTTACAATCTTGGATGTTGAAGCGCTGCAAGGTTTTTTTTAAGTAGTTCTTCTGAGAAAGCCAAATCTTCCTATTATTTCTTTCTTGGTAAATTTACATCCCTAGAATTATGTTTGCTAGTATCAAGTCCTTCATTTCAAACTCCCTAATTAATTGTGTCTTCAAGTCCTTAATACGATAGTTGTTGGGGTCTGCTAACAATATGTCGTCAACATACAGTAGCATAATCATAAATCACCATCACCAAATATCTTGTAGTAAGCACAAGGATTTGAATTAAGTTTGTTGTATCCAAGGCTAATGACAAAGGAATCAAATCTTTTACACTAACATCTCGGCGCCTATTTGAGACCATATAGAGATTTGTTCAACCTGCAGACCAAGTTTTCTTTTCTTTTTTCTTCAAAACCTCCTGGTTGGAACATATAAATCTCTTTTTCAAGTTCTCCATGAAAAAACATAGTTTTCACATCTAACT
Organism: Rhamnella rubrinervis; assembly: GCA_007844105.2. Classification (NCBI taxonomy): domain Eukaryota; kingdom Viridiplantae; phylum Streptophyta; class Magnoliopsida; order Rosales; family Rhamnaceae; genus Rhamnella; species Rhamnella rubrinervis. The sequence continues at coordinate 4,969,619 of CM017583.2, read as the reverse complement.
ATTTAAAATACAAATCAAATGTAGCACACATCGCCAAAATTACTTGAACTATTGTAAGTCGAACAACATGAGAGAATATATCATTGAAATCAATGCCTTCTTTCTGAGTAAATCCTTTCACCACCAATCTAGCATGATATCGCTCCATTTGATCATTACTATCTCGTTTGATTTTATAGACCCATTTGTTGCTGATAGCCTTCCTTCCTTGTGGTTGTGGAATAAGATCCCATATCTTGATTTTATGGAGAGCTTCAATTTCTTCTTGCATTGTTACCACCCACAGAGAAGCTTCTTGGCTATTTAAAGTCTCATGAAAAATTGATGGTTTCCATTCTCTAATAGTAGACAATATGCAATATTTTCCTGTATAATGTATTCTGAGTGCCAAACTGGTTCTCTTCTCTCCCAAGTTGACCATCGAATTTGTGGAGTTGTAATCTCAGCTTGCTCTTATTTTACGTGCTCTGGTACTGATTCAGAAGAATCTAGAACTTCTTATTCTTGTCTTTCTACAATTTGAACTGTAGTAGTCTCTAATTTCTCTTTTGAAGTGCTATTATTTTCTTTTTCTTGTACTTTATCTTCTATAAATATCACATCTCTACTAATTATCACCTTATGGATAGTGGGATCCCACAGGCGGTACCCCTAACTTCATCAGTATATCCTAAGAAAATACATTTTTTGAATTTTAGATCCAATTTTAATATTTTTAGGGCATTGTACATAACATAAACATGACTTCTGGATTATCTGTCCACATCTCTATCAGTGTCTTTAAATCAATTGCAGTTGATAGGGACCGATTGATCACATAATAGGCGATCTTCACTACTTTTGCCCAAAATGACTTGGTCATCCCCATAGTTCTCAATATCGTTCAAGGTTCTGTTCATCCGCTCTACTACTCCATTCTGTTGTGGAGTGTATGCCACCGTGAACTGCCACTTGATACCTTCTTGTTGACATAAGTTATCAAATTCTTCACCAATATATTCTCCTCCATTGTCTGTCCTCAAAAACTTGATCTTTTTCTCATATTCAAGCTCCACCACCGCTTTGAATATTTTGAAAACTAGAAATACATTTGCTTTTCTTTTGATTGAATACACCCAACATCTCCTGGAGTAATTATCAATAAAAGATACAAAGTATCTTGCACCTCCTAGGGACAGAACTGGTGCTTACCAAACATCGGAGTGGATCAATTCGAAGATAGTTTTGCTTATAGCATTACAATTACTGAACTTTAATCTATACTATTTACTAGTAACAGAGTGCTCACAAAAGGGTAATGAAATCTTTCCTAGCCCTGGAAGAAGCTTTTGTTCAGCAAAAGTCTTCAAATCTTGTTTCGACATGTGGTCAAGCTTACGGTGCCACATCATCGTTGATTCTTCTATAGAACTTGCCGATGCAATAAATGTTTCTCCTTTTTATTGCATTTCTCCTTTAAGCATGTACATTTGCATCACCACAGGCGAGCCTTCAATTATTTTTATGATTTCATCTTGAACATTGGTTTTGCACCCACTGCTATCTAATTGTCCAAAAAATAATAGATTTTTCCTCAGGCCCTTCATGTGCCCTACCTCCTAGATGGTACGAATTGTACCATCATACATCTTCAATTTGATAGTACTAATACTAGTAATCTTCGAGGCATGATCGTCTCCCATGAACACATATCCTCCTGAGATAGGTTCATATTAGTGGAATCATTCTCTTTGAGGGGTCGTATGCCATGTTGCTCCTGAGTCCATAAGCCAGACATTAGCAAATCTTCTTCTGCTTTCAACAACTATTGTTGCCTCGCTATATAAAATTTCACCATTATTCAAGGTATTTGCTATACGACCTTGAGCTTTTGACGACTCAAAACCTTTTCCTTTGGCTTCTTCGTTCTTCTTGAGATGCCAACACTCCCTTTTGTGGTACCCTTTCTTGCCACACTGATAACACGTGACATTCTTCTTACTTCTAGATTTAAATCTACTTTGATTTTGACTTCCACTGGGGCCATATTCTGTTGGTCTCTCTCTCATCACTGTCAAGGCTTCAACCTGTTGTAAGTTTCCTAGTATATCTTCTTTGTTCTTACGTCGACTCTCTTCTTTAAGAACCGCAACTGCAATATCATCAAAGTCTAGAATTTCTATGTTATTAGCCAAGTTGATGATAATTGATCATACAAATTAGGTAAACTTTGAAGTAGAATTTTAGCACGTTCACCCATCTCTATATTATGCTCCATTGTTCTGAACTGTAAGAATAGAGTGTTGAGGGTGTTGATGTGATTGGTCACCGAAATTGACTCCATCATTAGAAGGGTGTAAAGCTTTCTCTTTAAGAAGATTTTGTTGTGTGGTGATTTGGCCTCGTACAATTTTATCAGGGTATCCTATATTTTTTTTGCTATCTTTTTCTCTACCACACTTGACAATACTCGATCGGCTAGTGTTAGGTATAGATTAGCAATAGCAGTGCCATTCATCTCCTTCCACTTATCGTCGTCAAAGATCTGATCAGGCCTATCTCCAATTGCCATCAAACAGTTATCTTTTTTTAAAACTGCTTTTATTCTCATTTTTTACAATGAGAAATTATTTCCATTGAACTTCTCTATTTCATACTTCGTTGCCATTGTTGAAAAAGCCTCTTTTCTACTAAAAAATCAGTTATGAACCTAGAGTTGTGGTACGGAACACACAATTACAACTGAAATAGTAACGAGAAAATTAGATAATAAATATACACAATAACTGTAGGAGAATTTATATATTATAAAAGAAATTACAAAAACCTTCTCTCTATAATAAGAGTAGTACAATAATAAAAACCTATCTGTTATAATAGGAGAAGCACACTAACAAAGATTAAAAATATATTATGAAAAACTTTTTTATTTTCTCTCTCTAACACTCTATCTCCCCTTAGGCTTACAAAAAAATAAAGATCTATTATTTAAAGAAAGGTTAGATGTATATATATATATATATATATATGTGCATGAGAGGATGCATAAATGTTGAAATTAAATTCCACTGCTTCTCAAAGTTGGTAAAAAACTGTGTTTCTTATTGACTTTATTAAATGAAGTTGCTATTTTTTACTTTTCAAATACTTCTTAATTAAGAAAGCTAAAAGTGGTTGTAAAGCCCGTTTGAAACTGCTTTTTTTGAATGAAAAAATATTTTTTTTTCTTTTTAAAAAAGCAGTTTGAAATACGTTTGGCAAAAAAATTTTAAAGCCCTAAAAAAAGCGCTTTGAAAGCTCATTTGGAACTGCTTTTTTTGAATGAAGAAACACTTTTTTTTTATTATTAAAAAAAGCAGTTTACAACATGCTTAGCCAAAAAATTATAAAGCACTTTATTTTTTAAAAAACACTTAAAGTGTTTTTTTTTAAAAACACCTGATAGGTGCTTCTCCAAAAAAGTATTTTTTCACACACCGTTAAATATTTTTAAAGTACGTTTTTATAGCTTTCCACCAAACACAAACTACTTTATTATTAAAGTATTTTTTAACTAAAATGCTTAAATAAAAAGCGCTTTTAAAAAAAGTACTATTTATATAAGCACTTTCAAACGTTATTATTAGAGTGCTTAAACAAAAAACGCTTTTTAAAAAAGTACTATTTATATAAGCACTTTCAAACGGGCCCTAAATATATTTTTTTTAAAATAAATATTATTTACATAAGCAGTTACAAACGGACCCTTACTGTCAACATGTCTAGTACTCGGTCCCATCACTTTTTATTTGAAAAAATCTAGCTGGCAATGGATTGCCCACTGAAATATCAATTCAAATCCTCAGGAAGCTTTAGGTTACCACTGAGTGGCTGGTAACAAAATCCTCATGTAAACTGCTAATTTGCCTCCTAATCTTAGCTGCCACTCCAATATAAAGGAGTTTGGTTGGTAGACCATGGATTTGCAGATGGAAAGTGGATGTAGATAAATATATCGTGCGGAGATACCTCACCAGGACATTCTTTGAGGACAAAATGTGAACCATCAAGATACCACGGTCTCTTTTGGAAAATAAAGTCCTCATCTTCCTTTGACGCAAAGCACAACTTAAAAATGTTCTCAGAAATCTTTTCTAATTTAGACTCTTCCCTTCAAATTCCAAGATTTCTTTGATTATATATGAGATTGCGAACTTTTTTAAACTTTGGTGGAGAGAACTTTTCCAATTAATATTTTCTCTGTGATTAAATGCATTAGCTCAAAACAACACCATGTAAAACGGAGAAGAAAACTAGTGTTTCTGGTTGCAGACACAAGGTATGCTTCTGCCAGTGATCTGACGGAGAAGAAAACTAGTAGAACTTCAGCAGTCAAGCACCAAAGATTCACCTTGGGGTTCAAAAGTTGGATATGATTGAATTTGGCTTTTCTTTTTGCTTATTTTGTTATTGAATGTTGATAATTAGTTTGTCTGTCTTCGTTTCTTTTTTATCTGTAGTGTTGCTAACATTATCGTACATATAAAATATTAAATGGGGCAAAAATGCAATGCAATGCATAGAATTTAGATTTCCCTCTTATCACTGGGCCGCAAGTTAGTTGGCAAATTCCACATATACATCATTATGCACCATAATATTACTTGGCAAACATTTATGCACCAAAAAGAGACAATGCACAAGGTCACATATTTCATTTTATCAAATTTATGTCAAATTCATTTTATCATAAATGTATTCGTCATTTGGGAGTCAAAAAGTGAAAAACATAGTCTTTGATGGGGATAAAGTGATGTTAATCCATTTTTCCAGTAAAGTCTGGACAACGTTGTTCTTATTCTTCTCTTTTTGAATCCAAAACACGAGTCAAATCTGGACTGATTAATACTCAATTGATGATTCTACAATTCAAAGACATTTTGAAGAAACCATAAATATACCAGATTGATAAGCAGTTAAAGCATAAACCTAAAATTTCCTAACTTATACAACCACATCATAAACCTGTGCCTGTTTCAACACCCAATACCTACACATGTAAATACTTAACCTTTCAAGCCATTATTTGGTAGCTAACACAATGTTGACTAGACCGACCAATATAAATCTCAGCAACGACCTAGCTTTTCAACTAAGCGGTTCTCTATTTCAGTTCTCTTCTTCATCAACACGCCATACTTTGAAACCAGTTGCTGGTCCCCAGCAGTAGCAGAAAGTTTGCAGCTGAGAGATGTCTTCTCCAGCTTGTCCTTGTACATGCATGATATGGGCACAAAACTACCGTTGTTGCTGCATAGCCATCCATGAGCAGCCCTTAATGCACCTCCTAGTGATGCTGAATCTGCAGGTAATATAAAAATATTATAAACCTATTAAGTTCCAAGGTTTCAAATTGTGAATGGAGGAAATTGGAAATAAGAGCATTAAAGGATAAGAGATGGGTGGAGCAAAGATTTCACATATTCCATGGATAAAGAAGTTTATTCATTGAAGTATGGTCCTTGTTTAAGTCTCCTAGGTATATGTACGAAATTTTTTAGTTACTGAAGCAGGAAATGCCAATACTGAGGTGTATTTTCTTACCTGGCCTTTGAACAGTGTACACATTACAGCCAAAAATGGAAGCAATTGAGCTAAGGATGCTATGATTTGCTGATGCACCCCCTGTGGCTATTATTCGCTTTGGAGGAGAAGGCATCCCGAATCTTTCTGCATGAGCCCGCATTGACAGAAACTGACCCTCAATTAATGCCCTGACCTGCAAAATAGTTGAATATTTATTAGAAATTCATCTGAGATCATAATTCCCCAAGTGATCAGTTTCCATTCAATAGTTCAAACCTCCGAAGGCGGATCAAACTCCAACACTTCACTTTCAACTACACCTTCCAGTTTGTCACCAGTGAAATTCTCAAGAATGTAGTGATGGAAACCAACTGGAAGCACAAGCAATTGTAAGAGGCAGGTGTCATCATTGAAGGAGAAAAAGGAGATTAATATAGCCATGAAAAGGTTGGTGAACTCTTCACCCACTGATCTCATTGCATCATCCATCAGATAATCTACTTCTATATGAGCCTACTTGGCCAAATAAATTTATTGGACAAAAGAAAAACATGAAAATAAAGCAATGCCACTCAATGCAGACATCACTTTCATATTGTTCAGAAACCATTTGATGAGGGGTCTCATGCATTAGGTCTTTTTCTTAAATTGAAAAACAAGTGGAAACCAAAAAAAAAAAAAGGCAATTTGACAGAAGCTATTAAATAAGATGCCTGAACTCAGTAACTCATCCTTAAGATGGGAAAAAAAACAAAGAAAATGCCATAGTCCAACCTGGGAGGGGTGGAAGAATCTCATGCTCCTTGTAGTAGAATCCAATCTTCCCACCTGTTGAAAAAACAACTATTAGAAAGCAGAAAACAGGTAACAGTTTCAGGAAATTTTGTTCAGAGGAGGCTTTATACAAACCATTTAGAGGTGATGTTTGCTGCAGGAATGTATTGAACTTATCCCAAGATTTTTCCGCATAGCGGTTACGCACATCTAAAAGTAAGGTGAAGGTTATATTTGGAAGCAAAAATACAATACAGCTTGCTGGAAAAATAGATATGTATTTCAGCAAAAGGTAGTACCTTCACGAGTTAGAGACCCATTCTTGTAACACAGCATTACCATATAGCCTTTTGTATCAACAGGATTAGGGAAAACATGTCCTTCCAGTCCAGGTTGAGGATCATGAGTGATCCCAAAGACCTGAACAATAGCCATAAACAGATCACAACCAATCAGCAGTATTTAACAATAGCCATTAAGATTTCTGCTCACAATTAAAAAGAAAATGCGACGTATGAAACTAAACATCAGCAGCAGTTAGCAATTGTGGTACATAACTCCTTACAAAAGTCTATTTTATCATGGTCTATGTTTTATAAGTTAACATTAGAGTCTCTTTTAACTCACTGTATCACTTGTGCCAAGACTAATAGCCAAATCCCCAGGAGTATTCAGAGTTAAACCTGCAGGTAAGAAGAAATTGAGAACAATGAATATACTGAGATTCCCAACAACCCGAACTTAAAACTACAGCAGAAATGCAGAAAATGTATACTTATTATAGATCGCTATAAGTCAATGTTAAACTAGGGATAGAGAGACCACTGCTCATTTTGACAAGAAAACATCCAACCCAACAATGAAATCTGCACACACATTCATCCTCAATGTTCATTCTAGTCTCTATTTTCACCTTTGTGAATGTTTCTAAAATGAATATATATATATATATATATATATATATATATATATATATATGGAAGTGATTCAAGAAGGTGATGATAGACTCAAAATTCCTCTCTTGAAATTCAAAACCAAAAATCATAAGCTTGGTAAATAGAGCAATATCATTAACCTTAAGATCAAATACTCATTTTACTTCATCACAGCCATCACTCCTTTAATAAATAAACAAATGTGTATAAATTTCAAACGAAAACCTAGCGACATAGCCAAATTAAAAGTACTACCCTCCAGGTCTCACTATACAAATATATCCATAATGCTTTTCTCCATTATGCTTAGATGCTTCAGATATCTTGGAAAGAAACTCATTAAGAAAATAATAGATCCTCTAATCCCATCAAAGCATTTAATAAAAACTAATTTCAAGAAAGAATATCAAGAATCAAATACATAAGGTTAACAGGGTACTTTATCTTTTCAGTCTAACAGAAATCATGATTTTCCCATTCAATCTACATGGATATGAACAAAATCACAAAGGAAACCCTCATAGTTTTGGGTATACCACAAGCACCAGATTTCCAGGAATTTGTAGTGGAATGAGCTGTTCAGGAGGCACATTTTTTTAACATTAAAAAGAATCAACCATTCTACAGAATGCCAAACAGAAGCGACTAGAAGGAAAAAAAAAAAAATGCACCTGCAAGGCTGTTAGGGTTGTCTCCTGACCACTGAATGATCAAGCAATTCTTGTTGAAGTGAAACCTGAAAATATATAATCAAATCTCAAGCACTTAATCTCAAGAATTGTAATGAAAATAGAATGTTATCACAGCTAACAAGGTCAATACATAATGAATATAGAGACTGCTAGAGATAGCACTTCTGATAACATGAAATAAGCAATATCAATACAATGAGTGAGTTACGTCCAAAAATCTTACCAATAAAAATGAATACATATATGGGCATATGGTTTCATGTAGGAACAGAATGAGAATGAGCACAGTGGGCATTTTTCAGTAAAATGTGCATATTATTTACCAGGACAAAATGGACATCCTTCTCTAAAGGGTGGGAAATTTCCATTCCTATCATATATCTAGGTATATGGCTCTATGCTATTAGAGATTAGAAATCTCTTTTGCATAAATGGAAACATTAAAGGTTACCCTATTGACTTTAGGACACACAAAATACATAAATTAGCAGTCAAAATTCATATCAAAATCTATGTTCTTATGTGAATTATGAGTTACCAAAGAGGAAAAAAAGATCAAAAGCTTAGGGTGTGTTTTCAATAACGGTTTCTCATTTTACTGAAACACAAAATGCTAATAAAATGAGTCTGTTGCTTATTTCATTAAAATGAATTTAGGATACACAAAATGCTAATAAAATGAGTCTGTTGCTTATTTCATTAAAATGAATTTAGGATACACAAAACACAATGTTTGCAAATACACGGAGGTTTGAGAAACAGCTCAATGTATTTTTGGAAATGCGGAATATATTAGGAAACAAATAATGCTCTCCTACTTCGTTCAATCTTCTACTACATTTGGTCACTTGTGAATATTAATCTGATCACTTATGCATAGAATCTTCACTGACCATATTTCATCAAGATGTATATTGTCTAAAATATTTTACCAGACACATTTTATTGTTTTTGTTCTCAAAAAACTACTTTTGGGCAACGCTACCAGATGACTTTTAAGATTTAGAAAATACAAAATTTGAATAATCATTTTCATTTTTCCAAAATGATTTAGTAAATTCATTTTATAAAAACACTACCAGATGGGCCCTTAGTAACCAAATGAATCTTAATCAGTAAGACCAAGAGAACATTAAAGTTAATTGTTCAACAATTAAGATATAATTGTTCAATCAAAATGATACTAACCTATGCACAAAATAGGGGGCAATAAGACCGGCAACGGCATGGGCAGGGGCCAACTTTCCAAGTTTGCTATCCAAACCAGGTGCAGTGGCCTAGAGAATAAACAGAATAGCATCCAAGAAAATAAAGAAGTTGTATGAAACTATACTCAAAGGCAGTAAACTAAATTCAATTGTTTTGCTCTTCATTGACCAGAAAAATGTAACAAACCTCTAAAACATTAGTGGACCAGGCCCTTTGCCTTATATCCATCAGGTTCATCCCTGCACCATCAGTTTCATCAATACAAGCATATGCCCCAATGAGAAGAGACGCCATAAAAGAGCTGACAAGGGAGATCCTCTCAGTGTTTTGATAAACTTCTGGTTGTGTCTGAAATAACTTCTTAATCTGAGGGCCAGTGAATCTTTCATACGCACGTGATCCAGTGATTTGAGATAACTCCAGTGGACCTCCAACAGCCTTCTCTATCTCTCTACACTCTGATGTTGTGCTGCTGTCCATCCATATCGGCGACTCCCCTATTGAAAAGGCATCACAAAGTTGTTCCACCAATTGTTTCTTGGGATCCAATGATGATAGTATTGATGAACTACCATTCTTCCAATAGACACTACCATGTTGCTGTCCACTACCAGATATGGCAGTAATTTTTCCAAAATCCACATTTGAATTCGAGAGTTTATTAAGCATTAGATCTAAAGCTTCAACCCACATCAAGGTGGGTGAAACAATTCTTCCATTGATGGAGGGGTCTCTGTAAATTCCATCTTTAGTTTTGTAATGGGGCAAATCAGTGTCAAAATGAACAAGCTCCGAAGCCACAATGTTGAAGTTGGAGTCTAATACAGTTGCCTTCAAAGACCTTTAAAAGACAAAACAAGAAATAAAATAAAATTAAAAATGTAGATCATATATTATGATTTCAAATGTAATTTCTTAATGATAATGAATAAGCCATGGAAAAACCAAACAATGAAAAATCAAGAATGGAAATCTTCAACCAATAATTTGTATTCACTTCATGGAAAGAGTTGTAAATTCTATGTAAATTAGGACGAAATATAATAATAATGATAATAATAATTATAAAAAAAAAAAAAAAAACAATGGCAACCCACATAAACAAAGAGAGAAATTTTTTAACTTACTGAGTAGAGCTGTCGAATCCGAGAAAATAAGAGCCTTGTGGGAGAGAGAAATCCGCCATTGGAACCACCACCAAACCCTTTGATTTAACAGTAGAAACAATACTTTGAACTGAACAAGAAAGAAGGAACGTGGTTGAAACTTTAACTAATCAAATGATCATATTAATAATCTATCATTTTTGATGAATGAGTTACCTAGTAAATGTGCTTTGGCAAGGCAACCATGAGAAGTGAGAGCGATAAGAACTCAACTTTATATAGGGCAACGATTTGACATCAAAATCACCCACCAAATTCAAATCCCTTGAAATCCGAAAATTTGGATGTTATTTCAACTTTATCCATTCTTAAACTGATACAGTTTTTTTGGTAAATATTAAATGGAAAAATTAGTCAAAATGTAATGAAATATCCATCTTTAAATCCCAAAAAATCAGAAAAGGATAGGATTTTAAGAAAACAATATTTCAATTTTATCCTTTTTGGATCAGTTAGCAGATTCAAAGAATCGCGGGTTAAAGCGTAAAATTGTGAAATGAAATAATCCATTTTTTTTTTTCTAATAGAGTAATGAAATAATCCTTCTTTTTTTTTTTTAAGGACATGAAAATAAGAAACAATGGATAAACTTCTGTATTTCAACCAAAAAAATGGATAACTTTTATATATAGTATAAATATAGAATATAGTATTTATAAACTTCCATATTTCAACCAAAAAATGGATAAACTTGTATATATCGTATAAATATAGAATATAGTATTTATCTTTTGTCTATTTTTATCTAGTATATAGATAAAGATAAATATAAGTGTAATAGTATATGTACATAATTATGTATACAAATATATACGGATAAAGTAAAAAAAATGTACATAAATAAGAGTTAATAGTTCGTAGATACTTAAACAATACACATATTTATATTTTGATCCTTTAAAATATATTTTTTTAAAGCTCTTGTTCTTTAACTACGTTAAGTAGCAATTTTAGTCCCTTTTTAGTATTATCTTGAGATTTTTTAGTAGTTTTAGAAGGTGGTAGTGTTTTTTTAGCCATTTTCGTTATTTTACATATGTATAGTGGTACATATAATTAGTATATTATTTTCTTTATACGCAAATAATCGTCAATAAATTGACAGATTATTAAAAAATGACCAAATACTACTTATAATGTAATTTAAGCGTGAAAACATGAAAATAATATTTTAGGAACTAAAGCGTAAATATATTTGTAGTTAAGAAAGGATCGAGCTATTAACCTTATACAAAAAAGTAAAAGGTCGCTATGGAGAAAACAATATTTGGTTTTTTGGTTTTTGATTTCTTTTCAAATTAAATTTTGCTTAAGCTAGTTATTTTCTAATATATGAAAATAAATATATTGATTTGGCTAGACAATTTAGTGGTCTGGTTGGATGAAAAATTAATTGGCTAGATGAGTGATAAATTTTTTGGAAAGTTGTGTTTAGCCAAATATATTGGACGAACTACGACTCATTGGTAAGATATTTTGCTTAGACAGTGTCAAGATGGAGGGAATCATTGATCGAATGTTTTTGCAATAATAGCTTAGATGAATTTTTTTAGGCCGACTAGGTAATTTGCCAAAGCATAAAAGATTTAGAGAGGTCATTGCATCCGAATTACTCTTGAAGGATAGGGTTTCAAAGGATAGTTCTAGAAGAGTTTTATAACTCAAAAAATCAGATCAAATTGAATTTGTCATCAACCCTCAAATTGTGTCCAGCTTGGGTATAATAAGCGCTATCAGTCAATTATTATCCTCATTTCACCAACTATGCTGATTGTGGAGGATGTCATGTTAACTTTACCGATTTTGCATGCTATAAGATGAAACGACACTCAATGTTAAGGCCCCCACTAGCACATCAAACTTCATAGGATTATTTTCTTTAGCTTTTCTTATAGCTTCCAAAAAATATAGTCATTCTATAGTTTGTAGGTATTCAATGTTTTTTTTATTTTATTTTAGTAAGTTGAAATCATATTTAATAAATTAGTTTTGTTTAAGGTAGTTCATTGAACCTTTAGTTTAAGTATTCTCTGTAAAATAGTTCAAATCGTTTGTGAGAAGTTAGTTTTTATTAATAATAATTTTATTCAAGTTTCTCTAATACAAATTCCTTTTATATTTAGAGTGGCAGATTATTTATTTTTTAACAAACTTATTTTTTAGCACGCGTCGGTGGGGACATATTGCTAGAATCACCATGGTAGAAACCAGATCAACCACAACAGCCAAAAAATCAACTAGCCTCAACTACCATTGGTGACACCTCCTGTGTGAATGAAAAGAAACTAACTAGCCTTACAGCAGTTGGTGATGTGAATAAGAATAAGGAGGCGAATGAACTTGTCACAGAGTTAAATAAGTCTTTGATCATGTCGTCGATCAATGACTTTAAATACTATATTAGAGGCCTGGTGACCAAGTTATTGGAAATGGAGAAAAGATCAGCTAAGTTGGTTAATTAATTGAACACTCCCAGAGGAATATAATAGAAGGTATAAGGTGTATTGAAGGCTCTATAGAGAACATGGCCAATAAAGTGGCCCAGTAGACATAATAACAAATTGTTGTTGTCATGGTATATCTACAGTAGGCCATTCTAGCTGCTATGGAGAATACTAGGAGGTATGTTCTACCCTTGGCTCGTTTTGGTTACCAGGATCAGCACTACCAAAACAGAAGAAATAGTCAATGTGAAAATTATAAGATCAAACTAAACGATTAAACTAGGAGAAATGATGATGTCGTCGGTCAAAATGGCAGGTAAAACCTAATTGTCAAGTTGGAATGATTAAACGTTTGATTGAAGAATATGTTGGCTCGACTTGCAAGTGTATTGGTCAGTATATGTACAGAAGGCCTTATCCAGAGGTAATTGAATGCATGGAACTTCCTCAGAACATCAAATCTTTTGATTTCACTCTATTTTTGGGAGAGAAAAATCAAAACACTATCGAACACATCAGTTGCTTCACAATTTAATGTGGCGAAACAACTGCCAATGATTTTCTGAAGTTGAAGTTGTTTGCCAGTACTCTAACTAGCTTAACTTTTATGTTGTTCATCAATCTACTGACCAATTCCATTCACACATGGTAGGAGATGGAGAGGAAATTTCACGAACAGTTTTATAGGATTGAACTAAAGGTATCGATGGCAAACCTTTCTCGTCTATATCAGTAGGAAAGTGAGACAGTTGAAAATTTTCTAGCACACTTCAAACAATCCATAATTTTGGTACCATTTAGATGTTCAAGAAAGAGAGTTTGTAAAATCATCTATGAGCGATCTGAGATATAGACTTAAGGAGAAGTTCGTAGGGATAAAGTTTGGAGATGTGTTCAAGTTGGTCACTAGGACCACTCAATATGAAGAAATTTTGAATGAAGAACATGACATAAGAACTCATCAAAAGGAACTTATTACAAAGATCCAAATATTAATATAAATCCAATAGAGATAGAGGACCATGAAGAACATAACACGACTGAGATTGAGTTCGTTGAAGTGGTAGCCACAAGGCCATATACATGTAGAGCCTTGGTCATAAAAAACTCTTCTGCTAGCTAAGGAGACCAAACCAAATATGAACGACTCTAAAAAAATATTTTCTTTCGATATTACAAAGGTTGACTGGATTTTTTACTTGCTTTTGATCGATAAAGTGATTAAGTCACCTGAGGTCCACAAGATTCCATTTGCTGAGGAGATTAAAAAGAGGTAATACTGTAAATGGCATCACTTATGGAGCCACGTTATAGTAAATTGCATCCGGTTTTGAAACGCTCTTCAAACACTAATCGAAAAGGAAACTTTGAAGTTTTCAAAAAAAAAATGAAATTAATGGTGTTAACAACAACTCTTTTCCTATGATTGGTGTGAACATGACCATAGCCAATATTTCAAAATTACCTCAACCTAAAGCTAGAGTGGATTTAAATTTATTAACAAATAAGAACAACAATCAATTTGAGAGACTTGAGAATGAAAAAGATAAGAAATCTCATAAGGAGAAGCAGTTATGCATATGCTGCAAATATGAGATAGAGACTGAGATATGACTAAAGAAAGATGTTAAAGGCAAAGAGAATGCCACATTTGAATCACCATCTGAGAGTCATGGCCTTTATAGTTTTAAGAGAAACGCTAAGACTAAGTTAGTTTTTGGTAGACTTAGTAGTATGATTCACTGAGTTCAACTAAGTTATAAAATTGTGGCCAAAGAAAAGACTACAAAATGAACGTTGGCCAAAATCTAAATCGTAAGATGATCAAGTAATTCTAAGGACATCCAAGCCCATCCTAGTTTAAGAGTTACTATTTTCTGATATGCTAAACAATGTATATTATCCTAGAAAGTTGAAAAGAGTTCACAGTAACTCTTATGTGAAAAGTATGAGAATAAAAATTCAAAAGTTGGATTACTAGGTGCACTATCTGGAAAGTTCGAATACTATGTCCAGTATTCAAAACCTTCAAGCCATCATCACTATCTTATAAAACCTACTAGATGGAATTTGGAAAAACCAAAGTTTAGATGCAATGTATGTCCACTAGTAAGATGTATTGAAATATGTGATTGGACATTAAGGACTTTCAGGTCACCTATTATAGAGGTTGGCTGACAATATCAAGTGGGACCAAAATCTTATCGTCCCTTTACTCGTCCAAAAAAAAAAAGGCTTTGAAGGAAGCATGCAGCGGCTCAAAGAAAAGGAAAAGGCAACTAGAAATGGAGATCAAGTTGGGGATGAAAGAGATGAAATAGTTAATGCTAGCTGAAACTTCTAATGCTAAGGACAAAATGATTGATCCTTTAGCTGAAATTTCTGAAGCCAAGCCTGCTGACTCCTTAGCCAAAATTTCAAAGGCTGAGACTATTGATTTTATGGCTGAAACTTCTTTGGCCAGTGATATGACGTGCTTAAAGAATTGAAATCCACTTAGATGAAATGTAGGGTAGATTAGATATCTTAAAAAAGATAACTTACAAAGGAGAAGTGATTTAAGTGACTTCTGAAGGAAAAAAGGAATGAACCTCAGAGTTTTGAAGAGGTTGGAGATATTATATATGAAAAGACAATAAAAGATTGACCTATCAAAGATGATGATTTGACAGCTTTTGCATCCAAAAAGGAATTAAAAGCAAAACTAAAATTTGGATCATTGGAAGAAACTGGATGTGACATATTAGTATTATTGTTGATTTTTAAAGCTCGGGCAAATCATTCGAGTATGATGGATGGAGTTGTTAAGGGAGAAGGAATCAATATTCTTAAGATCATAATGGAAGGATCAGGTATGGGCCGACAATGACTAAGGAAGATGGAGTTTGAAAAGCCGACAAAGAATGTAACACAATATCTCAAGCCACTCTATATATGTGCTCACATTGATGGCAGGCCTGTCAATCTAGTATTGGTAGACAATGGTGCTGTCAACAATATCTTGCTAGCGTTCATGATGAGACAACTTGGTAAAGAAGACCGAGACTTAATCCTCATTGAATTGACGATGACTAATTTTATTGGAGGAGTTGCCAAGGGCAAAGGAGTTTTACTAGTAGAACTCGCTGTTGGAGGCAAAATATTGATGACGGTCTTCTTTATGGTGGAATCTGAATCACACTACAATACTCTCTTTAGGCTGAGATTGGATATATGCTAGTCTATGTGTACCGTTTTCACTCCATCAGGTTTTATTGTTTTAGAATAATGAAGAAGTCGAAATGGTCAAAGCTAATAACTAACCATTTATGGTAACTACCAATGTTGTCGAGGCTAGGTATTTTGATGATGATATATGCCTTAACAAATTTTTCAAAAACACTAGGTTTAATTGCCTTGCTGATATTACTATTTTAAAGGACCAATGGATACTGTAGTTACTAACGAATGAAACTTATGAGGAGTTGGACTATCTTGTCACCATTCAAGCATCCTAGTTGAAAAC
Source organism: Rhamnella rubrinervis (assembly GCA_007844105.2). NCBI lineage: Eukaryota > Viridiplantae > Streptophyta > Magnoliopsida > Rosales > Rhamnaceae > Rhamnella > Rhamnella rubrinervis. The sequence continues at coordinate 4,953,350 of CM017583.2, read as the reverse complement.
AAAAATGATCCAATGATTACAAACCCTATAAAAGAAAAATATGAGATTGTTGAAACCTTAAAGAAGAAGTTGAGTATTTATCTAGTTGACAAAAAATTGGGCTTTATTTGGCCATCGACAAGGCTGAACGTGTATGAAAAATGTGGCTGAAGAAGAAATAAAGAAGGAAGAACTTCAAGCCAGTACCTTTGAAGATTGATGATTCCAAGGCCAAAGTTCAAGAGCACTTATTAATAGGGCGAGAAAAGGAACCTTGACCAATATATATAAGTAAGTAATTGGAACTTGATTTAGAGACCTAAATAATTGAACTCCTCTTAGAGTTCAAGGATTGTTTCGCGTTGAGTTATCATGAGATGTCGGCCTTGGATAGAAGGCTGGTTGATTACCGATTTGAGTATGCATTAATTTTAAAAATGTGAATTTGACAATGTTGAAATACAAGTATCCAATGCGAGTGGTCGTTGTTCTAGTAGATGGGGTGATTAAACATGAAATCTTGTCCTTTATGGATGATCATTCAAGATATAATCAAATCTTTATTGCCAAAGAAGCCATTAAGAAAATGGTGTTTAGATGTTCATGAGCGATTGAAACATTCAAATGAGTTCTCATGCCTTTTGGGTTAAAGAATGCAAAAGTAACTTATTAAAAGGCTATTATTACAATTTTTCATGACATGATAGGACATTCTATGAAGGTTTATATTGACGATGTGGTGGTTAAGTTCAATCAAAGGTAAGATAATGTGGTTGACTTTAGAAAAGAATTCTTGAGGATGAGGGATAAGGAAATACAGACTGAAAATGCATCCTTATAAATATACTTTTTGGGTTTCAACTGACAATTTCTTAAGTTTTTTGGTGCATCAACATGGGATTAAACTAGATAAGAATAAAACTCTAGTTATTATAGAAGCTCAACCTCCCAATAACCAAAAAAATTGCAGAGCTTGATATGAAAGATTAACTTCGTTAGAAGATTCATTTTTAATTCATCTTGGAATATTCAAGCTCTATCTGCTTTTGTCAGATTAAAGAATCAAGAAGAGTTTTGGTGAGAGGATCATCATCAAGAGGCCTTCAGTCAGTTAAAAGAATACTTAACTAAACCTTTTATGCTGATGCCCACTTACAGTAATGAGCCATTTATCTTGTACATCTTAACTGCAAAAAATTATGTAGGAAGTCTGTTGATCCAAGAGAATGAGATTGGGAAAAAACAGATAATCTACTATTTGAGTAGAATTCTAGTGGCCATAAGCTTAAGTATTTACCTATTGAGAAGTTATATCTAATATTGTATGTTTCAGCCACAAAGTTAAGACATTATATGTTGCCAACAACAGCTTTCATAATGTTGAAAATTGATCTTATTAAATATATGTAATGTTTATTTTCTTTTCCATGTAGTTGACTTTTAATCAAAGTCAACATTTAGATCGATATCTGCCACATCATATTTTTTATTTGGTTTTATGTTAACTAAGACTAACTTGTTTGTTTACTTTTAATTAATTAATTGTGCTTGTATTTATTTGGTTGGTCAAAGTTAAAAGTGAACCCTGCCACATCATTACTTGAATTGGTAAGGGGAATGATTGGGATATTATTATTATTATTTCATTTTTGTAATTGTACTTCAGTTTGTAACTTGTAAAAATAAGGTTTTTGTCTTGGTTAAATGAGTGAGGTAGGGTCACTTGGAAGACCAAGTTAGAATTTGGTAAAAATGAAGTAAAAAAAGTATCTGCTTACATCATCCCTTTTGAAAACCCTAGCCTCCCTTATTTAAGACCTTTTTTATTGGAACCAAACCCCATTCTTCCCTTTGGCCGCCGACCACCCCACTAAAGAGAGATAGAAGAATGTTTCTTGGAAGAAAAGAGTGAGAAAGTGAGTGTTAGTGAGGGTTTTTCAAGCTTTTTCAAGAGGAAATCAACTGAATTTCAAGAAAAGGGAAGAATCTAGAGGGCTGGCTATTTCCAGCAACTTTACTGAGGTTTTTCTCTTGCTTTTCAAAGGGTTTAAGAGAGGTTTAAGCTTGTGTTTTGGCTTGGATCCTCTCCTATTCAATTTCTTCTTGAAACCTCTTTTGATTTACTTGGAAAGTGCATAAAAATTCTACCTTTGACTTGGTCTACGTGTGTTTTAAGGAGATTAACAAAAGCTCCAAATTTGTGCATGTTAGGGTTTTGAAGTATTGGAAAAATTTCTGCACTTTTTGGTATTTTTATAAATTTTCAATTTGATATCTTTATACATGGCCGTATTACTGTTTATTTGTCATTGTTTTGCTAGAAAATTTCAATGGGTTTGCATTTATAAATTTCAGCTATGAGGGGTTAAGAGTACCTTTGGCAATTTCTTCAAAATCTTAATTATTTCCCTTGTTATACATGTTGTATATTGGTGGTTTTTGCTGGAAATTTTGGGATGTATGGGCTGTTTATATAACCGGCCATGTGTGATGAGTTTTATGCTAAAAAATGGATGGATATTGCTGGAAAATTTTAAGGTTTGATGGGCTGTTCATGACCAGCCAAGTGTGACACTAATATGATTGAAAAAAAATGTGATTTTTGTGTCTAGTTTAATATTTTGTAACCAAATTAATTTCTATATTCACTTTATCATGGCCAATCTTGCTTTATTTAGTGTCTAGATTGTTAAAATTTGAATCTTATACTTAATATGGTAGTAGATTTAGTAAAGTTAATATTTTTATCACGGTTTATAATCCTGAAAATTATTTAAAAATGAATGTAATATTTTTGCAAGTAGATGCATATTTACAAATGGTTTTGGAAATAAATTAATCTTGTTATTATGGAATATATATATATTTGTATATGTAAGTATATATATATATATATATATATATGTATAGTTGAATTTATTTGAACTATAAAAATTAGTACTTATACTCATACCTATATACCAATATATATATATATATATATGTGTGTGTGTGTCTTTGTGAAATGTCATGAGCTTGGGAATTTTGTTATGGCCTGTGTACAATTTAATTGTAGTGATTAGATTCACTTCTTACATGGGATTGAATTGAATATTATGGTTATTCATACCCTAGGTATGAGAAAAGAATTTTCTAGTTAAAGCAAGAGCATCCAGCTGCATTAAAACATGTCATGAAAGTTTTGTCGTATGCAGGGAAACTCTTTTTTCTCAATCAATCATGTTTTAAAAGTTATGCATTGAAAAGTCATGGCCATGCATACGTAGTCATTTGTAATTAATGAATGGAGTTTATATGAATGAGATTATATGAATTTTTTGGTTAAGGTCCCACTAACTAGTGAGTGGAGAGATTAGATTTTCGTATGTGCACACATGCGAGCGTATTGGTATATGTGGTGATTGTAACCCCAGCATTTGCATGATGCGGATGCAAGCGGGTTACCTTCCTCACTCACACCGTTTCCTCTAAATGATTAAGTGTATAAGGATTTCCTTGAAAGCATGCATGTATGCTGCTTTAGGAAATTAAAGATGTCAATGGGTAACTAGCTCCAGCGTAACTAACCTTAAGCTAATCGGAAAGTCCTACGAACATGAATTTTAAAAAAGGTCATTGCATAAATACTTTTGGAAAAGACTATATTTTGCATATGTGTTATGACTGCACAAGAATGTTTCTTTTAAAAGGAGTCAAAGTTCTACAGATATTGACATCCCATATGTACATTGCATTACACTATTGCATACATGTTAGGAACCTGCTGAGTGATTTTTCACTCACTCATATTTGTTTTCATGTGCTTATGTAACTCCGAAAGCTTAAGCAATTTGGCACTGATGTGGTGGACCAGCGGAGGAAGACATTAGTACAAATTAGTTCCGCACCGCATTTTTTTTTTCCTTTTGAATAATATTAAACTTTGATTAGAGATACAATTTATTTTTCTTTACGCTGTGGGTCTTTTGTAAAGAACCGTACTTGTTTTTAAGTTTGAAAGTACTACGGTTTATCCTTTATGTTAATGGTTTGATTGTATCCTAAAGAGTAAAGAAAAAAGATTTTACGGATCTCAGTTTTGTCCAAAAGGAGCCGTTCTTTTAAAAATCATTTCAATTGCTTTTTGAAGTAACATCTTTTTAGTTGGGTCTCCAGACTTGGGTAGAGGGTTATTATAGTTTTTGGTATCAGAGCTTAGGTTTATTAAAATTTAATACTGATTGCCTACTCCAGTGTTTACTCATACGCTAAAGGTAGATTACTTTACTTGTATTTGGTTTTACTCGATTATTGACTATGTGCCTTTATTTAGTTTACTGTTTTAAAATGGGTTAACAAGTTAGTACTTTTTTGTGTGTCTTGTGCAAGCGGAGCTATGACCTAATAGAGATGCATGTTCCCAAGAGACCAAAGTTGAGTCCGGAGTTGACATTCTCTCAGAGGGACTTAATGGCTGAGCTTCACCAAGCCGAGGTGGAGATTGAGAGTTCATTTGACAAGTCACGCCAACGCCCAGAAAAGGGAGTCATGGTGCAGGGAGAGCCATCTCATCGCATGGTAGCACCTAACCCCGCATCATCCTCTAGAGTTAACTACAAGAAGATCAGAGTGTTTAAGGAATCACTGCACCAAGAGTTGGAGCGGAAGTAGCTTGGCATAGCTAAGTTCCTAAGTGGATTTACTGTTGCTGTACCTCTACCTGATGATCAAGTGTGTTATATGGATTTGAGAGAGTTGGATTAGTTCCAGAAGGACCATGGTTATTTGATGTATCGCTGGTACATGGATCAGCATCAGAATGATTTTGGTGAACAAGAAGCTCTTAACGATCATTTGGATCACATTGGAGTTGAGATTCCATGTGCAGCAGAGATTCCACGCGCAGCAGAGATAAGCTCATAAGAAGAAGACCCTGAAGAAGAAGAGGACCCTAAAGAAGAGGAGGATCCTGAGGAAGAAGAAGAAGACCCCGAGGAATTTCTAGCAGACTAGTTGTTCTCAGCTATAGTAGTGGTGGTGGTGGTTTAATTAAGAGGTGTTGACTATGATTGTATATATTAACTGTTATCCATTCTCATCTATTATATGACAAACTTTTTTTAATTGAAATGCTATCTAAATGTCATTCTAGGTTGTTTGTCTTTTATATCTATATTAATTATTTTGTATGGTATGTTATTGTTTCAAAGATACCACGTGGGAGACGGTGTGCTAACGACACCAATGAGAACAACATGGAAAATTTGGCGAGCCAACTGCTTAAGGCTCTGGCAAGTATCGCGGGCCAAGGATCACAATAATTTAGCAGAATTAGTGGAGTCGTGGAGCAGTTCAAACGATTTCATCCTTCCGTATTTGAAGGATCAACCAACTTATTGGTAGCTGAAAATTGGATCCGTGATCTGGAAAAGATCTTCACACTAATGGATTGCCCTGAGTCTCAGAAGGTTGTATGCACTTCATTCATGCTCAAAAAGGGCGCTAGCCATTGGTGGGATATGGTCAAGCAGGCCTATAATCTCGAAGAAAGCCCTATGTTGTGGACCCAGTTCAAGGAGTTGTTTCTGAAGAAGTACTTCCCTATCGTGAAGCAGGATGAAAAAGAGCCTAAATTTTTGCAATTGACTCAAGGAAACCTTTTTCTAATCGAATATGAGCTAAAGTTTAACGAACTTTCTCATTACGCGCCACATTTGGCAGATACTGAAGAGTGCAAAGCGAAGCGCTTTGAGAAAGGATTGAGGTCAAAACTTTACAATGCCATAACAGTGCTGCGACTACCAACTTATGCTGAAGTACTGTCGGATTCAATTAATCGCAAAAGATCATACCCCAGAAATGATCAAAGCTCTAATACTCAAAGGAAGGCTTGGGGTGGAAGTAACCAACATAAGAGGAAGGCTGAAGGAAGGAAGTCAAATTATAATTGCAATAGCAACGACAGCAAGAAGTTTAAAGGGAGCGGTAACCGACCTAGCATTCCTCAGTGTCAATTGTGCGACAAAAATCATACCGTAGAATGCTGGAAGAAGGCTGGAGCATGCCTCAAGTGCGGCAGAACTAGTCACATGATATGAGATTGTCTTGAAATAGGAAGAAGAAGGCAGCAGCCCACTCAAGGTCAGGTGTTTATGTTGTCAAGAGAAGAAGCTGAAAAAGATAATGCTACCGTGGTGTCAGGTACGATTTCTTTGCATGGATTGGACACTTATGCTTTATTTGATTCGGGTGTCACACACTTGTTTGTATCTAGACGGTTTGCTTCTAAGCTAGCTTTAGAACCTGTTCGTCTTTACAACGACTTATGTGTTGCCATACCATCTGGTGTTAGTATGTGTGTCTCGCTGGTGTTGAACTCCTGTGAGGTGTGTCTCTGAAACGAGAAGTTGCAGGTTGATTTGATCATATTGGATTTTGATGTGATATTTGATATGGACTGGTTGTCTAAGAGTAGAGCTTGCATCAACTGTAAAGAGAAAAGAATACTATTTAGCCCCAAAGGCAGCCAGCATTTTGAGTTTGAAGGGTCAAAGCCGAGACGGTAACGAAGATTATTAACTGTCTTGCAAGCACTGAGGTTTTTGTGTAAAGCCTGGCAAGGATTCCTTAGTAGTGTCTACAACAAGGAACTGACAGCTCTGAGACCGCAAGATGTCAAGGTACTTCGTGATTTCTTGGACGTGTTTCCTGAAGAGCAACCGGAGTTGCCACCGAATCCAAAAATAGAGTTTACCATTAACTTGGTATCCGGATCTGCACCCATTTCAAAGGCACCCTACAGAATGACACCAACAAAGTTGAAGAAATTGAATGAGCAATTACAAAACCTTTTAGATAAGGGTTTCATCAAACCCAGCGTTTCACCTTGGGGAGCACCAATTCTGTTCGTTAAAAAAAAGGATGGTTCAATGTGGCTGTGCATTGATTACCGTGAGCTCAACAAAGTAACGATCAAGAACAAGTACCTATTGTAGAGGATTGACGACCTACTCGACCAATTTTGAAGGAGCAAGTATCTTTTTAAAGATTGATCTACGTTCAGGATATCATAAGCTAAAGATCAAAGAAGAGAATAAACCAAAGAGTGCTTTTCGAACAAGATATGGTCATTACGAGTTTATGGTAATGCTATTTGGGTTGACAAACGTGCTGGCGGTATTCATGGACTTGATGAATCGGGTATTTCATAACTACCTAGATAAGTTTGTGGTGGTGTTTATCGACGACAGTCTAATATACTCAAAGTCAGTTGGGGAGCATAAAGAGCATCTGAAGGTAGCATTGCAGAAGTTTCGAGAGAAACAGTTGTATGCCAAGTTTAAGAAATGTGAGTTTTGGCTAGAGAGCATCACCTTACTTGGGCATGTGATTTCGAGCAAGGGAATCCAAGTAGATCCCAATAAAGTTGCAGTGGTCCAAGGGCGGAAGCACCCAACCAATGTTGAGGAAGTTAGAAGTTTTCTGGGTCTAGCTGGGTAATATAGCAGATTTGTGCAAAGATTTTCAAAGATTGAGATGCTGATGATGTAGCTGTTGAAAAAGGAGAGCAAGTTTATTTGGTCCAAAAAGTGTGAAAAGAGTTTCTTGGAACTCAAGAATAAGATGATTTTAGTGCCTATTCTCACTCTATCGAACGGTGAGGATGATTTTTTAATCTACAACGATGTTTCGGGTAAGGGTCTGGGTTGTGTACTCATGCAGAATAGCAAAATGATTGCTTATGCTTCACACTAGTTGAAACCGTATGAACACAATTACCTTACGCAGGACCTAGAACTTATAGCGATGGTGTTTACTCTGAAGATTTGGTGTCATTACTTGTAAGGAGTAAGGTGCGAAATTTACACTGACCACAAGAGTCTTAAGTATTTCTTCACTCAGAAAGAGTTGAATATGAGGCGAAGAAGATGGCTGAATCTGGTAAAAGACTACAATTGTTCAATCAACTATCACCCAGGTAAGGCAAACAAAGTAGCAGATGCACTGAGTTGGAAGTATGCAGGTTTCAGCGGGAGTTTGGTTATTAACCAACCACACATTTTGGAGGATCTAAGAAGAATGGATATTGAATTAGAAATCAAGAAGAAAATCTTGGTGGAAGCTTATTGTACACCCTACACGTTCATCCGAGAGCTACCAAGATGTACATAGATATCTCAAAAACCTTCTGGTGGTTTGACATGAAGCGAGACGTAGCAAAGCTTGTGAAGCAGTGCTTGACATGTAAACAGGTAAAAATTAAGTATCAGATACCATCTGGTTTGCTAAAACCACTATTGATTCCAAAATGGAAGTGGGAGAACATCGCCATGGATTTTGTTGTGGGGTTACCCTCGTTTCAGCAGGGCAACGATGCTATTTGGGTGATTATGGACCAACTTACAAAATCGGCTCATTTTCTACCCATGCGCATGACTTACTCGGTGGAGAGATTAACTCAACTGTATGCGAATGAGATTGTGTGACTGTATGCCAATGTTGAAAAGGTTTGCAACATCGTTTTGAATTGAAAAAAATACATTCTATTAGTGGAGTTCGCTTATAATAATAGTTACCCTTTCACCATTGGGATGGCTCCGAATAAAGCTCTTTACAGAAGAAAGTGCAGATCTCCATCACATTGAGATGAAGTTGGTGAGAGAAAGCTACTCGGACTAGAAATCCTATAGTAAACTAGTGACACAATTAACAAGATAAGACAGAGTATGAAGGTTGCACAAGGTCGACAGAAGAGTTATGCCGATAATTGAAGAAAGAATCTAGAGTTCGAAGTTGAGGAGAAAGTGTTTCTCAAAGTTACACCATTAAACGGGGTAATGAGATTCTGTAAAAAGGGGAAGTTAAGTCCTCGTTACATTAGACCTTTCAAAATATTGTAAAGAATTGGAATTTTGGCTTACCGTTTAGCGCTACCACTCAAGCTATCTGCCGTTCATGATGTTTTTCATGTGTCCATGTTACAAAAGTATGTGCATGATCCCTCTCACATCATCGAGTATGAACATCTGGAAGTCAACGAGAATTTGACATACGAGGAGAAACCAGTGAAGATCTTGGATCAGAATGATCAAGTACTTCGTAATCGGGCAATTTCACTTGTGAAAGTACTCTTGCAAAACCACATGATTGAAGAAGCCACTTAGGAGCGAGAAAATGAAATGAAAGCCAAGTACTCATCTTTATTAGAGTAAGTGCTCAAACTCCATAAATTTAATTTCGAGGATGAAATTTCTTTTATGAGGGGTAAGTTGTAATGTAAGTTTTCTTTTCTGTGCAGTTCACTTTTGGTCAAAGTCAACTCTAGTTAAAGTCAACATTTAGATCGGTATTTGTCATATTATAATTTTTATTTGGTTTTATATTGACTAAGACTAACTTATTTGTTTACTTTTAATTAATTAATTGTGCCTGTATTTATTTGGTTTGTCAAAATCAAAGATTAACCTTGTCACGTTATCAATTAGATTGACAAGGGGAATGACCGGGATATTATTATTTTATTCTTTTAATTGTATTTGAGTTTGTGACTTGTAAAGATAAGGTTTTGTCTTAGTTAGGTGAGTGGAATAGGATTACTTGGAAGACCAAGTTTGAATTTGGTCAAAAGTAAGTCAAAAATGTGTCCGTTTACATCATCCCTTTAGAAAACCCTAGCCTCCCCTATTTAAAACCCTTTTTGTAGAAACCAAACCCCATTCTTCCCTTTGACAGTCGACCACCCCACTAAAGAAAGAGAGGATAGTGTTTCTTGGAAGAAAAGAGTTAGAAAGTGAGGGTTATTCAACCTTTTTCAAGAGGAAATCAACTAAACTTCAAGAAAAGGGAAGGATCTAGAGGGTCGGCCATTTCAAGCAGCTTTATTGGGATGTTTCTCTTACTTTTCAAAAGGTTTAAGAGAGATTTAAGCTAAATAAATCCTATCTGTTCTTGTGTTTTCATTAAGAAGTCAAAATCCGAATTTGTAATTATCGCTATTTTTGTAGATAATTTGAATATAATAGGAACTTCTAAACAACTCTCAAAAGTAATGATCTATTTAATGAAAGAGTTTGAAATGAAGGATCTTAGAATGACACAGTTTTGTTTTGACCTATAGATTGAGCATTTACAAGATGAGATATTTATTCACTGTCAACTTATGTAGAAAGGTTCGTAGAAGGTTTAATATAGATAAACCAAATCCATTGAGTACACAAATGATTGTTAGATTGCTTGAAGTGACAAAGGATATTTTTCGTCCACGAGAAGATAATAAAGAGATTGTTAGTCTTGAAGTACAATATTTAAGTGTAATTAGCGCAGTAATGTATCATATGAATTATACTCAACCTGCTACAGCTTTTCCTATTAATTTATTAGTAAGATATAGTTTGTCTCCTGCACAACCACATTGGAATGGTATTAAGCATATTTTCCTTTATCTTTAGGGAACAGTTGACATGAGATTGTATTCTCTTAAAGGATAAAAAACAACACTTGTTAGTTTTGCATATGTAGGATACTTGTTTGATCCACATAAAGGTCGTTCTCAATTAAGATATTTATTTTTGTTAAATGATATAACAATCTTATGGCGTTCAACAAAGTAGACAATAGTTGTCACTTCTTCAAACCATGTTGAGATCATTGCACTTCATAAAGCAAACAAATAATGTGTATGGTTAAGATCTATTGTTAAAATCTATTACTCAACATGTCATAAGAACGTGTCAATTACTTGTTGATAGATGTCCAACCATACTATATGAAGATAATGCAATAGGTATTGCTAAGATAAAAAGGAGGTTATATAAAAACTGATAGAACTAAACACATTTCCCCGAAACTCTTCTTCACACATAAACTTGATAAAGGAAAATATATTGATATTTAATCTATTTAATCAAGTGATAATCCTATAGATTTATTCACAAAAGCACTTACCCTCTCAACATTTAGGAAATTTGTACACAAGATCGAAATGTGTCAATTGTGAGATTTGAAGAAGAGTTAGTTTTATCATTATAAGGGGGATAATATGCGGCTGTACTCTTTTTCCCTTACCATGATTTTATCCCATTAGATTTTCTTGTAAAGTTTTTAACGAGGCAACATCAATGCGTATTATAGGGCATCCAAGGGGGAGTATTATGATATTATTTGTTGTGGATGTCTATCATCTATTATATAAGATAATAGTCAATATTTAGTTCTATGTAGTTATCCATACTAATTATCTATATATTTGTAAATATCTAAAATTATTTTGAGTCTATAAATAGGACTCTTCTCCTCTTGTGTATGATTGACTGAAGTAGTAAGATTTTCCCCATTCATATTGTTTCCTATTTTCTATTTAGTTTTATAAGAGTGTGTATATTATGGTATTACTTGTTATATTCAGGCTAGCATATAATATATGTGTATAAGTTAGAAAAAACAAAGAAGATATAAAAGAATGTGTTTTAAAAGAGTTGCTGTGTAATTCTATATCTGAGTTTACATGAGAGTCATGCCTATTATATATTTGGTTGTCTAAATATGTATCATAACATAAATCAATTTGTCAAAAAAGTGTTTTGTATATTATAATATATCATATATCTTATATCGTAATATATCACATATCGTAAGATATGCAAATATGAAGTTTCTGAGAAATAACTCAGTTTCTCATCACATTTGAAGAATACAATGTACATGTATATATAGGCTAGGCTAGAAAAGAGAAAGAGAAAGTCAACTCTAGAACAGCTAAGAGACAGGAAACAAATTACAGCTAAGAGTTAGGGTATCAAATATCTATCTTCTAACTTTAACCTACCTAATAAATATCTATCTCCTAACTTTAATCTATCTAATAAATGAAGATTTATCTACACTCCCCCTCAAGCTGGGGCATATATGTTGATCATTCCCAACTTGCTTACTAAATCTTCAAAGCTTGGTTTATGCAAACTCTTGGTTAAAATATCAGTTGTCTGTTCCTTGTAAGGAATATAAGTCAAACACACACTTCCATTGTCAATCTTTTCTCTGATAAAATGTCAATCAATCTCTACATGTTTTGTTCGATCATGGTGGACAAGATTCTATGCCATACTCATTGCTGCCTTGTTGTCATAATATAACTTGACAGGAATATAGTCACACATCTTTAATTCACCAAGCAATTTCCCTATCCATATCCCTTCGCAAATACCATGAGCCAAGACTCGAAATTCAACTTCTGCACTGCTTCTAGCAACTACTAGTTGCTTTTTACTTCTCAAAGTTACAAGATTACCCCAAACATAAGTGCAATAACCTAAAGTAGATCTCCTATCTATTGAAGATCCTGCCCAATCCGCATTAGTGAAGACTTCTATCATTCTATGTTCTCCTTTTTCAAAAAATAGTCCCCTACCAGGAGTATTCTTCAAGTATCTCAAAATTCTATAGGCTGCATCAGGATGCTTTTCCTTAGGAGAGTGCATAAACTAACTAATCACACTTACAGTAAATGCAATATCTTGTCATGTATATAATAAGCAAATGAGTTTTCCCACCAATTTCTGATATTACTCCTAATTAACCTCCTTTTCTCCTTCAAGATCCAACATAATATTAGGATCCATTGGTGTCTCCGCTGGTCTAGAACCTAACAGACCCACATCTTGAAGTAGATCAAATACATACTTTTTTTGTGTGACAGTAATTCTAGAACTGCTTCTAGAAACCTCCATGCTAAGAAAGTACCTTAGAGTTCCTAAATCTTTTAATTCAAATTCTCTAGTAAGATACTTCTTTAAATTATCCAACTCCTTGTGATAATCTCCAGTGACTATAATATCATCAACATATACTATAAGGATGGCTATTTTACCATCTTTAGAGTGTTCGTAAAATAGTGTGTGATAAGATTGTATTTGGATAAAACCCCTTCTCTTCACAGCTTGTGTAAACTTCTCAAACCACTCTCTAGTAGATTGTTTTAGGTCATAAAGGGATTTTTTTAATTTGCATACCAAGTTGTCTTTTCTTTCAAATCCGAGAGGAGCATCCATGTAAATTTCTTCATGAAGATCACCAATTAAAAAAGCATTCTTGACATCTAATTATTGTAATGGCCAATCAAGATTGGATGCTAAAAAAAGGAGAACTCTTACTGTGTTCAGCTTTGCCACTGGAGCAAAAGTCTCTTAGTAATCAATCTCATATGTTTGGGTAAAATCTTTAACCACCACTCTGGTCATGTGTCGATTAATACTAAATACCCACTTACAGCCTATTGTTTTCTTCCCCTTAGACAATTTTACTATCTCCTAAGTACCATTTCTCTTCAAGGCATCTATTTCTTTTTAAACCGCTATTTTCCACCTTAGGTCAGTAAGGGATTCTTGTATATACCTTGGAACTTCTGTTTCTAACAGTACGGTGGTAAAGACATAAAATTTAATAGACAACCTTGCATAGGAGACAAACCTTAATATAGGATGTTGTGTACAAGATCTGGTCTTTTTTAAGAGTAATTGGAATATCTAAGTCTAAGGTTTGGCTGTCATTATGTCAAAGGTATTCAATAGTATTTGCAGGATTTGGACTCGGATCAAATTCTTAGCTTTACTGAGTTTCAGATTTAGCACTCTTTTGAGGATGCTTCCTATGTGAATAAACAAGCAATGGAGATGAATAAGAAGTTACTCCCCCTGTTTTCAATATTTCACGTTGTTCAATAAGTGGCACAATAGGTTCAGATTGCACAATCGGTTCATATTCCATATTATATAGTAAAGGTAAAGATGGAGGTGAGGAAGATGATATAGATGTTGTTGTTTCAAGTTCATTATAGGGCTTATCTTCTCCAAAAATCTCCCCCTTAAGATAAGTTTTTTGAAAAAAAGGTTGAGACTCGAGAAAGGAGATATCCATGGATACAAAGACACGACGAAGGGAAGGAGAATAACACTTGTACCCACGTTGAGTAAAGGAATACCCAATGAAAATACATTTGGCTGATTTAGTGTCAAGTTTGGATTGATTTTGTGAATTGACATGAACAAATGCAGTACAACCGAATGTTTTAAGGGGAAGATAGATATGGAACGAAAGGTTGGGTAGGTTTGGAGAAGGGTTGCCATTGGAGAAGCAAATTGGAAGAGGCATGCGATTTATGAGGTAAGAAGCTGTAAGAATAGCTTCACCCCAAAGATATTTTGGAAATGCCATTGTGAACATCAATACTCTAGCAACTTTAAGGAGATGAAGATTTTTCCTTCCTACTATACCATTTTGTTGAGGTGTATCTGGACATGAACTTTGATAAATTATGCCATTGGTGTCAAGATAGTGGCCAAGAAGAGAGTTAAAAAACTCTTTTCCATTATCAGTTCTTAGAGTTTGGATAGAGGTATGAAGGCTTGAAAAGTTTTGGCAGCTTCAGATTTGTCTTTGATGAGATAAACCCAACAAACACAAGTGTGATCATCAACAAATGTGATGAACTATTGTGTACAAGAGATGTTTTCTATGCTAGAAGGTCCCTATATATCACTATGAATTAAAGAAAATGGATGGGATTCTTTGTATGGTCTGGTTGGAAAAGATGTACGAGTATGTTTAGCAAGATGACAAATTTCACAATTGAAAGAATTGAGATTTTTATTGATAAACAGCTTTGGGAACAAGTGCTTGAGATAATGAAAGTTGGGATGGTCTAATCTACGATGCCACAACATGATTACATTAATATCTGAAACAGAGGAAGATTCACTTTCAACTGCTGTAGCATTCTTCATCCTTAAAGTAGTAAAGTTCACCTTCTTCTCTAGCACTGCCAATCATCATCCCCGATTCCTATTCTTGAATTTCACAAGAAGTGGCAAAAAAATTAGTAATGCAATTAAGTTCACGAGTCATCTTGCTAATGGAAACCAAATTATAAGTCAAATTTGGTACATAAAGTACTGAATAAAAAGTAATATTCTTTGAGAGATAGATTAATCATTTTCCAGCAACTGAAGAGTATGTACTATCAGCTATCTTAACTCTAGAATGCCCATGAGATGTAGAATAAAAGGAGAACAGAGAAAGGTTACAAGTCATATGGCCAGATGCCTCAGAATCTAGCATCCAAGGAATCATATTGTGAACATCAAGGGTTGTACCTTTATGGTTAGAATTACTAACAGCTGCACTTGCATTACAAAGTGTTGGCTGGCTCAATAATTTTTACAATTGTTCCAGTTGAAATTTATTTAGAAATACTCCATTAGGCTCATTGTTGGAGCGGATGTCATCAGTTTTTTCCTCCAATATGACTTGAAATCCTTTGCCCTTATTCACTCCATGAGGCTTCCAATTTGCTAGTTTTTTGTGAATATCCCAATAGGCGTCACAGGTGTGTCCAGGTTTGTTATAGTGATTGCACTAAGGACGTCCTCCTTGCTGATTGCCTTGCTGGTCTTTGTAGGAATTCCTTACAGTAAGAGCTGTTGTCTCGGTGGACCTTTCGCCAACTACAATAATTGGTGGATCATTCTTTACACAAAGCATAATGCGCCTCCTGCTGGCTTCTCTCCTTACTTCAGCAAATGCTCATCGACGGAAGGTAATGATCTGCGCCCCAATATCCTTCCTTGCACTTCATCTAGTTCCTGATTCAAACCAGTAAAAAATTCATACAATCGTTCTTTCTCCAAATGTTGTTTAAATTTCAAATTGCCTTCAAGATCTCCCCAATCAGCTTCATAATTTATATCCAACTCTCGCCAAAGTATTTGCAATTCATTATAATACTCTGTTACATCCATATTTCCTTATCGTATCTCTTTCAACCTATTTTTAATTTCAAAGACTTGAGAAGCATTCTCAAGATCAGAGTAGTTTACATGCACAACATCCCGGATTGCTTTGGCTATTCGGAGAAATAAATATGTTCGACTGATATGAGGTTCCATTGAGTTAATCAACCATACCATAACAATTGAGTTCTTGAGCTCCCAATTTGCATACATTGGATCCCCTATATTGGGTCGTTTAATTTCACCATTGATATATCCTATCTTCCCTCTTCCTCGGATAATTAAAAGAATCGAGTGTGACCATTGAAGGAAATTTTTGCCATCTAACCTCTGATTGGTAATCTGTAGTGACAATCCTTCACCAAAAGACTGCGAAACCACTGGTGACTGAGTGGATTCTGATGTAATAGAGGAAGTTGCGTTGGAACTCTCCTTCCCAGAATTCATTATTTGATAGACTTAGGTATAACAAAGGGCTGTGTTTTAAAGGACTCAGCAACAAGTCTGAGACTGAGACAAATAGTGATGAAGATGAAGACTGGTAGGAATTTGACAGTAACCAGCCAAATGGAGAATTTTTTTTCCCAAGATAGCTTTGATACCATGAAGTTTCTGAGAAATAACTCAATTTCTCATCACATCTAAAGAATACAATATACAGGTATATATAGGCTAGGCTAGAAAAGAGGAAGAGAAAGTCAACTCTAGAACAGCTAAGAGACAGGAAACAAATTACAGCTAAGAGTTAGGGTATTAAATATCTATCTCCCAACTTTAACTTACCTAATAAATATTTATCTCCTAACTTTAATCTACCTAATAAGTGAAGATTTATCTACAAAATATTTTATAATATATAAAAATAAAAATATATATTATATGTACAATATAAATGTATTTTTAAAAATATAAAAGAATCCAACTATTCCATAGGCATGAAAGGTAAAATAATAAAAAAACATAAACATAATATATTGGCATACTTTTACAGACAAAAACAACCTACACACCTACCACAACCATAAAAAAAAAAAAAAAACTTTGACACATAATACCAGAGATTGATAGGCAACAAATAGAGCAATTGTAATAGAGAATACTAAATAGAAGGAAACAAAAATGGATGGAGATTTCACTTATCTTAAGATGTTGTAAATTCCCTTAAATGCTAATAGGCTAAAAGAATGTTGGCTTTTGATTTCCAGCCCAGTTAAGAATGAATTTAATTTTACTCTTTTTCTTTTTTTAAATATATCTTGGAAAACTTAGATTTGATTAATTTTAGAAATTAAAACGTCATATATTTGTTAATGAATTGTATCGCTATATTGTGAATATTGGATATATCGATTATATGCATTATTATATCAGACGATACAATATATTTTACTATACAATTTAAGTTATATATAGATTTTCCATCGAGATGATAGATATTGAATGATATGTATTGTGTATCATACGAAACTAATAACTATGAAATAACAACATCAATTGATTACTCATTTTTGTTTTCTTTCCTTTCATTTTTATTAAATAATTATCCAAATAATAATTATCATAGATATTATTATTTACTTTCGTTTCCTTTCTTTTCTTTTATTTTTTTTTTCTCTAATTCAATCTAAACATAGTGTTACACTTTTTTTTTTACTCCCAATTAATAATATATTTGAAGGTTAAAAATAGAAATTTTCTAATGTGATAAACCCAACTTAGATAGAATGATTTTAATCCATATGGATAAGAAAGTCAATATACTAAAATTGGATTATCTCCCACTTACATTCTATACTAATACTACAAATAGTATAAAATCAATTAAACCCTAATTTTAACCTAAAAGCTAAATCTTGATCTTAACTCTAAACTTAATCCCTAATTTTAACCTCAAAATATAAATCTTAAATTGAATACTAGAGTATAAATTCAAATATGAACCCAAGTTATAAAATTTGTTTATTTAAACCTTGATTATCCTCCTGTGTGCATTAATAGGTTGATGTTGGAGGATGTTATGGGCCTGTAGGTTGACGTTAAAGGATGTTATCTGGGTTGTTAAACCTCATTTTACTGTAAATTTTTTTTTTTTTTTATGGATTTGTTTACCCTCATTTTTACCACATAAAAAAAAAAAAGTATTGTTTTGATTATTAGACAAAAAAAAAAAAAAAAAACCCCAAAGGATGACAGAAAAAAAAAATTGAGAGCAAAAATTTTAAACAATCTAAATCGTGTCACTAAGCCCATATATTAAAAAAATTAAAACTTTAAAATTCATTCTAATTAAAGCCACTAAATTGCGCCTTAAGTTAAACTCAAAAACTGAACTCTAAAACGAAGAATCTAGCAACCAGTTACCTTGCTGCAAATCATATCCACTTCAACATTAACGCGCGCCATCACAAATCCAAGCAATCCCAGCCTCTTACAATTACCTTAATATACTCTTACACTGTCAAAATTAATGGACTTGAAGTAACGGTGAGGGTGTTTATGATATTTTTTAAACTTGGAGGGTGCGGATGAAATTCAACCAAACTGCAGGAGTGTCCATGGAATTAACCCTCGTAAATTTCTTAATGCGGCCTTAAACCAAACTTGAAGTTTTCACGGTCGGAAAACTCACCCGCCATTTGGAGTAGGCGCTGAAGTTCCTTTGCAATTTTGTTACTCTCTGTCACTTCTGTTTCGCTTTCCTTTGCTTTCTCTGTCTTTCCCTTTCTGACAGAAAAATGGAATCGGTGTTTTCTACTCCGAAGCTAAAGCCTCCTCACTACACAAATGGTGTTTCTCGTCCTCCACGCTGCTTAGCTTCTTCTCTGGTAATGAAACCTTCCCGCCCGCGCTTCACACCCCATTTCAAGAGGATTCGTTGCGAGTTCGATAGCAAAGTCAATGGCGTTCTGTCCGGCGACTCCGACCCTCGCTTCCTTGACCGTGTATGGGGTTCTGTTCTCCTTTTGCATAGTCTTATTCTCTTATTCTTCCCTATAAGAAGCTATTTGTTATTTATTTCTCGTATTTCAGATCCTTTTGTGGATTCTTACCTAAATTTGTTGTGTCTTGCTCAACGATTATTTTATGAAGACTCTATGTGTGTGTTCTTGGGATTTTTATGGAAACAAAATGGACGATTTTAGTATGGAATTGTTTTGCTTTGTCTAGTTATGTGTTCGGGAAGTGGGTTTATCTCATGCCCATCTCCAAATTTTCATATTCAGGACTTTCACTAGCAGATATATTTGTGTTTATGTAGGTAAATCTGTTTCATTATACTGGAAGGTTTTGTAATATTGGTTACATTTTGTGCTTTTTTTAGCGTGTCTTTCTGTACTATTGATAATTGATAGTCCTGATCCCTGTCAAAATGAATGAGAGTGAAAGTTCAAAAGCTGCTTCATAAGTGACAATTGGTTAGGAGATGATAACGTCTTTTGTTGCATTTCTAGCTCTAGGTTATAATAACCTAGATCACTTTACTGTAGATATTACATGTAGAAGTAACATATTCCATAGAGCCTTTTCCTTGTCTTGGTGAACTAGGATTAGGTTCAACAAACTGGTTCCATGTGATTGTACGGATACCGAAGGTGATGCTTGCACAAGTGCTCAGCACTTAGGCATTGCTTCTGCAAATTGGTGTACTTTAGTTAACTAATGTGTATACTTGAATTAGACTATCCATTACTCATTTAGGCCATGCTGGAAGAACTAGATTCTCAATTGGATAATACAAGATATCCCCAAGAAACAGATACCTTTATTTCCATACCTGTTATCTATTTAATCTTGCAATCCCATATGCAGGTTCATTGGATAAAAATGTACTCTAAATCCGTGGTTCATGCTACATGAGCTCTGGTATGGTTATAGAATATGTTTACATGTTTAAGCAGCATATGTGTTGCTTTCATAAGTTGTCCCATCCAGTAAGAGGATTTAATACTCCTACCTATTCTGGTATTTTTTTATACTGACATAAGTACCCTAGGGTAAAATGATTTGTCCATGTAATGTAACTTTGTTTACATTCATAGAATTTAAACTGTATCTCAAATCATCAAATCTTGATAGTAATCAAACTAAAATATTCAGTTTGTAGACATAATTAAACCAGCCACAATTGAATCTGTTAATTTACTTTTTTTTTGGTGAATAATCTGTTAATTTACTTATAGGTTAATAAGTCACATATTTTTTTCAATATTTGTTTTATTTTATTTTGGGACATGTACTAATTTTATAATGTATTTCACATTTATATTAGCTTCTTCAATATAACTTCTGTATGAGCATTATTGCTTGGATGCTAATTGACATTATGGTTGCTGAAAATGTAGATTAAATCTAACATTATTCTCTTGGTCCCAGCAAAGAGCATTAGAAGCAGCAATGAATGATATTAATAATTCATTTGGGAAAGGAAGTGTTACAAGATTGGGCAGCGCTGGTGGAGCTTTGGTGTAGGTGTTTCTGACATTATCACATTAATCTTTTTACAATCACCCACATTAATTCTCTTTCTTTTTCCTGTAATATGTTTAATGTTGAAAGCAACATAGCTTACAATGCACCAAATCATTTTTAAGATTGCCAAGAAGATAGATCACATGAAATTTTTCTATTGTAGTGAAACCTTTCCCAGTGGTTGTTTGACATTGGACCTTGCCTTAGGTGGTGGTCTCCCTAAAGGAAGAATTGTAGAGGTAATTCTTTTTGTGTTTTATCATGCTTCTCTTTTAATTTTCTTCTTTGATTTTTGTTACTACATCTTTTGTTTAAACAAGATTGTTACATATCTTATAAATCAAAGATGTCTTGGTTTGTGAGAAAATCCAAATTATCATACGCACTGAATTCTTGAAAAATTAGTGTATGTGTGTGCAAAGAGGATTATATTTGTTTTTTTCGAAAGATGAGTGGTGGTGGCAAGACCAACTTTTTTCTTTTAAATATTTCCTTGGCTTTACGGATTATCAAGTGCAAAATATTCATCTATCTGTAGTATGGTGTTATTCCAAATTCTTCAATTTTTTGAAACTTTAGTTTCTTCAGCAATCCAAATGATGTAGAAGCTTTTGAACTGTGTTTTTTTCAATCAAGTCTTGTAGAAGGGCTGGTTGTTAATATGAATTTTCTTGCATATCCTACTATGATTTTCTGATTAATGTTACTCTACTCTATTAGTTTTTTAGCCTTCTTGGCCCTTGCATAATTGGAAAGCGTGTATACCAACTAAAGTAGATGTGATATTTACATAAATGGAAGACCTTATGCTTGTTTGTGTCCGTTGGTGTGCTATATATGGTTAAACAGTGGGTCTATTGATCATTTATTCCTTCAATGTGAAGCGGCTGCTAATTTCTGGTCTTAGTTGGTGGAGGAAGCTTTTATATCTTTATGTGCATATGCTTCAAAGGAGAATAGGAAATCCTAGTTTCTTTAATATTTAGTAGGAAGAATGTGGTGCAGTTTAATCATTTTATTTTCTTTAAGGATTTTTCATCCTCTCTAATTTTGTGTAATGTGTTTGTTTATTAACAAAAAAAAGTTTTCTCTCTTACCTTTTGTTTTTTATTTTGGGTTTCAAGTTAAGTTTTCTATCTTATAGAAATATGTGATGTTGAGAGACCATTCTTGATTAATGACAACCAAACTGCATTTGTAAAGGAGTGAGTTGACCGTTGATAGTGGAACTTAGAAACCTACTGCTTTTTTTAAGGTTTCATATTTCAGAGAAAATTGCAAAAGTTACTCCTCCACTTTGGCACTAAAGTCAATATTGTTCTTTAACTTCTTCTTCCTTCCATTTTTTATCTTAATAATGTCAATATGAAGTTTAATAATGTGGCAGTAAAACCCTTTATTGTGAATTTCGTTAAAATTTTATGAAATTAAATTGAAAAATTGAGAGTAAATTACTTTTGATAGTCGCTTGGAAAATGTAATTGTGAACAAAAAGTTGTTTAAGTGTTTTGGGATTGAATATGGTTGAGGGGAGATACTTAAAATTTACCCCATGTATTATTAATAAATCGAACTTTGTTAATTTTAATTATATAATTGTTTCCAAAAAAAAAAAAAAAGAAAAAAAAAAGAAGGAAGAAGGAAGATAAAGGAGAGAGGAGGATAATTTTCCAGATCAGAATTGTTGCTCTAGTTTAATGATTTCCCAAGAAAATTAAAATTTTGAAATAGTAAAATGAAATAACTAATGCAGCATAACAATGGTGAGAACCTATTAAATTAAGTTTGTATTACAATTATTTTTGTCTTTTGATGTCCATGATATATTTTCTTTGGCAGACTAGTAAAAAGGTACTATAATTTGCATCAATGATTATCAAGTTCTGATGAAATAGTTGTTGAAAACAAATATTTAGAAAATAGACTTTTGGATATGAAACCATGGAAAAGGTATTGTGGCTTTCAAGTAGAAATCTTTGAAAATTGCCATTTCAAAGCTATTTGAATGTTTTGTCAAACAGCTTTTGGGGTTCACATATGTCTTCTGTTCACTTTTCCAGATATTTGGACCAGAAAGTAGTGGAAAGACCACTCTAGCACTCCATGCAATTGCAGAGGTTCAGGTATTATATTTACATTGTTTCTTTATTATCTAGGATAGGGGAGACACCTCCTGTGAATTCTTATATTAGTAGTATGTCAAGTATGGTTTACATTATATCTATGCAGAAGCTAGGAGGAAATGCCATGCTTGTTGATGCAGAGCATGCTTTCGATCCAGCATATTCAAAAGCATTGGGGGTGGATGTAGAAAATTTGATAGTTTGCCAACCTGATCATGGCGAGATGGCACTTGAGAGTAATTTATTCTTTTTTTTTTTTTGTCCACACATTTATGAAAGAACTTGTTCAAGGATTCTGATAGCAGTTGATATGGCAATGGTTTGATGATTACTCAAGTTGTATCATATCTTCTTGATGTATATATTGCCTCAAGTATGAAAATACTTTTTTTTGTATGCCTTAACTTGATATATATATATATATATATGTTGATTAAGTTTCTGCTATCTCAGTTGCAGATCGTATGTGTAGATCCGGTGCCATTGATCTTATCTGTGTTGATTCTGTCTCAGCTCTCACTCCTCGAGCAGAGATTGAAGTGAGTGTTTTCTTTTCTTTCTGTTTTTATTTTGGATAAATTATAAAGCGTCCCCCAAAGTTTTCTTAAAGTTTCAGTGTGCTTCCTATAGTTTCAATTGCATCAATACCCCCCTTACCTTTCAAGATGTTTCAAATAACAACCCATGTTAGATGGGTTATTAAGTTTAGCAGTGAATTTCAGGTGCCACACATATGAACCATTTTTCACATTTAACATTCTTAATTGTCGTCCCATTCCTCTTGTAAAAATAGAGACCACTGAAGTCTTCCCTTTCCTCTTGGAAAAACAGAGACCATTAAAGTCTCCCTGAATTTCAGCTCTTCCTCTGCGATCTCAGGAACTAAAATTAGCTTGTTATTTAGATGAAAAAAAAAAATGATTTGAAGCTCAGGCATGACAACATCTTTCATGCCCTGAGAAATAAGAGTGGATAGTGCCTCTTGTTCTCCAACTGGCACACCTATGTATGGGAATGGAGCGGTGGTAACTTTTTCAGAAGTTGCAGTCTGCGGGGAAGATTGTATTTTAGATGTGGTGGCTGAAGGGCCATTCATCAGTGTTCCTGATGTATCTAGCACATTAAATGATTGCCCTAAAGTATGTGGGACGTCTTGAAGTCTCATGTGCAGCTTGAAGAGCTCCCACTGTCTATTGATGATGATCAGACACCCATCTGGATTTTTATTAAAAAATTCGATCTTGGTAGGGACATTTGCCTTTGCAGCCTTTTTCATCGGATGCTAATATTTTGTGTTCTGTCCATTACGAGTGGTGGCATTTTCATTCTCATCAATTCCTTGTTGCTTCAGGTCTCCTTCCTTGAGATCAAAGAGGAAGAGCTTCTGAAGTCTTTTAGGGTTTAATGGCCTCTGAATTTTTCAGGAGCAAAGGGATGATTATGGAAGGTGCAAACATGAAAATGTTTCACGCATATGGCATGTGATATTTACTATCAGAATTTCATTCCATGACCCAGTCTAATGGGAGGGAGTTATTTAAAATGTGTTGAACGGTTTTGGGTTGGGGGGCAGGGGAAAGGAGGGGGGAAGGGGGGAGGGGGGGGGAGGTGGTGGGGGTGTGGGGGTGGGGTGGGGGGAACATTAGTGCAATTGAAACTATAGGAGGCTTGAATCTTTAGGGGGGTATCTTATAATTTTTCCTTTATTTTTTATTTTTTAATTTCTTTTCTTTTAATTTGGTGTTACAAAAATAGGTGACATTGCCTACAGCTGACTCCTTGTAGTCTCGATATGTTTGTTATAGGGTGAGATTGGGATGCAGCAAATGGGGTTGCAGGCACGTCTTATGAGCCAAGCTTTGCGTAAAATGTCAGGCAATGCCTCAAAAGCTGGTTGTACTCTTATATTTTTGAACCAAATAAGATATAAGGTAGTTTTTCTTGAATAGGTCTAAACTTCTCTTTAGCACATGGCATAGGCGTCATGTGATTGTTACTATTGGTAGGAGCTAGTTCCATTTAATTAATTTGTGTCATGAAAGAATCTATAAGTAACATTGATTTTAATTGTACCCTCCAATTTTTTATGAACCTAATTCTTCTAGAGACTAATGACATTATTCACGGAATTTTTTTTCTTATTTTTTTTATTTTATTATTTTTTTTGGTTTTTTAAAAAAGATTGGTGTGTACTATGGGAACCCAGAAGTGACAAGTGGAGGAATTGCACTAAAGTTTTTTGCCTCAGTTCGGCTTGAAATACGTTCAACAGGGAAGATAAAGTCTGTAAGCACTACAGCTTTCTTATTTCATTTGTCAATAGCTTTGATAAATTAACATGCTTTTCTAGGTAAGTCATTTAATTAATTTCTATTTATAATATTTGCTAATTAAGCATGAATCCATGATGATTAGGCTAAAGGAGATGAGGAAATTGGACTTCGTGTTCGTGTAAGAGTACAAAAGAGTAAGGTATAGTGATGTCTTAATTTGTGAAGGTTGTGCCCCTTGCTTATATAAGGTGTTACTTTTTTATCTTGTGTTTAAATACTTCAATAATTTATATTTTAAATTATGATGAATGTGGTGCAATTTATGAATGGTTATCTTGATTGGAGTTAACCCATTTGATAAATAAGTCGTAGCGACTTGTATGACTACTGTAGCCTGAAATTGCAATTAATATGTTATGCAATTTATAAACAGGAAATGAATTAAATATGACGATATGTATATATATAGCTAATATATGATATATATTTACACTTATGATATATAGTTCTTTTGAAATCACATAATTGAAAATAAACATCATATGAATTATTCTATAGATGAAAATAATTTTATTATATCAGTCATTTGTTTCATGGGTCATTCAAAATTCTGTCACAAGCATTTAGAATAATTGAAATTGAGGGAAATTGATAATCACAACTGTAGACTAATTAACTTATCAATCCATGGTTAATAAAATTTAGATGACTCAATATCTCATTGGACCGCTAACACTCTGTAATTGCAGGTAAAAAATGAGTTGGAGTGTAATCACAGTCTCAATTCAGTGAACTGTTTGAAAATTTTAGTAACTAGGGCTGAGCAGAATTCGATATGAATTTCAAACCCAAAATATTAAAAAAAAATGAATTGAAATACAGTTTTGATTTACCGTAGTCTACTTATTTTTATTCAAATGACTCAACATTTAGTTGGGCCATTAACTTTTCTCTGTAATTGCAGGTAAAAAATGGGTTGGAGAGTAGTGAAGTCACAATATGATGGAACTATTTGAAAATTCTAGTAAATAGGGCTGAGCAGAATTCAAAATGAAAACAGTTTGATTGACCATAATCTACTTGTTTTCAGTATGGTTGAGTTCTGTTCTTTTATTAAGTTAATAAAAATCACTTCTATCATCATCATGTTTTGAAATGTCTAAATCAAAACCATTTTACTATGAAAAGCCATTTACACTCATAAAGACTTCATTTTTTTTTTGTTTTCTAATGCCTCTTTTACTTGACAAATACTTTAGTTATGATGTTCGTCTGTCTTGGTCAAGATATTAGTTAGCTGAAACTTCAAAGATTTTGACATTATAGGAGATTTTCATTTACAAATTGTGTTTGTATTTTATCCACTTCCAAGTATTTGTCTATGTCGCCTACTTTCTAAGTTTCTACATCTCAGGTTTCAAGGCCTTACAAGCAAGCTGAGTTTGAAATTGTTTTTGGGGAGGGAGTAAGTAAACTGGTAAGCTCATAAAAGAAAATATTTTTTATCCCCAAAAAAGGATAAAGATAAATTCCTGATACGTTTCCTCTTGCAGGGTTGTATCTTGGATTGTGCTGAAGTGATGGATGTTATAGTCAAGAAGGGCTCTTGGTATAGTTATGGGGATCACAGGTTTGTTGATAAATTCCTGTTCATAGTTTGCTTTTAAATAAATTATTATTGCCTAAAAGTATGCACCCTAATTGCTTTTGCCTTTTTCTTTACTTTGGTGGTCGATATTTTTGGTGGAATGGTGGATAGGACCGGAGAGTGTTCTGTTTTAGAAGGTTATGTTTTGGGAAAAGAAAGTGATGTTTCTCATTTTGCAATTTGCTGATGATACTCTTTTTCTGGTTACGTTAATAAAAAAGAATTATTGAAGGTTAATACATTATTGAAAGCATTTAATCATATTTTAGGTTTAAAAGATCAAAATGTTTTGAGTGTCATTTAATCATGATTATATTATTTTCTATGGCTTATGCACAAAATTTGTTCTTTATCCTTACTCTTCACTTTGCAACGTTGTTAGTGGAAAGAGATCTCAAATATTCACCTTTTTATTATTACTTTTTCCTTTCAATTTTGAGGAAAAAAGAAAAAGAAAAAGAGAGGTTTCAGTTGCATTCTAAAATGTGCTTGATCGTGAAATGGAAAAGTACAAAACTACTGCTTAATTCTGCCCTTTTGTTAAGGTTGGGACAAGGGAGGGATAAAGCATTGCAATACTTGAGAGAGAACCCTCTTCTTCATGATGAAATTGAAAAGGTTTGACTTTCTTTCTACATTCGATTGTGGTTATTGTTTAGCATCAGAGAGGCAATATTACTTGAATCATTATATATTTATTGTTGCTCATAGACCTGCTTCATTTTCATGGTGACATGGTGAGTCATTGAAATTTGACTGAAAATGAAAATTCAACTTGTTACATCACTTTGGAAGACTGAAAATGATTGTTGCAATTTGCAGATAGTTCGGTCCATGATGGCAAATGCTACTGGAGGTGGCCAAGCAGGTTCTCTGTATTCCAGGAGCTTACCTTTAGACCATCAGGATGATGATATTCTTGAAGAGATCAAATAAGAATAATCAAATTCTGCTATTTATCAATGTTTCCCATGTAAGGTGGAAGACTTAGTAGATTTTGTGCACACCAAAGGTGATAATTGCGAGTAACGATGATGAAGTTGACATTGTGGCTGTCCAGTGCAGTTATCCATGCAAGAAATTAGCATCAATACTGATAAAAGTGCAAGTTGCAGCATGCTGATTCGATTTTGGCAATTGTAATTTGATGGAAAGAGCACATGAAGTTTTGTGGCAAGAGAGGATTAGAATGGCGATGGAGCTGAGTCATGTATTATTTCAAGCTAATTTGGCTTAATCTTTTCCTGACCTAGCAATACGTTTAACTTTAAAACAGTTTTTTGGATGAATGATCAAGTAGGAGCTTTGTTAACCACCCTAATTTGGAATCGCAAAGGTAACCGAAGTTGAAAGTGGATGGACCGACATACCATTAAAAAATTTATTTATATGAGCTTGCTATGACCTGCAACAGAAAATGAAAGAAACGAGTGAAAATCTCAAAATATGGGCAAATGGGCAGTGTGTAATGAAAATAATAAAATAGTGGGAGACTATTATTATAAAGTAAATCGAAATGATAATAATAAAGAAAAAATGTGTTAGACGCTTTTAAGTTGGTGATCTCCACCTGTGCTGAGTGTATATATTTGTTGACCAGTACAAAAAATTTGAAGTTGTGCCTCTCTTATGTTTCAAAAAAATAATAATAAAAGAAAGTTTATTTCCAATGCATTGGTTTATCAACTCCATGGTTGATATTTTTGTGGGTTCTGTAGAGTCCTACTTGAGTTTTTGCAGAATCCCAAAATAACATAGCTTTAATTTCCATCTATCAGCTCCACCAAAATTCTAAGCCATTTTCATTTTTTTTACCTCAAGAGGTTCATATTTAGTGTTCAAAGCATTGGATTTGTAGTATATATATGGTAAAAAATGTGCCAAAGAGCAAATCAAAAGTAGACGAAAAAACCATATGTACTTGGATTATTAATTGGTCACTAGGTAGTCAAGGTGACCCTGTCTATCCAATACATCACTTTAACACAAATCAATACAACACCACACAATCCTGGATTCCCTTCGAATGAAGTATTTTCAAATGCATTAAATTGGTTCCTTGAGGAATAGGTCCTGTAAGATTGTTGTAAGGGGGCATTAGAAATTCCTAGTGGCACCAGCTGCTGAGTCCAACGATTCAAGGTTTGTCAAGTTTCCCAAAGATGATGGAATACGGCCCATAAGCATGTTCTTGGAAAGGTTTAGTGGGTGAAGGGCCTTCTAAGTTTCCAATCACTCGGGGTATTTGTCATTAAAATCTATTGCTTGAGAGATCACTGGCAGCAAATCTTTCTTGAATGAATATATAGTATCTGTCTACTCCGTTGTATGTTATTGTGATTGCACAAGGATAAACCAAGTCACCCTTTCGATTCCCAAAACATTGTAACTTGATTTGGATTTCATAAATTAATGTAAGATACTTGGTAATGATTTTTATAATTTTCATGGAATTCCAATTGAAGATGTATTGATTTGGCAACTCACCTTTGAAAGTTTTGTTAGACAAATCAATAACTTGCAATCAATGAACTCCAAATCCTTTTCGTTACGATCTTAACTCAGGAAGTATCCCCAACCAATATGGGAAAACATCTTTCAATTTATTGTTGTAGGCAACTAGTATTTGAAACATCATTCAGTTGGACAATGTACGTGGTAAATGTCCCTCAAATACTGATTATAACTTAGATTCAATCACTCTCAATTTCCTCTAGTTTTGCACATTTCAGGAAAAATGCCATAAGTTGTTTCTTAGATTCAACATTGACAAAGAGTCAATAGATTTTCATAAGCATCTCAGAATTGTGCCTCTGAGGTTGTTACTTGATAAATCAAGGATCTCAAGAGAACTCAATTGCAATATGATGGTGAAATTGCTTTACAAATGAGTGATGGTGGAGGAATAGTAAGTGGACCTCATATCATGTTTGATGAAAGTGATAAAATCTCCAATTTAGTTTGATTCCAAAAGTAATCAGGGAACTCCATCAACTTGCACGAAATCAGTACTAGAAACTTGAACTCTGGAACTGTTGCATTTGTGTTATCCTTTCTCAATGAACAGCGACAAATTGTTATGGCCTATTTGGAGACCGATGAGGCTGTAATTGCTTAAAAAACATGTTAGAAATTAACTTCAAAATATCATTCTCTAACAAACCCAGCAACATAGACATATCACAAAATAGTAGCCATATGTTTCTTATTGGATCCATCAACTAGAATACAATATTTGAAATCCCCAGTTTCATCACAAAGTTTACTTTGCACGCTGTCAGTAATAATTTTCAGTCGTTCTCGTTGAATCAAATAGTGACGTATACTTGGCTTTTTGAGACGCATTGTCCAGGACAACTTTAATAATTCTTTTTGTTCCCTGCAATTTGATCAATTCAATAAAATTTCCATGATTAGTTGAATTGATGGATTTATTATTACCTCTAAATGCGCACCCTTACATTGCTAGCCACTTCACACTTTCAATGACAATTTTTAAGAACAATTGATTTTGCATAACTATTTTTGAAGATTGCTTATTTATCCTTCTATCAATATGTTAAGATAGGTTTTTCAATTCCTGCCATTCATGCATAATTGTATTGTCGTAGTGCATTACCATCTACTTCATGCCTCTTCAGCGAACATGGGTCACAATTAACTTATCTCAATTTTGAAACCCTTTCATTGAGAATGTAATATGTTGTGCTGTATTGTGATGCAAACCTTTTAAGAAGATAGGCAAAAGAAAAAAGCATCATAAAACATGAGGCGGTATCAGGGGATCGATTGTTTTTATGTGAAAAATTGGTTGATAGCATGCTATGTCTTTTGGGGAATTCTTTTGGCTTTCCAAGGTATTCTTTCTTTGATTTTAATTAGAGGCTCAATTAGCTCAATTTTGTGAGTTTGATTGAATCAGTATTTACTTGTCATTTTTGTGTTTTCAGCTTATTTTAAATCCTAAAATTCCATATTTAACCTGAAATAAACCCTAGATCTGAAATTGGAATATGTAATTCCCAAATTATTCTGCATTATCAAAGAAGGATTTAAAGCTTAAGAAGAAGCTAAGGATGACTAGGGTTTGTTGTTAGATTTCTAGTAAAGACCTCGACAATTTTGCGCTTTCATTAAGAGGATTTATTGGTGTTGGAATGGAAATCGGCGATAATACTACAAAGAGTATCCCTTCTACCAACCTGACAAGATTTGAAACCTTAGAAGAGAGTTAGTTAAGATTTTCTAACACATTAGAAGAGGTGACTACATCTTTAGTGTAGATGATAATGGCTATGATAGAGAGGAGGATGGACGAAGAAAAGAAAAGAGAAGAAAGAAATTAGACGAACTTATGAAGAAAGACTACGATCTAATACCTAGAGGCATGAAAATTATTCTGAGGATGGGCATGAGGCAAGTATGAAGGTTGATGAGACAAAGGGGCCAAAGCTTAAGGAGGTAGTGATCAATCCGAATAGGAATCATGGGAAATTTAAAAGAGAAGGTCGGATTAATAGTGTTGCAATAAAAGTGGAGAGATGGCTCGATGTGAGGGAATCATTTAGAGCATGTAGTCATAGCGACCATTATGGAGGTATGGAGCATGATGAGAAAGAGGAGTTTAGGAATGAGGAAGAGGCATTATTAGCTAGGCAGGAGGCCTCATGGATGAGTGCCCTTTATGAGCGATGAAGGAACAATTGGAGGCATAATGAAGTCTATGAGGGTGCAAGAAGGGGAAATTGGCACCATGATCGAGGATTATGGAAACCAAAGGTAGAATTTCCCCACTTTAATGTTGGAAACGTACTTCCATGTAATAAAGTGGCGAGGGAAGATAGAGTTGCGACAACTTGTTTAAATTTAGATGGCAAGACTAATAGTTGGTGGAGATGAATTCAAACCAATTACGATAAAGAAGGACAACGTTTAAGGAGATATTCGAGCAAGAGTTAATGTCTTTGTGGGGGCCTATCACACATTTTCAACCATCATGACAAGTTACCTAAGCTCGGAGAGGAAGGTAGGGTACATGTTATCGAAGAATGTCACCTATTACAAACTATTATTAGGGTTGGCTAGAGGAGACATCAGTAGGGACATTCATTGAGGGGTTAAAGCCATGATTAATCAAACTGGTCAATTTGAGGGAATCGCACAGATTACTAGAAGCTATAAGGATGGCGGAGATTTTAGATGAGACCTTTGTATACTGAGAGGAGACAGGTCAAGGAGAACATGAGAAGTGAGTTCTCTATCACTTTGCTAACCAAGACTCCTTGCAGAAAAAGAAGTCAAAGGAGGTTTCTAAAAAGAAGGTGCAAGTGAGGATACAAAAGGGCTTACGCTTCAAATGGCAAAAGATGAGGCAAAGATCACTGATGCAAGGCCGGCCAACTATTTGTGATAGTGGGGTTGAGCGATGAAGATGGAGAGAATGGCAATGAGGTGGAGTCAAGTGATGCGGGAGAGCCAAAGTTGCTGAGTATGGTGGAAAGGTTTCCAAATTTTACCTTTGAGGACAAGTGCATTCTTACTTTGATTTGAGTGGGCTAGGTTGAGATCAACCTTTTGATTTTAATCTATAGCTAGGCTCAATCAGTTTAATTTTGTGAGTTTGATTGAATCAATATTTATTTTATCATTCTTGTGTTTTTAAATTATTCCTAAATCCCTAAAATTTTGTATTTGATCTAGAATAGGCTCTAAATCTGAAATCGGAATTCTTAATTCCCAAATTATTTTGTATTATCAAAGAATATTTTGAAGTTTGACAAGTAAGCTTAGACAATACCGGTTCTGAAATAAGGCCACCAATGTTACCAAGGCCCCCAAATTATTATTATTATTATTATATTATATATGACAATAATAGACACATCTTTAAAATGTCAAAAGAAAAAAAAAATATTTTGGAAAAGGTAAATATATAATATATAATATTAATTTAACAGATTTTGGTGAATATTTAATTACATTGAAAGATGATTATCCTAATTTTAGATAATATATTTTTTAATTTTTTGGTTATATTAATTTTCAAATGTTATTTTTCTCTCCATCTTCTTCATCACATTATATATCTTTTTTTTTATTTTTTTTTCTCAATCTTCTTTATGTTATTCTTTCTCTCATCATTTTCATCATTTTCAGACATTGATTTTAAATTAAGTTTCAAAGTTACTGTTTGCTCTATGCCATTTTCTCAATCATAAATTCTCACTCTACAATGTTTTGATTGGTATAACAAGAAAACTAAGTTACATTGTTCTATAGCTTTTATAATTTCATTATATATATTTTATTATTTACTGTCTTGTTTGTTATTTTTTTGTTTTAGTTATTATAATGTCTATTAGAAAATATCAATATGGCTTATAAAAAATTTAAAAATAAGATAAAAATCAAAGAGTTAATTCAATCTCATAGGGAACCCTTAACAAATTTATCAAAGTTAATCCAAATAACAAAACAGAAAATATTTCTAAAGATCTATTAAATAAATAACAAATTAATCTCACACAAACGAAAAATTTTAAACAAAGGAAGCAAAAAAGTGACAATGAAAATAGTTTTAGTGGTAATGAAGTGTGTAATATACAAACTAGTATAGAAAATGAAGAACATATTGAAATATCTTAACATAGCTTTGAAAATGTTTACAATTTTGAATAGTGGAAAAATATTGATAAAAATTTAAGGGAATTTTGTCTTGAAAGAGTTCCCTAGGAACAGTATCTGTTTTATTCAAACGACGAAGTTCCAGTTCTACTTGTGGGAGGGTTCAATCTTTGTAAAAAAAATGACTAATTAGATATAAAGACTTGACTTTTCACAAAAGATGAAAACTTCGGATACTTCTCTACAACATATTATATTTGAAAGTTATAAATGGGAAAATACATGATAGAAAGTGGCTAATTTATTCTAAAAGTTTTGACAAAGTATATTATTTTTGTTGTAAGTTATTTAAATCAAAACCTAGCACAAGTGAATTAGCTAATGAAGGAATTAAAGATTGGAAAAACATTGGTGCTAAATTTAAAAGTTATGAAACAAGTAATTAATAATTGTATTACTAATATGAGCACTTTGGCTAATTTAGAATTAAGACTGTAAAAAAGTAAAACAATTGATAAAAATGTACTTGATCAAATTAATAAAGAGAAAAGACATTGGGAAAATATACTATTAAGAATTATTGCTAACCAGTTTAGCATTCCATGGGACAAATGAGAGAATATATCAACATAACAATGGAAGTTTTTTAAGCCTAATTGAAATGATTTCAAAGTTTGATCCAATAATACAAGAACATGTTCGACGTATTCAACATAGTGAAATACATAGCCACTATTTTAGTCATAGCATACAAAATGATCTTATAGTCATATTAGCTTCTGAAATAAAAAAATACAATTTTTTAAAAAATAAAAGATGTCAAATATTTTTCTGTTATTCTTAATTATACTCTAAATGCAAGCAATCATGAACAAATATCTCTTATATTAAGATTTGTAGATATTTCAACAAGCCAAATAAATATTAAAGAATGCTTTTTAGGATTTATAGAAGTAGACAATATATCCAAAGAAAGACTTTTTAAAATATAATAGGAAAGCTTTATATTGATATTGATAGTGTTAGAGGACAAGGATATAATAACGGTTCTAATATGAAAGAAAAACATCATGGTGTGCAAAAAAGACTGATAGATATAAATCCTAAAGTATTTTATACACCATGTGGTTGTTACAATCTTAACTTAATAATATGTGACATGACCAACTCTTGTATTAAAGCTATATTATTTTTTGGAGTGATATAATGCATATATTCTTTATTTTCTTCTTCTACAAAGAGATTGACAGTTTTATAGAATAATATAACTAGTTTGACACTTAAATCCTTGTCACAAACACACTAGGAAAGCCAAATTGAAAGTGTTAAAAAATTTCAAACTCCACAAATTAAAAATGCTTTATTGGAGTTGGCAAAAAACTAATGAGGATCCTAAAATAAGAAGTGACGATAATTGTTTAGCAACATATGAAATTGAAAATTTTGAATTCTTGTTTGGTATGATACATTATTGCTATTAATTTTGTTAGTAAATACTTATAGGCCAAAGAAATGTAAATTGATATTGTTATAAATCAACTTAAAGGTCTTAGTACTTTTTAAAAAAAAACAATTATAGGGAAAATGGTTTTGCATTTGCATTAAAGTCATCACACTACAAGAAATTTTAACATCTGTGACAACCAAAATTTGTCATTAAAGGCCATTTTTTGTCACTATATATATATTTGCGACAAATATTGATTGTCACAACGTTGTCACTGTAGGTTAGCCACTAATTCTATTTCTGTGACAACTTAATTTTTCGTCAATAATTATTACTTTCCTGTGACAATTTTTATATTGTGACTGATTCTGATGAGTTTTGTGTCAACAATTTTCATCACAAGAAAGATTAAAATTTGTCAGTATCCACTAGTTCATCATGATTCTATGCAATATTCCTCCAAACTTGAGTTTCGTTGACAATATTATTAAGGACACGAAATGTTA
Organism: Rhamnella rubrinervis; assembly: GCA_007844105.2. Lineage (NCBI taxonomy): Eukaryota > Viridiplantae > Streptophyta > Magnoliopsida > Rosales > Rhamnaceae > Rhamnella > Rhamnella rubrinervis. The sequence continues at coordinate 4,918,519 of CM017583.2, read as the reverse complement.
TTGTGACAATTATATTTGTCAGTGATTGTATTTGTGACCCATTATATGTTTGTCACATTAAACATGTGTGACATTATTGCTTGTCACAAAATTTGTTTTGTGACATTGTCTATATTGTCACAAAATGTAACAAATGACAAATGCTTGTTGCCATTACAAGTATCATCCGTGACAAATAGTATTGTCACAAATACATTTCAGTGTCCATTATTCAGTTGACACAAATGGATTCATACAAATGCTTATAACACAGTGACCGAGTTTTGTCGTCACTATATGATATTATGATATTTTTAACTTTTCAGTGACAATTACAATTGTCACATAATATATCAGTGTCAAAATTCCAATTGACACAAAAAAGTTCCTTACGAGTTGTTAATATAGTGACCCCGTTTGATTTGTCACTGTGTGATATAGTTATAAATTTTTTAGTGATAATTAAAATTGTCACCAAATGCATCGGTCGAAATTTCGAATGACACAAATAAGTTCATTTTTAATTCAATCATATAGTGACGATGTTTGTTAGCCACTGTATGATATTGTGATAGTTATATGGTCACTGTTGGTGTCATCACTAATTATTCCATTAATACATCTTTAATAGATAGCTTTACATTATATAACATATAATATAATCACATGACCCATGCACAAATATTATACTCAATAACATATGAAATTTTAATTTCATAATGTAGGTAAAATATTAAAGTTGTCCAAAGTGTTGGAACACTTACAAAATCTGCAACTTAGGTGTTAACATGCACAAAAAGGCATAATTTTTCATTGAACCATATACAGATATATATGCTTCCATGAAAAATTACACAGCACTATCCATACTGCACATTGGAAACCATTACATGTCCTAGTAGCTTGTTAAAATATATACTAAGTGTTTGCAGGTCTAATTAACTACATAAATACCTATTTAAATGCCATGTTGCAACTGGATCTTCCCAAAATTCCTAATAAGATATTGTTTCATGTGTATCCAAAAAGACCTGTACTAAATATTGTCCATATCAACCTGCAAACATTAAACACAACATATTACCACCCACTACTATTCACTCAGGAAACTATAATTACTGCTATAATCATATATTTTCTATCTCACTTTACCTTAGTGGGAGCTATCTCCATTTACTGTTTCAAAATACCCACTTTCAAGTCCCAGCTCCTTTTCTAAGGAGTCAAACCGCTTCTCTTGCATCTCTATTAAAATTGATAGTCTACTTTCCATCAAGCAAGCCTACATTCTAATTCCGATTCTTCTTCAACGATTCCAAGTAAGCGGATTGTTTTCCCTTTCCCTTGCCTTGGACTCATGTAATTCCTTTCTCAATGCAGCCACTTCTTCACTTGCACGAGATCTGGTTGATTTAGGGATGACACCAATCCCTCTAAATGTTGCAGATTTTGATGGTAGGACCAGCATAAATATCTCATCTACACTAAGAGAAGTTGAGTCCCTAAGCTCCACAAGTCAATCCTAAAAATTAATTTTAGATCACATGTTACTAATTATAATTTAGAAATAAAGTATATTTAAGTATTGATCTAGACATTTACATAATTCAAATTAACAATTAACTTACATATATGACTTTCGATCTTTCATCTAGCCACGATTCTTTTCTTACTAAAATGAGTGTCATAAAATAATTGAATCTTATCAATTTCAGCATCATTTTCTTCTACTTCCTGCAAACATGCTCGAACATAATTACTGAAATATAAAACTACTTTGTAAACATATATATTTGCTATATATGTGTTATCATTAGTACCAAGTGCATATCGTAATGAAAATGCAATAATTTTTAAAGTCCACCTCTGCTTTCTTTTCATGAATCAATCGTGCAACTGACTTCGTGCCAACACAATGATTTATCCTCGCAGCTTTCCTGTTGGTCTTGTTTATACTGCTTTTCTATCATATTAACCAACATACCAATTCATGCTTGTATAATTAACTCTTAAATAGTGATAAGTAAATAGCCATATTGGTCATGTAATGTGAATAGCATGTAAGGAACTTCACTTTGAGGCTGATTCTATATAAATATAATGCATTTTTTTAAAAACATAGACATATAGATGAGCCTTATTATTCATTTCAATCATTTACTAATCACAGACAGCATATTAATCATCACATTATGTTCTTATCGTATTATGACTTCATATCTCCATGCTACAAGAGTGTTTAAACCAAAGTTTAAACATTTAGCAACCTTATAGTATTAAGTAATAAACATCATGTAATGCTGGATATATTAATCCACAAACTTAAGGATTTCTAATTTAGGTAGTATGATATTTATATTCCAAATTAACTTAATATAAATTACTAAAAAGTTTGAACCAATTTAACCTCAAATTCCTCTCGATGTGATATGATGCACATATGCCATCCATTGTTCCTCTGTTATATGGTCTGGTTTCATTGCAGCCAAATTCCCTTCATCGGTTGTCTTTTTTATCCTCTCTATCAACCTGTATTTCCAAGACCTAAAGCTTCTTCTCATTTGTTTATCCAGTGCACTCATGGTATACACATCTTCATGAAATTCAAATGACTCCTACAAATAGTAATAGCATAAGTCCGATAATACTTTATGATTCACTGCTTCAAAGTAACCAACAATATAAGTATGATGTTACCTAAGTATTCTATCATATCCTTTTTAACTTCCTTATCTACATCACTCCAATCCTTCACAAGTGGTGCATGAGACCTAACAGAACTCCAACCTCGGTGGTAAATTCGTAGAATATTTACCTACAAACCGCATTACATGTGGGGCTTCAACTAACATTTTCCTCTAGGTAGTTTCTTCTTTGCTAATTTAAGTCCTCTTGTTTTCCCACGTGTGTTTGTACCACCCATTGGTACTTCTAAATAATACAATATAACAAAACAAATAGAAAACAAAATAATTCACGGATTACACCATATGGGATGGTTATTATTCAATTGCCTCTACAAAAATAGTAACATGTAATTACCCGTATTGTCCATTTCGTAACTGACCCTCATTCTCGATTGTTGTGCATGTATTGATTCAACTTCCTCTGGTTGTTGTGCATGTGTTGTTTGATCTTCATCTGTTGTTGTGTGTGCCTGCTAATTTCAACCGAGGTTACTATGCTATTATACATAAATTACATGTGAATAAAATTATGTGAAAGCAAAATTACATCCTCTGTTTTGTATATGGAGCGAGTAGGACTTGAAGAAGTTTAAGAGGTTTATTCCACAAAAATGTATGAAACATATAAATGTCCATATTGTAAATTCTATAAATTTACTCCCATTCACTAACACGATACTATTTAATTTCTATAAACAAAATATATGTATATATATATATATATATATATATATATATACATATATATATATATATATATAAATGATAGATGAATTATTGTGTGCTAATGCCAACTGTTCTTTAAATAATACCGCTAACAAGTCAATATTAATAAAAAAAAAGTTATAAAGAATTTATTAAGAACAACATGGGAATAACACTTTCATCGGAATAATGCTAACATGGCAGCATTAATTTTAGATTTCATAAATTCTTTAGTTATTCAAGGTGACATCTTTACCTTCATTAATGGGTAATTCATGCTCAATTTTCTGTTGGTTGAATCTCTTGTGATTGAACAGCAACTTCTTCAGCTCTCTCTTGACCATCTCCTACAACTTCCCTTGCTCCAAATAGTCTAACATTTAACCTTTTCCGCGGAGAAGTTCTAGTGGGTAACAAACTCTGGCCTTTTCTTTTTCCTATCACAGAGTAATCATTGTATGTAAGTAAATATTCAATAAACTATAAAATAACATCTTTATTACTGCAATGGATAAAGGAATTGTTGAAATCAGGCTCCTGTTTTCTTCCATCATCCAACTATGTACTTAGTGTTTGAATTATCTAAAAGAGTTATACTCCATCTCATATCAATGATGAACCAGAACTCGGAACTTTTATAGTTCTTCTTATTGCTTTGTAAGCAATATACAGTTTAAGGAAATTAAATAAGTATGGAGGCTAGATAGAGTTGAAGGAAGTTATACTATTATGAGTTGAAGTAAAACAAACCATATGGTATTCATAGGTAAAATATATAATAAAATTAGAACAACTTTCTCACTGGGTCATTTTTATTATGAATACTCTTTACAATTAATGCAATTGATTTGAATCTAAGGTGAAACCTCACAATTGTTGATTCACACATAGCTTTTATATATAAAAATATATATATTTTTTATATGTATATATATGAATATAAAAGAATAATTTGTATTAAAATGGTAAAGTAACAAAAGATTGCTTTCGACAATCTTCCGATAAGCATAGAAGCGATTCGATTAATTTCTCAAATACAGTTGTACAACTGTATGCACGTAACTAGAGATAATTAAAAACTAAAAGCGCATGAGATACAACTTCACAAGTAGGCATTGAATTTATTGAGCAGAAAAAAATATAAAAAAGGATCAATAGGAATAGTTGTATTGGGGATAATAAACCCGTGAACATAAGTATTATGGATAAGGGATAAGCTGGTACGCTGGGTTCATCTAATTAAAATTGGGTCTCAAAGCTTAAAAGCAATTAATTCATAGACACAAACAAAAAAGCTGACCAAAAAGATTCTTTAATTACAACTTGTCACGCTTTTACATTATTCTTCTAATTATTTATTAGGAAAGTTTTTTCTCTTTTGATTTTTAGTTATTAAGGCACCCAACCCCACCAGCAAACAATAAATTAAATTATTATTGTAGAAAGTAAGAATGGTCTACTCTTTATATATGTTCTGCATTCTGTTTATTTACCCTTTGACCCAACAAGTTAAAACAATCAAATTGGAAAGATTATAGATAATTCAGTGGAAAAAAAATGAACAAAGATTGTTAAACTTTCATTCATAATTTCAAATCCAATTACTTTCTATAAGACAATTAAGTTCTTATTCCTATAAAAATGATAACAAGGGAAATTTCTAAACCAAACAAGGTTATCGGGTTTAGATGCACACAACACAAATTTCACCCACATATATAATTGCTTGATTTTTAATTCCCTATATAATTAGCCACAATTAATATTATTATCCATGTATATGTACACATTCTTATTTCTCATTAATCATTCAATTATAAATATAGATCCCTCATTTCAACAGAAAACAAGGAATAAAAAGAATGAAATTAGAAAATGCATGGTCAACTCCTACCATATATTACTAGAAGTCTAATAGATACTACTATACTCTTCCTACATAGTATTATTTTCAATTGTATTTGGTCATGCATGAGACTATATCATTAACTAAGCTAACCAAAACCACCAAAATCCTACCAATATATATATATATATGATGAATAAATTAATTCCAACCAGATCCAAATATTAATAATTATCCAAACAAGGATTACATGCCTCAATTAGCATCCCGAGAATTAAACCTCTAAACTAAGAGACAAAAGAAGCTACAGTGGCTGTGATCTTGCTACTGAAAATGTGTACATAATAGAGCATCACGACCTTTAAAATATGTACTGTCAAATCACTTCCATGTTGATGTGGCTGAAATGCAGATTAGAGGCACTTCCACTTTGTGGAAGCTGAAATGCGATATAGAGGCATTGTCTTCACTTCCTCTTGATGGCTTTTTAACATTTATCCACGTGGATCCATCTTTGTAATTTAAATCATACCACAACATAATAAAATGAACAATTCAAATGTTGTAAGTAATTTTTTGTTAAAAAAAGAAAATGAAAAACACAAGGATAAGCTGATTTATGAGGATAAGTGTGGAACCTGCTGTTCGTTGGTTTACTTTCCTTGGCGACACTCTAGTTGCCACCTTCCCTCCACGTATGTGAAGTTTTTGGTGTGGTTTTGGAGGCATGTTGAATCAACATACTATCAATCAAGAAAATAACTTTCATATTCTGAATCAACAAGATATAATATTAGTGCACAAACATGCATCTAATTTCCTAGGTACAATGAACATTAGGAATAACTAAATAACATAAGTAAACATGAATGGTAGATAAATAACAATATTAGTCAGTCAATAATCAATGACACATTACATAAGTGAGTAGGCCGATACATCTTTTGTTTTTAAAAAGAAAATGTTTAGTACATATCTCATTCACTGCTACCATAAATCTAATTGTTCATTTTCATTGTCATTGTTAGCAATAGATGACAAATCATCTAAATGCACATCATTATATGCATCTGTATGAATATATATGTCATCCATGTCTGTCCTTAAGAGGTTGAACAAATTCATCAATAGCGGATCACCCAATATCATTGCAGTTCAATCTTGTTGAAATGGCTCATTTACAGCATCTCCTTCCTTTGCATAACTTGTGCATCATAAATATGCCGTGGCTGTACCCTTTCAACAACTCTCCAATGTCTTCCTAACTTTGTATCGGGGAGATAAATAACTTCCTCAGCTTGGTTTGCAATAATATAAGGATCATCATTATACCAAGTCCTTGACACATTCACACTCAAAAAACCATATTCATCTATATGAATTCTACTTCGATGTCCAATGTCCCACCAATCGCACTTGAACATCATGACTTTATTACGACCTAAATAAGACAACTCAATTACATCATTTAGAACACCAAAGAAATCTATTTTTGCTCCATCATGCTCTCCTTTGACAACAACTCCACTATTTTTAGTTTTTTTAAGTGAATCACGTTCTATTGTACGAAACCTATGGCCATTAACAATGCAAGCAGAATATCTAATAACTCTTCTATAGGTCCCTTTGCTAATTTTTTAACTCATCAATACCATCAACATTCCCATCCGACTCCAATTGAATGAGCTGCACACAATCACCCAAATGTATTAATTAGTAGAATTGCCAAATAATAGTCTAATAGATATATACATATATATATATATATATATATTAATAATTAGTCCACCACAAGACTTACACGTTTTAGAAACCATCTAGGGAACTCTATCCGCTGCTTATTAGAAATATTTGTTGCATTTTGACTTTCTAGTTCTTTGCTGTGTTCACTACATGATTTCCAAAGACATAAGTTACATATATGAATAAAACACCACGTATATATTTAACATAGATGATGTACATTTACAAATCAACATGTAAATGCAATGCTTAGATGGAAGAATATGACTTACTATAAATATGGGAGAACTTCGCACAATTATTCAATACGCACCACCTTAATCTTGCCCATTCACTAATATGAAGATCCTCAACTTTGGATCCTCCTATTCCATGAGCCTTTGAGTGAAAACTGATAATTTACTAAAACTTTCACAACCATCACCATCATAATTCCTTTCGGTTCTGTTGAATGTAGTCTCAATGTCATCGAAATACATAGAGCAAAATGTCAAACATTCTTTGTCAATGTATCCCTCAAAGAATTGACCATCCGGATAAGCCTTATTACTTAACATAACTCTTTAGATTGTGCATGCACCTACAACACATGTTGTAATGGTCAATTGAAATAAACTGAACAACAATGTTTAGTAATGTTGCAATATAGACGTTGGAACCATTACCTCTCAAATGGATACATCCAATGATATTGGCAAGGACCAAAACGATGGCTTCAGCGTGGAAGATGAACTATTAAATGCACCATTACGCCAAAGAAGGAAGGAGGAAATAATGTCTCCATCTTAGAAAGTATGACAACAATATTGTTTTCTAGTTGTTGTATAGCATTCAAGTTCAAAGTTTTACACTCAACTCTCTAAAAAGAAGCATAGATCAATCAATGCTTTACACACATCATTACATAAATTTCCATAAACCAATTGGTAGCAACCTTTCCATGAGAATGTGACAATCATGACTCTTTAGTCCAATAATTTTGTACTCATTTAAATTGACACATTTTGAAATATTAGAGGCATATCCATCAGGGAGCTTTACTGACTTTAGAAATTCACATAAGCTCTTTTTCTCTGCATGATTAAGCATATAACATGCCGGCGGTAAAAAAATAGCTCCATCCCTCCGTATTGGGTGTAGGTCACGCATAATGCCCATATCCTCCAAATCAAGACGAGATTTCAAAGTGTCTTTTGTTTTTCCTTCAATGTTCATAATAGTTCCAATAACACTATCACAAATATTTTTTTCAATGTGCATAACATCGAGATTATGACGAATTTTTAAATCTTTCCAATATGGCAACTGAAAAAAAATACTCTTTTTGGTCCAATTGAACAAAATAGAAGCACGCTTCTCTTCTTAGCCCCATCAAGTGCCTTTCCAAAATAGGTTGTGTGAAACCATTGAGTTGGTCAACAACATCATCTCCGGACAATAATTTTGGGGGCAATCTATGCTCTCTAGCACCAAATCGTTTACTATTGCGCCATTTATGATCTATAGGTAAGAACCGACGGTGTCCCATATAGCAAATCTTTCTCCCATATTTCAATGAATAGGAAGATGCATCTTCATTACATACAGGACAAGCTAATTTACCTTTCGTACACCATCCAGAAAGATTACCATATGCTGGAAAATCATTAATGGTTCAAAAAAGGGCAGCTCGCATTTGGAAGAGATTGTTCATTGATGCATCAAATGTTTGTACACCATTATCCCATAGATCTTTTAACTCATCAATCAGTGGTTGAAGATTAACATCAATTTCATTACCTGGAGCCTTAGGACCTGGGATTAATAATGTCAACATAAGGAAGGGATCCTTCATACATCTCCATGGTGGTAGATTGTATGGGACTATAAAGACTGGCCACATACTATAAGAGGTAATCATATTATTAAAAGGATTGAAGCCATCACTTGCTAAACCAAGCCTCACATTTCGTGGATCACTAGCAAAATAAGGATACTGTTGGTCGAAGTCCTTCCAATGTTCTGAGTCAACTGGATGCCTCAAAATCCCATCTTTCACACGCATATATGTATGCCACCTCATATCTGATGCAGTTTTGGACGAAATAAACAGCCTTTGCAACCTAGGTGTTAAAGGGAAATAACGTAGAACCTTTTAAGGAACTTTGTTTTTATTTTCTGAACCAGGTTTGTACCTAGGAGATTTGCATACAGGACATGAATCTAAATCAGCCAAATTATTCCGGAACAAGACACAATCATGCTTGCATGCGTTTATCTTCTCATACTTGAGTCCTAAATCACGAATTACTTGCTTAGCTTTGTAATAATTCTGAGGGACAGATGAATCAGCAGGAAGTATATGTTGAAGCAACTCGAGTAGCATCGTGAAGGATTTATTTGTCCATTTATTAATTATCTTCAAATGCAGCAACTTCACAATGAATGATAGCTTAGATACCTTACAACCAGGGTACAAAGGTTGCGTTGCATCCCTAAACAAGTTTGCAAATGTATTTGGTTGAAGGGGGACATCACTTGTAGAAGTATTAGATGTAGATGCATTTGACCAATGCTGAAAAATCTCCTGATTGTTCAACTCTTCTAACATCTCCCAAGTTGCATATCCAGCCCCATTTATCTTCTCATCAACATTGTCATCAATGTCTTCCATGATTGAGCATCAACATTGGGGTATAGGACAGCTCACCATGATATCGTCATGGCTCATATGACCTTACAATGCCATGGATGAGCAAGTGATCTCGAACTTGCTCAGGCGGAAGCCAAGAAAAATTATTACAATTGTAACATGGGCAATGAATTGTCTTTCTGCCTATGTCCATGTGATCTATGGCAAACGTTATGAACTCATTGACACCATTAGCATATTTGGAGTCTAATCGACTCCCAAGATGCATCCAACTTTTATCCATACTGTGAATTTTCAACTATTATAAAAGATCAATGGATGTTAATAAAAATTACATAAGTATATGAATAACCTACCTACAAAAATTCAAAATTGAAAGCATTGCAGATAAATTTATATAGATAAAAATGAAAAATATTAATTTATTTATAATCATGATCAGGTTACAAATGGAATTCAAAAGAACAAGGAGGAAAAAGTTAAGAATTAAGCACAAAAAGCCCATATAACCATAATAATAAATCTTAAAAGAAGAATAGTTACCAAGTACAGAAATTATAAAAGTGATTTTCCAAACAAATAGAATTACAATTAATGCAAACAACATAACTGAAACCATCACAAACAAATAATGGAATCTACAAAAACCTATCTAATGAAAGTTCCAAACAATGCACAAGTATCATTAGCTTAGCCTTTAAAATCAACGTGTCGCATTTGAAGCTCACAAGATCAGCAAAAATAAATGTACAAAATTTATATCTAAAAATAATAGCACAAAATTTAGATGAGATTTGAAGGATTATTGTAAAGTCGTGTTGGCAAACAATAACAAAAATAGTAAGGGACAACTACGAACTTTATGTGATTCAAGGGATACTATATATATATATATATATATATATATGATTTAGGTATACATGTTGGACATGCACTTCAAAGCACAACATCAAGCCACAAATATATAGAAAATAAGAATGGTCACATCTACTCCTAAAATGACAAATCAAAAGTGTTAAACAATGTTGAACATTTTCAGATTATGAAAAAGTAAATAAAATTGGATCCTAATTTACTATATGCAAATATATAGAATGAAACAAAATAATTTTGTAGCCCAAAACCATCATGAATAAAACCCAACCAATATATGTTCATCGATCCATTTCTAATCCTCATTGTCAAACCAATGCACGTAAGTAAAAGTGGGCATTCATAAATATAGATATAACCAGTTTTCAAAACAGCTAACACCGAGTGATAGACACTATTACAAAAATCAAATGCATGGCACACTCTCGATCAATAATAAAAAGAAAGAATCAACAATACTATCATAAATATGTGAGTAACATCTATTATCTCCATACCATTATAACATCTCGTAATATAGAATATCCAATTTTTATGGTTTTTAGACAACAAAATAAAACAAGCAAGCTTGAACCAAGCCTTCTTTTTACATTTAAAAATAAGTTGGGGAAGAAAGAAAAAAAAAGTAAGTACTCTGTAAAATATGTGTCTTTTCACATTATGATCGATCATGGAAACAAAATAAATTAACTGAAATTAGTTGCACCCAAATACGAGAAAAGCACGAAATACACAAACTATAGTAGACAGTAAGCCACAAATGCATCCCAGAAATGAGAAATGGGTGTAGTTTGTTCTATATCACGACCAAAGTAGAAGATGATCGAAAAAAGCTGGAAGAAAATTGGTACGAAGAAAAAAAACAAAAAGATGATGGGCAATTGGGCTGCATAAATTATCATTATCTGTGTCATTTTATAGAATTATGACATTGAGATTATATAATTGAGAACAAACATCAAATATAAAGTTGAACAAAGTTAAATTTCATCATCATATATATAGACATATATAAAATATTAGGAAAGTAAGTTATTAGAATTGCAAGTGTACTAATTCTAATATATATATATATATATACCTCATAAAATCCATTGCACCAAAAAGTAAAAGACATTTTTTAATGAATTGAGGATGGAGGGTTATATAGAATTTAAGAACACCACCAAGACCAAGACCAAGTGCAGGACATATATGCAATATATTATAATAATAAAATAATAAAGAAAAAAGAAAAGAGAAGAGTAGTTGGTTGAAGAAAATAGGGTTGTAATGCATTACTAGAAGCATATAAAATCATAAAATAATAAGAAGGAGAGTGCATGTCAAAAGCTTGATGTTGCCATGTTTACTTTTTGGGTGGTGCATCACTTTCACCATGCCTTGAGACCGATTATACTTGGATGGTATTTGTGCTTTGCTTGTCCAATCGAGGCAACTTTAAAATGATGAAAATTCCAAAGCCCACATTTCCACCATGTTACCCGACAGCTTCTCTCTATTATTATTATTATTATTATTATTATTATTATTATTATTAATTTTTTCTTTCAATTTCTTTGGAAGCAACTATATACAGACCCTATATATATATACATATATATGTAATTAAGCTAGAGGGTTTCAAAACCTCTAACTTACAAAGTTTGAAGAGAATAACAACCATAAACAAAGTTTCAAATACTTGTCTCAACTGCAAGTACTCGCTTCAAGAGAATAAGCATAAAAAAATTTTTTAAAGATAATAATCATGTTATCTTTATAGTGAAGAAAATAATTGGGACTTTAATATATAATCAATATATGATTTGGTGGATTAAGAGTCTCTCTCTCTATCTTTCTGTGAGGATGTGTTACTATGTGTCTCCATATCCCTTGCATAACTTATAGTTAATCAAAGTCTTTGCCTTACGTAACTTGGAGATAATGAGCTAGCTAGGGTTAATTATGAAAAGAAAAACTTTATTTTGCACTTTATTACTGTCCGACTATATCCACTTTAATAATATTAAACTTTGTCATTCTTCTTTTAGTTGGATCACTCTCATTGTTTGGTTTTTTCAGAATATGGCTGTAAACTCCATGTATCCACAATTCCTTTAACTTTTTATGCAACGTGTCATTTATGCACTCATGGTTGCAGCTTTGCATTACAGATGGAAACAAAACATGCATTTGAAAACAGAGAATCACGCATTAGCTACTAGATGGAAACAAACACATGCATTTGAAAACAGAAAAATACGAGTTGGCACTACGATGGAAAAAGTGAAATAACCAGAGAACTATGAATTTCATAAAACAAAAATGAATCAAATTTGGCAAGTACCTTGGAAAGCGATGAACTCTCACCGATAATAAAGTGCTCGTGTTGCTGCAAACCCTAAAAGAAACATAGCATCATTGAAGCCCCAATCTAAAAAGGAAAAGCAATATAATGGAGAACAAGAAGCTTGAAGACGGAAATTTACCGGTGATTGAATGTGATGATGGATTCAATGGAGATCAAACATAGACAATGAGATTCCAAAAATCCCGTGAAATTTGGGGTAGATTGTATTTGTGTTTTGAAGTTTTCCCATACCAAGACGCGCTCGTTTAGAAGTAAAGGAAAATAAAATAAAAATTCCTATTTTAATTACTTCTGGGTAATAAACGAGGTTCAACCAAAGCGGTGTCATCTATTTATTGTCACAAATAATATATGACTTGTTTGACCAATAAGTGGAGCTTGTTATAGTGACAATTTAATAAATTTTGTCACAGATTGCACTCAAAATTACGCGGGAAAATTTCCCTCTAAAAAAATAACACTTTCTGTGACAAAGTGTTATGACACAAATCAATTTGACACTATTTTATCTACCTCATCAACAATCGGTGTCGAATATAAGTTTTTGTCACTAAATATATATTTTTTGTGACAAATACAATTGTGACATAATTAATTTTGTCACATATGTTATAATTTCTTGTAGTGTCAAAAGAGATTGCTATTTTTTTTTTTGGTAAAAATCAAAAGAGAATGCTATTAGCATGGAAATAGAACCTATATTTCATGAAAAATATATAGTTAGAAGGAAAAAACAATTTGATGAAGTTTTGAATAATGAGACATTACAATCAGCTGAGAAATTTGTTCGAATTGACTACTTTTTTTTGTTGAAGATTAGACTATTTATTCAATTCATAGTAGATTTGAGCAATTTACAAAAAATGAAATATCTTTAGGTTTTTATGTGATTTAAAAAAATTGAAGTTATAAAATGATGATAGTTTGAAAGAGTTTTGTCTTTGTCTTGAATTTTTTTTAAAACATGATATGTTTTTTGATATTGATGGTTTAAATTTGTTTTTTGAACTAAAAGTTTTTAAAGAAATAGTACAAGTTGAAATATTAAATTACATAAAAGTTTTGATTTTTTTCCAAATGCATTGATTGCTTATATAATTTTATTAACATTACTAGTAATTGTTGCTTCGGATGAAAGAAGTTTCTTAAAATTTAAATTAATTAAATCTTACTTATGAATAAGTATGTCACAAGAAAGATTGAATGCATTAACTATATTATCTATTAAAAAGTATTTGTTAGTGAAACTAAAAAATAAAAACTCAATTTCTACCTTTACATCTCAAAAAAAATAAATGTTTATTATTTATTAATATGAATTTATTTATTACTATTTATTTTTAAATATCATATAAAATCTATTAAAAATTATATATAATTAAGATCTTATTCTTTTTTTTTTTTTGCCTAAAGCCTCCTTCAGGGTTGAATTGGCCCTAATCAAGGGTAGTTTAAGAAATTTCCTCTATCAACATATGATGACTGCTTAACTTTTTAAACTAGTGAGTCAACTACAAGTTCCTTACCAAATATATCGCAAAATTCCAAACAATGAAGGTGCCACAAACCATTCATATATAGCCATTAATCAAGCCAAATAACTGTTAATGTATTTTTTCAAAGGAAATGGTTGGTATGCATCATTTCAACATTCCAAACCACCAAGCAAGGCATCAAGCATGACTTAAAAAGTACCCTACAAGCATCAAACAAACTCACTATAACCTTTTATCACAAAGCTAAAAGAGGATATAATTTGTCTTTCATTTAATGCTGTAGCAAAAATTTTCTTCACCATGACTAAAACTAATATACATTCAATTGATTATAATATAGGATTCTCAAATGTAAATTACTTCACCAAACTCTCTTGATCTCCAATTTGTTCAGCACATTTATTGGCAATTAAGAAATTTTTTTCGTGGGTTCCTTCTCTTTTCAAACTTTTCCATCCATTTTTTTGAATAAAAAATACCCCTGAAGCTCAATACTTTAAAAAACTAAAATGTGTTTCTAACATCTCTTTTAGTTGCTTAGATTATTCAAATATTCATTTACAATGTTCATAATAAATATAGATGTTTAATGACCTTTATTTAATCTCTTTTCTCCATAACCTTAGTCTCGTTTTTCCATAACCAATTATAACTTGTAATGTCCAATTATATTCATATTTTCCTGGAAAGCAACAAAAATAAGAAAAAGGGGGAATGACCAAATCAATCCCAAACTACAAAATTGAAGTAGCATTAGAAAAAATGTCTCTAATTCTATTCTTCTTCCTTTTCCTAACCAACATTTCATCATTAAGGAGAAAATGAATAAAACTTTATCAAATCAGAAGAAAATTTTTAGCATCCATTACCCTACCTAAATAACCTACTCAAGCTTTTTCTGAAGACTATGCTTCCTCTCCTTAGCTTCATTCAAAGGAGAAGAAAGATCTCATGTCTCGCAAGCACTTTCTCGAGTTCTTCCAACTCAATCACCTTCATATTTCTGACTTTTTCTTTAGCTCTGACGAATTGGTTTTTTCTCATCCATTTGGGATTAGGTACAAGTTTATGTTGGCATGAAAATGAAAGAAACGGCTAAGACTTGGCCTCATTGTCCCGAGATTGACCATGTAGAGTACAAGATCATTGAACCATTTTCCTTTATTGGACTTTCTCAACTTTTTTTCTTAGAAAAATTTCTATTTTCGTTTTCAGAAAAATTGGGTTTGGAGATTTATAGAGGTGGAATCAAAAAATTATTTTATTTGGTGGGTAAAATGCAACAAAGAGAATGACAGGTAGGGCAAGGTATTTTACCCTATAACTAGACCAAACCGTCCGGCTCAGGGTGGATTGGGTCTTTTTTTGGGTTGTTGGGTTAATTCGAATAGTTATTTAAAGAATGATTTTGGATTGGGTCGATTAGTAGCTTGGTGATATCCACCCTAAACGACCTAACCCACACAAAAAATTAAATAAAATAATTTTTAAAAAATATTTTTCATTGTATGATTTAGGATTTTCATTTGTATCTCTTTCTAAACTTCAGATTGTCTCTCTTTCTCTCAAACCTTTGGTTCCTTTACTCTTTCATGCCAAACCCAAACCGCCTCTAACGTCGTCGCTCTCGCTGTCATTGCCTACATATCATCACTGTGCTTTGTTTATTTTCTTTCAACTCACTATAATCGATCAATCACAGACTCCAACTCTCCTCTTTCATTTCTTTCATGCCACCCTTTATCTGCCACTCTTTATAGAAAGTACATCTCCGATCATGTATTTTTCGACTATTTTTCTCATTATAATTGGTTTTTGTTAGTTTTTAATTGTATTTATTAAATAGTTGAATTTTTTTGGGATTTTCTGGAGTTTCAATTATTACTTGATGTCTTTCAAAACTTGGTCCAACTGTGTTGTTGGTGAAATGATTTTGCTATCTTGCTCTGGATGGAAGAGACCTTCATTGTTTCTGTTTGAATTTGTGTAAAATTCAATTTGTTTCAACCACTTCTTGAAGGCTTAGATAATAACTTATGAGAGAACATTGTCTGCATCTTTCTATGGATTTTGACATTAATTTGAGACCAATCTTCTATTATTTTTTACAACTGAGTTAGCATTCTAGAAAAATTATAGCAAATCAACCTGTTGGCAGTCACGTGGACGCCCATGATGGGTAGTTGCCAATTTACAAAGAAACTGTATTTTAAGCAGTTATATATATTATAATATATATAGGGAAGTTAACGTGGGTTAAGGTTAATGTATGTAAAACAAGTTTGTATGCATGAAATCTGAGAGCAAACATGATTCCACCGAAACTTTGCAACAAAGCTTTTACACTGTAGATTGAGAAGGATTTCCATTTGAGTGATTTTCTTTAAAGATCTAAAGACATTACATCACATTGAATTGGACTGGGCGACAAGGTTAGCAATCGGGTTTCCGTATGTTTTACGATTTATTTTCCTTTATTGGTATCAGAGCATGAGTATGTGATGTATGTATAGACGTTTTTGGATTAGAAAGCATGCAAACACTTAGGTTTTTGAAATGAACAGAGACAATAAGTGTTTCTAGTGTTTACAGTGAACTTTTGGTGTTTATTTTATTTTAATACCGTACTAAAAAGTATATTTTTTGGTTTTTTTGATGCCGGAAAAATAATTTCGGCGTCAATACAAGACAAATGCCGTTAATTTTGTTGAAAACGGAGGTCGAACGAAGTTTTTATAGTTGGGTCAAGATACCGGGTCGAAAGACCCAGTTGCAGAAAATGAACAACCCGGCTGAAGGTTGAAGATGGGTGACGTCATTGATGATGTCAGCAATTTTAAATGTAAATCTGTTGGGTGACGTCAGCGATGACGTCATCATTAGACTAATTGTGTTGACCCGTTGACAAGACTTGACCCACTTACCCGGTTTGACCTGTTTTGACAGAGTTGACCCGCTTTGATTGTTAATTGGTTGACTACAGTTGACCGCTAATTTTCAAAAAAAAAATATATTTTTTGTTTTTGTAAAATTTTAATTTTAGTTTAATAGAATATTTTTTATTCTTTACCTTATATAAATTATAATTTATATAGATGTTGACTAAGGAAGATTATATGAATTACAAAATGAACCCTAAACACATAATGAATACCTACTTAAGCAGAATGATTTCAATGCTAAGGGAGCTTCTAGCTTATAGAATAAGGTTGCTAGAGGAAGAAAAGATAAAAGGTTTGCTTGATTCCCTTCCTGACCAGTATGGTAATGATTTGAAAATCATCATAAAGAAGATACATACAAGAAAATTAAAATTTATGAAAGTTGTATGTGAAATTGAGCTGGCAGAAGAGCGCCGTATCATGAGGGGTATTTGGCGATCTATAGCATTGTCACTCCACCCAAACCTGAGAAGCGCAAGGCAAATGGGTACTAAACTTTGGATGGGACCTTCTTTTGGAAGAATAGCACTTCAAGTGACTTCTGACTATTGTGATGTGACAGATACAATTGGTTACCGTCACAGTGGAAAGATGAAAAATCATATTCCTTATTTCAAAAACTATGTAGCTATTTATAACGAAGCATGGAGTCGTATGATAGATGATATGAGGGCAAAAGGATTAATTACATAAATTTTATTATTTTTGCATATATATTTATTTTTAATCTTCTTGTACATATTAACATACTTGTATAAAGTTATATATTTCTTTATGGAATGATGTATTATTATCAATGGGGTGTTCTGGA
Organism: Rhamnella rubrinervis; assembly: GCA_007844105.2. NCBI lineage: Eukaryota > Viridiplantae > Streptophyta > Magnoliopsida > Rosales > Rhamnaceae > Rhamnella > Rhamnella rubrinervis. The sequence continues at coordinate 4,900,452 of CM017583.2, read as the reverse complement.
TATTATTTTTACTTTTTGTACATAAACTTGTCTAGAATTATTTTGGAACAAATAAACTAAATTCTATAATTATGAAATACAATATATTGAAAAATGATTAGAAGCCTCGGCGACTTTTCGATTTCATCTTTGTATTTAACTATTGTGTTTTTAGTATATTGTGTTCTAAAATATATGTATGCTAGTTTTATACTGTTTTAAGAAAATTCCTTTTGTATCTCTATGTAGAAATTGTTAAACTATGGCATCTGTATCTAAGAATATCGTGGCTGGACTGAATAAGGGTGAGAAACTCAATGGTGACAATTACGATATGTGGAGTTATAAGATTCAGTTCGTCTTGGAAGAGTAAGAAGCCACTGAGCCATTAAACCATGTGATGGTAGAACCTGAGCACGGTACTACTGCTCAACACAGAAGAGACTCTGAGGCCTATGTGACCTGCAAAAGGAAGAACACTATTGCTCACATTACGTTGTTGAGCAGTATGGATAATACTGTGATGTGTGAATTTAAGCAGTATGAAACTGCTCATGCTATGTGGATGGCCCTGAAAGATAAGTTTGGTGGCACTTTGGCTACTAAGCTTAGGAAACTAACTATCAAGTTTAATACTTATAAGAAGCGCCTTAATCATACGATGGCTCAGCATCTTAGGGACATGTCAAACATGGTCAGAGAGTTGAAGTCAGCTGGACACACTCTCATAAATGAATAACAGGTTCAGGCTGTGATTAGATCTCTTCCCAGTAATTGGGAACATATGAAAATTCATATGACTCACAATGAGAACATCAATACTTTTGATGATATTGCTCGTCACCTTAAACTGGAGGAAGAGAACCTTGAGGTTGCTGGAGTCTCTAGTGAGGCTTATGCTATGACATTTGGCTATAGCAAAGGTTCCAGCACCAAATGGAAGCGGGAAAATTACAAAAGTAAGGGCAAAGGAAAAGCTTATTCATTTGGTCATTCTAAAAAGAATAAGGCATGGGGGTGCAAGTGAGGCAAATGCGTCGGTAAGAAGGACAAGAGTAAGATGAAGTGCTACAACTGTGCCAAGTTGAGTCATTTCGCTCGTGAATGCACTGAGCCAAAAAAGATACAACCCAATTCAAACTCCATTATTTTTAATACAACTTTTGTTTCAAGTTTTATTTTATTAACTGAATCTCGTCCTATGTGGATTGTAGACTCAAGAGCTACTGACCATGTAGCAAGAGATAGAGCAGCTTTTGTAGAATATCGTCGGATTTCGTCTCAGACTAGATGGATATATGTAGAGAACATTTCTAAAGCTGAAGTTAAAGGAATCAACACCTGCAAGTTAGTTATGCGTGGTGACCGTATTTTACTCCTACACGACGTTCTTTATGCACCGGAGATCCGACAAAATTTAATTTCTGTTAATGTCCTTCTTAGCTTAGGTTATGTTTTAGTTTTTAAAGACAATGGTTTGGATATATATTTTAATTCAGTATTAGTAGGTACTGGTTATATGTTGGATGGTTTTATAGTGCTGGACACTAATATTGAATCTTGTATTAATGAAAGTTGTTTTTCTTATGTTATATCTACAAGTAATGCTAATATTGATGTGAATATATGGTATTCTCGACTTGGACATATAGGGCAAGATAGAATGAAATTGTTAGCGAGGGAGGGGATGTTTAGGTCCACTCACTAAAATTGATTTGTCTGTATGTGAGAATTATTTAGCTGGAAAAACAATTAGAAAACCATTTGGAAAAGGAACTAGAGCTGAATATCCATTGCAATTAATTCATTCTGACATCTGTGGACCAATGAATGTGAAAGCGAGACATGGTGCTTCTTATTTTATCACATTTATTGATGATTTTACTCGATATGGTTATGTCTATTTGATCTCTCACAAATCTGAGGCATTAAGTTGCTTCATGAAATATGTAAGTTTGGTTGAGAATCAACTAGACAAAACTATTAAGACTCTAAGAACAGACCGTGGGCGAGAATATCTTTCTGAACATTTTAAAGAATTATGTGAAAGAAAAGGTGTTGATAGACAGTTGACTGTTCCATATACTTCGTAATAAAATGGAGTAGCGGAAAGAAGGAATAAAAGTTTATTGGAAATGGTTAGATCTATGATGAAGCAAGCAAATCTCCCTATTTCGTATTGGGGTGATGCATTATTAACTGTGGCCTATATACTTAATCGTGTGCCCACAAAATCAGTCATTTCAACTCCATATGAACTATGGATAGGACAAAAACCTAAACTATGTCATTTACGGCCATGGGGTTCAGCAGCTTATGTTCACGACCCATCAAAATAAATATGGAAAATTGGGTCAACGAGGTAAAAAGTGTATTTTTATAAGATACTCAGAACACTCCAAAGGGTATGTGTTTATTAGTGAACATATAGATGGGGGTATGACTGAACTAGAGTCAAGAGATGTCACATTCATAAAAGATGAATTTCCTAGCAAAGGTGACATAGATAAAAGTGTTCAAATTGAAGAGTTGGAAGATCAGGACATTACAGCTCCTAGTCAGGCATTAAAGGATCAATTTGGATGGTCTACGACTAGTGGGAGTGATCAAAATGTTGGATTAGTTCCAAATGATCCACCAACTAGACGGAGTAATCGCACTATAATTCCTTATCGTCGTTTTGAGATTGAAGGGAAAGCTTTTATGCTTGCAGTGCATGATAGTGATGAGCCTAAAAATGTTAATAAGACTCTCACGTCACATGCTAGTGAACACTGGATTAAAGTAATGAAAGAAGAGATGGATTCGATGAAAGTCAACCATGTATGAGACTTGATTGATTTCCCGCCTAATCGTAAGGCTATTGGGAATAAATGGGTTTTATGTATTAAACGTAAAGCAGATGGCACAATAGAGAGATACAAGGCTCGTTTAGTAGTAAAAGGCTATACTCAACAGGAAGGTATTGATTATGAAGAGACCTTCTCTCCGGTTGTAAGGTTTGCGTCCATTCGATTGATTCTAGCAATTATAGCTCATATGGATATGGAGTTACATCAAATGGATGTGAAGACTGCATTTCTAAATAAAGATTTAGAAGAAGAAATCTATATGGATCAACCAGTAGGTTTCATGGCAGAAGGCCAAGAACATAAAGTTTGCAAGTTTAAGAGATCTATATATGGTCTTAAACAGTCTTCTAGACAACAGTATTTAAGATTTCATCGAGCCATAATTACCTATGGGTTTACGATGACCGATGAAGACCGTTGTGTCTATGTGAAAAGGTCTGAGGATAATTTTGTAATTTTATCCTTATATGTGGATGATATCTTGCTCGCTGGAAACAACTTAGAGTGTCTCATAACGATCAAAGAATGGTTATCCTCTAATTTTGAGATGAAGGATATGGGTGAAGCAGCCTATATTTTGGGTGTTAAGATATACAGGGATCGTTCAAGGAAACTTTTATCTCTTTCACAAGAGCCGTATATCAAAAAGATTTTAGAACGATTCAATATGGCAAATTACAAACCCATGGATACTCCAATTTCCAAAGGGCAATATTTAAGCCTTGAAATGTGCCCTAAAACTCTTGAAAAACGTGATAGAATGACTAGAGTTCCTTATGCCAGTGCTGTTGGAAGTTTAATGTACGCTATGATGTGTACAATGCCAGATATTTGTTATGCTGTGGGATTGGTAAGCAGGTACCAATCTAATCCTAGATATAAGCATTGGAATGCTGTTAAAAAGATTTTAGCATATTTGAGAGCTACATCGAATTATGCCCTATGCTACTAAGGAGGTGATATGCGCTTAGTGGGTTACACAGACGCTGATTGGGGAGGCGATATAGATGAGTGTAAATCGACATCAGGCTTTGCATTTTTACTCAGTAGAGGCGCCATTTCATGGTCTAGTAAACAAACTTATCTTGCCTTATCTACATGGAAGTTTGTGGCATGCTCATTCGCAATACAAGCTTGGTGTGGTTGAGAGAAGATTTTATGAGGATCGAAATGTTGTTACTGAAACAACTCAACCAGTAATACTATATTGTGATAATCAAGCAGCCATAGCCTATACAAAATATTCTAGATACCATAGCAAATCTAAGCACATAGAGACCAAGTATAATTTTGTGAGAGATATTGTGGCACAAAAGGAAATTAAGATTCAATATATTTCTACGCAACTAATGGTAGCAGACTCACTAACAAAACCTGTGACTAGAGATGTGTATGCATTACATTCTAGGTCTTTAGGTTTGCGTAGATTGTAAATCTGAAGTATTGTACTAATTAAGCACTATTTATATAAATATGATATGTTTTATCTCAAATTTGGTGCTTAAAGAAAACTAGCATGATATTTGTATTTTTTGAGAATATGTCATCAGGTTTATATCAGCTTTCTCACACAAGCGTTCGCCTCAGGCTTTGTGGCAGTGAGCTGAGATGAGATAAAATAAGAAACGATGAAAATTGTATTGGACCTAATAATTTTGTAATAATGTCACCTTGACTAGGTCAAGATGAGGTCTTTATAAATGATTTAATTAAAGACCATCGTAATGTACCCCAACATTATGATAACCTGATTAAAGGCCAGATATGAAACTAAAAGTTTAGCGCTTAAGAAGGGTAGGCGAGCACTTAAAAGTTTCAGGTTAGGCGCAATGAAGAGCGACGAACTAAAATCTGTATGGTGATATAGATATTAACAAATAATGATATATGCTCTTTCTTAGTATAAAAGAAAGAAAGAGCACCATAACAGATGATTCATACCATGTATGCTAATCGACCATATAAGAAAGTAAGTGAATGAATCCCTGCTTCCTCACTGTGTGAGTTCTTTGAGGTTTAAACTAAATCTCATCAAATGTCCTTAGTAACTATTGACTATGTTTTTGAAATAATAGGTTAATGCTTTACTGCTTTAGCATGTAATATATGGCTTAAATTAATTAGCCTATGAGAACGTGTCTAGGAAAGCGGTTAACCTAGAATGGATATACATGAGGACGATAGGAAGATTTCTATCTATTTTACATCATTTAATATGTATTCACTGGTCGACCAATTGTATTGACTTAAGGAGGAGTATGTATACAATTGTGAATACATAGTTGTGAGTGTAGTCAGACATAGTTTTTCAATGAGGGATTAGGTACGTCGAGGCTGATGTAATAGAATAAATCTAGGACACATTGAACAAACGTTAAGTGGGAGTCCACCTACTTATATAAGCTCCTAAATATATTTGTTCAAGGGTCGTACGGTGTATTTGTAAGTATGAATGTTGTGAATATTCTGTGGAATTAAAGAACTGTTGGTAGCTCAGATATATATAGTTACTTTCCCATCATGTCCGAGTGGGAGATGTTGGCAGTCACCTGAACGCCCATGATGGGCAGTTGCCAATTTACAAAGAAACTGTATTTTTAGTAGTTATATATATTATAATATATATATATAGGGAAGTAAACGTGGGTTAAGGTTGATGTCTGTAAAATAAGTTTGTATGCATGAAATCTGAGAGCAAACGTGATTCCACTGAAACTTTGTAACAAAGCTTTTACATCGTAGATTGAGAAGGATTTCCATTTGAGTGATTTTCTTCCAAGATCGAAAGACATTACATCACATTGAATTGGACTGGGCAACAAGGTTAGCAATCGAGTTTCCGTATATTTTACGATTTATTTTCCGTCACAACCAATAATTATAATTTAAAATTTAAATTATATTTAATTTTCCATACTATATAGCATGAACTAGTGATAAATTATATTTATTTTGTTACCTTTCTCTCTGTTTCTCCATCTTTCTTTATCTTTTTTACTATCATGCATGGTGTTAATTTTTTCTTCATTAATTTGTATTGAGCAGTGAGATATGAACAAAAGTTGTGTGGCATAATTGGTGGAAAGTCTCTGAATTACAAGGTAGGGAAATCAAAATAGAAAGCACAGATTTTGATTTTGGTTGTTTACTCTTTACTGTGATGTGTTATTATAGTTGATGGAATTATAATGATCTTGGTTGTTTACTGTAAAATTATGATCTATTATTATTGGTGGAATTATAATAGTGTTGGTTATTACTAATTTTGGTTGTTTATTGTAATACTGTGATGTGTTAATGGTTGATGGAATTATAATAATTTTGGTTATTATTAATTTTGGTTGTTTACTGTGATACTATAGTTGATGGAATTGTTGCTCAATTTTTTGTATTATTTATTTATTTATAATTAATATTTTCGTGGAGTTAGAATATTATTGGTAGAATAGAATTGCAGTTAATGGAATTGTTTGTACTATTTTGTGTTTGATAATTAATATTGTGGTAGAATTGAATTATATTGGTGCATTGGATTATATTTGATACTCAATTGGTTGTATTACTATTATTTTTTTATAATTAATATTGTGGTGGAGTTAGAATATTATTGGTAGAATTGAATTATAGTTAATGAAATTGTTTGCTTAATTGTTTGTATTACTTTTTGTTTGATAATCAATATTGTGGTGGAATTGGATTATATGGGAGAATTTGTGCTCAATTGTTTGTGTTATTTTTCGTTTGGCATTTTTGTGGAATTGGGATATGGATATAGTTAATGGATTGTTTACTTAATTGTTTGTTATGTTTTTTAAGTAAATTGGTAGATATTAATATGTATAGACACAATGAAAGTGACACTCAAGCTATCAAAGAAATTCCATCCTCAACAAATTTACAATCATCTCTTCCTCCACATCCACAAACATTATGAAAGAGAAAATCTTTAAGGACAACATTGGATTTTGTAGGATCACTTTATAAAAATAAAAAATTTAGATTCGAGTCCCTCTAGGTGTAAATGTAACTATTGTAGGAGGTATTATGCTTGTGATACTTAGAGGTGTAAAACTAGAACCATTTGACTAATCAATGTAAGAAGTATCCGGGTAGAATGAATGACAAAAGACAAAAAGTATTGATTTTTGAAAACCAAAGTGAGAGTTATGGGAACAATCTTCCAGCAATGGGTTTTAGTAAGGAAGCATGAAGACTTGCATACGCTAAGATGATCATATTAGATTAACTACCCTTTAGTTTTGTTGAAGGTCATGGGTTTAGACACTTTTATAGTGTTGCATGTCCTATATTTGACCTTCCATCACTTAGGACTATTGTTGAAAATATATATCAATTATATTTGGATGAGAAATTGCAATTAAAAAAGATCTTTAATGTCGATTATCAAAGGGTTTACTACAGATGCTTGATTTCAATTCAAAATATTAATTATATGTCTCTAACAGTACACTACATTGATTTTGATTGGATGCTTAAAAAATAAATTTTGAATTTTTGCGTGCTTCCTCATTATAAGGGAGAAACCTTTGGGAAGGTTATTAAAATTATTTACTTGAATGGGATATTCAAAATGTGTTTACTATCATTGTTTATAATGCATCCATAAATGGTATTGTTATATCTTATCTTTCAAGAAAGTTAAATACTAGGGATAAAGGGTGTGTTTTGAATAATCAATCTGTACATGAGGTTCTGTGCACATATTATATATAAATTTGATTTTATGTGAGGGCCACATAACTCGATTGTTAGCATTTGAAATGTGATGAAGTATGTTAGATGTTCTCCTAGATTATAAAAATTTAAAGAGTGTGTTACTCATGAGAAGATTGAGTGCAAATCTTTTATATTTTTTGATATTCCAACTAGGTGGAATTCCACCTATTTGATGTTAAAAACTTCTTTGAAATTTCAAAAAGCTTTCAAGAGATTAGAGGAGGAGGAAGATGGATACTTTATGGGTTACTTTTGTGAAGATGATGGTGGTAAAATAAAGAGTGGACCTCCTTCAAGTTTTGAGTTTTGGTTTGGATGGTTGTAATCTATTTTAATTTTATTTATATATTTATATTTTATGGTATGCATGTTTAATTGATAGGTTAAGTAATTAAATTGTTGTGTTATGATTCTTAAATATAATAATCTCTGTTCAAAATATATTTTTATTTTTTGTTTTGTATAAAATTCAAATGATGTATGAATGAATTTTGAACAATTCAGTTACAAGTTTAATTTCAATTAAATTTAAACCAAAATTTTCAAAACAAAAACCATCCATCTTTGTCAAATAATTGATTTTCCAAACAATTCATATGGACTTTTTTTGAATGTTGAAAAAAATTCTTTCTTTTAACGTAATATTTTTTTATAAGGTTTTTTGATGTCATATCACTTGTGGAATCCATTTGAATTTTTTCCACCAGTTTTCTTTATAAATGTTATTTTGACCAGTTTTTTGATAAAAAAAATCAAATATACCCTTAAATATTTGTAGGTTTTCTCACTTTTTCTTCATTGTCTTCTCTGTCTTCTTCATCTTCTTCGTTGCCATCTTCTCCTTGGTTTTCTTCTGCAACGTCTTTTTTTTGAGCTTTTTTTGTTTAGTTCATATGTCATCTTCTTCATCGTAATCTTCTCCTGTAACATCTATTCTTCTGCAATGTTTTTTTCTTTGAAGTCATTTTTTCGGGTGTTTTTCTCTTGGGTCTTTGTCATGCCATGTTCTTTTTTTTTTTTTTTTCCACATCTATGCAATTATGCAATGTTTTTTTTTCTTTAAAGTCATTTTTTTGGGGTGTTTTTCTCCTAGGTCTTTGTCATGCCATGTCCTTCGTCTTTTTTTTTTAGTTTCCACATCTATACAATTAATTTGTTAGTAATAAATTCTAATAAAGCTTTGATGGATATTGAAGAGTCATAAAAATAAAAACTGAAATTTTGTAAAAAAAAAAAAAAAAATCATTAGAGACGAATTACGTTGTCATTGACGAAGTGGGATTGAAGGACGGGCAAATATTTGACCATCATTAAAGCCTACTTCTTTAGTGACAAAGTAATTCGTCAATCTGACAAATTAAGAGATTTAACGACAGTCATTATTCTGACCGTCGTTAAAGCCTACTTCATGAGTGATGTAGCAATTCATCAATTTGACGAATTAAGGGATTTAACGATGATCATTATTCTGACCATCGTTAAATCTCTTAATTCGTCAAACTGATTAATTACTTCGTCACTGACGTAGTAGACTTTAACGACGATCAAATATTTGCCCGTAATTAAATCTCACTTTATTAGTGACAAAGTAATTCTTTGCTCGTACTTCGTTAGTAATGAAATAATTTGTCCATGATGATTTTTTTTTTTTACAAAATTTCAATTTTTTTTATGACTCTTCAATATTCATTAAAATTTATTATGATTTTTTTAAACCTAATCTATTTCTTTTATTTTTTTCCTATAATTTTATTTAAAAATTTTAAATATGTAGTTAAAAAATTATTTATGACAAACTATAAAAAAATTAATTAAAAAAATAATTCATCATTCAAGAATATTATTATAATTTTAGAATAAAATAATTATTTTAAAAAAAATTAACTAAAAAATTCAAATAGCGTTGGCGTAAATATTAAGTCAAAATTTTTTTATATACTCAGAAAGCCCAAAATTAGTTTTGGTTCAGGCCCAATACTACTTTTGGCTCAAGCCCAACTTAATCAACCAACCAAACTGACCCGACTGATGGACTGATTGGGTTGGTTAGATTTAGTCCTAAATTTAAGCCTGCTCGATTTGGACCTTGAAAAAGAAGTGAAGGTCGGTTTGGTTTTCAGCTGGACTTGAAAATCACACCGACGTAGTCGTGCTCAGCCTTAATGACATATGCAAATGAGGGTACAATTGTCATTACGGTAGGGAATCTATCTTATGCATTTTTGTTCCCGTCAATCATATTTTTTAATGTTTTAATTTAAATATTCAAAATTTACACACTTTTTTGACACTAAAGAAATATTTAAATTTTTAATACACAAGTTTATTTAAATGGTATATTAAATGTGAAAATGAATTAAGTTTTAGTAAGTTTTAAACTTATGCATACCAAAAAAAAAAAAAAGAATTTGTTTAATGGTATTTCTTTTGTAAAATTGTTTTTATGATATACCACAAAAAAAATTAAAATTATGATCATGATTACACTAAGCATTGTTTGGATGACTTTTTTTTAATGGGAATAAATTTTAAAATATAATTCTTTTATTTAGAGAATCAAAATGTGAATTTATATGTTAATTCCAAATGTAATTATTTGACAGTTTTAATTCATTATTAAAAAAATAAAAACAGAGCCAATCATGATTATTAAATCACACATAGAGTAATATATATATATATATATATATATATATATATATATATATATATATATATCAAAGCAATTAAAGAACAAAAAAAAAACATAAAAGACAAATTGAGCTTTAAAAATTATATCATTCATTGAAAGCAATATAACCTCATAGGTGGAAACCAAACTTCAAAACCGTGTCACCACTGCCAGTTTAGCACCTAGCTCTAGCACTTTTTTTTTTTTTTTTTGATAATAAAAAAAACCCCTCGATGTGGATCTCATTAGTTCAGAATTCTGTTAGTGGATAAAACCTTTTGCTGCTCCAGCTTTGCAACCTTTTCGGAGTCTAAAATATCTGGCCCACACCCCTATCAGATCCCCCTCCACCTCCCTCCACCTGGCGCATTAAGCAAGGCTGAGTACACCTGAGGTAATAGTGGGGCTTGCAAAACTCGAACCACAACTCTCGTAAGTGAGTGTAATGGAACGATCGGCTTCCTTTCCACTAGGCCACACACTTCGATAGGATAGAGAAGACACATACAGAGACATGATTTTATGGATTAATAGCCATTTGTAAGGGTGAAATTAGTAAAATAATCAAAATATATTTTCAATTATCTACTATAGTAAAAATATACTTTTGCTACTCATGCATTTACTATACTGCCCTTAGTTATATAAACATTCAAATCTGACTTATATACTTTGAAATCCGACATATTCTCTAAATTTGACTACTCCCCCACACACTCTCTCCCCTTCACCCATCCAAGTTACCGTCGTCGTAGCCCATCGCCATCACCATCGCACATAGCCCAAGGATCGCCATCACCGTCATCTTGGATCCGACTAATTTTTTATCTTTTTTTTTTAATTTGTAAGTTTTAAATATTTGTTATTATTAATAATAAAATAATTAATAAATATAAAAAATAATTATTTAAATTATAAATTAAATATTAAATATATATTTAATGAATATAAATTAAATATGCATAAACATGAAGTTAAATAGTTGGATCCAACTATAAACATAAATATCAATTCCTAGTCGAATCCAACTACCATTTCTATGAATGGTAGTCGGACTCGGACTACAAATCCGTCCCATTTTCAATCTATTGGTTGATTTGTGTCCTTATACCATTGGCATATATATATATATATATATATATATATATGTATATTATAAACTTTCAATGTACATATATTATTTACGGGAGAGTTTAAGAGAATAATTTAATAGAAAAGTTTGAAATAAGTGTTTGAGAAAAGAGTTTTATAATTTAGAGTTTCATAGGATAAGAGATTGATAATAAATACGAGAATTTGATCTAAATAAAAATAAATAATATTAATTAATGAGAAAAGCTGTTTAGTAGAGGTTGGTGGTAGTGTACATAAGTTTGAAATAACTAGAGGATAACATAGTACATGGATAGTAGCCAAAAGTATACTTTTACTATGGTTGGGAATTGAAAAAATGTTTGGTTATTTTATTAATTTCACATTTGCAAATAGTTTGTTGATCTATAAAACACATAAGACACACAATAATAGTTATTGTAGGGAATTAATAAAGCATTTGATTATTTTACTAATTTCAACTCTACAAATGGTTGTTGATTTATAAAATCCAAAAGATGCACCTATATGTAATAGTATGGCAGGAAACAAATTCAACGTATAAAAAATTTAGTAGAACTAAAAGAATTTTCAACAAACATAGTTTGATGGAGCTAACAACAACAGCCAGAAAAATAAAATATTTAGCACCTATTAGACTCCTACTCATTCACAAATTACGTGGTAAAGTGTTTCAAATGCTAACAGTATCAAATCATTAGACTCCAATTAGACTCAACTCATTTACAAATCACCAAAACAAAATATATATTGTTAGACTCCTATTCAAACTCCTATCCTTACTCAAACATATTACCCAAACCACTATCAATCCCCAAGAGAATAGACTCGTAAGAGAATCCAAAAAAAACATGGAAAGCATGAGGCTAATACAACTCCTTTACATGAGTGACTTGTCATAGCACTTGACTCCTTTAGTAGTCTTCTCGACGCTCTTGATTATCCCAAATGTAGTTGTCACACCTTCTTTGTAGATTGTGAAGCATCCTAATGCCAGGTATTTATTAAATTCTTCTTCCACCATGGGATTCTTTGGCCTCATCCTCACCATAGCTGTATCACCACATTTCAAGGAAGCATGTCTAGTTTTGAGCACCACACCATTCACTGGGTCTATCTGATCTAATATTTTGGAAAATTCCAATACAATATAAGACAAGTTGCAATCCATAACTTCAACATCTCCCTGATTTATCTCACCATTAAAGCTATTCATAATCACAACTTGTGAAACAAAACTTTCAACCTTCAGGGCAGAATCCTTCTTAGGATCTGATGCAACAGATCTTGCTCTGAGATATCTTAGATTAAGATCTTTTACTGTGAAGCTGAAAATATCACCTGCAAGGCCCTCTAACCAACTTCTCTATGAAAAGTGCTACTTTGACCAACTTTCATCCCAAAAGTGATGCTTTTAACAATTTCCATACTTCCCACTTTAGTGGTAGCTCCACTTTGAGTGATACTAATTTTTATGTTGGCCTTGAAGATCTCAGCCTCCACACAACCAACTTCAATAGTATTAGCAGTATAAATCCTAATCCTCTCAGCATAATAAAATGCGAAATGGAGTGCCTTGTTTATGAGTGTTTTTGGCTCCTTAATCCATTCAATAACCTCAACTAGAGTTGTACCATGGTACCAATCAAGCTTATTGGACCTACCAGTAATGTTTTCATCTTCAGCAGCAAAGATGGGAACAAAAGGAATTATGTCAGTGCTGTATTCGACCATCATTAACTTATTAGATAGTTTCCTCATAATCGTACCAAATCTAATCTTTAAGTACTTGTGATTCATGGTAATGTACTTACGAGTAGTTGTATCCATCTAAAATGAACCATATAAAGTTCAAATGACAGTCAATATAATAAATCATATTACCCAAACCACCATTAGTTCCATCATGGGAAAAAAGTAGACTCGCAAGAGACACCATTAAAAACATGGACATCATGTGCTAATACACTTCCGTAGCATGATTGATTTGTCATTGCACTTGACTCCTCAAGTAGTACTCTTGATGCTCTTGATTATCCCAAATGAAATTGTCACATCTTCTTTGCCAATTGTGAAGCATTCCAATGCCGGGTATTTCTTAAATTCCTCTGCCATGGAGTTCCTTGGCCTCATCTTCACTATAGCCCTATGACCACATTTCAAGGAAGTAGGTTTGATATTAAGCACCACACCACTTACTAGTTCTATCTGATATAATATTTTAGAAAATGCCACCGCATTATGAGACAAGTTTTAGTCCATAACTTCAATGTCTCCCTGATTTATCTCACCATTAAAGCTATTCATAATTACAACTTGCAAAATAAAACTTTCAACATTTCGAGTGGAATCCTTTTTAGAATTTGATGGGACAGAACCTGCTCTCAGATATGTTGAATTAAGATCTTTTACCATGAAGCTAACGATATCATAGGGCAGGGCCATCTGACCAACTTCTCTCTGAGAAGTGTTGCCTTAACCAACTTCCCTCCGAGAAGTGTTGTTTTCAGCAATTTTCATAAAAAGCACTCCATCTCGTACTTTACTGTGCTGCTTTGAGCAACACTGAGTTTCATGCTAACCTTGAAGATCTCAGCCTCCACACGACCAACTACAATAGTATCAGCAGTATCAATCCAGTCCTCACAGCATAATAAAGTGTGAGATGGAGTGCTTTTTTTTATGAGTGTTTTTAATTCTTTAATCCATTCGAGAGCCTTAACTAGAGTTGTATTGTGCTACCAAACAAGCTTATTGGATGTGGTAGTGATGTTTTCATCCTCAACAGCAGAGATAGGAATGAAAGGAATTGTGGTAGTGCTTTAGCCGACAATCATCAATTTACCAAAGAGTTTCCTCACGATTCCTGGTAAAGTACTTGCGAGTAGTTTCATCCATCTGCAATGAACCATATAAAGTAAAACTGACAGTGTGTATACTAAATTGTGAATTGAATCAATACGAAAGGTGTTTTCAGTTCGGAGGGAAAACAAGTAAATAAAATTAGTCAAATGATAAAATACTAAAAAATCATCCAATGATAAATATAAAGAAATAGTTGTGGAAATGTTCAAGAGGATAATAAAAGGGAAAGGACTAGACAGTCTTAAAATGATAAAATACTAAAAAATCATCCAATGACAAATATAAAGAATAGTTGTGGAAATGTTCAAGAGGATAATAAAGGGGAAAGGACTAGACAGTCTTAAGTGACAAACAAAGTACCTTGTGAGATGAATGAGAATGGGTCTTAAATCTTTGTTCCTATATATAAACTAGGGAATACAAACCTAGGAACACCAATAGTGAGAAAAAGTCTCTTGAAACTAGAGAAATAGATGAGAGAAATAACATCAAAGAAATAAAAAATGAGAAAACAAAAACAATTGGTTGCTTGACATACATAAAACAAAATGTAAAGAAAAATACACATTACGAGTTTGCAACTAACATGCAGATAGCTCAATATCATTGAGGTTGATGTAATTTAAGATAATTAACAAGCAGGTCAAAATGAATACAATAAATTAATAGAGTATGATCAAAATACATAAGACTACCCTAAAAAATATTTGAAAAGACCACAAGACTAATATATTAAATTTCCTATACTATAAAAAAAACTTAAAGAAAAGGAGAATTGTTGTGGTTCTCTGACCACGATTGGATCAAAACAAGAGAGAAAAAATAATTCTATTTCATAATAATAAAATTACACAGAGAAATATACAAAAAAAAAAAAAATTCTCATAAATACCACACACATACACAGCTCCCTCTCTAGAGCTGTCTCAACTCTCTCTGAAGTTTCTCTCACTCTCTGGTGATTACCAACACTCTTTGGTGTATGTTTCTAAATCATTCTTTGATGGGTTCTATTTATAAACATAAATAAGTCGGTTAATACAAAACTTACGTAAACCGACTTAATTATCAGCTAACATACAGCTAACCAAACCACTTGCATCCAGCTGGAAGATAAGCTTCAACCATTTTAAACACCATGTAATACATCTGCAGCCATTTTTGACTATATTTTGTGGCAAGTTGGTGGCAGCTAACTACAGTTGATATGCCGCTGGACTTCTAACAAAAATGACATCAAAAATAGAAGAAATAAGATAAACGACTTATAATGGTCAATTCCAAGAACTCAATTGTCTAAGCTTTCCTCTGACTCTCATGCTTCTTTTATTTGCCCTATTCCAGATGATGAAACATCTACAGTAACAGCAAGCACAAGCCCATCTCTATGATCATGTGTTGTGGTTTAAAAAACGAACGTGCCATATATTAGTGTATGTAAACAGAACACCAATATCCAAGGCAGTTGGTTACACCACCTGCGATTGTTTTATTTTAACATTTTCAATTGCTATATATGTACACCTTGTGTAGAAATTCAAATTTTCTATTCAAATTTTAAGTAACTGTCAACGTGCCCCGTATATAAACATTGCCCTATTTAAAATGTTACTAATTACAATGTACCATGTACCAATAAATATTGATGCTACTAATTAAAATGTTAATAATAATTACTTTATGAATATGTGGTGCTTAACTAATCTAAAATTATTTAGCTACATAATTAACATTTAATTATGTGCCAATAATGTTAATCTAGTGAACCTAGTAAGAACATAAGAATGTTTAGACAATATTTATATCGAAACAACTAAAGATATTTCTCACATACATTTAAAATTTGTTAATAAATAATGCTCTATTAAACACCACAAACCATATTATAATCAACAACAACATTTTTAATCTCAATATTTCTCATCAAAGCATACAAAGGGAATTAGTAAACCTTAATGATGGCATCCTTTGCTAAGCAAAGACAATCAAACACATCAGTTTATGACCTATGTTACTGTCACAATTTTTACTGACTCTTAGCATTGCTTACAATAAGGAATATCAAACCTTTATTGCACATCCTACTGAAATGATCTTCATAAGATGATGAATAAAAGTTAATGAAGAAAATATACAAGTTTTTGAATCGCAAAAGTGATTTGTGACCTTCATTGTCTAGTAATGTTTGCAGTGAACTAGTGGTTGAAATCTATGACTCTAAATAAAGCCCCAACTATATTTAGTAATTAAAAAAATCAATATAGAAACTATAAATGCAACTTTAACTATATTGAATAATAAAAAACTAGTATACAAGCTATGAATAAAAATTATAAAAGTTGTATTTATTCGTAACAGAATAAAAAAACCAATATAGGAACTAGGAATGACAATTTTAAAGTTGTATATATTCATAATAGGGTTTCAACAATACATTTGGTAAGAAAACTCTTGTCATTGCACTTCTTGAAAATATTTATCAGTAAGTTTTTTTGGATCTTGTTCTTCTCTCTCTCAAATACACAGACACACTATATTGCTGGAATTAAATTTTTAATTCTTCTAGGTGGTGAAAGCTAGTCCCAAAACACTTTTTTGCAAGCAATAAATCTACTAAATCTCATACTACATGATTATAAGCCTTTTCAAAATCAATTTTAAACAATAACCCCTGTTTTTTATTTGATCCTATAATATTCCACAACTTCATTAGTAATATAAACCAAATTTAAAATTTGTGTACCTTTTACAAAAGACTTTAGCTATTTGAAAAATAAAAAATAGGTCTGATCTTTACTTGGTTGAATAACAGGTCTGGCCTGGAGTTGATCGTTGAAAAATTGGATAAATCTTTGGTTAACAATAGTTTTCTACATGCGTTTCATGTGTCTTATACTCATGTTCTATTAGCTATTAGGTCTAATCATTGCCCACTGGTTTTTTTCTTCTCTCCACCTCAAGGCCTTGCAAAGAGACTTTTTAAGTTTGAACAAAAGTGGTTATTGGAAGAAGATTTTAAATCCGTTTCTGCCAGTGGTTGGGCTACAGATGTTTCGGGTTCTTGTGCTTGGTGTTTTGTTCGTAAACTAGCAAACTGTCGATGTCCCCCCCCCCCCCCCCACCCAATTCTAGGCACATGGAGCACAGAAGGAGGTTAAAAATGGAGTTAGCCACCATTTGGAAGCAGGAAGAAATCTATTGGGGTCAACGATCACGTATAAATTGGCTTAATTATAGGGACCGTAATTCTGCTTTCTTCCTTGCAACTTTAGTTCAGCACGTAATAGGAATAGAATTTCTCGATTAAAAAATCATCATGGTGTTTGGGTTAAAGATGATCAAGACATTTGGAACATAGTTAACGAGTACTTTGCTTCTTTATTTTGCTCAGTAGGGTTGCGCAGTTTTGATCCTGTTCTATTTTATGTGGACGTGTATGTTTCGGCAGAGATGAATGCGGTCTCCTTACTTTGGTTACTAAAGAGGAAGTTAAAACTGCTGCCTTTTCCTTGGGAGCGAGAAAGGCCCAAGGTCCAGATGGTTTTTCGGGGTCGTTTTACCTCTCAAATTGGCAGTTGTTTGAGGAGGATTATTTTAGAATGGTTCATGAGTTTTTCTTAAGTGTCCACTTGTTACAGCAGCTTAATTGTACCCATATTGCTCTTATTCCTAAAGTTGCCAATGCTACGGAAATTTCTCAGTTTCATCCTATCAATTTATGTAATTTTGCCTATAAGGTTAACTCCAAGGTCCTGGTGAATAGGTTAAATAAATTTCTTCATGTTTGAATCTCCGAAAACCAAGGTGCATTTGTTAGAGGTCGTAAGATCCAAGACAATATGTTCATTGCACAAGAAGTTTTCCATTCTCTAAAATGACGAAAAAAATGGCAGGTCTTATGATATGGTTTAAAAACCGATATGTCCAAGGCTTATGATCGTGTTGAATGGGATTTTCTTCATTGTTTACTTATTCGAATGGGTTTTAGTTTGCATTGGGTGAATTTAATTATGCAATGTGTTTCCACAGTAAGTTATAGTGTTCTTATGAATAGGCAACCTTCCTTGAGTTTTCTTCTGGGGCGAGGATTGCGGCAGGACTATCCATTATCCCCTTATCTTTTTCATCTTGTTGTTGAATCTCTTTACATGATGCTTTGGAAAAGGGCTGAAAATAATTCTTTGAAATGGATAAGGTTGGCTCGTGCATGCCCTTTTCTCTCGCATTTATTTTTTACTGATGATAGTCTCTTTTTTCTTAAAGCTTCACTGTCAGAATGTATAAAGCTTAAAGCTGTTCTTGATCTCTATTGTCTTGCATCTGGCCAACTGATAAATTTCCAGAAGTCTAATGTATTCTTTAGTACTAATACTCCACCTTCAGTTCAGCAAGAGGTGTGTGCTTTGCTTCAGGTTTCCTAGTCTCTCGATTCTGATTAATATTTAGGTATTCCGTCGCAGTGGGGTAGGACTAGACGACTTCTATATGCTGGTTTACGGGACCATATTCTCAATAAGATAGCAGGGTGGAAAAGGAAATTACTCTCACATGGTGGAAAAGAAGTCTTAATCGAAGTTGTTGCCCAATCCATCCCTTTATACACTATGTCTATCTTCCGTTTGTGGAAGTTTCTATGTGTGGAGCTCACTTATGCAATCAACCAATTTTGGTAGTGTAGTGGCCAAGATCACAAGGGTATTCATTAGGTTAGGAAGGAAGAACTGAAAAAAATTAAAGGCAGCTGGTGGATTAGGCTTCCGTGACTTTACTCTCTTTAACTCATCTTTATTCGGTAAACAGGCTTGGCGCTTTTATAATAATCCAAGCTCACTTTGGGTCCGTGTGTTAAAGGGTGTTTACTTCCCTAACTCTAGTTTTTTAAAAGCCATACATTGCTCCTATGCTTCTTGGGCTTGGAAGAGTATTTTGCATAGTCGCAATACCTTCATGAAATTGGCTAGATGGCGGGTTGGTGATGGAAAATAGATTAACCCTTGGCTTGATAAGTGGGGGCCCGATGGTGTTCCATAGAGTGACTTTTATGTGCCTCATATCTCTCAAGTTTCTGCTTTTATGGATGAGCATTTACTAATCTGGTCTAGGGAGAAGTTAAACAATCTGTTTCCATCTTGGGTCGTTGTCAAAATTATGTCTATTCCTATCTCAAGGTAGGGTTTATAGGATCGACTAATATGGCCTTTATCTAAAAATGGTAGTTTGACAGTGAAGTCTTATTATGCTGCTCTATTGGAGGGATCACATGATGGTATTTCTATTGGTGCTTCTTCTTCAATCCGTCCTCCGCCATTGATATGGAAGAAGATTTGGACCATACAGACTCTCCCTAAGATACGTCATTTTGAATGGAAAGCATTTCAAAATGGTTTAGCCACTCAGGGCAATCTATTTCGATGCCATATGGGTTTGAACAATCTTTGTCCCATCTGTAAAACCTTTGAAGAAACGCTAGACCACTTGTTCCTTCATTGCTCGTGGGTCCAAGCTACGTGGTTTGCCTCTCAATTTGGTTTTCAAATCCCGTCTGATGCCATTTTTCTCTCGTGGTTTCAAGACATTTTTATGTTATTTTCACAAGACAAAGAGGAAGGAGGTGATCGAATGAGTTTGTTGTGTTATATGTTGTGGTATATCTAGAAAGCATGACATTCTTATGTTTTTTAAGGCAGTCTCCCAAATCCTCATGGTGTCATTGATAGAGCTCAAGTCGCAAAACATGAATTTTCATCTTGTCTAGTAGTTCCTTCTGGGTTGGCTTTTTTATCTGCATGTGATAGTGTGGTGCCTCGGTCTGGTAGTTTGTTGGTTAATGTCAACAATTGGTGGGCACCGAATTCGGTGGCCACAATTCTTGACTTATATGATATTTTATATATATATTATATATATTATATATATAGCTTACGTGAGGGAATTGGAAAGGAGGGGGCTGAAGCTCACTATAAATACCCCCTCCCCCTTCAAGTTTTAGGCATCCCATTTTCAGAGAGAAAATATCATATTTGAGAGATTTGAGAGAATTCCTTCATTTCTTTGAAAGGGTTTAAAAGAGAGGAAATTTGTTTCTCCTTTTGTAGTTGTCTTCATAGTTTTGAGAGAGAGTTGTTTCTCATTTATTCAAGAGAGAGTGTCATTGTTCTCTCCTTGTATTTAAGAGAGGAAGTGTTGTAATCTCCATTCCCTATAATGAAGTTCTCCCAAATTTGCCCGTGGTTTTTTACCCCAATTTGTTTAGGGGTTTTCCACGTAAAATATTTGTGTCTATTTTATTTCAATTTTCTCATTTCAACTTTAATTGCTAATCTGCTTTGTCCCATTTATTTCCTAACAGTGGTATCAGAGCTTTCAGGTTGCGGGTACTGTTCATATGTACGGTACTGTTCAACTATATAGTACTGTTCACGTATACGGTGAAATAGTACAATCCGGTTTAAGTGAAAAGCAGATCGTCATCAATAATGGCAACAAAGTTTGATGTTGAGAAATTCAATGGGAATAACTTCTCATTGTGGAAAATGAAGGTAAAGGCAATTTTAAAGAAAGATAATTGTCTGGCGGCAATTGGAGATCGTCTCGCAGAGATCACCGCTGATGGCAAGTGGCAAGAGATGGATGGCATCGCGATTGCTAATCTGCACTTAGCACTAGCCGATGGAGTGTTATTCAGTGTGGCGGAGAAAAAGACGGCAAAAGAGATATGGGATACTTTTTTCAAGATTGTATGAGGCCAAGTCATTACACAACAAAATCTTCTTAAAAAGAAGATTGTATACTCTTCGAATGGCGGAGTCCACATCGGTAACCGACCATATCAACACCTTAAATACTCTATTTTTGCAACTCACATCGATGGGTTACACAATAGATCCGACGGAACATGCAGAGCTTCTACTTCAAAGTCTACCTGACTCGTATGATCAACTTATCATCAACCTGACGAACAACTCAGACAGTCTAGTTTTCGATGTTATTGCAGCTGTAGTTTTGGAAGAAAAAAGTAGGCGCAAAAACAAGGAAGACAGTGGTAAGAGGAAGATCGACGGAACGTGGCTTCATTAGGAGTCAAAATCATGGTAGATCGAAATCAAGGAGTAAGAAGAATATCAAATGTTACAATTGTGGCAAGAAAGGGCATATCAAGAAGGAGTGTTGGCTTCTCAAGAAGAGTGGAGATCCTGAGCCATCAAAAGCTCAAGGAAATGTAGCAAGTACCTCAAGTGATGGTGAAGTTCTTTACAGCGAGGCAACTATGATTGTTGAAGGCAGGAAAAGTTTTGCGAATGTCTGGATTTTAGATTCTGGAGCTACATAGCACATGACCTCTAGAAGAGAATGGTTTCACAACTATGAGTCTATCTCGGGAGGATTTGTATTCATGGGAGATGATCATGCCTTGCAGATTGCTGGTATTGGTACTATCAAGATAAAGATACATGATGGTACAGTTCGCACTATTCAAGGGGTACGACATGTCAAAGGCTTGAAGAAAATCCATTGTCTTTAGGACAAATAGATGATCTTGGATGTAAAACCCATATTGAAAATGGAATTATGAAGATTGTCAAAGGTGCGCTTATGGTGATGAAGGCAAAAAAAATTGGTGCAAATCTATACATGCTAAAAGGAGAAACACTAGAGGAAGTTGATGCGTGTGTCGCGTCGAGTAGCAAAAGAGAAGAGTCAACGATGATGTGGCACCTCAAACTAGGCCACATGTCTGAACGTGGTTTGAAAATTCTCTCCGATCAAAGGCTACTTTCTGGACTTACAAAGGTATCTTTACCCTTTTGTGAGCATTGTGTTATAAGTAAGCAGCATAGATTAAAATTTGGCAGATCTGTTACTAGAAGTAAATGCATTTTAGACTTGATTTATTCTGATGTTTGGGAATCACCAGAGATATCCCTAGGAGGAGCAAAATATTTTGTGTCTTTTATTGATGATTACTCCAAGAGATTATGGGTGTATTCGATCAAGAAGAAGTCAGATGTGTTTCTAGTATTCAAAAACTTCAAAGCGCAGGTGGAACTTGAATCTGGGAAGAAGATCAAGTGCTTGAGGACAGATAATGGAGGAGAGTATACAAGCGGCGAGTTTCTTGAATTTTGTAAGCAAGAAGGAATTAAGAGACAGTTCATAGTGGCATATACTCCACAGCAGAATAGAGTGGCAGAGCGGATGAATAGAACCATTGCAGAAAGGATAACAGCTATGTTGAGGACTGCGAGTCAACCCAATTTATTCTGGGCAGAAGCAACCAATACCGCCTATTTTGTGATAAATCGGTCACCATCAACAACAATTGAGTTGAAAACACCGATGGAGATGTGGACTGGTAAGCCGGCTGATTACTCTAATTTACATTCATTTGGATGTCCTGTATATGTGATGTATAACACCCAAGAAAAAACGAAGTTGGGCCCGAAATTCAGAAAGTGTATATTTTTAGGGTATGCTGATGGTATGAAGGGGTATCGCCTGCGGGATCCCACTACCCATAAGGTTGTTATCAGCAGGGATGTTATTTTTGTAGAATAACAACTATTGCAGAAAGATAAAAATGATAGCACGTCAAAGGAGAGCTCAGAGACTACTCCGATATATGTGGAAAATGATCAACAACAAGAAAATTCAGACTCTTCTGAAGCAGAACCAGAGCATGAGGTACAAGAACAAGTTGAGTCCGAGG
Organism: Rhamnella rubrinervis; assembly: GCA_007844105.2. Taxonomy (NCBI): domain Eukaryota; kingdom Viridiplantae; phylum Streptophyta; class Magnoliopsida; order Rosales; family Rhamnaceae; genus Rhamnella; species Rhamnella rubrinervis. The sequence continues at coordinate 4,877,528 of CM017583.2, read as the reverse complement.
TTCCAAAAGTTCGTCGGTCAACTCGTGAGAGAAGACCGCCAACTTGGCACTCGGAGTATATTATGGAAAGCAACGTTGCATACTGTCTTCTAACGGAGGATGGAGAGCCATCAACTTTCCATGAAGCTACAAGTAGTTCAGATGTGTCTTTGTGGATGATAGCAATGCAAGAGGAAATTGAGGCTTTGCACAAGAACAAGACTTGGGAATTAGTACCGTTACCACATGGAAGAAAAACTATTGATAATAAATAGGTCTATAAGATCAAGCGAGATAGCAATGATCAAGTAGAACGGTATTGTGCACAATTGGTGGTGAAAGGCTACGCTCAGAAAGAGGGCATTGATTTCAATGAGATATTTTCCCCAGTGGTTCGACTTACAACTGTAAGAATTGTCCTAGCTATGTGTTCTACATTTGATTTACATTTGGAGCAGTTGGATTTTAAAACTGCATTTCTTCATGGAGAGCTTGAAGAAGAAATCTGCATACTACAACCAGAAGGTTTTACTGAAACAAGCAATGAGAACTTGGTTTACAGGTTGAACAAATCTCTGTATGGTCTCAAACAGGCGCCGAGATGTTGGTACAAGAGATTTGATTCCTTCATGTTAAGCCTTGGGTACAATAGACTCAGTTTGGACCATTGTACATACTACAAAAGGTTTGATGGTGATAATGATTTTATTATCTTGTTATTGTATGTGGATGACATGTTGGTAGCAGGCCCCAACAAAGATCAAATCCAAGAATTGAAGGCACAGTTGGCTAGGGAATTTGACATGAAAGATTTGGGACTAGCAAACAAGATTCTAGGGATGCAAATTCATCGAGACAGAGATAATAGGAAGATTTGGCTTTTTCAAAAGAATTATCTAAGGAAGATCTTGCGACGCTTCAACATGCAAGATTTTAAGTCAATTTCTACCCCACTTCCTATTAATTTTAAGTTATCCTCCAAGATGAATCCTAGCAGTGAAGCAGAGAGGATGATGATGTCTCGAGTACCATATGCATCAGCAGTGAGAAGCCTAATGTTCGCTATGATATGTACAAGACCAGACATTGCACAAGCAGTGGGAGCAGTTAGTCATTTTATGGCGAATCCTGGAAGAGAACATTAGAATACTGTGACGAGGATTCTGAGATACATCAGAGGAACCTCAGATGCTGCATTATGTTATTGAGGATCAAATTTAACTGTCAGGGGTTATGTTGATTCAGATTTTGCAGGAGATCTCGACAAAAGAAAATCTACTACAGGATATGTGTTTACACTTACAGGAGGAGCTGTAAGCTGGGTTTCAAAACTGCAAACAGTTGTGGCTTTATCTACAACAGAAGCAGAATATATGGCGGCTACATAAGCTTGCAAGGAAGCTGTTTGGATACAAAGGTTATTGGAGGAGCTCGGGCACAAATAAGAGAAGATCACTTTGTTTTGTGACAGTCAGAGTGTCTTGCATATTGCAAGGAATCCAGCCTTTCATTCAAGGACAAAACACATAGGAGTTCAATACTGACAAGTTTATATGGATGTGTTCGAGAGGTAGTAGAAGATGGATGTGTAGATATGCAAAAGATACACACTAGTGAAAACCTAGCAGATGTGATGACCAAGCTAATCAATACTGACAAGTTTATATGGTGTAGATCCTCGTACGGCCTAGCAGATACGTAAGCAAGCATAGAATGGAAAATTTAGGGAAAAGTGGAAGATTACCAATTGTGACATTAAGTGGGAGAAATGTTGGTTAATGTCAATAATTGGTGGGCACCGAATTCGGTGGCCACAATTCTTGACTTATATGATATTTTATATATATATTATATATATAGCTTACGTGAGGAAATTGAAAAGGAGGGGGCTGAAGCTCACTATAAATACCCCCTCCCCCTTCAAGTTTTAGGCATCCCATTTTCAGAGAGAAAATATCATATTTGAGAGAATTCCTTCATTTCTTTGAGAGGGTTTAAAAGAGAAGAAATTTGTTTCTCCTTTTGTAGTTGTCTCCATAGTTTTGAGAGAGAGTTGTTTCTCATTTATTCAAGAGAGAGTGTCGTTGTTCTCTCCTTGTATTTAAGAGAGGAAATGTTGTAATCTCCATTCCCTATAGTGAAGTTCTCCCAAATTTTCCCGTAGTTTTTTACCCCAATTTGTTTAGGGGTTTTCCACGTAAAATATTTGTATCTATTTTATTTCAGTTTTCTCATTTCAACTTTGATTGCTAATCTGCTTTGTCCCATTTATTTCCTAACATAGTTCACGTTGGAATCCTCCACCACGTGGGTTTATCAAGATCAATTGTGATGAGACTTTCACTAATTGAATGGGTCATGGTGCAGCGGGTCTTATTGCAAGGGATTGGCGGGGGGAGGTCGTGTGTCATTGATTTGTTTTGCTGCTCGGGACTGATGCTTTAACTATTGAAGGACAAGCAGTCTTCCATGCTCTTCTTACAGCTAGACGAATGGGTTTTGATAATATTATTATTGAAATAGACTGTGCTCAGCTCCACGACATTATTGTTCAGAAGCCCAATAGTGTGCCTTGGAATATTAAGGCTTTAATCTTCGATATCATTAGCCTCAAATAATTTTTTGTTTCTTGCTCTTTTAATCTTGTTGTTCGAAAGTTTAATCAAGCAGCTGACTGGATTGCAAAGATAGACTTGTATGGATTTCTTCCTTCAAACTAGGATATCAACTCCCAGTTTGAATTATTTAGGATTTCTTCTAATGATTTCTCTTGAATAAAACAACAGTTTTTTTTTGCTCAAAAAAAAAATCATAATAAAATAACATTTACTTGCCTTCTTTAAGAAAGAAAATGATATATTAGAGTGACATGTCTCTATGGCTTTCCATTCTACCACAATGGAAAGTAAATAAATTCCCGGTTATCTCACAGTCATCAACCAACTCGCCAAAAATTAGATGAATAATATGCATCGTATTCAAGGTCTAATGGTGCCGATGACAATGAATAAAAGTAGTAAAATTATCTTGAACAATTCAAATTTCTTTAGCCATTAAATCCCATAAAAATAACCCTAATAATTCAAATTTCTTTAGCCATTAAATCTCATAAAAATAACCCTAATAATTCAAATTTCTAAGAATGTCATTCTCATGAATTATAAATACTGAACTAATTCATAGAGGAAATAATGCTAAAAGTGGGTTCATTGGTTTAAAGAAAAAAAAAATGTGAAACGTTACTTTAAATTGAAAACCTTAATTGGATAAGCAAATAAACTCAAGCATCAAAACACCAGTAAGAGGCTATCATTGTGTATGGATGAAGTGTTAGGCATAAAATATTATTATTTTTACACTACATTTAGGACTTAATATTTATTGGCTTTTATTTATTTTTAGTGAAAATTTTTTATTTGGTATTTCTTTTCTTATTTATAAGTAAAAGAGAAATTTAAAAAATAAAAATAATTCATTTATGGATTAAATGTCCAATTTTATCTTAGTCATTGATAAAAATTAAAAATTAAAAATTAAAAAAAAAAAGGAAATCAAAAAGCTAAAGCCGAGCATAAGTGGGCAGCAAAGCAAGGCCAAGGAAAGGAGAAAGGCAAATTGAAATTGGCTTGCAGAGTTCTAGTCCAGATTGGAGTCTACTTAGAAATTATATGGACTACAAATCATCATCCCATTTAGCAATCTACATGGAATTCTTATTTGGTCTTTTGCATATGATATTTAAAATAAAAAAAGTGGCGACACATATTGTGCTCACATGGATGCTAGGTGATGTGTTTTCATTGGTCCAAAATTAAATAACTTGTCTTCCAAGTAACAATTTCAAGTAATTTTGCATCCCATATAATCTGAACTCTTTTGATCATAACTCGACTTGTAAGAAGTCTTTTTGCATGAAACCAATCACAAATGAAGGCTATGATATTAAAAATTATAGATTAATTTTTCCAGAATTGTCTGGCTAGCAATCAATACTCGTTTCAAGTCAAAGTCTGTCTTGACAGGCTTGTACAATTTCGAAAGAAATGATATTTAAAGGTTTTTCCAAGTTTTGTTTGCGATATGTGATATATGATTGGAAAGATAAGATATAGAGCTTTGAAATTTCAGAAAGTGTAAAGGCTTCAAATTGTAGACGCAACTTTGATGATATGTAAATTTTCTAGTAGGATCAAATTTGAAAATTAAGATTTTTCTAATTAAGTTTCCTTATTGTCTTAGTGCTATCCCCCATATTTTTTATTCGATTTTATCTTGATTGTCCTCTATAAAAATTCACCAATATTTAGAGATTCATGCATTCACAATAGAGAGAGGAGGCACAAATCCTAGAGAGAAAATATATCTAAATGTGAGAGAATTTTGAAGGAGAAGAAGGATTGTTCGATTGGGAATAAAACAAATAAGAGCTTATTCCTTTAACTTTATGTTGCAGCCCTTTATTCAATTTCTTGGAGACCTAAGTTGAAGAAGCAACCAAGGAGAGAAAGAGGAAGACATAATCAGCTGATTAGAGTTCAAAGCCTACAACTAGTTTGTCTCAATCTATTCTCTTTTGTTTGTTATTTAATTTTATGTTTCCTTTAAAAATTTTGATGATGTCTTGTGATGCGATTATGAACTAATTTTTCTATTAAGATTATGATTTAGCCCTATGAATATCTATTTTTTAATGCATGGACTTGTTTAATTTTCTAATCTTTATAGTAATAATCCATTGTTGAATTGAACACTTTCTTGAAAAGGTAAATGATTTAGTAATATTTTTACCTAGGAATGGGAAGAATATTATGGATTACAATGAGTTACATGATAAATAGGAACATTATCATACCGAAATTTATAAACTTAATTGAAGCTTAATGAGGTTTGCACATTCATAGAACTTAATTAGGTTAATTTAAATTGGGGATGATTAAATTGTCTTGTGTAAAATAAATCAAAATGCATTGAGAAATAAACTTTTGATTATTTTTCTATTTAAATTCAGTTAGCCTATGGTATAATTAATTGGTTTTGTGTATAGAAATTGAATAGGCTTAATTTGATGAAGTAATGATTCTTGCTTGTCATATATAAATTTCAAATCTATTATCTGTACTTAGTTAAAATTGTCTTTAGTTTTGTTAACCTACTTTCAAATAAACTTTTTTTATTACCCAAAAAAAAAAAAAAATTATTCCACATTAGCCAAATCTTTGCATTTAGATTTTTTATTTAATTAGCTTTAGGTTTAATTAATTTCTAAAAATTCACTAGTCCCTTGGCTATGATTACCCTTTTCACTCACTTTATTACTTGTAAAATGAATCGTATACTTGCAAGAGATTTTTCACAACTGGAATGCAGGACATGTTTAACATTAAGGATCAATGGAAGAGAACGTACAATCGCCATAACACACCAAGGTTTATGTAGAATTCATATACCTTAAAAAAAAAATAAAAAATCAGTATAGATGAAGACTGATCGTGTTAAAATAAAACAAATAAACTAACAAAAAAGAAATTCAAATAGCGTTAAACAATACAGTAGCGTGTTAAAATTATAAGAGTTGGTAAAAGTAGTGGGACAACTATTGAGTTCTTCAAAAGGTGTACTGCAAGATGATTTCACCTTTTATTTCTATTTGTTAATGTATTATAGTTTTATCGATAAAGCATCCTCGAAAATATAGCATCCCTAAATTCCATAATAGTATTCTTAGAATTAGTATTAACTTCTGAATCTATTATTAAGAATCTATAGGCAACACAGTTTTGAGCATAGCTTATAAAATGATAAGCTCAACAATTTTAGGACCATTAATTTTTTTTTCTTAGGCTCGGGTATATTTTCTTTTGCCAAACACCTCCACACTTTCTAGAGCTTAAGGCTCGTCATCCTCCCTCTATATAACACACATGGAGTTTTAACATTGTTCTTGACAAGCTAGTACTCTATTAAGAATAAAACATGCAGTTAAAATAGGTTCGTCCCATAAATTTTCAGTAGCTCATTGCTAATGATCATAGCATTAACCTCGTCCATTAAATTTTTATTTTTCCTCTCAGCTATACTATTTGATTGTGGTTAATACGGTGAAGTAATCTCATATATTTTGCCAAATTCTTCACAAAACTTACGACATTCATACGAAGGATACTTTCTCTATTAGACCTAAGTCTTTAAGCTTCTTCTTTATTTGATTGTTAACTTCACTCTTGTAAACCTTAAATTATCAAATACTTTATTATTTATTCAAATAAGATAAAATAATAATATTTAGAAAAATCATCTATAAAAGTTACACAAAGTATTTGTTACCACCTATATTGGAATCACAAACATCACTATGCACTAACTTCAATTTAAGTATCACTTTCTATAGCCTTAGAGAATTTCCTAGATTGCTTAGCTTATACACATACTTCACATTCATGGTTGAGATTAATATTAAATATTGGAATTAAACTTAGGACAATCAACTTTTTAACTATGTTCAAACTCACATGTCCTAACCTTTCAAGTTTTAAGTTTCAATAATTAAAACTTGAGAGAAATTTTATCCTTTTTTAATATCTACATTTAACTTTAAATGACCATCACATATCATTTCCAATAAAAATATTATTCCTTGTAATAACCATTCTATTCGACTCCATTACAACCTTATAACCTGGTTGTACAAAGGATGAACCACTATCTAAATTTTTTCTCATACTTAGAACATGACGTACTGAAATCCTACCCGAATAAACATGATCTTTACATTCTTTAGAAATGTGAATTAATCTAATCTTTTCTCAAATTCATCTCACCTGAATAAGTAGAAAACAATTTTTTTTAACTAATGAACTTTTATTTTTTTGAGATTTGTTGAAGACATTGTAAAAGTGAGATAACACATGAAGGTTGTCTGTCATCATAGCACTAGGGGCTTTCCTCTGCTTAATCTTCCTAAATGCAGCCTCCAAGCTCAAATTAAACTACTCAGGTCTGACCTCTAGGTTTCAATTCATTTCGTTTGGGATTGGACCATCATAATACTCAAACCCCAAAATCCCTCCAACCTCATTCTCTCTCTTCCCAAACAAAAAAATAAATAAAAAATAATAATAATAAAAGGTTATTTGTCGGAAAAGATAATAATAATAATAATAATAATAATAAAGTTGAATAAACAGTCAGATAATTAACAAAATATTACAGGCAACAACTTACATGCCAAACGACTACAGTAAAGTAGAATTAAAAAGAGTAGTTTCTTGAAAGTTGGGACAGTGTCACAGGCTATAATTAATAATAATACATAAGATTACAAACAACTTATAGGGGGATCCGGATTCTACTGTGCCAAAGCACTTGTGTTGTAGACGAGCAGTGCACCCCCTGCGAGAAGGCCAGCTAGGGTGGCAGCCCATATGGCCAACCCAGTCGGACCTGCCAATCATGTAATGGCAATTAATTGGAAATTCAAATCAGATAATATGTTAAAAACAAAGATAATTAAGCAGTACAATTGCTCAACTTTATGAACCAAGGATTAATTATAGAGCGTTTTTTTATTGAAGTGAAAGAGCTTCTTACCTCCAGCATAGACATCACCAGATTCAGACCACTCTTCAGGGCTGTAGATTGGACTGCATATCAATATATTTGCAGATTGTTATTACTCAAGAAATAAATAGTAAAAAAAAAAAGAATGACAATTAATCTGTCTTTCACTCATCTTAGAAGCCAAATAAAATGGGGGACAACTAATTAATCTAAAGAGCAAATTCCTTTTGACGAAGAGAAGAAATTTCCAATTTTCTTAGAACAGTTGTGTGTATGTGTGTTAGTCAGTGCTCCAAAAGCAACAAAAGCATATACTACAGACCAAATAAAGGTTAACAGTGCTAACTAGAAAACAGCAACCTCAAGGGAAACAAACTACGTACTTGTAACCACATAAAAAATTAACAAAGAAAGGAAAACAACCATAAAGTAAGCAGCAAGAAGCAGGCCTAGTAGTGTTTTAATGTAGAAACTATTAAACTCCTCAAACAAACTCCTCAAACCATATGATATAATTTTTAAGTTGATGCATTTATGATTTTCTAGCTACTAATTTCCTACTGTAAAATGCTTAAATTTATTATTATTTTTTTAAATCTAAGTTATAGTTTACACAACTTCATTCTGCATATCTTCTGGTTGGAAATTTGTGCTGTTCATTTTCCTTTATGAATATTCCGATGAACACAGGTTTCTAGTGAACAAACAATGGGATTTTCTAGTGGACCAACAGGTGGCTGATAAGTACCTTGCATCCAAGATGGGAAATTAGCTTAATTAATACGATATAAATGTAACCATATCCGTCCAATCAGAACCAATAATTATAATGTAGTACATGAAACTTTATAAAAATAATAATTAAAAATGAAGTGAAGTAAAATGAGCAACAATTGGTAATGAAGTAACATACCTGTATCCATCAACATTAGCTCCGTATTTATCGACAAATTGATATACACCCTTTCCCTGGATGGTGCTAAAAAGTTAGATAACTAAACGGAGAACAGAAATCCAGTCTGCAAAAAATATATATAGCACATATATATTCATATTCCATTAAATACACAACATATTCTTTTATCTCTTTTCTTTTCCTTTTTTTTTTTTCCTAGAAGCAGTTTCTTGTCTTGATTTATTTTGTCATTTACTTTTTAATTAGTGGTTATACTATTGTTGAATATCTCTCCCTTTGATTCTTCGCTCTTGACTAATATAAAGTTCATGATTGAATTCCTTTTGGTGTTGCTCCAATGAATTTGATTTTTTTTTTTTTTAGAAGATTAAAACTATCAAGATCCAATTAATATATGTCTCCATGGTCCAAAACACACCATTTAAGCCCAAATGAAATTTGAATATTGTAGATTTAAAGTTTAGGATTTTATATTTGCAAAAGAGGGTACAATATTATGGAAGATGTGTAATCTATCAGTCAAAGAAAGAGACAGCATGTTTATAAATAGCAACTCTATATACTTGCATATACATATACATAGAGAACTGATATAGTGAGCCGCGTCGCTCCCTATACGAGTTCCGTGTATATATATATATATATATATATATATATGTGTGTGTGTATATTATGTATATATATATATAACATGCATATACAAACATATATTTGTAGTAGTAAAAAGTAAATAACAAACCTTAGACTTCCTCCCGGAGGCATCAAGACCACCCTTCAAGTCCATTCCTCCACCAATTCCTGCATGCCAAACACATCTCGTTCTCAAAATTACCAATCCCCAAATTAAACTGTTTCCATAATTTTACAGAAAACCAATTAATTTAATAAATGAAAATAAATAAATAAAATGTTTATTTACCATAGGGCTTATCAGTCTTAATCTTCTTGCCCCCACTGGCCTGGACTCTGAACGAAGCAGAAGACCGAGAAAGCGATGGAACGCCTCTCACCGCTGATTTCTCAACGCTGAAAGTAGCTGGTTTCAGGCTCACCGAAGCAGCCATGACTGAGGCAGCCATTGATGTTCTTCTTCTGATTTTTTTTTATTTTTTGGTGTTGCTCTGTGCAAATTTCCCACCAAGAGTTCGATAGTAATAATACCAAGATGGCAGAGAATTGACGCGAATGATTTCAGTCTTGACACGTGGCGGATGTCATGTTGTTCATATGTGGATATGATTACTAGAAACGTTATCTGAATGCGAGCTCCTTCATTCTATTTTAAACGAATAGACATTGCAAAATTGACTGCCACGTCTTACTTCCTGACACGTGGGCCAATGGGAGAGGTTGAAATGCGGTGGGATTTGATATTCTGTGCAAATAATATTGTAGCCTTGACTAATACACAATTATATACAAATAAAAATATATACATGTGATATATAAATATATCACAATTACAAATATATATATATTATACATTATATATATAATATTATTCTATTTTATATGTAACAAATATATATTATTACAAATATATTACAAATATATACAAATGTATATATATTATATACAAATATGTCACAATTACAAATATATTATAATTATAAATAAATATGTGTATGTTATATATAAATATGTCACAATTATAAATATGTGTATATTATATGTTATATACAAATATGTCACAATTATAAATATATATATTATATACATAATATTATTCTATTTAATATGTCACAAACACATATTATTACAAATATATTACAATTACAAATATAAATATATCACATATATATAATGTATGTTGATTTAATTTAATATGTGACACATAAGATTGAATAATATGTTTACTATTTATAACAGATACATGTAACATATTAATGTACTGTAGTGTTCAGACTCCCTTTCGGCATTTTTCATTTTCTCTCTTTTTTTCAATTTTCCCTATCAATTATTCAATTTTCCCATTCTCTTTTTAGTTTTTCCCATGCCCCATCTTCTTTTAACTTTCCCTTTTTTTTCCCAACACCAATCTCATTCATTCCAAACTCCATCTTCTCTTATTCTTCTTTTCTTTCTTATTTCCCTTTCTTATTTCCCTATCAAGCCCCATCTTCTTCAACTTTTCCTTTCTTTTTTCCAAACACCAATCTCATTCATTCTCGTATTCATTCATTCCAAACCCCATCTTCTTCTTCTTCTTTCCCTTTTTCTTTTCCCCATCAAGCCTCATCTTCATCTTCTTTCTCTTTCTTTTGTCCCTATTGACACCAACCTCCCATTTCTATAATCTCTCATTGCAAAACTCATTCCTGTACGTGCTTTGACTGGGTAAGTCATTACAACCATTAATTTTTTTTTATCTAATTAACTTTTTTATTTAATGTAATGAAAATTTATTATGAAGTTTTTGTTAGAATTTATAATTGTAATTATCTTTATAAAATTTTAATTATTTTTTAGGATATGTGGTTGATTGTACAATTACAGATAAATATTACAAACTTTATAATATAAACAATATATGTATGATAATTAGAATATTCATGCACAATACTTACCAATTATGTCAATTGACAACGTATATACTACATCATGTGGTCATGATCTTCATTTATAAAAAGAATTAATATTTTATTTTATTGGTATTAGTTAAAACTTTGTTGTTCATTGAGATAAAGAAATTATACTCACACAGTTTTACATCATCTTCTAATTATAATTATATGTTTTCTATTCTATGCATACATTTAATAATCTGTTTTTATTTATACAAAATATATTTAATCCATATAGGTAAAAATGGATGGAATTTCAATAAATCTTGAATCTAATAGTTCAAAAGTGCCAATTGATTTGGAAGATGATGACACCAATTAGATGAGAGGAGAAACTTCAAATGATCATGGAAAGTCAAATTTGAAGCGCAAAAGAAGGCTTACCTCACATGTTTGGTTTAGTTTTGAAATGCTTCCTTTAGGCATTGATGGTAAGTAAAGATGCAAGTGTAAAGATTGTGGATCAATTTATCTCTATGATAGCAAATATGGTACTGAAAATTTACGACGCCATATCAAAACTTGTGTGAGAAAAAGTACTCGTAATATAGGACAATTAATATTATTTCAAGATAAAAAGAGTATGTTATTGAATTCATCTAAGTTTGAGTTGGAGCATTTTCAAAATTTCATAGCTTCTGCTGTTATCATGCATGATTTGCCTTCTCAATTTGTAGAGTAAGGTGGAATTAGATCTATATTTGAATATATACATCCAGATATAAAACTTGTATCTAGAAATACAGTAAAGTCGGATATTATTAAAATGCATGTGAGAGAAAAGGCTAGGCTAAAATCAAGTTTAGAGACAACTCCTGGTAGAATTTGCTTGACATCTGATTTATGGACTTCAACAACTACTAATGGATATATATGTTTGACTGCTCATTTTATTGACAAAGATTGGGTTTTGTAAAAATGAATACTGAATTTTTTCCATATGCCACCACCACACACTGGTGTAGCATTGGCGGAGAAGATGTATTATTTGTTATGTGAATGGGGTATTGAAAATAAGTTATTTTCTTTGACTTTAGACAATGCTTCTTCGAATGATGTTTCTATTGACATGTTGGTCACTCAATTGAGATTAAAGGGAGAAGTTATTAGTAATGGTGAGTTTTTTCACATTCGTTGTTGTGCTCATATCATCAACTTGGTAGTGCAAATTGGTTTGAATGATATTGATAATGTGGTTTTTAAGATTCGGGAAAGCATTAAATATGTGAGAGGGTCACAAATTAGAAAGCAAAAGTTTTTGGAATGTGTTAAGATGATGTCTATGGATTCTAAGAGAGGTTTGAAACAAGATGTGCCTACAAGGTGGAATTCTACATATTTAATGCTTGATAGTGCATTGTTTTATCGTCGTGCCTTTTGTCATTTAGAATTAAGTGACTCAAATTATAAGAATTGTCCTTGCAACTTCGAATGGGAAAAGATTGAAAAAATAAGTAAATTTTTAGGGTTGTTCTATGATGTTACTTACATATTTTCTAGGATTGACTACCCTAGTTCAAATTTGTACTTTCCATCTGTTTTTATATGCTATGCAACATTGAAAGAAAGTGTAGAAAGCGAGGATGTGTACATAAGAAACATGGCCAATCAAATGATAGTGAAATTTGAGAAGTATTGGTCAGAGTTCTCTTTGACATTATCTATTGCAGTGATAGTAGATCCTCGCTACAAGCTTCAATTTGTTGATTGGGGCTACAAAAAAATTTATAGAGTTGGTAACTCTATTGAGTTTTTAAATGTTAAAAATAAATTATATTCCTTATTTGATGAGTACAATCAAAAGTCCATCTCATACTCATTATTATCGAAGTCTTTGGATCAAGAGAACAATATGGAAGATGATGCTCATCAAGGAAGCAATACTAGCTTTAGGAAGAAAGCTAATGCCATGTTAAAGGTAAAAAAAAAAAAATTCTTAATTTTTTGAATTGATAAATTTTTAAGTTTATATATTTATTATATTTTTCTTATCAAATACATAAAGTTTATTTTTTTCTTAATTTTTTATGAATATTTATTTATTAATTTATCTTTTTGATAAAATAGGAGTTCAATAATTTTGAAGATGATGGAGGTAGTGGCAATATACGAAGATCACAACTTCAACTTTATTTGGATGAGACAAGGATGAATATAAATGTTAAATTGAATGTTCTTGATTATTGGAAAGTAAATCAAGTACAATATCCTCAACTTGCTTCAATGACTCGTGATCTTTTGAGTATTCCAATCTCTACTGTGGCATCATAATCTACTTTTAGTACTGGTGGACGAGTGTTAGACCAATTTCGTAGTACACTTAAGCCTAGCACAGTTGAGGCAATAATTTGTACTAGAGATTGGTTGTTTGGAGAAAAAGGTAATTATTTTTATTAATATGTTTATTTTATTCAATTTGCTAATGCATGTGATTTTTAATAGATGCTTGATTGTTAAATTTAATATTATACACAATTGGAGGATCTTACTGAAGATATCATGGATTTTGATGATAATAGAGATGAAATTTCAACTCAATGCTCTATTAATGATACTAACAATTAAGATATAATTTGTTTTGCTTAATATTTATAGACAAATATAGTCTATTGAATGCTGAGAATTTTTCTTAGATTTTTTTTTCTCATGTGAAGTGGATTTATAAACTTTTTTTTTTTTTTTTGTGCAGATGGGCAAGAAAAAGAAAAAAAATCATGTTGCTCTTCTTAAGGAATGAAAGAATAAAATTAAAGTAGCATTTTTTTAAAAAAAAATTTAATGTCAATTTTATATTATATGACATATATTAATACTGCAAATAGGCCAATTACAGTTGTGGGCTAAAATTTTCAAACAATTATATGGGGATTAAGTCAACTCATTAATAGTAAACGGGTTACACGGGTTGACATGATTAATAAACAGGTCGGGTTAGAGTTGAAGAATTTTTACATGATTAATAAATAGATTGGATTAGGGTTGAAGGTTTTTAGCACAATTAATAAACGTGTTGACACGAACATGACCTACAAACACGAATTGTCACCCCTAGATAAAATGCCTTACTCAATAAATCAAATTAAAAAATAAAAATCCACTTCATCTTAATTTCTTTACAACCTATTCAAATTTCAAAATGCCCTTTAAACTTAATAATTCATACTTAATTACTTTTATTTTATTCATTTTCTTTCTACTTTACTATATTTCATCTTATTATCTTCAAATCATAAAAAAACCATATTACGTTTACAATATTATTAACTAAATTTTATTTAATCTTTCTTTCTAAGTTAAAAAATTTATTTTTTAAAAGATTATTTAGTTTAAATTTGCAATATGTAAGAAAATTCGTACATTAAAACTCAAAAAAAAGTTTCCAATGCATTACCCTGCCAGCTACTCTGCCATAAGGTTGAGATGCCATGTCAAATGGCTAAGCTACACATTTTAGAAAAAAACTTATAAATTTTAAAAAATTATATCTTATTTAATAATTATCAAAATAATTTAATTCAAAAATCATAATGATTATAATGTGATGTAGTTTCATAGAAAAATATGTCACAAAATATATAAGAATTATAGCATTGTCACAAATAATTAGTTCAAAAGAAAAATTAAACTAGCAAACTTATAAAACCAAACATTTTTTTTATAGTGATATGATTTCTATTTACTTTTTGGCATTTTTTTTTAAAAAAAAAACTACATCAAGATTATTCTAGTTGTTTAATCAAGATTTTTGTATAGATATTGAATGAGATGTGAATTTTATAAATTTGTAGATTTTTTTAAAACATGTAACTCAGCCATTTAGCATGGTAGCTCTGCCAAAATCTACAAATTTGTAAAACTCTTATCTAAATCTAATACTTATTAAAAGAACTTAATTCAAAAATCAAAATCCCCATTACTTGATGTAGTTACATGAAAAAATATGCCACAAAATAAATAAAAGCTATTGTATGGATAAAATTTCCACTGGACTAGGCCAAACGAGCTTAAGGTGGAAGACCGAGCTAAGCTATCAGGGCCCAAGGTAGAAGATTGATCATAGTCATTGGACTGCCCTATTAGAGCCAAACCAACCTTAATGCGATTTAGCTTGGACGAACAAGAAGTCTTCTGGAAGGAGCTTCAATATTCAACTTGGAGGCTTGGCTCGGACATGAAGGGAGTTAAGCTGCAACTTAGCTTGGAATGGTCTTCCTTGACTTAAATGTGGTAAAAGTTAAAGAAAGTTCTAAGCAGGAAAGTTCATTCAGTAATCAATGCTAGATATTTTTCTATTTCAACCTTCCAAATCTGAGATGAACTAACTTGGGAACTTGCCCTAAACTAAGGCAGCTAGGGTTTCCTACTCTTGGTGAGGAAGGCAAAGCCGAGCTTATAAATACTCCATCAATATTCCTTAGAAAATGTATACACTCTAACGCTGTTTAGCATTCAAAGCCCAAAGTTGATTCTCTCATAACAGAACTGATTTGAGCATTGGAGTCCTTTTAGCCGGTACCACATTGGTGTCCCCAAAAGCTTCATGCTTTCTTTATTTTGCAGATCAATGGCGGAGTGTACGACGGTTTGTGGAGGGGCAAATTCTTTCATAAACAGTTTGACACTAGAGGAAGGGCTTGCGGCTGAGTTTTGGCACAAAAACCATCGCAAGCCTGTTTCCAGCAAACTCTAAACAAGATCATCAATAGCATCAGAGCAACGTCAAACCCTATCTTCTATGGTTGTAATGCCTAAGCGATTGGAGGATGAAACAATACCACCCTAAGACAATGTCGCGGGAACATCGACAGTTGGCAACGGAGCCACCATTAATGACATCTGATTTGAGCAGCTCATGGCTCATATGGAGGAATTGGTTCAATCAACAAGGGCCCAACAACAATGCAACGAGGCCTATGACCAAATCAACAGGCAGCTGTTGGAGGCGTTCAATGTCGTTCGAACTCCAACGATACCAACAAGGACAGACCAACTGCAGAAGACATGAGGGATGAAGTTGACGAGTCGTGGAAAGGCGCCCGCTGAACTGGAAGAAGGAGATGCAGATCAAAGCATCCGATCAAACAAGCGTAACCGAGGTGAGAACAGAGGCCATTCTCAAAGGATACCATAAGGCTATGAGTTGAGTGAAGACTCCTACTCAATGGACGAGCACAACCCTAAAAGGGGAAGAGCAGTTGAAAGCCAGCGGCAATCAAAGATAAGAAACATGGATGATAGATTAAAGCAAGCAGATTTAGCTCGGCAATATGGGAGAACCAATGACTGGTATGATAAGATACTATATACGCCTTTCGTGGATGCTATCGCTTTAGTAAATACACCCGCGGGCTCTTCTGCGCCAAAATTCACATTGTACAATGGCAATACCGTCCCGGGGGATCACAAAATTCACTTTAAGTAAGCTATGATCCCTACCTACATTCCCCAATCTAATAGGGATGCAGTGATATGTAAGGTGTTTGCCTCAAGCCTTAAGAGACCTGCCCTACTTTTGTTTAGTCATTTACCGTCACAAAGCATTGGGTCATTCCACGAGTTGGCACAACAGTTCATGAACCAATTCGCCTCCAGTAGACAGTACAACGAGACCCAGATGATTTGTTTCGGGTCCAGCAGCAAAGTGGTGAACTGCTTCGAGATTACATCCAGCAATTCAATGACATGAAAGTTGAAATAATGGATTGCCCAGATGTAGTCGCTTGTAACGTGTTCAAGTGTAGATTGTTGTCTAGGACCAAGATCTACGATTATATGGTCTGGAAGAAGCCAAAGAATTTATTGCAGACCTTACAAAAAGCTCAGAGTTTTATGGTCCTGGAGGAAGAAACTAAGCTAGAAATGTAGAGAGCAACCAAGGAGGGACGAATCATGTCCTCAAATGCTGGAGCAACTCGAGCCAAGCCAAGTATCAAGGCTCAATAAAGTGAAACTACAGAATACTCGCTGGACCGAAGGACAATCGTCTCAGACATACAGGCCTAGATATAATATTCAGAGAGTCAAAACGGCGCGAAGAATTCTATAGGAGAGAAAAGTACGACAGTCCCTCGAGGGATCGATTATAGAAATTTGGACTAGTGGTCTCCCCAACCCAGTTGATTAAGCACATTGAAAGAATTCATGAGGTGCGGAGGGTGCGACCCATGAGTTCAGACCTAAAGAGCAGAAAAAATTCCCAATGGTGTGAATTTCTTAGGGAGCATGGCCACACCACGGAAGACTGTCGAGCCTTCAAACAAGAAATATATGAGTTATTAAAGCGCGGATACCTCAAGCAATTTATCTCAGAGCCGGATAAATGGAGCTTGGACAGACAAAGGGAGGAATCCCTAAGGAAGAAGATTCCTCAACGGACAAACAACGAAGTGGAGGTTCGAAAAGTCATTCATTTTCTTCACGAGGGAATAGCATGCGGAGGAGAGTGTAGGGAAGGCAGAAGAACATACGATCGGTGGCCTATAGCCCAGGTCGTCATGGTTAAGAATGACGAACCAACTATCACTTTCACTGTCGAGGACACTACAGGAGTGTTATACCCACACGATGATGCGCTAGTAGTGGCACTTGATGTAGGGAACTGTATAATCAAGTGAATATTGGTGGATAATGGAAGCTCGGCAAACATCATGTTCTCGAGCACGTTGAACAGGATGGGAATCAGCCATACGACCATGCAGCCCACCAGAGCTACCTTGGTAGGGTACGATGGGAATAAGAGGCTAGCAAATGGCATAATTATCCTCCCAGTTACAGCAAAGGATGTGACACAAATAACAGAGATGATGGTAGTGGATACTCCTTCAGCATACAACATGATTTTGGGTCTACCATGGCTATATGCGATGAAGGCTGTTCCATCCACTTATCATCAGAAGATCAAATTCCCGTGCAACGATGTGATAGAGGAAGTGAGAAGTGACCAATCCACAGCTAGAATCTGCTACATTAAGACTATAGATGGGAAGAATAAATAGCAACTAATGAAGTCAGGGGTAGCACAAGTTGACAAGATTGATGCCTTGGAGGATCTAGAGGATGTGCAACTAGATCAAGACCACCCCGATCATATGACAAAAATTAGAACTTAAATGGATCTAGAGGTTTGGCTCTGCTTGATCCAATTTCTGAAAGATTATCGCAGCACCTTCGCTTGGTCCACATATGACATGGTGGGAATAGATCCAGAGGTTATTTCCCACAAGCTAAATATGGACCCTAATCATAAACCTATACGGCAAAAAAGGAGAAAGTTTGCACCATAACGGAACCAGGTTATCAACGAAGAAATTGATAAGTTGTTAAAGAATGAGTTCGTCAAAGAAGACACTACTCGGACTGGTTCGTAAATGTGATGGTTGTACAAAAGAAAAATGAGAAGCCCCGAGTATGCATTAACTTCACCGATCTAAACAAAGCATGCCCAAAAGATAGTTTCCCGCTGCTAAGCTTCATGGATGCCTACTCAGGTTATAATCAAATCATGATGCACCTAGATGACTAGGAGAAAACGACATTCATGACGGAAAGAGGAATTCACTACTACAAGATCATGTTGTTCGAGTTAAAGAATGCAGGAGCCACGTACTAATGGTTGGTGAACAACATGTTCGCGACGCATCTTGGTTTGGTGATGAAAGTGTATATCGATGATATGTTAATCAAATCTATTCGCGCGGCAGATCACGTACATCACCTACCTCAAGCTTTCGAGGTATTGGATGCACATCAAATGGAGCTTAATCCCACCAAATGCATGTTCGGAGTTGATTAAGGATAGTTTTTGGGATACTTAGTAACACAGAAAGGAATCGAGGCTAATCCGAACCAAATAAAGGCTCTACTTGACATGCCTTCCCCAAAGTCTATAAAGGAGGTTCAAAGGTTAAATGGAAGAATAGCAACTTTGAGCTATTTCATCTCACATTCGTCTGATTATTATGTTTTATTCTTCCGAGCCGTTAAGGGGAACAAAGACTTTAAATGGATAGAGGAGTGTGAATAGGCATTCTAGTGACTAAATATCTATCTCACTTCCCCAATATTGTCTAAACCAAAGCCGGAGACCATTTGTACTGCCTCCGGTCTCGGACCATCTTGTCACTACTGTATTTGTTGAATGAGCGAGGAGTAGCGTTCTATTTACTATGTCAACAGGGCGTTCGTGGATACAAAAACTCAATACTCCTTCATTGAAAAGCTTGCATTGGCTCTGCTTGTCTCTTCGAAGAAGTTAAGATCGTGCTTCCAATGTCATAAGGTTATTGTGGTAACTTTATACCCTCTCAAAGCTGCACTTCATAGCCCTAATATTGCAGGCAGGATGGTACGATGGGCAATAGAGCTAGGGGAGTACATAATTGAATATCAACCGTGGACAACTATCAAGTCCCAGGTATTAACTGATTTTGTTGTCGAGTTCATAGGGACAGCTGAGCCAAGATACATAGGAAATGAGATAGACCATCTGGAAGAACCAATCGGGGCTTCCACTGCTGGATAGAAGCTCATTCAAACGGAAGCATCAAGCAATGAGACACATCAGGACATGACATCCGAGCCCATTTGGAAGTTATTTCTTGATGGCTTCTCGAATTGGCATGCAGCCGGAGCAGGGATTGTACTTGAAGATCCGGTTGGGTTAATTCTGGAATAAGCTTTCCGTTTTAATTTTCCTACATCAAATAATGAAGCAAAGTATGAGGCGTTATTGGTAGGCATGGAATTGGCTCGGACCACCTAGGCACAGAGGTTGCTGGTTTACAGTGACTCTCAAGTAATAGTAAGCCAGGTCAATGGGGATTATTCGGTGAAGGACGAGAAGATGGTCTCCTATTTGGCATTAGTTAAAGAGCTCATTCAACGATTTAGTTATTTTGAGCTACATCAATTGCTATGAAAACACTCAGGATGACATGCTAGCTGCTCTAGGAACGATGGCAAAGGGAGAAAAGCATAGAACTATACCCTTGGAGTTCTTATCTGAGCCAAGGGTAGGAGGCATCAAAGCAGAGGAAAGAGAAGTAACACTGAGTACAAATCATGAACAAGAACCTGGATGGATGAGTCCGATAATAGACTACCTTGTTTCGGGAATTATTCTTCAAGATAAATCAGAAGTTCAGAAACTAAATCAAATTTCGGCTCGGTATTCAATGATTGATGGTAAGTTGTATAAGAGAACATTTACCGGCCCATTATTAAAGTATTTGAACAAAAGATAGTCGAATCAAGTTCTAAATAAATCCATGAGGGGCATTGTGGCAATCATTCAGGTGGAAGAATGCTGGCGCACAAAGTCATATCATAGATGTATTACTGGCCTACCATGCGAAAAGATGCTGCAGACTATTCTCGGCATTATGACAAATGCTGATTCGATTCCACATTTACTTGAAGAATTGACCGTGTGGCGATGGCCATGGCCATTCATTGTGGGACCTTTACCATTGACTTTACTTCATTGACTTGATTGGGTAGAAGCCGAAGAATACTCACTGATCAAAGATAAAGATGTAGTCCATTTCATATAGCGAAATATCATATGCCAGTATAGCTTACCATGTGTTTTGGTAGCAGAGAATTGATCCTAGTTAGTTAGTTCGACAACATAGGATTTATGCGCCGACTAGAAGATCATCATGCCTTTTTCCTCGCCTCGGTATCCTCAGGCCAATGGTCAAGCCGAATCTATGAACAAAACCATTGTAGCCAATTTAAAAAAGTGATTGGAACAAGTTAAGGGAAAGTTGTCAGATGAACTGCCAAGAGTACTCTGGGCTAGCCGAATTATACCACATAGTGCAACAGGAGAAACTCCTTTCGCTAAGGTCTATGGTACGGAGGTTGTAATTCCAGCAGAAGTAGCCGTTCCAAAGCTTCAAGTCACCCTTGCCAATCAAGAAAAGAATAATGAACTAAGGCAAAAATCACTGGACAGCTCAGAAGAATTGAGGGAGCGAGCCTTGGTATGGATGGTAGTGTACCAACAGTGTATTGCTAGGCATACAATACTAAGGTTCGCCCTCGTAAATTTAGGGTTGGAGACCTCGTCTTGAGCAAAGTCTTCCCGAACACCTAGGAAATGAACGCTGGAAAGCTCGGTCCCACTTGGGAAGGCCCCTATCGAGTTGTGGATATTCCCAGGCCGGGGGCTTATCACCTACAATCCTTAAACGGTATGGACATACCTAAAAGCTGGAGTTCGGTTCATCTACGCCGATACTTTCATTAAGAGGAACAATGTACAATCCATTTGCACTTTCCTTATCAATGTATAGTGCATTCGTACTTTCTTTATCATCTCTTTGTACAGTGCTTTCACATCTTTTTTTTCATCTATTTGTTCAGATAAATCAAGTGTTATTTTCTACAAATCATAAACTCCATGTTTGTTTTATTGTGGATGAGTTTGGTTTAAAAGATTCAGGGGCGGCTCGACCTCTATCTTTGCACTTTTCGAACGGACACATTGCCACAGTACAATTAAACTATAGGGTTGGGTCATGATTAACTCAGGTGGTGCTACTTGGCCAGTTTGATCCTTGATTTCGTACAATCTTTTGGCCATGTAAAGTGCAGGGACAACCGTCTGGAAGATCAACTACTTTTCTCGGCTCGTATTAATTTTAGTCTGGTCAGTTGAGTTGTTAACACACAACTTGGTCAATCACAGCTAAAATCGTTAGTTTGGCTCAGACGCGTTATTACACTTAGACAATTATGAAAAATAATTAAAAGTGGATAGCAAAGCGAGTCAACAGTTGGTATTGCATAATAAGCGTCTTACAAATAGTGAACAAATTGCTAGTACCAAAGAAAAAAAAACACAACAAAGAGGAAACAGAGCTAAAGTTCAAAGTCGGCTATTCCGATTCTCCTTGGTTTAGTCGAGCTGCGGACGACATTTCCCCCGCATTTGTGCTTGGCCCAGGCGCTTCAGTCCCGACCAGCTCCATCGCCTTGATAAAAGAGTCTCTTGTGTGGGAAGGAGACTTCTCCGAGGCTATGAGGGGATCTTTGGGGAGGTTCTCTTCCTCAGGTTCATCCTTTCATAAGAGATCTTGCTAGATTCATTGTCCCAGCCTTCATCTTCGCTATGTTTGGGTGTACGCCAATTAGTTTCCCCAACCTTGAACCTGTAGATAATTTCTCTTCTGGCCTTAAGAAAAGCGTCTTCGACTCCTTTCCAGTAGACAATCTTCTTTTTCTGCGGCCATGCAGAGGCCCGAATTCGTAGCTTATCCTATTAGAGCGAGTTAGTCCATTTCAAAGCAACCTTGAGAAGTCAGGCACGAGGCTTTCTAGCTCTTTCTCCTTCTCAGCTAATTTCTGGTCTGCCTCGAACCATTTCTTTTCAAGCTGCTTGAACTTATTGACCGTATCAGTTGCAATCTTTTGAAGATGCTGGACCTCCTCCTCCAGACTCTTATTCGTTGCAGTAAGGTTGTTTAGCATAGCTATTTTCTTCCTAAATGATGTGTCTACCTTGTACCAATCCACATAGAGGAAGCGACAGCTTTGAGCCAACTGAACATAATATGATGAGTTAGTATCGATCTACAAGACATTGGGATTGAGTATTTCGGATTTGGCAATCTTGAGCTCTATGATCTGGATCTCCAGATTGAGGTTAGTAAGAATGGAAGAGCTATCTTCAAGCACCAGGCCTTTCTGAAGGGTTTTGGGGGTCTGGGGGGCTTTGTCCTTGTCCTTACTGTTAAGTGGGGGGCTAAACTGTCGCTGCTTCTTCCTTGGAGGGGACTTCTCCGCTGGGGTGGCAAAGGATAGTTTTTTCTGAATAAGGATTGTGCCGCCCGGTGTTAGCTCGGGTTTTTTCCGATACTTGCAGTGGCAAGGCCAGTTTTTTTAGTCGCTTTTTTCTCCTTATTCCTCTCCTTCTCGAACAGCTCTGTGTCTGTTGGTACCCTCACTTTCATCTTCTCCATGTCAACTGTTGGATAGGAAGACCACAAAGGGTCAGTTGGCTCACCGTACAGCAATCTAATACAACCCAAAGGATGTGGGTATAAGGGACTTTGAGGATGGTAAGAGGAATACCTTCGGGGATATTCTCAACTTGCTGCACTGACGAACATGCCTTGAAAGCTTAATTATCAGTTGGCTAGTATAGTAGCCTATTGAGCGGAAATATTCTTCAGAAAGTATAGTATTAAGGCTCTTCTCTTCAATTCTCTGAAGAATGTCAATCACACTGATGAGAATGCAAAATGTCATATTATTGTTCCCTTAATATTTAGTATTTTATATTTATTTGGTGTCTCAATGTGCTTATTATTCTTATATTTTGATTTAGGATGCACATGGAGGAGTTGAATGTAAAACGAAGCTACTTGGGCAATTTTGGACAGTTTAATACTGCTTCGTAATTTAGGCATAACTCTCTTATTAGGATCTTGATTGAGATGATTCAAGATGCTATAGAATGAGAAGGAAAAGATTTACAACTTTTATGTTTTGAGTTTTAGGAGATATTGAGTGCATCAAGGTTGAAAATGAATTTGAAGTTACTGTCAGGTGCATGTCAGACGCTTGAAATTGGGTCTGACATGCTATCGAGGAAAGGCTGAACGTCGGCGCAAGTCAGGTGCTATGTTAGGCGCCTGACTTGTAATATATGAGTGAAGACACGGATAAAAATTTAACGAGTAAAACCCGAGAGTGTGAGGGGCCAAGTCAGGTCCTGTGTCAGGCGCCTGATTTGGTGCGACAATCAGCAGGGGCAATTTTATTATTTTGAAGAGTTTAAGTTCAAACAAGTAGGATTAGGTTTTTATTATAAATAGATGTCTTCTCTAGGTTTAGGGGGACGTCAGCAGACATAATTTGATTCTTAGATTGTTGATTACGGCTTTGAAGGTTATGTGC
Organism: Rhamnella rubrinervis; assembly: GCA_007844105.2. Taxonomy (NCBI): domain Eukaryota; kingdom Viridiplantae; phylum Streptophyta; class Magnoliopsida; order Rosales; family Rhamnaceae; genus Rhamnella; species Rhamnella rubrinervis. The sequence continues at coordinate 4,853,606 of CM017583.2, read as the reverse complement.
AACTAAATTCTTCTTCTTGGGTAGGAGTTAATTTGTGTTATTGATTGTTCATGTGTTAGACCTGAATTGACAATTTTCTAATTAATTCAATTGATTCATTTGTCTATATTCTTTTATCTTTCTCGATTAATTTCAATTATTTACGATGATATTTTGGTACCAATATTATTGCTTGTGATTGAATGCATGCTAAATTCAACCTGAGTCGTACTTTGGTTTGATTATCTGTAGCGATTTGGGGAATATAGTTTATATTATAATCTTATAACATTTGTAGGGTTTGTCTAATTTTGGCTATCTTTCTTGATTTTAATGCAATATTAGATTAATTCGGTTCACGTTGATTCTGAATAATTTAGGATTAGGGAATTGATCACGAACGTTTCTGATTTGTTCAACATAAGGAAAGATTGCAATAGATTAATCATACTATATGTTGATGCCAAAGTTAAAGGATTGATTGATAATTAACTTGATTCCTTTTTGTCAATGATCGCATGCAATCAATAATATTAAATTACTTTGAACTGAGTTTGTGTCTCATTGATTATTCATCTTGCTTACTTTGCCTTAATTTACTTAACCGTTGATTTTAAATATTCACATCTTAAAAACTGCCAATTTTATTTATTTTATTTTGTTTATCGATTAGAATAGAAATTAGATTGCCTATTAGATCATCCTCTGTGGGTTTGACCTGGACTTGCTACTACTATATATTTGGTAATTCTAGTTATTTAATTTTGGTATATAACAACATGCATCATACACCGTTTTGCTTGGCGCTTATTGGGAGTCTGGCGTTGATGTTCAAGACTGCACAAGGGGAAAATCAATTTAGATCCTGCGAAGGCAACAAAGTAAAATTTCAGCAGAATACGTAAATAAATGAAGTAGTCAGACGAACAAATGAAGTAGTCAGACGAACCGACTGGATCAAATAGACCCTTTCTCTTAACGAAGAATTATTTGTCTTTCCAGTTTTTGTCGCTGGTTAGTGCATCTTTTAGAAGCTTGGTCGACCTTCGAGCATAGAGGTAGTATCTACCCTCTTCACCCAGTTTTAAGTAGAAAAAATGCAAAAAGATGGCCTATATTTCTTAGAAAGGACGATGAGTCCTAAGAGGTGGCGCCAACCATTCAGCATAAGTTGCCCAGATGCGAGGTTGAAGTAATCTAGCACCATATCGATGATGCGATGGAATGGGAGTCTAAGTCCTATCTTGAAGGCTATCTTGTAGAAGCATATCCATCCATTGTCAATGGAATATGTTCTCTCTCCCTCTCTTGGCGCGGATAGCACGACATGGGTTGGGAACTCGTACCACTTCTTGAGATACAACATGTCCTCTTATTTGAAAACTGAGGGAATATCAGTTTTGATTAAGATAGGATGTTGGATAAAAAACCTAGACCTATGCTCGTCTGGGTCGTCTCTCCCAACACTGGTCTCGACGTAGGGTACGGGGTTTTGTTCGGCTACATGGTCTGGTTCTATAACCTTAACGGATGAACTAGTGGACGCGAGCGATGGAGTGGAGTCAGAGGAGGGATCAGAGTATATTAGGTAGGGCTCGGTAGAGGCACAAGACTCATCTGATGACATTTTGGCGGGAAACACAAAATACAGGAATTTAAAATGAAGAAATGGATTTGAATCTAACCTCCAATACTTGCCAGAACAGAAAGTTTATCAAGAGAAGATGACCATGCGAAGAATAGATAAAGAGTCTCAGTGCTTTCACTTGAATCTTTGTTAGACAGACAGAAAAACCCCTTCGTGCAGGTCGAAGCCTCTTACAATCACAAAAGTAGGCTCAAATTAAGTGTTTGTTAATCAGAAAATCAATTTGGAGACAAGAACAATGGACTGGAAATGGTGGAAGTGCAGAGAACATAGGGGGCTTCTTAAAAACTATGGGTGAAAATGAAACTGAATGGTTTGAATAAATATTATAACCCTGAAACTCGTTTGAATCCGCGTCATGCAAGTGCTGGGGTTACAACCTTCACACGCACCAGTACGCTAGCATGTGCGCGCATGCGAGAAACCTTTCTCTCCACCTACTAGTTAGTGGGACCTCTACTAACCGATTCACAAACTTGAACACATATGCTCCATTCATCATAACATTAAAACCTACGAGTGCATGGCCATGACTATACAATGCATATCTTTTAAAAATGTGAATTGCGATAATCAAAGCTTTCACATTGGATTGTGATGCAAGTGTATACTTGTGCCATTACTAGCTAACACCAATCTCATGTCATTAACGTACATGGCTTCAAACACAATTAACTCTCATATACAAGATAACACATGCATTTAAATACTTGTATATATATATATATATGTATAAATTCATACTAATAAATCCATAAGAATAAACCCATGTATTTCCAAAGAAACTATTTCTAAATAGCCTACTAATTACATAAGAAAGCAAATATAGCCATGCTCAAACCAATTTCCAGCAAGCATACTTTATAAACAAAGATTGTAACTACATTAAATTAACCAACACAAAGCATAAAAAGTCCATGTTTTAATAATTTAACAAGCTAAATAACAACAAGGTTAGTTTTAGACAAGGTAGTCATGGAGTTTAACTTAAAATCAAGTCCTACACTAATTACATTATAGCCTTCTCTTAATTTATTAATATACCACAAATGGTTAGTCAAGTCCAGCCCATTTTATCCCACAATTTCCAGCAAGAAACAATATTTACCCTAGCTTAAAACTATAGACACAAGCTGTTGCAATAGTTGCAGATTTTTCAAGATTTCCAGCAAAACAGGTAGGATTATAAAAATTATAGAACACTCATCTTAACTCCAATTGGGGTAATTCCAAAACCAAAGTAGCCACAACTTAATTAGTTTAAAGAGAAAAATGTGAATTAAAAATTAGCAAAAATCGGAGGCCCTGAAATAACACCAAACCCGTGAGTTATGGTGCAGGGTTCTCCCAGAACAACAATCCATTCAGTAATTTTGAAATAATTCTTTCTCCCTCATCCGATCACTGATTGTAGAAATTGAAAAAGAAAAATGTTCTCAAGACACTCAAGTTTTTACAGTAACAATTACAGAATTTTTGGGCAACTACCCGAATACCAGTTTTAACCCAAAGTCCACGAAAATTTCAGGAATGTGCAGGGTTCTCCCAAAACATTTATCCATTCAGAAATTTTGAAATAATTCTTTCTCCCTCATCCGAACTCCGATTTCCAAAATTCAAAAACTAAAATGTTTACAAGATACCAAAGTTTATGCAGTACCAATTTCAGAATTTTTGGGTAAATACACAAATGACGGCAAGCAATCAAAGGCCATGAAAATTTCAGTAACTTTCCAGAATTCACATGTTACTCCAAACCACACCAAATGTAACCCTAACATGCCATGACTTTGGGATTTTTGCTAATCCACTTGGGAACACACTTAGATCAAGTTAGATCTAACATTTAAATACAATTTTCAAAAGATTCCAAGTGGTCCCAAATAGAAAATGAATAGAGGAGGAGAGAAAATCATGTCAAGCCCCATTAAATCACCAACAAACACATAGATGGGTTAGGGATCCTACCTTAGATTAGCTAAAACCTTGCTAAAAGCTTTGAAAATCAAGATTAAACACCTCCCTCTAGCTGCTGGAAATGGCCGGCTTCCCACTCCTCCTTCCTCTTTTTGAGACTTTGAAGAAAACCTCTTGAACAAGCTTAAAACTTTATCCTAAAACACACTCTCTCTCTTGTATTCCAAGAAAATCCTCTATTTCTCTCCCTTTGGTGAATGGCCGGCTACAAGGAGGGAATTTTTGAGTTTAGGTTTTAGTTAAAAGGTTGCTTTTATAGTGGGGTTTAGGGTTTCAAGAGGGTTGCTAGGGTTTTGATGAGCAGTCAAAAGTTAGACCACTTTTAACCCAAGTTTGACCCAATTGAATTTTTAATCTTGAATGTGATCCCCACACCAAACAAGCAAGACCACTTTAAATTTAAACTTGTCACATAAACAGTCAAGAGTCAAGAAAAGAGTCTCAGTTAACACACTGCTAGTCAAAGTGATGATGTGGAAGGGTGGACTGTCGACTATTGACTTTGACCTTGATCACAATTTTGACTTTACCATAAAAGGAAACAAAGACATATAATACACAGAAAGTCACATACCACTCAGTCCCAGTCAACCAACACCAGACATTGACCTGACAGTTAGTAGTCCATGCGTTGATTTTGACCGAAGTTGAATTTGACCAAAGTTGACTTTGACGAAAGTCAGCGTACTGATAATGCGGATATTATTACATTCATCCTAAAAAGAAATTTCGTCCTCGAAATTAAATGTAAGAAGTTAAAGTACTTACTCGAATAGAGATGGTACTTGGCTTTCATTTCGTCTTCCCGTTCCCAAGTCGCCTCTTCGACTGCATGGTTTCGCTAGAGCACCTTTACTAGTGGAATTTTCTGGTTCAGCAACACTTATTCTTTCCGATCCAAGATCTCCACTGGTTTCTCCTCGTATGTCAGGTTTTCGTAAACCTCCAGCGGCTCATACTTGATAACATGCGAAGGGTCATGCATATACTTCCGCAGCATAGACACGTGAAAAACATCATGAATGCCAGATAAAATAGGAGGTAGCGAGAAAACGATAAGCCAAAATCCCAACTCTCTCTAGTATCTCGAAAGGCCCGATATAACGAGGACTTAACTTCCCTTTCTTATCGAACCTCATCACACCTTTCAATGGTGCAACCTTAAGGAATACTTTTTCTCCAACTTCGAACTCCAGATCTTTGCGCCTATTATCAGCGTAACTCTTCTGCCGATCTTGTGCAATCTTCATACTTCATCTTATCTTGTTGATGGTGTCACTAGTTTATTGTAGGATTTCAGGTCCAAGTATTTTTCTCTCACCAACCTCATCCCAATGCAACGGAAGTCTGCATTTTCTTCCGTAGAGAGCTTCATACGGGGCCATTCCAATAGTGGAATGGTAACTGTTGTTGTTGGCGAACTCTACTAATGGGATGTGTTTCTCCCAACTTCCTTAAAAATCTAACATGTATGCTCTCAACATATCTTCCAATGTCTAGATAGTCCGCTCCGATTGACCATCAGTCTGAGGGTGAAAAGCTGTACTGAAATTCAGCTTCGTCCCTAATGCTTTGTTCAAGCTTTTCCAAAATAACGACGTAAACCTTGGGTCTCGATCGGATACAATCGACATCAGTATTCCATGTAGTCGTACGATCTCATCCACATAAGTTGAGTCAACTTTTCCATCGAGTAAGTCATACGCATAGGTAGAAAGTGAGCCGATTTTGTAAGTTGATCCATAATCACCCAAATCACATCGTTGCTCCACTGAGATAAGGGTAATCTGACAATGAAATCCATGGTGATATGCTCCCACTTTCACTCTGGAATCATCAATGGTCTTAGCAAACCAGAGGCTTTGGTGCTCAATCTTGACCTGCTGACAAATCAAACACTGCTCCACGAGCTTTGCTACGTCTCGCTTTAAGCCACCAGAATGTTTTAGAGACATCTTTGTACATCTTGGTAGCTCTTGGAGGAACGGTGTAAGGTGTACAATGAGCTTCCACCAAGATCTCCTTCTTAATTTCGTCAATATTTGGTACACACAAGCGAGTACCAAATCTCAATGTTTCATCTCCAGCGAGATTAAACTCAGGCTTTTTCCCTTGAATTACTTCGTCTTTGATTTTCATAAGGATCGCGTCCTTAGCTTGGCCTTTCTTTATCTTTTCCACGATCGAGGGTTGAATAGAGAGTGTAGCCAACATGGATGAATATTGGTTAGGAACCAATTCAATATCTATTCTTCTCAGATCCTCTATTATGTATGATTGAGTCGTGATCAAGCTTCCACTGAAGCCTGCATACTTCCTACTTAATGCATCTGCCATTTTGTTCACCTTGTCTGGATGATAGTTGATTAAACAGTCATAGTCCTTTACTAACTCTAGTGACCTTCTTTGTCTCATATTCAGCTCCTTCTGGGTGAAGAAGTACTTGAGACTCTTGTGGTCGGTGTAGATCTCGCACCTTGCTCCATACAAGTAATGACGCTAGATCTTCAGAACAAACACCACCGCCGCAAGTTCCAAGTCATGCGTAGGGTAATTGCGTTCATACGGCTTCAGCTGGCGTGAAGCATAAGCAACCACCTTACCACTCTACATGAGCACACAACCCAAACCTGTACCTGATGCATCGCTGTAGATCACAAAATCGTCCTTGTCGTTTGGTAAAGTAAGAACAGGTGCTGAAATCAGCTTCTTTTTTAGTTCCAAGAAACTCTCTTCACACTTTTCAGACCAAACAAACTTGCTCTCCTTCTTCAACAGCTGCGTCATCGGCATTGCAATCTTCAAGAATCCTTGCATAAACCTACGGTAGTACCCAACTAAACCCAGAAAACTTCTGACTTCTTCAACATTGGTTGGTCTTTTCAATCCTACACTGCTGCAACTTTGCTGGGGTCCACTTGGATACCCTTGCTCGTGATCACGTGGCCAAGGAAGGTGATGCTCTGTAGCCAGAACTCACACTTCTTGAACTTCGCGTACAACTGCTTTTCCTGCAACCTCTACAGTACTAGCCTCAGATGCTCTTCATGCTCTTCAACCGTCCTTGAGTAGATAAGAATGTCATCGATGAATACCACAACAAACTTATCCAAATAGTCATGAAACACTCGATTCATCAAGTTCATAAATGTTGTTGGCGTGTTTGTCAGTCCAAATGGCATTACTGTAAACTCGTAATGGCCATATCTCGTTCGAAAAACACTATTTGGTCGGTCTTCATCCTTGATCTTTAGCTGATGATAACCCGAAAGAGGTCGGTCTTTGAGAAAATGCTTGCTCCTCGAAGTTGATCGAACAGGTCGTCAATTCTCGGTAGTAGGTACTTATTCTTGATCGTTACTTTGTTGAGCTCACGGTAATCAATGCACAGTCGCATTGACCCGTCCTTCTTTTTTACGAACAGAACTGGTGCTCCCTAAGGTGAAACATTGGGTTTGATGAAACCCTTGCCTAAAAGGTCTTGTAACTACTCCTTCAGCTCCTTTAACTATGCGGGTACCATTCTACAGGGTGCCTTTGAAATGGGCCTAATCTCGGTACCAAGTCAATGGTAAACTTTACCTTTCGATCCGGTGGCAACTCCGGTAACTTTTTGAGAAACACATCCACAAAATCACGAACCACGTTGACGTCTTGCGGTCCTAAAGCTGACGGTTCCTTCTCGTAGACACTAACAAGGAATCCTTGGCAATCCTTACGCAAACACCTCAATACTTGTAAAGCAGTTAACAACCTTGGTTGCGATTTTGGCTTTAACCCTTCAAACTCGAAACACTAGCCGCCTTCGGGAGTGAATCGAATCACCTTCTCCTTGCAGTTGATGCAAGCTCTACTCTTGGATAACCAGTCCATACCAAAGATCACATCGAAATTGCACATATCCAATATGATCAAATCAGCATGCAACTTCTTGTTTCCGAGAAGTACTTCATAAAAATTCAACACAAACGAGGCACACATACAAACACCAGATGGTGTAGCAACACACTAGTCATTAGTGAGGCGAACAGGTTCTAACGCTAACTTAGACGCAAACTGTCTAGATACAAACGAGTGTGTGGCACCCGAATCAAACAGAGCATAAACATCCAATCCATGTAAGGAAATCGTACTGCCACCACGGTGGCATTATCTTGCTCAGCTTCTTCCCTACAATCACGACACCACCTTGGTGGGTTGTTGCCTTTTTCCTCCTAGCTCAGGGCAATCTCGTATCATGTGACTAGCTTTGCCGCACTTGAAACATGCTCCCGTCTTCTTCCAGCACTCTCCGGTATGATTCTTGCTGCAAGTTTGACACTGGGGAATGTTAGGCTGATTTCCATTCCCTTTAGGCTTCTTGTTGCCATTGTTGTTGTTGCAATTGTAGTTCCACTTCTTTCCTTCAGCCTTCCTCTTATGCTGGTTACTTCCACCCTAAAACTTCTGTTGAGTAGAGGAGCTTTGTCTTACAGCCTTGTTCATTTCTGGAGTAGGATCCTTCGCGATCAATTGAACTCGCTGTAGCACCTCAGTATAGGTGGGTAGACGCAGCACTGCTATAGCATTGTATAGCTCTGGCCTCAATCCTTTCTCAAAACGTCTTGCTTTGCGCTCTTCAGTATCCACCAGATGTGGTGCGTAATGAGAAAGTACATCAAACTTTCGCTCATACTCCACTAGAGAAAGGTTTCCTTATGTCAACCTCAAGAATTCAGCTTCCTTGTCATCCCGTTTCACGATGGGAAAGTACTTTTCTGTTTATGAAATAATTCTTTCTCCCTCATCCAAAATCCGATTGCAGAAATTCAAAAATGAAAATGTTTACAAGACATAAAAGTTTATACAGTAAAAATTTCAGAATTTTTGAACAAATACACAAATGACAGCAAGCAATCAAAGGCCACGAAATTTGAGTAACTTTTTAGAATTCACATGTTACTCCAAACCACACCAAATGTAACCCTAACATGCCATGACTTTGGGCTTTTGCTAATCCACTTGGGAACACACTTAGATCTAGTTAGATCTAACATTTAAATACAATTTTCAAAAGATTCCAAGTGGTCCCAAAGAGAAAATGAATAGAGGAGGAGAGAAAATCATGTCAAGCCCCATTAAATCACAAACAAACACATAGATGGGTTAGGGACCCTACCTTAGATTAGCTAAAATTTTGCTAAAAGCTTTGAAAATCAAGATTAAACACCTCCCTCCAGCTGTTGAAAATGGCCGGCTTCCCACTCCTCCTTCCTTTTCTTGAGGCTTTAAAGAAAACCCCTTGAACAAGCTTGAAACTTTATCCTAAAACACACACACTCTCTTGTCTCCCAGAAAAGCCTCTCTCTCTACATGGTGAATGGCGGGCTGCAAGGAGGGAATTTTGAGTTTGGGTTTTAGTTAAAAGGTTGCTTTTATAGTGGGGTTTAGGATTTCAAGAGGGTTCTAGGGGTTTTGATGAGGTGTGCGAGACTTTTAACCCAAGTTTGACTAATTTTTTATCTTGAATGTGGTCCCCACACCCAAGAAGCCACTTCAAATTTAAACTTGCACACAAGCGGTCGAGAGTCGAAAGAGTCGGTCACACACTGCCAATCAAAGTGATGATATGGCAGGGTGGACTGTCGACCGTTGACTTTGACCTTGACCACAACTTTGGCTTTACCATAAAAGGAAACAAACACATATAATACACACAAGGTCACATACCACTTAGTCTCAATCAACTAACACTGGACGCTGGCGGCGATCGATGGTTCATGCGTTGACTTTGTAGAGTTGAATTGACCAAAGTTGACTTTGACGAAAGTCATTTGTCTGAAATAGCGGATATTACAATCAATGTTATATACTTTCCTATATTCAACCTTTCAAATCTGGGATGAGCTAACTTGAGAACTTTCCCTAAACCAAAGCGGCTAGGGTTTTCTACTCTTGGTGAGGAAGGTAAAGTCAAATTTATAAATACTCCATCAATATTCCTTGGCAAAGGTACGCACTCTAATGTTGTTTAGCATTCAAAGTCCAAAGTCGATTCTCTCATAACATAACTGACTTGAGCGTCGGGGTCCCTTTGGCCGGTACCACACAGTGTCCCAAAGTTTCACGCTTGTTTTGTTTTGCATATCAATGGCTGAGTATACAACGGTTTGTGGTGGGGCAAATTCTGTCATAAACAGCCATAACATTGTCTAAAACGTTTGGTTTTATACATTTATTAATTTTTCTAATAAACTAATTATTTGTGACAATTATATATTTTTATTTATTTTATAACATTTTTTTCTTTAAAACTACATTCAATTATGAGCATTCTGAGTTTTAAATCAAGTCATTTCAATAAGTATTGAATAAGATATGATTTTTACAAATTTATAAAAAAATTTCTGAAACGTGTTACCTTGTCATACAGCAGGGTAACACATTTAAAAAAAAAATTATAAATTTGTAAAAATCATATATCATTTAATATTTAACGAAATAACTTAATTAAAAAACCAGAATGCTTAGATTTTTATGTTATTTTATAGAAAAATATGTCACAAAATACATAAAAATTATAATATTGTCACAAATAATTAGTTCATTAGAAAAACTAGTAAATTTACAAAACCTAATGTTCTTCACAATTTTATGACTTTATTTATTTTTTGGCATTTTTTTTTTCTATAAAACAACATCAAGTTATGAGCATTCTAATTTTTTAATCAGATCATTTTGATAAATATTAAATGAGAAATAAGTTTTATAAATTTGTAGGTTTTCTCTTAAACATGTAGTTCGGCTACATGGTAGGGTAGCTTGGCCCTATGGCATGATAGGTCGGCCATTTCGCCGAGTAATGTTACAGAAACATTTTTGAGCTATAATTAATTCGCGAATTTTCTTATATATTGCAAGTTCTAGCTAAACTTGCTTTTAAAAAATGGACATTTCTACTCAAATTGAAGGATTAAACAAGATTTTATCAAAAATATTTCAAGTGTAGTACATTTTCATATGATTTGAAGAAGATTAGATGAGAAATAGTGAAGTAAAGACAAGAAGAAGACGTAGAAAGAAGAAGAAGAAGGCAAAAGTGGGTAGGAGTGCATTTTAAATAGTTTGAATAGATTTCGAAAAAAATTTAGATGAAGTGAGTATTTTTCCAATTTAAGTTATTATTTAAGGCATCCTATCCAATATCCCTTTTCATTTTATGTAAATTTTTTTTTCTTTTGTAGAATTGAAGTTACTTACTTTTAGTTTTCATTCGTTAATCTTTTTTCTTTTTTTCTTTTCTTATGTAAAGAAGAAAACTTAAGGGTTTTTTTTTTCTAAGAACACCCTGAAAGTAAAGGATGTAAAGATACTTTCATCCCTCTTTTTATAAAATATTATGGTAAATTACACCTAACTCCCCAATTTTACATTTAATCTCCTAAACTTCTAATTTCGTCAATTTACTTCATGACTTATCTAATTTCGTTTAATTTATGACAATTAAATGGATGGAAAAATATATATGCATGTCACATGAGCTAATATGAAATGTAAACCTTGGAAATTAAAAAAAATGATTCACTCCACACTTTATTCTTTCATTTAGTTTTTTAGTTTTGGCCCCCTCCCATGTGAAATTATTTCTTCCCCTCTTTCTTCCTCTATTCTTTGCATCTTCAACAGAGTATTGCGTGAGTTTTGATCATCAAATTTTGTCACAAAATTATGTTGCCATTTGTACACAATAATTTCACATGAGTGTTCCAGCATCTTGAGACTTGATTAAAGAAGGATTTGAAACAATGGAGCTTGAGAGAGTTGAAAATCACCCACCTTAATAAGATATGTAAATGTTTACACGATTTTAATGTTTAATAGTTTATATTTTCTCTTACTAGTTGGGTGAATCAAAATTGAATATAAAATTGCAATTATATGTGTAATGTGGCTAGTTTAGTTAACAATTGTATATTAATTATCTGTTTTTGTAGTTGTCAGCATATTGAGGTTTTGAAAAACTATATTTCATAATTGTTAATGCATTAATAGATTTTAGAATATTTGGAATGCTTACTTATTAGGTTTTTTTTTGAATTTTTTAGGGATTTCGTATTATGAGTTTGGAAATTGATTTTAGAATGAATAAATTATTTATTTAATTTATATAAAAGTTTGATAATTGATTTTATATATTAAATGGATTGCATATGTGTTAACTGAGTTATATTGTAGTTCTTGGTTCATAATTTTCTTTTAAAACTTGAAATTTTAGTATATAACTGAGTTGAATTGCATAGACATTAACTGAGTTGTAAAAAAAAGCTTGTACTTTTCTGTATGAAAAGGTTTGAAATCCTACACAAACTTATGTATGAGTATTTTAGGGCTTTTGTATTATGACTTTGGAAAATGGTTTTAGGATGAATAAATTATTTATTTAACTCATATAAATAGTTTGATAATTGATTTTATATATTATATAGATTGCATATATGTTACCTGAGATGTATTACAGTTTTGGAATCATATTTGAAAAAAAATGAAGTTTTAGTATGTAATTGAGTTAATTTCATATATGTCAATTGAGCTATATGAAAAACGCTAGCATTTTTGTTTTTGTATATATATCTATATATATATATAAAAGTGCTAGCCCATATTAACAAATAGTTCATTTTTATATTTTGTTTTCAATCTTTATTGTTTCATGTATGTGTGAATTTGTTTTGCATTGTTTGTCAGTACTTGGATCATGCCTATGAAAAAAGCATGTCTTCTACAACATATATTGATAAATGGATGAGACATTCTTTGTTTCGACTCTTTCTTTTGTTTGTTTAATTATTTTCATTTTACACTATTATCAAATTTTGAATTGTATTCGACAAGTTTATGAAAATATTTTTTTTATAATTTTATGAATTGCATATGTGTTATAATGTACAATGCAAATCCTGAATCAACTTATTTTACTATTAAGATACACCATAGAAGTCAATTTAAGGGAATAGCTATGTTAGGGGTAAAATAGCTTATTATAATAACTATGATCATGACGAAATGTCTAGACGAGAATTGAAAAATGTGGCTTAGACATTGGGATACACTTTACCATTTGGTTTTTATTATAAGTACAACAATTATGACAATGAGTTTTAGACAATCAATTTATTTATAATGTTACTAAGGCATGTTTAAAATTTAGTAGAGTTGTAAAAATGTTTTCAAAGTTACCAAATATTTCCCCCATGGAGAATGTTGAAACGGAGGGTAATGATGCATTGGAGGTTGAAAAGCAATTAGATGAAGCTGAAGTTGAAAATGAAGTTAATGTCTGTTTATGTAAAAATTTATGCAGTCAAAATTGATACCCTAGGTGTCACTGATTAGCCTATGAAAAAGAAAATGAACATTAGAAGTCTTAAATCAGCAGAACTTCGCCTGCCTAAAGACCCTTCGACGGTCAAGTCAGTTGAGTCCATTCGATTGTCAATGGGATATATGTGTACCTTTGTTAGACATTGTATTTATAGGGCTTAGAGACTAAGGTTTAGGAAATCTCGAGCGTCTTGATTTATTTGGTAATCCTTGGGACTTTTCCAGTATGTTCATTATTCATAATTAATTATAGAGAGGGATATAATTAATTATGAACATACTGGGAAAGTTCTCAAGATTACCAAATAAATCAAGACAGGGTTTTTTAAACCCTAACCTCTAAGCCCTATAAATATAATGCCCGACAAAGGATATATCTCATTGATAGTCTACATAATCTCGAATGGACTAGACTCACTTGACCGTTGGGAGGTCTTTAAGTGCGCTGAGTTCCGCTGGTATAAGGCCGCTGATGTTTCTTTTCATTCTTTCAAGCCAGTCGGTGAGACATGAGTACCAATTTCAACTCTATAAATTTTTACATAAACAGTTTGGTACTAGAAGGAGGGTTATCAATCTATGTTTTGAATTGAAACCAGGTTGAGGCCTACCAATAAATTTCATCTCGAATTCGTTACCTATCTCACTAAGCTAAACAAAAAACTAAAAAAATCACGGCTTGGCAAGCTGGTTATCCCTAAACTTTGGCTGCTGCCACTATTAATTCTAGTCAGACAAGCTTCAACCTTGGTGTCAAAAGACTTGGGGGCTCCGGTCTACAAAATTCAAGTGTTCCCTAACCAAAATCTATCAGAAAATGCCTCCGTTGCTTGAAATCTTCCCCGTCGCGCCTTGTCAACCATCATAATCAACTCGGGCTGCCTCATTTTTCTACGAATCAAGTTGCAAAGCCCATACATTAGGATTCCTCAAGCACAGACGAGCTGAATGGTACATTACCTTAAAAAAAAGGGCTAACAAATGCATCCTCCATAGTGGGACAAAATTCGACGTCACTATGTACAAATTTGTGTCCTTTCCGTGCATATTTTGAAGGAGCAGGTGGAGACAAAAAAGACAAAACAGAAGAGAAGGGAAAGCTTTAAATGTTGTGGGGCTTACAAAATAAAATTTAATGAAGTTAACGAAGGTGTCCTTCGGTCAAAGAAAAGAGGAAGAAAAAATTCTAATATAGGAAAGCTCATAGGGAAAATTCTTTTTGAAAAAAAATAGGTTTTAGACAAAGTGGGGACCACATAAAAAATAATAAAAAAGAAAAGAGGAAAAGGTGGGGAGCTGGGCAACAGAAAAAAAAATTTGGAAAAATTAAGCAGTTGAAATGAAAAGCCAGGAGAAGAAAAATAAAAAAGGAAAAAATAATATTATTTTTCTAGTTCTTTTATTTTTTTCTCTGCTCAAGCTAGTGTTATTTCTACTATTATGATTGACAATTTCAGGAATTGGTGGATAAATTGCAAACAAATTTACAAGTTGTGCAGTGATATATTTCATACCCACACAATTATTTTGGAAGATTTTTTCAAAGTTTCTTCACATTTAATTAAGTTATTTCTCTTGCAAAGTTCACTATCAAATTTTTTATTTAATTTGGATATATTTATTATTGCAATTAGAGTTTCTATGTGGATGTTTTTATTATTCTAGTTATAGCTCATATTTCTACAAGTTGAATTTCACCAACAAACTTAGTTATTACACATTATCTACAAGTTGGATTTCACCAATCGACGTAATGAAAACTATCAAGCCTTCCTCTTTAGGAGTACTAGAGTTTTTTCCCTTTAAATGAAAGCATTTCATATTATTTTTGCAATCGAATTTTGACTAAATCTAGACATATATTTATTATTTGCTTTTGAATTTTCTACCAAATTATAACATATTTATTATCTACTTATGAATTTTCTACCAGATTTTAATGCCTAAACCCTACAAGCGGCTGAGAATACAATATTCGCAAATCATACAATGAGTGCCCACATTAGTATTGTGGAGGATTGAATACCAACAAGCCCCAAGGAATTATAACTATGTTCAATGAGGGTTGGTGCTGACTCAAACAATTTGATTTGATCATAATTGAGATATGGACAACTATACAAGCGAAAGGATAGTTTCCTAATAGACAGAGTAATTCAAGTTATGCAATAGATTAACTCTCCTCAGTATAGCCTTTTTGGCTCTTTAGGGCATTCTCCTATTTGGAGTTTGAACTGGATGGTTTACCAATAAGCTTGGCTAGTTGGAGTAAAC
This sequence comes from Rhamnella rubrinervis, assembly GCA_007844105.2. Classification (NCBI taxonomy): domain Eukaryota; kingdom Viridiplantae; phylum Streptophyta; class Magnoliopsida; order Rosales; family Rhamnaceae; genus Rhamnella; species Rhamnella rubrinervis. Next base: position 4,838,368 of record CM017583.2, on the reverse strand, counting down.
ACATCGAGCGGACTATAAAAATAATTTGATCACATCAAATTCAAGTCATTAGCACGTGATTTGATCAGCCTATAATCAAGTTGTTAGTACAACTCGGATAGCGTAATCACATAGGACATTTGCTTAGTTTTTAAATCGAAGTCATTATTCGCTTTAGAAACTAGGGGGCTAACAGTGTGGAAAAAAAATCATACCTTGGATGGTATTATTCGTAATTAATTATAGGAATATAGTTAATTACAAAAAATGGATGTGCTGGGAAAGTCCTAAGAATTGCCAAATAAATCAAGACAGTCAAGGTTTCCTAAACCCTAGTTTCTAAACCCTATAAATGCAATGCTTGACAAAGGTACATAGATATCTTATTCATAGTCTACATTATTCTTAATGGACTAGACTGACTTGAGCGTCGTCTTTAGGCCGACGGAGTTCCACCAATCTACGGCTGCTAACATTCATTTTCTTTCTTATAGGCTAATCGGTGAGACTTGGGATACTAATTTCGACTGTACAATGTTTTGCATAAACAATGTCAATAATGGGATTAATGATGAAATTAAAGTTATGAGGTTGTTATCGATGATGCAGTTAAGGGCAAGGCTGCATGTTTCATTAATGAACATTATACTATTAGAGATGATTAAGAGTGGACATTTTACCAGCGAAACTATCCAACCTGCTTGACCCAACCCATATTTTGCAGGTTGGGTTGGGTTTTCAAATGGATTTTTTATATATATATTTTGTGGGTTGGTTCAGGTTAAAGGTTTAATGGGCAAAACTTACCCAATCTAGCATGCTTTTCATATTTAATAAATAAATAAAATTTATATATATTTATTGTGTTGTCAGTTATGGTTGGTAATTTTATACACTAATGTTACATCCGCCACACCTAATTATAAACTAAGAAACCCTAAAAAAATTCACTTTCCCTTCTTTACATCGTTACTTTTCTTCTCTCTTAATCCAATTATTTTGTATCGAAGACCAGCACACCGACCACCATATCTTGTTAGTGTCAAAGATAGTATAACCCACATTCTCTTGTCAAATGAGAAGAACATTGCCATATATCTTCTCTTGCAATCGTCAAAGACTTTCCTCAAGCTTCCGATGTCGAGAACCTAAGCTCCAAAATAAATTATTCTCGGATATGGCCATTTGAGTTTGCAATTAGCCTGAAATAAATCCTAACATTAATGCTTTTTTAAAAACATTTTTTTCCACATTATACCATGTTTTTCCACCTGACATTTACCTTTTTTTGTATCATTATATATAATTATAAGATAAAATAAAATTTTATATGTATATCAAATATTCAAAATAGAACATGATGAATGAAAATATGTTTTAATATATTCATGGCTTCGAGACAAGAAGAGCTATATTATAACACCCCCTTACTTAAGCATACGTTTCTGAGTAAGGTGTAATTACTATGTAAAATTTTCTTTTTCTTTTAAATACAAACTCGATTCATAATCAAAAACTATTTTGGACAATACCATATCAGTAATAAATCCTTTTATTTACTCTTTGAGACTGTTTTACAAACCACACCATAAAGCAATAATACTTTAAAATAAGTGAAAGTATACACACCCACAACATAAAAAAAAAAAAAAAAGTATTTAATTAAATATAGAGTATCCTTGCCCAAATATGATAAAAGGAAAACCGTAGAATAACCATGTACTTTGCCTTACCTCCCCAGGTCTATACTGCCACCAAGCCTTATTGTGGAGCATTGAATTTACTGTCACACAAGACAAACAACTGTGAGTAAAAAATATTCAGTAGGCAACCCATATGCATATGCCAATGTCATATCATGTAGTGTATCATCATACATACAAAATCATTATTTTTCCCTCTTTATTTTACAATTGAATAGCTCATTCTATTTCTATGTTTCGTACGGCCACACGAAACACCAAGTCCTTTGATGGTATGCGGATGAATCACCATTCCGGGTAACCCATTACTATATGTGGTCAGTGATTCACAGAGCTATTAAAACAGGGTTTAAAATCATGCACCTTCCTTTGCGTGCAACCATTTTAAAATACAAATCCTCAGGGAAAAATTTTTCATTTCACATAAAATAATAAATCACCAGAATCACTCTATGCAAATGAATGCTCATGCCACAATGCATAAGTGATAACAAACCACGCAACAAAATGCATAATTACCAAACCGTATTATTCTAACAGCCGTAATTACCGAAGTATCCCTGCTCAAACTAATGATTTCTCATCACCAACCATATGGATGTAATTATCGAAATGCTATTGGTCACCTCGATAATTACCATGATACCCATCGAGTACATGAATAATTATCAAAATACCCTTAATAGATAAATGACTAATTACCATCTTACCCTCAGTAAAATACCAAAAATAATAATAATTTCCAACCAGATACGTACATACAACCATTCAGTACATACATATACATCCATCCATATACACATTTATAATCACAACTATAAACACATATGTATATAATTAAATACATATATAATTATACACACATAAATACACATTCACATACATATATATACACACTTATATATGTATACACATATTTTATACACAAACACATATACACAAATACAACTTATACATATACATATTTATATACACATGCCTCCAATGTATGAAAATACCCTTAAGTATAAATAAGAAATAAATTCTCATTTTAATACATAACTAATTATTTTTATTCATAAACTTATACAAAATACATTTATATATATTTAATAAATACATACATAAAATATAACTATTTTATAATTGTACAAACCATTGTATAAATTAATAATTTTAATAAACTATAAATAGGATAGTTGAATAAATACATATAAATCAATAATCAAATAATTAATTTATATATATATATAATAAAATAACTTGGAATTTAATAAAGACCACAATACCCTTCCAATTCTAAATATTTTTAACTTTATCTCTCATATGGAAAATGACAAAAATACCCTAAATAATTTTGAAAATTACATTTACATCTACATGTCAAATGACCAAAATGCCCTTGATCTTTTTGGAAATTTCAATTGTCCTTTACATGCAAATGACCAAATTACCCTCAACCATTTTCAAAAATTCCATTTGTATCCACTACTTGCAAAATGACCAAAATACCCTTGTAATTTTTTAAAATACCCAAAGTACCCTTTACATGTGAAAAGACCAAAATGCCCCTCACATGTAAAATTTTGACATAGCCTTCCTACCATGGCCGTCCCTTTCTATACATCACAATCCATCCAATTTTCCACCAATTTCATCAAATTGACAGTGGTTTAAGTCATATTCAACCATCAATTTTCATAAATCATGCTTTAATCAAACAAAATCACAATAAATCCATCAATTTCACAAAATCCTAAACCCTTCTCATTTGGGGTTTTTGCCATATGCTCAAAACTCAACCAATTAAGGATAACCTAACATAAATTCATCCATTTCAAGCATGAATTCAACAATGAATCATGTAAAAACACATTATTTATAAGAAAAATTCAAAAAGACATAGTTGCCTACCTCTCTTCCAAGCTAAAAACACCTTCTTCCAAGCCTTGAAACTCCAAACAAGTGATGCCAATGAATTCCCCTTGAAGACTAGCCAATAACCCTTGAATTTTACTTGAAAATCCGTTGAATTACACACTTTTCCCACACTTTCTCTCTCTAACTTCTTAGTTTCTCTCACTATAACTCAAATGAAACAAACCCAATTGAAGAAGATAGAGAAGAGTCGGCCAACACAAGGTAAAATGCCAATTGAGAACTTTAAAATATGAATAAATTAAAGTAAAAAATAAAAAAGATATTTTATTAAATTATTAAATTAATGAATAGTAAAAGTCAAACTTGGTCAAACTTTGACCAAGGGCAAAATGGATACAAAAAGTCCCTTGACTCCTCACAGGATACTCTCGGCTTTTATAAAATGCCGGAGAATTCAGAAATTGCTTGTTTTGGTAAAAAAGGCGAAACCATGGAAAAAGCAAAATTTCGTCCAGAAATCGACGATTTCAGAAATATTAACTTGGTTATTACATATACCTTCTCAAACCTCCATGAATATGGAAACACCAAATTTATTTTTTTTTATGATAAATTAAAACTTTTGGGCCTAAACCAATCAACTGCCCGAATCAACCTAAGCCCATTTGGTTTTGATGGGCTCAGTTTCAGGCCCATCATCAATGCATGTTGGATGATACTTTTAGTGAATTGAGAATTTCAGTACAGTTTCAAGTAGCCCAAAAACTAAGCCTACTTGAACTGTGCCTAGCCTTAGAGATGATGATGACCTTTACAAAACTATTATTGATAAAGCTGATGAGTTAGATGGATATGTAGTTCATAACCAAGGTAAAACTAAATGTGTGGCAAAAGAAAATAATGCAGTTCAAGGAGTACATAACATCAGAGAAAAAAAAAGCATGGTTAAAGAAAATGATAATGTTGTTATGGATGTTGACAATGAAAGAGTAGTATATGATGAGAAAACTTGTGAAAACTTGACTGATTTCAATAGTAATGATAAAGATGGATCTAAAAGGCATAAATATAAACAATTTAAATCTAACACTAATATGACAGATCCAACATTTTCTGTAGGTATGTTGTTTGGTATAATTCAAGAATTCAGAAAATCTGTGAGATAATATGGAATTAAGAATGAACATAATTTTCATTTCATCAAGAATAAAAGTGACAAAATTAGGGTGGGTTGTGCAACATACATGCTTACTTTATGCTTCTTTATTAAATCGTAAAGAGTAGTGTAAGTGAAGACGTATAAAAAGGAGCACAAATATGGTAGACTTTTCAAGCACAATAATTTGAATTCTACTGTATTGACTAAAAGATATGTGAATAAGTTTAGATCCATTACAAAAAATTCAGCTAAAATCTTCATCAATGATGCTTACTATGACTTGACAGTGAGGTCACAATCAGCCTAAGCATACAAAGCAAAAATGAAAACTTTGAGGATTATTGAGGGTTCTCACAGTGTCCTCAAAAGTTCTTAAACCAAATCCACCTTCATCCTTTAGTCTATATTAGACTAGCGGATCATATGGATCTTATGACTGGATTCATGATCTAACTCAAAAAAAATCCCTTGGATTATTATGATCAATTGAAATAAAAAAATCAAGATTCAACTGCTATGATAAACATGGAGTTTAATGAAAAGCATCTATCAGTTTTTGAAAGGATATGCATACGCTCACATGCATGCAAAGAGGGATTTAAAGCAAGTTGTAGACTTTTAGTTGGACTAGATGGATGCCATGTCAAAATGCTGCACCCTGGACAAGTTTTAGCTGTAGTTAAGATTGATGCAAACAATCAAATGTTTCCTATTGCACATGTTGTTGTTGAATCTGAATGTAAAGACAACTAGAATTGGTTTATTAAATTGTTGATAAAGGATATAGTAATTGTCAACACATATGATTGGACTTTCATCACTGATAAAAGAAGATAAAAAATTTATTATGTCAAGTTTTAATTTTGAACTTTTATGTGATATTGCATTTAGTAATTACTATGTATAATTATTGACAATTTTATATTTATAATAGTATTATTATATTAATTATGGCTGATTGCTTTTATTTTGATTACCTATTACTTATTCCTTATTTGCTATTATTCATATTGTAGTGATATTCATATGACTGACTGGCTTAACATAAAAATTTCAATGTATGAACTTGTAAAATAAGTATTTTTCACTTGCATACTTAGATTTAAGGTTTTGAGTATATTGCAGTTATAATGTTTATAATTGGTGATTACAATATGATATTGTTGTTTGAGATGGACTTGTGGATATTTACTAAAAAATAATCATTCAGATTGTTGTTGATGAATACAAAGAGGAATAATTATGAGTTACTAATTTATGGAATTGTTTTATTGAACTATTATGCAGATTTTATTATTTAATCTGTTAGTTTGCATGAATAGTAATTGTATATGTTAAGTTGACTATTCAATATAACTCTTTGAATATAATTTACTATCTATTGTGTACTTCTTCTACTGTAGAAAAATGATGATCTGTCTAAACTTCCATATGGTTTTCTATGGCTGCTTCAAGCTCACTGTCATAATAGCTGCTACTAATTTGAGTAGAATCAGTGGTGTCAAATTGATGTTCTCCAAGTTCACTTATTATTTTCTGAAGATACTGCTTGTATTTATCATCTTGTACTTTTAGAGAAAGAAATGATAAAATGTCACTATTTTTTACTATATTATCTGTAATAAAAATGTTAATGTTCTGTGCTTCTACTACTAACTTTAAATTGTTGTAGGAATCTCATTCCATAAAGACTTTGACTTCATGAATTCTTCTATACAAATCAATATGTTTAGGTTCTGAATAACTCGGATAGATAACCTTGATAAACTATTTTACTCCTTAGGTTATGTGAATAATATGATAAGCGGGTAAAATAATTCTTGTTTTTTCATTAACTCTTCGGGGTAAGGATACAAATTTTATAAGGACTGGAGGAAGAGTATGTCAAGAGCTCTATTTAAGGTTTCAAGAAAAAAGGTGAGACATTGGCTTGGATTTTTTAGATGCTTGGATTTTTTAGATGAATTATTTTAATCATGCCAAAACTTAATGCTTTAAAGCAAAGGTCTTCCAATTCTGGAGGATAAGGCGTATTTATTTCTCTAAAGGAAAAAGAAATTTTTGAAAAATTATGCTTAAGGAAATTTTCTAATGGAATATCTTGAAAATCTGATCCAAGGTCTATAAACAAAGGAAATGAGTTATTTATGACTTTACAGGCTATGAACAGAAAAGATTTATAATGGCGATTTGGTATGGAATCTTTGATTTTTTATACAAGTTATGCTCCAAGTTGTGCTTGTAATTGAAGAAATTTAATTTCTTGACCTGCTATAGTATAATTAAATAATTTTTGTAATGTATTGAGTCTTTCTATATTTACATTATTTTCTACATGTGATCTGTCTACATTATAATTATCTCTTTCTACATGCAATTTGTCTACATTTAAATTACTTACTACATGCATGTCATTATTTTCTATTGCATGCTTTAACAGTCTTTCTAAATGTTTTATGTTGTCTAAATTAATTTGCATCTGTTTACATGTATCTTCTAATTGTCTCTCTAAATCATGCTTTTTCTCATTCAATCTTTTTACTGTTTGTGCTAATACTTCATAATGATCACACAATTATATGGATGATAATGGTGATGATGACGATGCTAATGCAGATGATGACATGGAATGCGGTGCTAAATATTTAATTCTATCTTCTGGATTAATAGTTTCACTAATATAATAACTGGGTCCTAAATATTTTCTAGCTTCTTCTATAGATTCGTAAAATGTATAATAAACTTTATATACTGAATTTGGAAAATCTCTAATATGTTCTACTACATAAGATCAATGATTATATATATCAGTATGTCTACCATAAATTACTAAGTAAAATGTAAATTTGTACTTTCTACTTGATTGTTAATCTTGCTAAAATAGAATGCTAATGATTTAATGCTTTAATTTTTTCTTGAACATTTTTACTATTCCATAAATTATTTAGTAAACACTTTGAGTGCTTAGTTATGCCATTGAGATTAAAAAATGTACCTCAAGTATTTCAGATTAGTATGGATAAAATATTAAAACCATATTCAGATTTTTGTATAGTATACATAAATAATATTTTAGTATATAGTCATAATAAATTTATGCATACAGTTCATTTACATAAAATATTAGATAGTTTTAAGCATAATAATATTGTAATTTCTAAAAAGAAAGTAGAATTTTTAGAATTAACTATAGATAAAGGAAAAATAATTACAACCTCATATAGTAACAAAAATATTGGATTTTTCAAATAAAATAGAAGAAACAAAAGAATTGCAAAAATTTTAAGGATTATTGAATTATAGTAGAAATTTTTTTTCCTAATTTAAGTATTTTAATTAGACCACTATATAATAAATTAAGTAAATATGGACAAAAATATTTTAATAGTGAAGATATAAAATTAGTACAAAAAATTAAAAAGATAGTTAAAAATATTAAACCTTTAACATTACCTATTGACAGTTATTATAAAATTATGCAAACAGATGCAAGTAGTTTAAGATGGGTCGAGCTGTTATTACAAAAACCCAAAAAAGATAGTCCAAAAATATTCAAGAAAAAATTAAAGCATTAAATGCATTAGCATTCTATTTTAGCCAAATTAACAATCATGTAGAAAGTAAAAATTTTATATTTTACTTAGTAATTCATGGTAGACAGACTGATATATATAATCATTGGTCTCCTATAGTAGAATAAATTAGAGATTTTCCAAATCCAGTATATAAAGGTTATTATGCATTTTGTGAAGCCATAGAAGAAGTTAGAAAATATTTAGGACCCAATTATTATATTAGAAAAACTATTAATCCATAAGATAGAATTAAATATTTAGCTGCACATTCCATGTCATCATCTGCATCAGCATTGTCATCATCACCATCATCATTCATACAATTGTATGATCATTGTGAAGCATTAGTACGAATAGTAAAAAGATTGAATGAGAAAAAGCATGATTTAGAGAGACAATTAGAAGATGCACGTAGATAGATGCAAATTAATTCATACAACATAAAGCATTTAGAAAGACTGTTAAAACATGAAGTAGAAAATAATGACATGCATGTAGCAAGTAATTTAAATGTGGATATATTACATGTAGAGAGAGATAATTATAATGTAAACGGATCATGTGTAGAAAATAATATAAATATGAAAAGACTCAATGCATTATAAGAATTATTTAATCATACTGCAACAGATCAAGAAGTTAAATTTCTTCAATTAGAAGTATAACTTGGAACAGACATTGTACAAAAAATCAGAGATTTCATACCAAACAGCCATTATAAATCTTTTCTGACCATAGCCAATAAAGTCATAAATAACCCTTTTCCTTTCTATATAAATACTGGACCAAACATTTATGTTAATACACCATCTTATAACCATAATTTTTTTTAAAAAAAAATTTCTACTAACTTTGTAAATAAAACCTTCTACCTTCCAGATCTAAATGATCTCCTTTTTCAAGCATAAGCTTTGAAATGATTAAACATATTTATTTAGATAACCATACCATTCGCTTTCCTTCATTTCCGAATATCTTAAACAGAGTCTTAGATATGTATGAAATTTATAGAAGTCCTTCTCCACTTCTTAAATTTATCTCATTACCTCCAAGAGAAAAATCTGGAATAATTTTACCAGCTTACCATATTATCCAAATAAAAATTCATAGTAACCTACACTTTTATAAAAATATAAATACTAATTTTCCTGAACCAAGACAGATTGATTTATACAAAAGAATTCATGAAGTTAAGGCTTTCATTTAATGGAATTCCTTTCCAAATTCAAAGCTAGAAACTCAAGGAATAAATTACAGTGTATTCGTCACTGATTTTATACTAGACAATATAGATCTATTATCATCCCTCTCATTATACATACAAGACAAATGAGAAGTAAAAAGGTATTTAAATGTATAATAGAAGACATTGGTTTACAGTTATTAAATAAAGATTATGATTAGTAGTCTCATCAAAGTCTAGATAGTGATCTCGAAACAGCACTAGAAAACCATATGAAAGCTTAGATAGATCAATATTTTTCTACAGTAGAAGAAGTACAGTAATAGATAAAGTTAAAAATACAAATGATAGCTATAACATACGTGGAAGCATCTGCTGAAGAGATAAAAAGCAAGTGTACAAATTCAATTGAAAAGCATGTGCATAATTTTATAAACTTATTTGGCCATAGTTTTATAAATGTACATGGCCCCAGTTACTTATTACATTTATTTATTAGTAGACATAGAAAAAAGCAAGACACGTAGAAAGCTAATTAAAATGTTATTTGTCTTGTAACTTACACTACTCCACTATAAATATGTGGAGCATTCATTTGTAAAGTAGAGAAAAGGAAGTTTTCAGAAATCAAAAAGAAATACACAAGAACAATCTGAAACCTTTTGTAAACTTTTCTTCTTAGTCTCAAACTCTTCTATGTATATTTCCCAATTTTCAACTTAGAAATATAACTTAACTTAGACAGATTCTTATCATCAATATAGTAAGTATTTTACTTTGCTATTTAAATTATTTGTAGCAAGTTAACTTAATATTAGACATATTTTTACTTTATGCAGTAGAAATATAATATAATATTTGACAACTAATTTATTTAATGTTTTAAAAAGTTAACTTAAATGTAGAAAGGCATTTTATTTTATTGTGCAATAGAATATTAATTCAAAATTAGACAACTATTTATTTAATTTATGCTGTTATAATTAGACAGATTCATAGATAGTTAATTTAAACATATACGGAAAGGTGGATTGGTAAGATTTCCCCCAATCCTTTCAAGATTTTAGAGAAAAATAAATATGAATCAAAGGTTTGTATATTTAGGTAGGAATGACAAAATTTGCAATTGAATCCATGTTAAGTGATTAATATGTAATTGATTTAGCAGCTTAAACATTTTTTTTAGTAAAAAATAACACTGTATTAAAAGCTATCCAAAGATGGAAGACAATACAGAAAAAGCCTTGAAACGAGTAAGAGATTAGAGATCTAATTTTAGCTTATCAACTACAATGATCTCATGGATATAGTTGGGAACAAAACTAATAGAAAATTCATCAAAGAAAAGAGTACAATTGTTTGACAAGGAGTATTTAGCAACTCTATCAGCTACCATATTACTATCTCTTTTATTCCACTGAAGCTTCTAGTCTGAGCGGCTAAACAAATCCCTTAGAGAGTAAATCTCATACCAAGCATCCCAAGAAACAAGAATAGAAGGGTTCAACACCATATCAACAATTGCTTTAGCATCAAAACTCCACATAATGTTCCTCTAGCTACTTTGAAGAGCATAATGAGCAACCCATTTCAAAGTTTTAATTTCAACCTCTAGAGGACTTAAACTTTGTATAAAGCAAGTTTCTAAAAACAGTATGTTTCCAAGGTTAACTCTAGCAATCAATGTCGCTACTACCTTATCCATTTTGAAAGAAGCATCAACATTAACCTTCAACCAATTAAATGAAGGTGCTAACGAAGATTCTAAGATATGTGTCCCAAAATAATTCAAATGATTAATAGTAGAGAAACTCTCAATCAAGAAAGAGCCATAGTCCAAAAGAACGAAATTTAAACTTTTGACAATTTACTGTAAATTCTTTTGTCCTTTAAAACAGACCTCATTCCTATAAGACCAAGTGAAATAAAAAAGACAAGCCAAAAAATTTGTCAAATAAATAGGTTCAAAGTCATTGTTACCAAGTGCTGGTTCCAAACAATAGTCATTCAAATCTGCAATGCTTGAGCAATTGATATTATCTAATTTAAAGCCTCATGAACTTCCGAAAGCCAAAGTTCTTGCAAAGTGACAATGCGCAAAGATATGTAAATTGTTCTTCTCCTAATTGTCACACAAAATATAGTTCAACTCACCAGAATAAATCCGCTTGTGAATTTGGGATCTAGTAGGTAATACTTCTACTAAAATTCTCCATAGGTCGAGCCAGCAATTTAACCTGGCCCCACCCCACCTCATCGGGTCCTGCCCAGTTCGGGGCAAGGATTACCCGCCTAAGTGGGTTGACGTGGCAAGGCTAGGGTAAAACACATTTGCCTCGGGGCGAGGCCAAAGCATAATATCTCCGTCCCGTATATATATATTATATATATTTTAATTTATATATATTATATTTATATTAAGATTTAATATATATATATATATATATATATATTATATTAAGATTTAAGAACTGTACTTTTTGAACTCACAATTCCTTTCCAAACTGTAGAAGCTTTTGAAGGAGCTTTATGAGTGGAAAAGTTTCATCACGAAGGTATTTAGACCTAAAAATAAATGTCCAAAAACTTTGTCTTCCTGAAGCAATCTGTCACCCAAGCTTAGCAAGAAAGACTGTATTAAATTTCTCAAATTTTATGAAACTCAATCCTTCGCATTCTTTCGGTTGACAAAAATAGTTTTAGAAGCTCAAAACTAAGTATTAAGAATTAGTAGATGTGCCCAACCAGAACCTCCTGACAATAGAATCCAATTGATTACACAGCCCTATGGGCAATCTAAAGGAAGCCATAGTATACAAAGGAATGCTCTAAGCTACTGATATGATAAACGATGCCTGGCCTGATCTTGATAACAATTTACTTTATCATCCATCCAGCCGAGCTTATAACTTGTCCTTCATTCTGCCAAAATCTTTAGATTTATTCTTACAAAAAATTAAATTATTCCCCAAATAAACTAAATTTACTCCAATCTCCTTAAATCTCATCACCTCTTTGATTTGAGCCTTTTTAATCCTACTTGTATTCTTGGAGAAAAGAATATTTGACTTCTTTGTATTTACTTGGTATTCTAACCATCCTTCGAATTGGTCTAGAACTTTTTTAATTGCTATAGCTGTGGAACCTTCAATATGAATTAGGGTTTCAAAACCCTAATTGGCATTAAATTTTCATTATGTTAATTGATATTTTTTATTTAAATTATACATTTATTTCAAAACCCTAAAGGACTGTCTATTTAAAGATAGCCCTTTGTCTTAATGCAGGTTTTGTCTACTTTGTCTCTGTGATCTCTTCAACTATTTTGCCAGTTATCTATTTTTCTTTTCTCTTTCTATTTATTTGAAAAAAGGATTTTACTCATATAAATTCCAAAGGAATTCTGACAGAGGGAATATTCAGATCTGTTGGAAAACTAAAGATTTGAGGTAGGTTTTTCCTAAACAATTTTTATTTAATACTTTTCATGATGAATTATCAATATATTATTATATTATGTTTATTTTTATTTTTAAGAAAAGTTTAATCAAAACTTTTACGGTTTATATATTATTTTGGTAATTGTAATAGATTTCGAAACCCAAATATTTTAAATATTTTTTAATATATTTTTCATTAATAGATCTGCCATCTACGGACGTTTTCCTTTTTCCTTTGCCTCAATCCAATTTTTGAAAATTTAATTATAATTTTTTGAAATTTTTACTATTAATCTGGAAAATTATGACCAGTGGGTGTTCTCTGTGAAATTTCATAGGACGAATGAACTTTTTTTTTCTCTAAAACCTTTACAATTTGGTCTTAAGATATTTATAAACATGCTCGAATTGGAATTTCTATTTTTCAAATTTTTATGAGTAAGTTATGAATTTTTAAAGATTAAGACATTGTTGCTGGAATGGTGAGACATATTTGTTGTTCTATAAAATGCGTATTGTTTCCTTACTTGGATTGAAATGAATGAATTTATATAACTATCTATATCTGTTATAGTTATAATGCCACTAATTTTGGCTTAAAATAATTTTTGTGAAATTTATTAAAATTGTTTGAGCATCTCTGATTCATTGTAGATTCTGTGTGATAGTTCGTATTGGAAAGCAGTTATTAAATATTTACTTGCTTTTGAAAATTATGAGAAAATTCTGGTCATGCATGGTGTTATGCTAAAGTAAGATTGAAATGCATGCACCCTTTTTGTATATTATACATTATAAGTTAGACTAAAATGCTTATGGTGTTATGCTAAAGTGAGATTGAGACGCATGCACCCCTTTGATATTTGGTATGGAAATCCAACCATTTTATGATAAGTTTATGAATCATGCATGCATTAAAAGCTCTTTGATTTTGTTATAAGTTTGCGATGAGCTATGAAATATTAAGAAATTTTAAGCAAGAAAGAGCATTCATGATTAAGCAAGTTTGTAATTGTTTGTTATTGAATTTTCTATTAGCATGTGAAGTTATATGTAAACTATTGTGGTTTTATTTGGTTTTGGGAAAGCCTACTAAGTTTTGTAAACTCACATCTCTATTATTTTCCTTTTTTCCAGGTAAGCACACTTTGATCATTGTGTTTGTTCGAATTTATGGGGATGGTAGACACGTGGTAGCACGAGAGGAAGTTCCTTGAGGATATTTAAATAAAGCAATAATGTTGTCTACATGTTGGCGTCATTGTTTTTATTTCATTTTTAATTGAGTACTATTTTCTTATTAAATTGGAGTGTTTTAATGTGGTTGAATATGTGTTTAAGATTAGTTATAATACATTGAGTTAACTATTTAATATTCTTAAAATTATGTTGGAAGTTAAGTAATTTAATAATTACTACATTATTTTGCGATAGTTATTTATCTTAAGTAATTAAAGCAGTTTAAATATGGGTTTCGACTGTCTATATATTTATGATTGAATAATTTTTAAATTTTTATAAGTTTTGGTAGCCACCCTAATTTTGTTCGACCTAAGGGACTTGGCTAGAGTGTGTTACAATAGCATTTTCCGAGTTTACTCTACAGGTAATTAGAATATCATTTGCATATAGCAAATGCAAGATGATAGGAGAATTCCTACCAATTTTAATCCCCTTAATACTTCCCTCTACTTCTTTCTTCTAGATTAATCTAGTAAGAATTTCAACACATAAGATAAAAAGGTAAGGAGAAATGGGGTCTCCCTATCTTAGGCCTCTTGAAGGGGTAATATTTTTGCACAGATTTCCATTTAAAAGCAGAGTGAAGTTAACTGTACTAATACAACTCGTAATCAAAGAGCAAAAGTTTTCTGAAAATCCCTAAGCCCGAAGCACAAAATAAAGAAAACTCCATTCAATCCTATCATAAGCTTTACTCAAATCAATCTTTATCAACATAAACCCATTTCCTTCTCTGTGCCTTTTAATAATGTGAACTAGTTCTTAAGCCACAATTGTATTTTCAGTGATCCATCTCCCACAAATAAAAGCTCCTTGATTAGGAGAAATCAACCGCTCTAGAATTACAGCTAGCCTATCTATTATAATTCTCATAGTAATTTTATACGAAAAACTGCATAGACTAATAGGACAGAAATGTTTAAAGGAATTTATCTGAATAGTTTTTGGAATCAAAACAATCAAAGTACGATTGATACTCTGAGAAATTTTTCGAAGCCGAAAGTTCTCTTGAATAAAACCTATAACTTGGGCCTTAATTATATTTTAGTATCTCCTGTAAAAGATCCTAGAGTAACCGTCTAGACCTGGAAACTTTAAGGGATGGAGTTTTCCAATAACTTCCTTTATCTCATCTTCAATCGTAATTCTAGTGAGCTCAGAATATTCTAGTGATACAGGGTTCAATGAGACTACTAAGATCACTTGGAAGTCTTGGAGTAGAAGTTTGAAATAGTTCGTCGAATTCATTTTTAAAAAAATTTCCAATGTTATCCAGATCATACGGCCATCTCGAAATATCTTTTACTGCCAAGACATGTTCATGTTAAGAGGTGGGATTTCACTAGCAAAACATGCTGACATGCAGTTGTAGCCATCTATAAAAAAAATTTAGAACCGTAAGATTTTGTGCATAAATGTTACATAAAAACAACTTATAAGTAGTCTTACCAGTTCATCATTGATCATATGAATGGGCAAGATTTGTGGAGTAAGTCTAGACTGCCACCTATTCTTCCTCTCAAATATCATAAGTTACCTGGTAGACCAAAAAAGATAAGGAGAAGAGAAGCTGATGAATCGAGCAATAC
The DNA here is from genome assembly GCA_007844105.2 of Rhamnella rubrinervis. Classification (NCBI taxonomy): domain Eukaryota; kingdom Viridiplantae; phylum Streptophyta; class Magnoliopsida; order Rosales; family Rhamnaceae; genus Rhamnella; species Rhamnella rubrinervis. The sequence goes on along the minus strand of CM017583.2, from coordinate 4,822,638 downwards.
GACTTTCAAGATGAGGAGGCTATTTATTGTGATTTAATGTAGTAAATGTGATAGAGATAGCCACAATGTCAGAATATGTTACTTCAATAAAAAAAAATTAAAAAAAATCAAGCACATCATCTTCAAAGGGAAGTAAAGAAAGAAGTAAGAAACAAATAAGGAACAAGAAGCAAATGACAATCAAATCAATTAAGAAAAGAACAATGAAGTAGTACACGTTGAAAAATTTATTTGTAGTTTTTCCACATCTTTTATGTCGTTTTTGGTGCATGTTTTATGATTACTTTAGTGCAGTTTTTGTACAATACATGTTATGCTAACTCTGATATGGTACATGTACATTACACCAATCATTTTTTTTATGACAAATGTAGTTAGAGAATGTACATGGTTGTGTAGTTGACTAAGTTCTGTAAATGATATATTATGAAGTTACATTTTTCAATATGACATAGTGACATTAATATACTAATATGCTTCAAAATTTATGATACAATGCAATATCAATATTAATAGTGGATATCGTATGCTGTATTTCAAAGATTTATTTTGGAGAAAGAAAGTCATACTCCCTAATAGAAAAAATAATCTATTACATTATTTTTCTAATAATCGTTCTATTAATCAATAATAGTCAAAACAAACCATAAATTAATAATAGCCGCTACAAATCCTCAATCAACCACAGCTTCTTTTTTTTTTTTTTGGATAACCATGTTACATAATCAGTACACTTAATGAATACAAAGAAAACACCCAATAAACCATATTTCAGCAATTGCAACATAAGGGATTCCCTTTGTCATTCTTTCCATATAATAAGAAAAAAAAAATCCACAAAATTACTAAGCATAAAACAGTAACTTTTATCTGCTTTGATGCAATTGCACTTTAATATTATATTTTATTCCTTGCATTCACCAATTTAGGGATAAATTATTATAGACTGTTACACATTGGTGGATCAAACACGAAAAAAAAAAAAAATTTCCACATCCATTCCATTGTTGTCATCTTCTTCCTGCCCAATGAATAAAATAAAATATAACTAACATAATCATAATCACTAACTGAAATAAACATTAATTCAAAAGAGGAAAATTGTAAACTAACTCTCAAGTCTTCAAAAATCAAAACTCTACAATTTAGACAGACGAGAGTAAACTTAAAACCCATCAAAATTCTTAACCAATTGAAGTCATTAAAACTCCAAATTTAAACAACAATTATTAATAAAATAAACTCATAACTTACTCAATTCTTTAAAACATTCAAAGCCTTAAAATTCAAATTAAAATAATTAATAAAATTAAATTAAAACGTGCTTAACTCTTCGAAACTCTTTAAATTCCCATAAATTAAATAACATTTGTTAAGAAAATAAACTCTGAATCTCTTCAAGTTGTCAAATCTCATCTTTCTCTTTAACTTTGAACAATAATTGTTAACAAAATAATTCTAAACCTATTAACTATTTAAAAAGAAACCAATCAAAGCACCAAAAATTCATGTACAACTTTTAATAAAAGAAACTAGAAACCAACTCAATTTCTCAAAACTCATCAAAGCCCCAAAATTAAAACAACAATTGTTAAGAAAATGAAAAGAGTTTTGAATTACTTACTCTATATTTAGCATAGCTACAAAACCTCTTTCCATAATTAAAATTTATCCAGGAGGTTATCAATTGCGAGATGAATCCTCAATGGCATCAAAACTTGAGGCTTCATTGATCATGTTCAGCTTTAAAATTTCTGCATCCTTGGACCAAAAAAAAAAAAAATCTATTTTTCACGCCCTATTATGCGCGGGAGAGGCAATTTTTTTTTGCTTTCAAGGTTTACCCCTCATATTAGCTCACATGACACACATGGGTATTTTTCTGTCCAATTAATTAAACCATTATCAATGGTGCAAACTAAACAAAATTATATAGTTCGCAGTAAATTGACCAAATTAATAAATGGCAGTGTGAAACACGTACTAGTTTATGGTGGTTTGGTGTAATTTACCCAAAATCTAATAGAACTTCTCTCAACAGATATTTTACCCTTAATATAGTATACTAAATAATAAACAAAAAAAAAATCAAAAACCTCAATATCCCCATCATATGAGAGGTAGATGAAAAAAGAAAGTATAAATTATTATTATTATGTACTTTATTAATAATAACATTTTTTACGTTTCATTATTTGTTATTTAAAAAATAATGATGTCCCTATGAAAATAATTTTCTAGATCTAACACTGATTGGAGGAGATTTTACGAGCTTGAACTTGGAACCGAACCTGTCATATGAGGTAGCGGAACTCACAAAGTTGTCACTGGAGTTGATTTTCTTGAGTTGTTACCAAACTATAAGCAGCTAAGGATCTCATTAAGTTTTGACGCGGCGGTAGCGCCGCTAGTTATGGCACCTTCAACATTGGGACCAACACAAAAGTCACCACAGATGGCAAGCCTCTTCTCCCTATCCCAAAGACATTTCTCCTCTCCAGCTATGCTTGTCGCTGGAAAAGCGCTTCCCCTGAAAAAAAAAAAAGAAGAAAAAAAAACACCAAGATTGTCAAATAGGTTTACAACACTATAACGACAATGGTGAATTCGACTCTCTTCCAAAAAATGGGAAAGCATAAGAAGGTGGTTTTGTTTTATTAAGTTGTAAATCACATAGAATGCCGTACAATGCAAGTCATGATCATCCAAGGAAGGTAACAATGAGGTAGTGACAAAAAAGGAAAAGGTAATGGATCTTGAATTTGCATATCACTAAGCGTCAAGAAAGGAGATGTGGGGACGAACACGAAAATACAAAAATGGAGTGATGAGTAACCACCATAAAACAATGGATGCATAATGCTCAAAAAGATTATACCAACAAACAATCATGTACTGGGTTACAGAAATGTTGTCTATTGTATCTACAAATAATCATTTTATCAATGTGGACAATTCAAGATATTGATGTCAAACTCGTTGAACTATGCATAACCACAACTACACCAAGGTTGACATTATCTTTTCTCAAAACCTAAGAAAGTACTTTGCTAGTGAAATATGATAAACTGCCAATGGGATTTTGATAACTGCCTAGTGTGACTAGTGGGAAACTGAGAATTCTGAAGTTTATAGGTTCTCGTTCCTGATAAAATAATAATGAGTTATTAAGGCTACAGAAATCAAAACCTTCACACGTCAAAATAAGAAAAGTAGGAAACTCAAAATTCCATAGTCTATAGTTACCCAAACAATTACAGAAATTCAAAGATGTTAAACTCAAAATTCCGTAGTATACAGTTTACCAAACAAATACAGCAGCTTTATAGGATCAGCACGATGTTTCTCATCATTGTCAGGAAAAATATAGCAGAAAACACCACTTGATCTCTTCAGAACTCAATGGAAGCCAGAGAATAGTGCTCTACTCTCTCCATCTTTTACATGATTTTAAATTGTGAAGAAATACTTGGATTTTACAACTATGAATTATAATTACATGTTTGTAATTTAGCTACAACCATAACATCTTGATCTAGAGTAGTAATGTTGGGAAGTTTCTCAAAGAGAAGTGTATCCAATAGATAGTGGGTTCAAGAAAAGACCATATGTATATTAAATCTGCATATTAACAAACAAAAGTGCTACAGCCACCAAGAAATTTTACCAACATATTTACCAAGTGATGTGGCAGTTAAGGTGTCACAAGATAATTGGTCAACAATTACTCTACCCTAGAGATGTGGAAAGTGAGCCCTTAAAATAAGAGAAGTTAAATCTACATGAACTAATCAAATAATGACATGTGGATTGCCACATTAGTTGGTAAACATCTCAGTGGCCCTAGCATTATAGATTAACAAATCCCTCATTCATCAAATGAACCATTCAAAGAAACTATAGAAACCTTCTGTAAGCAATTTGAGTTAAAACCTCCAACGCAACCTTCCAATTTTAGAGACTTAAGAAATTTCATTCAGCTAAAGTTTAGGCTAGATAACGTTTAAAGAGGTGTTTGATACGACATGAAACCAGAACCTCCCACAGAATCAACAATAGGTAAATAGAAGACTCGATTCCTAAAAGTGCGCGGGAAGAGAGAGAGAGAGAGAGAAAGAAGAAGAAAAGGATACATGCATTACAACTAATCCAAGAAAAACCTAGTGGAACAAGATGCAATGTCACAATTTCTCCTGACAATAGAAAAAGACTTCCAAAACATTGACCAGGACTGCCTTTTAGGCCACTGATCTAAACCTAGTTTCCTCTTGCATTGAATCAGTTGATCCCAAAAAAGTCCATCCAAAATTTATTATATGTGTGTTTGTGATATGATAGTTAACAATGAAATTAAGAGCACTAGCAGAAGTACAGACCATCTATGAGCTTTCTTAAAATGCGGCTGTGGAATATTAAGTCCCATGCTTCCCAATTCTTGGAAGAGTTCTTCAGAGACCCTTGTCAATGTTTCATCTGAAGGTTTCTGAAGACCAGTCTGAGAAATTACATTTTGAGCATACTCCATCGTCGAATGTAATACCCATCGCTCACTGCATAGCAAAGACACAAGAAAATATTATACCTACTAGTATTGATTGATAGTTACTAATTTATTAAATATAAATTAATTATATGCTAGTGAACTTGATAATCGTCCTCCACGAATACCTAGTTGGATCACGGTTAGGCTTGCTGCTGTCACAATGAGCCCAGCTTAAAATTTTGGAATTTTTTATCGAGAAGCCATTTAAAGGTATCTGAAATATAGATTAGGAAGCACATCACCCCATGCAGACCTCAAAATAACATTTAAGGATAACAATAAAAAAGGGTGCACAAACTTTATACATGAGCCAAAGGCAGTACAGATCCACAAAAAAACCCAAAGCCAGCATCCAAGGTTAGTAGAAATAAATCTTCCTAATATTTTATGAAAAACGATGAGTGCTGAGAACCACATAGGTTCTTTAAAGGACGCATGATTATCTTACCGAAGACACAGGTCCTGCAAATGCGAGCATGAGAGCAAAACATGGGTGAACAGGAATATCCTGCACCTTATCCGCCAACTCTGGAGCCAAATTTAAATCTACATAGATCAGAAATGGTTAAGAACTTAGGATGCACGTACGAGCTTCCATTCTTCAACAACAATGTCACAGCAAACAAAAAGAAAAATGGGTAAACAACAGAAAGTAGAACACATGATGAATGCATCATTGACACAATAAAATATGTTGCAAAGTTATTGAAAAAATATTAGACATACAATAAGAGAACAAACCAATTCATGATGACTTCCGCAATAGTTGACAATAATTTATACGATGTTAAAACTTGAAATTAATAGAGAATCACTAGACTGAAAAAAATGCAGAATCATCTAACAAATTGAGATATGATTTTATTCTTACTGAACAGTCTAGTCAACACGCACACAGACACATTCACACACATGCACACCACACAGGCACACGCACACGCACAGGCAGACACACGTGCACACACATATGCGCACACACACACAGAAGGTCCTGATATAATTCAATCTCAGTTCTCAATAGATCATTATATAACCATTAAAGTTAAAGCCATAGTTCTATTTCCCTTTGTTGTTCTTCTCCTATCAATTTTCCTCCTCTCATTCATCTCTCTATACTCTCCTTCTTTCTTACCCTCTCTCTTCTCTCTCAATCCCTTTTTGTTTCTGGTACTTCACTGCTAACCTTAATGATTCAATAAAACCTTTTCAAGCAAATTCCATAAATTCTAACAAAGTAAGAAGAGTTGGATTAGCATCTATTCAATGGATAGTTACAAGGACCAAAAATCCAAATAAACCTTTGTCCTTTTTATCAAGCAATTCCATGTAATAACTCTACCAGTGGCAATCCTATTACAGGAATACTTTTGGCACACATGTTACAATATTTTCTGCCCAATAACCAATTTGGTACCGAGGTAAGGAATAACCAGTTACACCAAATAAAATGTCAAATAGTCTTTTCAGGCTTTCACAACAATATGATAAAACAACATATTTGAGGTTTACAATATAGTTAGGTAAGTTGATAGCTAATAGCATTCTAGTAACAATAATTCCTCTATGAAGAATCTTCACCGGCTCCAGCATAACTAAACAAACCCAGATTTTTCAACAGCTTTGATACCTCAAATAATACCAATCTGTCAAACATATTATCAACCTTTATACTATTAAGTAATGAGTGTGTAAAACTGTCATTCAATGGGTCAGAAATAAATGAAGGACCTATAATGGAATTTATTATGGGCATAAAAGGATAACTAAATGGCCATGTGCCAGGAAAAGGCTAAAATGGATGGCTTAACTCTCATTCATAGCATGAAGACATTCAAATGTTCATTTAAGAGAATTATCATTCCAGCACTGGAAGGATGTGATGTCATTTTATATTTGTTCTTACTGTTTTGAGCATTTCTCATCCTTTTCTATTATAATGTAATACCTCTTGTATCATTAAAGCTTTCTATCAATTTGTTACATTTACATGCAACAAGATGAAGGCTGTGGTATGAAACATGCATTTGATTGTTAACAAAGACAAGAAGATCAGGAATCCACCTATAGACCATAAAAATTAAGAAGCTTCATTAGGCATCTTCATTGGTAATGAAAAGAGAATACATTTCTACAAAAAGATTATTTGTGCATACTTTAACAAGACATACTGAAGGAGAAGAAAAATCATACCAAGAGGTGGTAGTCTTCCTGTTAGACTTGTAAACCTAGGGGAGGCTATATTTTTATCTGATGCAACCACTCCATTGAAACAACCAAGATTTTGTCCATCCAAACCCATTACTGACCATAAATCTTCACCCTCTAGCCACTCCAATTTCCCAACACTTGTTCCAAACTTACTTTCTACCCCTAAAGAAATACAATGCAAAACAATCACATTCAACCACAAATAAGAATTATTCCAAAAGGAAAAATAGTGGAATTTGTACATACCAGGCTCTTGGCATAATGTTCTACATATAGAGTTCATGCCAGGGACACCCACGTATCTCTTACTTGTTGCTTCCTAAATCATATTGATATTCAGAAAAGCTATCCCCGAACAAAAGTGATGAACATAGATGCATGGTGATGGCTTTTGGTTCGCAAAGATTGTATGCACTCTTTTGTGATTAGTTTGGGAGGTAGTATATTAACAAGAGTCACTCTTTACCAAAGTTATAAATGGTGGTTAAAAAGTATTCATCCAAATCTTTTATTAATAAAGAAAAGAATATAAACATCTGTAATTCAGTTTCAACCAATGAAAAGAAGAAGAAGAAAAAAAAATTGAACCAGCTAAAGAGATTGGACTGGAGCTTTTCTTTTTAATATGAGAAGTGTAGAAGAAAAGATAAAGTACTTTACTAAAATCAGATACCACGTAGCATATAAATTTTCGCAGAATAAATCTATAAAGTTTGACAAACAAGTCAACGTAAAAAATCAACAAAAATTTGATACTGATCAGAAAACATAGCCCCCTGACTATAGATCAGGAAAGTTAAGAGATTTTAATCAAGAAGAGTTCTGGTCCAGCAAGCCGAGAAATGGTTTGGAAAGCATTACCAAATGTGGCTCAGTGGCTGCCTGAGATACACCCACAAGAAAGATAAATGCAATACGAGTAAGAAACTAACCTGTTCTACATGAATGAATTTTCTGGAGATACAATCAAAAGAACCAAAATTCCCCTTCCACTCAGCAACGAGTCCTCTTGATTCCCACTCATGAACAAGACCCAGAACCTCATTGTTGCTAGCTGTGAAAAATGGAGCACCATGATCGAAGAATAACTCCTCCCCATCTTCACAAACTTCTCTGTAAAAAATTCAAGAAGTAAAAAAAAAAAAAAAAAAAACTCAAATTCTTATAAACTTTTCGCTACTAACACTTTGTGTGTGTGCGCGCGCGTTAATTTGTCACTAGATGAAGAAGATCAAACTAGCAATACCCAAATAACCCCATTGAGTTAGATTCCATTTTCTTTCAGAATTAATCATAAAGGGACTAAAACTAGTAAGACCCTAAAAATAAAAATTTGACCTTCTCTGAGACATGCGACCACCAGGGCCTCTGGCAGACTCGAACAGGGTCACGCTCACACCATTTCTACCAAGAATTGATGCACATACTGCTCCTGAAACTAAACCAATTTTTTACATAAAAACATTATATTATATTATACGCATTCTATTCAGAAATATGTATGTATATATATATATAAGTATATATGTATTATCTTACTTCCACTTCCCACCACGGCAACCTTGGAGCTGCACATGATCATCTATGTATCTTCGTCACAATTTGGTGCCAGAGGGCGTGAGGCCGAGCGTCGTACGTATTTTGCGGAGACAAAATCTTACGGCAGAATGCGAGTGTGTGTTTTTGCTCCCATCTCATCCAAATACTCTACAAGCCGTGGACCACTATGATTTGTGTACGTAGTTTGATCGAGCTTGCAATTGCAGACAAGGGGAAAAGAAAAAGGCTTGGGGAAGGACTGGCAGGTGACGCACGAGAAGTTCCTTCAGATGGCAAATTTTTCTTTATTTTTGGGGTTTTGATGTTTTTTGTCAATTTCTTTTTTTTCTTCCAATAAAAATGAAAGTATCAAACGGACATTGACCTTTTCTCCACTGCCTTGTAATCACATGACACGTGGATTATTTTACCAGATGGCATTCAGAAAGTGGAAGGAGTTCTGAATAATTCGGTACTCCAGAAGTACTGGAATCTTTTCCATTTTTGCACTGAGTTGGACTTTGAACTCGATTGAGTTCCAGTCATTGACACTTTTGGGACTTTAATACGCCGCTGTTTCGTGTCCCTATATCTGCGCCTATTGCTGCAGCTACACCTTCCCTCAGTCTCTCTCTCACACGCACACACACTCACCGGAGGAAATTGGCTACTGAATTTCTTGCTAAAATGGAGGTGGGAGCTCGTGACACCGCAGCGATCACCAACGCTCCCAACACTTTGCCGCCATTTCTGAGCAAAACCTATGACATGGTGGATGACCCGTCCACCGACTCTATCGTCTCGTGGGGTAGAAGAAACAACAGCTTTGTTGTGCGTAACGTGCACCTTTTTTCCAGGGACCTCTTGCCTAAGTACTTCAAGCACAATCACTTCTCAAGCTTCGTCAGGCAGCTCAATACTTATGTGGGTATCTCGTCCTTTTTTTCCCCCCAAAGTGTTCATGTTTATATGCTGTTTGTGAACTTCGAGATGTTTTTTTGTAGGCTTTGGTGGAACTTTTTTGACCCAATGAACAGATTTTTAATTGGTAAAAAGTGAAGAAAGTTTTAGTTTTTGTGCTGGAATGAATGGATTTATTAGTTATAGATACATGGGCAATTGGGATTGACATGCCAAACCCATGGATGATTCAGCTGTAATTAGGGTTTTATGAATGTTATTTTCCCAGAAAAGTCTAAGAATTGGAGGTTGGTATTAGGTATTAGCAGTTTTGTGCATATATGGAAACAATATGCTCTTTTGTGATGATTTTAATAAAATTAAACCCATTCTTTTTGAGTTGTCTGGTCTTTTACCAAGTGAATTCAGGTAAAGAGTGTTTTCATGTAGGTGTGGTTATTTGTTTATTTTTTTTCAGTCTGTGAGAAATAAAATGGATAAATATATATTACAACACTGATTTGAACCAACTCAAGCAGAAAGAGAAGAAAGACAAATTAACGTTCTTCTCATTTCAATATTTTGTACTTGGCTGCTAAATTGCTATTTTTTGGCCATGGATCTTGAATTGGTTTAGATAAGTGTGCTTTGTTTACTAACTAGGAGTTAATTATGGATTCTTTTATTTTTCCAAATGTAGATACTATCATTAATTGTCATATTCATTCACTATGATATATGTTTTTTGTTTTTGCTTTTTATGCCTAGGCCTTTAATCTAGTAATTGATGAGTTTTGCAAATCCTACTCTAAAGGTATATATAGAGTTGAACGTATCTTCCTAAATGTAATTGCAATAATCGTGCAAAAGAAATCTCAATTTTTATCTTGGTGTCAATATTTTATACCATTTATTTATGTAACTGCAAAAACTTTCTTTGTGGTGAACCTGGTGGTAGGCAGTGTGATGTTGTAAGACTGGTGATTTAATTATTTTACAATTGGAACTAGTACTACTGATACACATGAAAGTTATTTTTTATGTGGCATCTGACTTGATAAAAATGTAGCAATGGAGCTCGTCTTAACTCTTAAGATAACAGATTACAAGTAGTGATCTAGGTCAGTAAATATGTATTTCTACTGGTCATTTTTAACTGCATGGATGAATTATGACAGTGAATGGATATACACCAGGGCTTTGGTTCTTTCTCCTCCCTCACTTTCCAAGATATTTAGTCGGGAAAGAACTTCTGTGTTGCTATTTGCTTCATGGATTCTTTTCAAGACTTACACTATCGAGGATACTTTAAAATAACTCTTGTTTTATGTTTCTCAGGTATTTGGCAACTGACGTTATGCCTTTACCTTGGTTGTTGCATTATTCACATGTTCAACTTGGTGGCTTTTTATTATTGTTTTATATGAATTTGTCCTAATTGGATTCTTCAATATTGTTAATAAGTTAAAATGATGAATTTGTTTAGCATTTCACTTCAAATTGTCTGTATTGAATCATTAATCATGGGATAGTAATTAATTGATCGCATTCTTCATGTTATGGTTCTATGATCAACATCTTCATCATTGGTGTGGTAGACTAAAATTATGACTTTTTTTAGAGTATTTTAGAATATATTTAGGAAACTCTTTCTGGTCATGCTTTCAATTCAGATCATCGTACAAGTTCTTCTAAGCTAGGATTGTTACCTCCCATCTGTTAAACTTGTTCAGTTAAACTACCTCATTAGTGATCACATTCTGAAAACTTGCAGGTCAGCTTATGCCTTGATCATTATACTGGACTTGGCCATTTTTGGGTTAACTGGAGAAAATCATCTATTTAATTGGGTCTGCATTGTAAGATAGAAGAATTCTCATAATTTACCAGTTTATGTTGTGAACTTGTTTTCTCTGGTAAGTAGTTTGATATTGAAGTTTTGTGGGGTTTTTTTTATTTTTATTTTTATTTTTGTACTTCTCTTATAAATTATAATTTTTTTAATATATATTTTCCTTTTTTGTCCCACTGAGTATTTTTAATTGAATTTAATAATGAAATTAAAAAATATAATTATTTTTTTTAATGGATTAGTTATATGCAATTGGGCATTCTAGAACATGATACATGCAAATTGTAAGAATACTACTAGTTCAACTAGAAGATTTTTAAGAATATGCACAGCACCCCACACAGTCTGACCCTTCAGAAGTAACTGATTTCGATTTGTGTGTGTGTATGTGTGGTTTTTTTTGGGTAAAAAATGATTTCAGCAGGCATTTGATTGTGGACTCATTCTTATATGAGCAATTCCGAATTCTTACTTGTGTAGCTTGTCACTAATCTTTCTTAAAATAAATAATTGATTGAAGTTTGTTTTGGTTTTGTTTTAGTAAGTAGAAGTTGTACAGCTGTACTATTATAGATTGTTACATTTGTTTTGTGATTAATAAAGATTATTAGCAGGAAAAGAAAAAAGAAAAAAAAATTGATATGTAATTTCAAATGAAAATTTTGAATTTAGGAAAGTGAACTATCTTCCCACAATTATTCTGATAGTTAGTTAGTCAAAGGATATTTTTCATCTTAAATTTGGAGGAGTTAATATGTAAAATTATATAATGTAATTTGGTTGCTGATTTGAACTGCGGCTGAAGAATATGATGAGATATAAAGGCACTGTTGCTTGAATGTCTATCATTATTTATAATCCAAAGGAAGCTGTCACAATAGCTGATAAACTGTAGTATGGAAAATTTCTGGGGAAAAAGAGTAACAATTTCAACAAACCAAGCCCTTCTAATTCAAAAAGTGTGAGGTATTGAAACGTATTGGTGCCCTAGAGAAGGAAAATTAATCACCTTTCTCAATTAATTACAATGGGTTGTGAATTATCTAATTAGCAGAAAGAATACCTAAACAACAGCCTTCTTGACACATTTATGGTTTTAGATGAAAGAATATTCTCGAGGCATCCAAGTCTGACATCTTTTAACTACGAAGATATTTATCCTTTTCATACAACTACACTAGTTAATTTCCAATGTTCTTTTGATTGGAGAAAAATATATTTAAAAATGGAAGCTAAGCTATTGTCATGTTTCTGAGGATAGAAGAAAGACTAATCTTTTAAGGTTAAACTCCCAGGTGAATGATTTCTATTGTTTTAGAGGATTAATAGTGTTGACATAGGACAGATGTACAAACTGCACACCAGATTGTATATGTGGTAGGATTTGGAATGGATTATAGGAGATTTGTTTTCAGAACTTGGAATTGTGGGGGTTTAAAATTTTTGAATTTTTTGTGGTTTGAAGGGTTGAAGTTGATGGCTGAAAGTTATAAAGAGCCAAGAGTGGAGTTCATTGGAAATTGTAAATAATTTATAGTTATACAGTTGTGTGAACCGCGGATTAAACTAGATAGGTTAGGATTGCAATATTAGGGATTGTGATGGCAAAGTAATCAAATAGTGTCTGGTTCTGCTCTAACTAAAGAGAATATCATCAGTGCAAAATTTAAAATTAGACTAATGAGTACATGCTTGAAAAAGTGAAAGAAGTTTATACATATGTTTATTTATACATCCACACATGTATGTGTGTATATTTATATACAGAAAGAGATAGAGAGAGAGAGGGAAAGAGAGGAGAGAAAAAGCGGTGTATGTGATCTAAAATGAGAGTAGCCATCAATTAAGCGAGAATTTGTTCTAAACTTCTAGCTTTAATATCACTAAATGAGAACCTTCAAATTAACAATTGCACCTAGGACTCTTAGAGTTATAACAGTTACCAGAGAAAAAAAAAATTATAAGAGAAAGGGTTAGCTATACTTGTAGGTCTTTAAGTTATACCGAACATCAGAGATGGAAAAAGTTACAATCAAAGCTTCATAATTGTAAGTTGAATTTAACAAAGGAAATTTTTGTTAGAAAAAGTCTGTATTATTGATTGCACATATCTATAGGTGAGATTTGCTTCATTAATTTCTTTAATTTTCTTTTAAGTGGTCACTGTTGTTTAGAATCAGGGTTCAGTGTATTCAAGCAACCAAGTTAATTGTTTGTTCATTTTATGCTTATTTGAACAAGGTGAAACTTTAACATGATGTGCTTTACTCCTTCCCTAGCTTTCCTCATGACAACAATATAATGATTTATACTCCTTTATCTGTGATATTGAAATTAATTGAAGAAATGCACTTGGGTGAAATTGTTCTTTCGGGAAAAAATTGAGACTAGATGTTGTGCGTTGTTTCCTTGATCTATGTAGTGGAGACTAGAATGGAGATCACATGTAATTTGAACTAATCTATCAATACTATTTAGAGTTGTAATAACAGTACGTGATTGATTTAGTGTCAGGTACATTTAGTGTAATCGGCTCTATTTTCTAGTCTGATGACTACGTTAGTCTTGATATGCTGAGTATTGAATAGTTTTATCCTGTAGCAGTGGCTGAAACAAATTGCTGCCATCTTTTATTTTTATGTTTGTATGGTCATTCAATGATGATCATTAGAAAACTTCTCTAAAACGAACTTTTTTTGTGGTTTTCCTGGAAGAATAAAATAATAAACTATTTTGCTTATTTCTCACAACTTGGAAATTTTGTATTGTTTGTTTGTCACTGTTTTCAATTTTAGTCCAAACATGTGGAAAGCAATAATAAATAAATGATGTATCTGTAATTTTCCATGATAACATCATTGGACAGTCTGTCATCATTATCAGGAGTCTGCTTAATTTAAACTGAAATTGTCTAATTGCATAACTGCAAAAGTGGGTTTCTTGAATTCATTGGTACAGAAAACGCTTAGGGATCACTCCACAATCTCTAGATATGCTGATATCTCCGGCTGTACCATTATCTAGCACAGGACAAGCTGTAGTTTGTCTCGGAAGCTAGGCTATGTTCATATATTTATTTTATATTAGTATTTGGTAATGGTGGAAAAGTTTATTAAACTCGGTTATTGAAAATAAAGGAAATAATGAGGTAAAGGAATAATGTACGTGGCAAAAACAAACAAGTTACCAAGGAGCATTTGGCTGCTGGAGGTTGGAGATGGTTGTTATAAATTTAACTAGGCTCTTGTACAAGGAAGAATGGTGGAGATGAGACAATTTTACTCCTTTGTGTGTTCAAAATGAATAATTCAAGTTTCAGTTGTGCTTATCTGTACCCTTTCATTGATAATATATTCTTTTCACTTATGCAATATTTTAATTGACTAAAATCATAATATTTTTGTAATTTCATTCATTTTGAGTGAAGGGCTTTAAGAAGGTTGACCCAGACCAATGGGAGTTTGCAAACGAGGGGTTTTTGAGAGGTCAAAAGGACCTTTTAAAGACTATTAGCAGGAGAAAACCAGCTCATATCCATAGTCATCAGCAACAGCCACAATTTCAGAGCCCTAAGGTTGGGGTATGCGTAGAGGTGGGGAAGTTTGGGCTGGATGAAGAGGTTGAAATACTTAAAAGGGACAAGAATGTTCTGATGCAGGAACTTGTCAGGTTGAGGCAGCAACAGCAAACTACAGACCATCAGTTGCATAATGTGGGGCAACGTGTACAGGTAATGGAGCAGCGACAGCAAAAAATGATGTCATTTCTTGCAAAGGCTATGCATAGTCCTGGCTTCTTATCTCATCTTGTACAGCAGCAAAATGAAAGTAACAGGCGCATCACTGTAGGCAATAAGAAAAGGAGACTCCCAAGTCAAGGGAAAAATACTGCAGCTGAGCATGACATTAATGCTCCTGATGGACGAATTGTGAAGTATGAACCTTCAATGAATGAGGCAGCAAAAGCAATGTTCCGGCAGATCTTGAAGATGAATTCATCTCCTAGGCTGCAACCAGTGGTCAACAGTCCTGATGCTTTCCTGATCAATAATGCTCCTTCTTCCAGATCAGACAGCGGGAGAACCTATAGGCAGATTTCTGAAGTGGCCATTACAGAGGCTCCTCCTGCACAGTCCTTTATGCTAGAAGACTCGGGATTTCCTGTCACCTGTCCCTCTGGTGCTATTTCTGAGATCCAGTCTTCCCCTGATGTGGTTACTAATTGTGTTGAGGCAGCTCAATTTTCAGAAGCAAAGGTGCAGAGTCCTCAGGAGGACAAGGTTTTGCCTGACTTCAGTCAAATGCAAGGCATTACAACACAAAGCACTGTCGAATTCCCTGATGTGAACTTTTTGAGCCATGAGACTACAAATTCAGAATACGTTGATCTGTCAGCAGTTTTAGATGGGACAATGCCTACAGAAACTGATGCTTTTTCTTCTGATCTTGAAGGGGGCATGTCGGATGGGGTCCCTAAGCTTCCAGGAATCAATGATGCTTTTTGGGAACAATTTTTTACAGCAGGTCATGGGGACAATAGTGAAATTAATTCATGTTCTGTAGATGGTGAAATGACCAAGGATCAGGAGTTGCTGTTAGGGAAGGAGAATGCATGGGACAAGACTCAACATTTGAGTCATCTTACTGAGCTGATGGGGCTTTTGGCATCAGAGAGCAGAAGCGGTTGACCTTGTTTTTCCAAATGTATATACTTCTTGTCATCCAGAGGTAATTATCATTTATCATTAGAAGAATGTTAATTGTCAACAACCTTTATTTTAAATACTAAAAATCCCATATTTAAAGTGTTCTTACTGATTCCGACATTAGTGGTTTTTGATGCTGCCTTTCATAAGATGAATATACGAACGAGTGATATTTTATTTATTTTATAATACAAGAATATATAAGCATATAAATTGTTAATTTACACCTGAATATCCACAAGAACTAAGAATACCATATTAAATTTTCAAATTTTAATTAGACAAGTGTTTCTTATTTAGTTACCTTATTCTTTAACCCCTATTCAGTAATTGAATTATGCGAGTGTACTACTTTTAGGTTCCCATTTGGCATATTTATATGATCCTTACACAGGTTGCCGTTGTACACTGCTGAGATGCAAGCTTTTGTTCAAGAAATGACCAGTTATGCTCGATTGAAGTTTAAGAAGCTTTTTGACTTTTTATTTATAGTGATATTTCTGTGCATGGTTGTCTAAGACTATTAATGGATATGAGCCTTATTATAGCCGGGAAGTGACAAGCCGTAGTAGTCTGTCTCTAATACCGCTGGAAACTAGAGGTTTTATTTACATATTTTTCTATTGGAATAAGCTCTCATCCAGGGTTTTTTTAAGCAATTACATGTTCTTTGTTTTTAATTTTGTGGGTTTTCAGTGTGGTTGACGGATGAAGCGGTTGATTTCGGAGTAAGATTATGACTCAAATGTCCATTTTTCTGAACTTTAACTTTAATTTGGATGTTTTAGAGGGTTGGCTAAGGCAGAGTAGGAATATGGGAATGCAAGTCCAGGTTGATAAATTAAGACGACGAGAAAAGGAAGGAAAAGATGGGAGAGCAGAAATCATGAAGTGGGTAGGGCTTACAAGCTTTGTCTAGACAATGACATTGATAGACTCTTGAGACTTTTTTTTTTTTGTTTTGATGAATATAGACTCTTGAGACTTGCTGATAAAAGCCAATGACCAAATTAGTCTCCTGTGAATCATTCAAAGATTCTTCAAGTATCATAGTAATAATACCTGTTCGAGCTACAGGGGAAAATTTAAAATCTTATGGGATGTCATGAAAAGCTCCAGTAATTTGCCAGACCAGTACAGCAAGACTATTAGAGGATGATAATCTAAAAGGTTTTTTGCTAATGATGTCTCTTAAACAAAGTTGTAAATTGTCTCCTAAATTATGAAATTGTACTTGAATTTTAAAACACTAACAAATTACCAATTTATTTATAGCTCATACTATTTTTTTAATTGTTCATAAATATTTTTTTTGCTTGAATTTTTCAAACAAATTTAGTTTTTAACCTATTGCTAATTATTTCAACCTTTAACATAAAAAAAATATATTTGAACAGTTAAAAATATTTTGTGTTTTTAAGTTTGTGGTAATTTGCAATTGTTATTAAAATTCAGGGGTATTGATATTAAATGTATAAATTTATAGATTAATTTGTAATTTTATACATAATTCAACGTATTGTTGCCAAAAATACCTAATCTAAAATAAACTATACCAAAACGTATAAAATATAATCTGCCGGCATCATGTTTCAGAGAAAACGTTTGTCTCTCCTTTAATCCTTTTCATTAAATGAAACATTAGTGGAGAGTGGAGATTATTGTCAGTTGTAATAATTCATGATATAGCAAATGCACCTTGTTATGGAGAGAGGGATAATATTAAGTCGAAGTAGAACTAAATAACAAATAGAGAACCACATTTTTGTTAAATCAATGTTATAAAAAACCAATCAATAATATACATTTCCTTGTTAAATTAAATGGACAAGGCGAAGAGATTACATAGTCCAATTCCTTCGAAGCGGATTCATTATTATAAAAACTGACCAAAACTAAATCTATGGGCGGTTATCTTTTTGCTAATCTATTTGGATTTTTTTTCCCAGTAGAGTCTAATAATGGAGGAATTCCAAGAGCAAACAAAAAATTTCAAGAACTCTTTGAAAGCTTGATCTCTAGAAGTTAAGAAGGATTAGGCGCATGACCTCATAGACAAAGTTCTGATTGGAAAAATACTCTCCACAAGACCTTTTCGTAGGTCTTGACATCGTCGAAAGAGCATGACAGCTTGAACTTGGAGTGCAGCTAGAGAAGATTGGGGATAATATCTTCAAGTTTTTGTTAGTTAGCAAAGCTGAAAAGGACATTTGCAAGAAGAGACCTTGGTCTCTAGATGGAGCCCATCTTATGTTTAAGGAATGGTTATCTTACACGGCATTTTCGAAATGCCTACATTAATAATTTGATTCAAAATACCCACCCGTCCATAACTCTATTAAAAACACTCATATGTTCCATTAGCCTACCCAAAATACTTATACTTTAATTGTTATATAAGCACCATCCATCTACTCATTTTCTCTATTACGTTATCTCATCTCCCTCTAACTGGTTTTCACTCATTTTTTTCTCTCTTTTCTTTCTTAAATTCTTTATCCAAAGGTACCTCTATCGAAATTTACCTATATTTTTCACATTTATGTGTTTATTTTGGTTTTTACTGTTTGATCTTTGTATCTTTTAAGTAGGTTTGGAGTATTATAGCATTAGACAATACTTTTGTGGTAAAAATTATGTAAAAACTCGTATTTTCGCTCATCTCTTACTGTCTAGAAAAAATTATAAAAATTTTGCCAATTGGCAAGTATATTCATGAATACATTTACTCGCTTATATATTAGCAAGTCTCACCACGTGACGATGAGTAGAAATCTCGTCATCAGGCAACGAATACACCATAATGCTATATAGGCTCTCTAAATTTCTACTCACCATTTAATGGCGAGTACAATTGAAGATAGCCTCATACTACCATATGGCCTACTTGCCACTTAGTAAGGAGTCTCACCATAAGGTGGCGAGTAAACCCTAATGTAACATAGGCTCTTTGTATTGTTATCTAATTCAAATACTTTTTCTTGTTTTGTGACATAATTAATCTAATTTATATCGTACAGGTTTGTACTGTTTAGATGAAATATTTGATCATATTCAATAAAAGCAGATAATTTTACACTTTGGAAATGACATGTTGTACTTTGTCGTAAATTGGATCTCATTGAGATTGAAAATGATGGAGATGTGAAATGTTTTTTTAAAGAACATTTTCATGTGGATGCAATGCATATATCTCTATTATTTATTGAAGCTAAGGGGTCAAGGCATTACAAGATATTTCTAATTTAATTTATATCTTCATTATTATTTATATTATTAGGATTGTATAACATATGAGGACATATGAACATAAATTTTTATTTTTTCTCTAGATGTATTTTATGAGGTCACACAATCATATACTTTATACAGATGTATTTTATGATTAATCATATACTGTAATAATTAATAAAGACATTCACATAATTTTTTTACAATCCAGGCATAACCAAGAGAAATGAATGATGTATCTGTCTAAACCGGTCTATAAGAATACATGATACATTTTTCTCTGTCATTGCCTAAATTGTAAAATCTCTATATTTTTATCTTTATTAATCACATACTATAAAATGATAAACCACATTGTGGACGCATATAAAGATATTTTGTAAACTATTTGTCATTTAATATTATAGTTATCCATTTCTTGAATGAAAAAAATTCTAAGATATGACTATGGTTTATCATTCTCTGCTATGTAATGGAAGTTATCTCAAGCAAATGGGCTAGATCCCATTTTCTAGATAGCAAATATAATATAATGACAACTAATGGAGCGTATGAATACAATATTAAGAGATACTAGATCACATCCTATTATACCATTATTTGAGAGTATAAGGACTCTAATCCAATGGTGGTTTTATGATCGACGTAATCAAACGACAGCTTGAACGACACTATGAGACTGTGATTGGAAATTAGACTTAAAAAAGTACTTGATACATGTGCGACTTCAAATGTGATGCTATTGAGTATGTACTAATTTCAAGTTTACGGTATTAATTTCATTACATCTATTAATTTGCAAAATCAAAACATGCTCATGTTGGGAATTTGACTTCAATCGTTATCCATGTAAACATGTAGTTGTTGCATGTTGATTTCAAAACATCTCATGTTATTCATTATGTTCTAAATTTTACAATGTATCTGCATGGAAAGATTTCTATGCCAACATCATCTATCCACTCGATGATGCTTGCCTTTTGCATGCACCACCAGAGGTACTTGGATGCATGGTCCTTCCTCTAATTGTGCGTTGTGCGCCAAGAAGACTTAAAACTCAACAAATTTCATTCAAGGATTGAAAACCAACTAAAACATAAATGTAATATATGTAGTGTACTTGGTCATAACCGACAGACATGCATTAGAAAGTCTTCCTTTATCTTAACACTATGCCTAAGTTATCTTAACAATTGTTTATTGTTGTGGCTTATTGTTCTTGGATGCATAAAATTTTTGAACCATTGGGTATAGCCTTATTATTCTTTTTTTATAAAATTCGTATTGGACTTATTATGCAATAAAAAAACATATGTAATATAATATAGTTGACTATACACTTAAAATGTGATGAAAAATGTTTGTTGCATATTTCTCATAGAAAAATTGTTTGTCATCCTGTCCGTAATCAAACTTCTTGTCCGTACTCAAGTATCCAATGCATTTAAATGATGCATATAAGTTGTTGCTCCTGTATATAAATATTGTTAATATAAAACTTAATACAATTATTTAGAAAATTAAAAGAAAAATTTACAAAACATTAAATTACACTTATATATATATATATATATATATCCTAAAAGATGAAATAAATATTAAATATAGAATACAATTATAAAGAAAGTAAAAGAAGAAAAACAAATTTAACAAAACATATTCTTACACTAACATGTATCTTTAATCTTAAAATTATTAATATAGAACTTAATACAAATATGGAGAAAGTTTGAACAAAAAGATAAAATAAAATTACACTTACTCGCCACCAGGTGGCGAGTACGTATGCAATAGTGGTGAATAGCTTACTCACCACCTGATGACGAATCTTGCTGCCTAATGGCGATTAAATTTTCAAAAAGTCCGTAAAGCTTGTGGTGAGTAAATCTAATAATCTATATTCAATTGAGGTTGCTTTCTCATTACCTTCTGATAAGTCTCACCACCATGTGGTAAGTAAACCTCATTGAATATATTTTTCACTCACCACTAAGAAAGGAGACTCATTATTAAGTGACAAGTAAATAAGAGAGCCCCATGTTTATAGGGATTATTTGCCACTAGGTACGAGACTCGCCACTAGGCAACAAGTAAACCCATTATGACAATTTACACTCATGGTAGCAAGGTACAATAGTAAGCAAATTGTCAATGCAAATTTTTAAACAAATTTAAATAAAAAAACTTCATAAAAAAGTTATAGAGACAAAACAAAAATCACATTTTTATTTCATATAGTTGAAACGTAGCATCAAAATCACAAAATTTACTTACAATTCAACCAATTTAAATAAAAAATTTCAGCAAAAATGAATCAAAGTTTTCTCTTGACCAACACATAACCATAAACACAAGTAAAATCAAATTTTACATATAAAATAAAACCTAAAATAAAGTCCATATTTTGAGGTAAGGAATATGGTAATGGTTTTGGACAAAATTATGACGATGATGGCAGTATTTTAGGCCATATATCATTTTCCATGTGGGCATATTAGTAAATGGTACTTTGACAAAATTACGTTTTTAGGCCATATTATATATTTAGGGTTGTTATGATGAGATTACTTTCAATTCAATGACATTGTTTTATCAGGTCCATGGCTTACCTTCTAATCTCCTAAGTGTCTCTAATGCTCTCAAGATTAGGGAACAGATTAAGAGGGTCTATCCAGATTCCATCAATAGGAGGTATGTGGTTGCATGTTAGTATTGTTAGAAAATATTGTGTTTTCAAACAAAACTGATTTTAAATAAGTAAAAATATTTTCATATTTTGTTAGATTTATTTATTTAATAATAGTTATTTTTATACATCATCTTTTTACAAACTTAATTGGTATTATGTCTAAATTTAATATCGTTTCGAATGTTAGAGGATGGTGGATTGACAACTAAAGCAACAAGGCATATTTGTGATGACAAAAATTTATTTTCTAAATACAAACAAATTTCTAATGGAGAAAAGCTATACATGGGGAATTTGTCCACATCTAATGTGGAAGGGAAAGACAATATAATGCTTAAATTTACTTCTCAAAAAGTTTGTATATACCTGAAATTACAAAGAACTTAGTTTCAATCTTTATATTTAGTACAAAAGGTTTTAAGTTTGTATTTGAATATAACAAGTTATTCTTACTAAGGGTGGGATGTATATATGAAAAGGTTATTGGGCTGAGGGAATGTTCAAACTCAATGTAATGGTTACTAATGCTATGAATAATAATGTTTCTATTTATATTGGTGATTCTTTTGATTTATAAAAAGTCAAGACATATAAGACGGGATATAATACAATTAAGTAATTGCTCTCCAATACAGTAATATCCATCCAATATGCAAAGTTAAAGATAATTAGTGTTGATCCTTTGATAAAATGACAACCAAGAGAGCAAATTAAATATACTTCAAGAGCAATCAATTTGGATCGGGATTCTCTCTTTATTTTTGCCTCTCCTTGTCCCTTCTTGACCTTTAATTTCATTCATTTGTTTATTATCTAATGGTCCATATGTATGCCTACTCATATTACCTTTTATTTTAAATTATTTTTTTAATTTAATTAATCTTTTTTTAACACATCGCCATTGTTTTTTTTAATCCATGTTAAATGAAAATAAAGCAGTAAAAAAATGTTAAATTCACATAATGTTCTCTCTATGTTTCTCTCTCTTACCTGTTTGTCTTCACTTCTCTCTCCTCCTCTCTCTTTTAAAATCTTTTAAATTTGTTAACATTATCTTAAAAATTTAGAGAATAACTTAAAAATGTTTTTAAAATATAATTTTTCCCAATAAATTTTATAACCACAATAATTTTCTAACTCTATCTTCCCATGAAGAACAAACTCAATCAAAAAATAATTATACATAAATTAATTGGTTGTAGATCTTAGTAAGATTTTGGATATTCATAAAACCTCCATTTAATTTATTTTATAAGCCTAAGGTTTATGGCTGATGTCAATACAGGTTTAAGCATCAATTTGAGATTTTTATTAATCTAAAAAATATAAATTTTCTAATTACAATATTTTACTATTATTATTGATTTGAAATTTAAAAAAATAATATTGAAGTTTCTTTTTAACTAGATTGAGAGAATGCTTGAAACAATGGAGTTTCAATTTTTATTTTTTTTTAAGAGAGAATTGAAGACTAAAGAAAGTATGGGAGGATAGAGAAGCTGAAAATTGGGGAGAGAATGTCTGAATGTCTTTTTTTTTTTTCAATGCTTTGTTATGAATTAAGTGATTATGATGATGGTATTGTCTAAAAAAATATTAAATTAAATTAAAGAAAAATATTAAATGGAAAGATAGAATGAGTTAACATGCATATGGACCATTGGATTATAAATGAATGGATGAGACTAAAAGTCAAAGAGGGATAAGAAGAGGCAAAAAATAAGGAGATGATCTAAATCCAATGGGTATAAAGCTCATTGAATGAGTTAAATTGAGCGGAAACTTGATGTAATTGATTCTAGATTCAATAGGCAAATTGGTTTGGTAAAACTCAAAGAGAAATACACAATGTAGCCATTCCTAAGAAGTTTAGTGTGTTGTCAGTTAATGTGTAGGTTATGCATTGTATTTAATGATAATGATATCTTTATATAAACATAAGTTTAGACAGAAAATTTTAATTATTGTCACCTATATGATAGTAATGTGAGGTCATATATATGAGAATTTTCAAAGGCTTAAATTCTCTAAAGTTATCATGAACACTAGGATGGACCAAAAATAATATAAACATATGAACTTGAGTATTTTAAGTTGTGTTATGTGTAAGACATGTTAGATTTACTACAAAAATGTGAACAATTAAGATTATATATTCATTGTTTCACCAAGCAAATTTAATGTGTATTACTAAGGTAAGTTCAAGTCCAAAAGACACTTTTTCTTATGCACAACAAATCTATATCCGCTTTATACATTACATGTAATATAACATTTTTATTATATTTTGTTTTGTTTCAAATGTGGGGTATTGTTAGAAAATATTGTGTTTTGAAAAAAAAATTGATGTTAAATAAATAAATATATTTTTATATTTTTCAGATTTATTTATTTGTTTATTAAATAGATGAATAACTATATTTTTTAAATAATAGCTATTTTTATGCATTGTTCTTTTACATTATACATTGTCTTTTTATGGTGTTTTTTTAGAAAACTCATAAAGAGTGCAACTCTCTAAAAGATTGTGAACTTTTAGAGAGGGTGCATTCCTATATATATATAGACAAAGTTTTATGTAGAAAATAGAGTGAATCTTCACTGAAAATTGACCAAATTTTTATTGAGAAGAGATCATATATTTTAATGTGCATTCAGAGTTAAAAGAGAAAAAAAAAATATAGTTCAAATAGGGTTGAAATTTGTTGTGCAAGTATTCACTCATTGATAGTTTAATCCTAGGAAGCTATCAGAGAACTTCAAGCACTTGGAATGGGTGAAATACCATTTTCAGGATGTTGTTAAATTATTGCAAGACTCTATCTATAATTACAAGTCAGTATTTATTTTTCATTCTAAAATTATTTTTATAAAAGTTCTACAAGTTTCTTAGTAAGTGCCAAAGTTTTTCCATACTAGTATTAAATTCATAATTTATAATATTTATTTATCATTTTGTATAGTAGTTTATCACATCTATTCTTCTTTAGTAAAAAGTGCCATATGTTTTACGATTTAAGATTACTAAAATTATGAATGCTTTATTTATATTACTACTATTATTTATTAAAAGAATTCAAAAGTGTCGTGCATTTCAAATTTGTTGGGTTTTATTATTATACCATTTTATAGTGTTGATTACTTAAATTGGGTTATATTATTATCTTAGCGCTATTAAATATATATATTCTTATATTTGTTTATGTTTCCAATAGGTATTATGTTTTAAGGTTGACATTTTGGTAGAACTTCCTTTTTTAGTTGGGTATTTTCTAAAATGAGAATCTCAGCAAGGAATTTTGGGTCCAATTCAAAGTGGAGCAATTATGAGATTTTGTATCATTATAAAGTCTTGAATCATGTTACTAGAAGATACAAATTCTTAGTTGAAGCTATAATAACCACCAAGTAGGACTTGTTGCAAAAAATAAGATGTTCATTAATCTGTCGGAGGAAAAAAAATTGTCAAGAAATTTTAGGAAACACTCTTGATAATTATGAATGGTCTGCAAACATGAGGTCAAGGTTTACCTTCTTGGTGAAAGATTTTTTAATTTTGAGGTCGAAGATCTAGTAAATTTACATCTGCTAGAAAGCTAATTGAAACATGACTGCTCTATGTGCTATTAAAACACTCTGGATATGTGCCTAAAGCTAAAATATCTTCACCTTACTGTAATTGAGAATTATTCTTGGATAATGTGGAGCATTTGTAACATGTTGTCAACTAAAAGCTAAAAATGTATCAAATGTCTATAAAACAGCTTGTTAGTTGGGTTGAAGAGTTTTTAAAGGCTATTGCTTTATTTAGGGCCCAAAATAATATTAAGTTAAGATCTCTTAGAAACTTGAATTGTTTGAATACAACAGCTTGCCAACTGTTGAAAAGTTCTTAAAGGCTATTGCCTTTTTTAAAGCCCAAAATAATATTGGGTTAAGATCTCTTAGAGCCTGAATTGTTTGAATAGCCCATGTAAGACCTTACCACAGTTATAAGGGCTTTAGGCTTTGATTTATTTTTACTTGGTAAACCTACGAAAGCCTAAAAGAAAAGGTCATTACAAACTTTTACAGATAACCTATCTCACTTGAAGTTTACAGATATGGTGATTAAAGAAATCCTAGGTTAAGAACCAATGAACTCTAATATGTCATTCAACCCTAATCTCCTTACTTTTAGAATCCACACTATCCATTCTTTTTTCAACCCTAATTCAGAGCGTGGGATTAGAGAAGTCTTATGTAGCTCGTAAAAGGCACTCAAGGTCCTAAAAAGGAGATGCCCAAAACAAATTATAAGTAGCTTCTTATCTCTTGTATAATTTCAAGAATGAGAAAGCTTATCATCAACTAATATGAACCATGCCGAGTAGGATTTTTGCAAGGTTGAGGAGGCAGGCTAATGCAAGCCCCTGCTGCATCATTAAATATTCTTTCTTAGAATTGCAGGAGTATTGGACAATCATAGATCCTAAACTACCTTATAGCATTGGTTTGTAAACATAAATTTAATTATGTTTTTCTTATTTAAACAGAAAAGCACCAATAAGAGGCTTGATGTAGTTCAGTGCAAGTTGTGTATCTAAATGTTATTGTGGAGGAAGCAATAGTTTTTCTTACTTAAACAGAAAAGCACCAATAAGAGGCTTGATGTAGTTCAGTGCAAGTTGGGTATCTAAATGTTGTTGTGAAGGAAGTAATAGGTTTGGCTAGAGGAATTGCTTTTCTCCAGAATGAAGAGGTTAAAATTGTTAAAATTTTGAGTAATGATAATGTTATCTCCTACGATGTTAAAGCCCTAAGGATGTACTTTTTAGAGGTTTTTCGGTTGCTATAGGCTTTCCTATTATAGTTAGAAAATATAAGTTTGGAAAGATATAATTAGTGAATGTCATAAAGAAATTAAACCTTGAATGTTGTTTGGTGACTTAAATGAAATAGTTAACCAATTTGAAAAACAAGGAGGTAGGAGTATCTAAGGGAAAAAGTGTTTTCTTAAGTTGTTCTTGTTCATTTGGGAAGTATTAATCTCGAGTTTGTTGGTAGATGTTCAACTTGGGAATAATCTAACCTGATTAAAAAGCATTTAAACTATGCAATTGTAAAGCAGTCTTGGATTAATTGTTTCTATAAAGCAATGATCCAAAACTTACCTTTTGAAGAATTGGATCACATTCATATTTTGATCACATTGTCCAGTTAGGAAGAGGCCAGTATCAAGCCTTTTAGATTCTTAAAAACTTGGACTACGATTAAATCAAGTTTCAAGGTCTTTGGAACTTTCAATTTCAAGGGGTATGAAAACCTATAAGACCTCTTGCAAGCTCATGACAACTACCAAGGTTTGGAATTTGGAACAAAAAGTATTTTGGTAAGGTTCAAACTGGAATTCAAGATCTTAACACAGAGTTAAATAATAGTCAATTATATGAAGTTGACAATATGAAGAATTTACAAGATAATCTTCGACTTCATAATACCATAATGGAACTTATTTTAAGCAAAAATCTTGGGGTCTTTGGTTAGTAAAGGGAGATTGTAGTTCAAAGTTATTCTTTTCTAGTGTCTCAATCCATTGTAGAAGAAATAAAATTTGAGCTATTAAATATAATAATAAGTGGATTATTGACAAGAAGAAAATCGAAGCTTGTTTCTTAGAAGAGTTCAAAATTTTATATACTTCAAGATGCTCTTTACCCTAAATGAATTAGAAAATCTTGTGAAGACGTGCATTTCTTATGAAGACAATGAAGAGCTGATGAGGATTCCATTAGAGATTCAAATCAGACATAATTTGGAGCATGCACCTGCTGAAAATTCCTAGACCTGATTGATATCCATGTGCATTTTATAGAACTCGTTAGCATATTATTAAAGATTAGGTTACTAGTTTTGCTCAAGGTTGCTTTAGGTTTGCCAGTATTTCTAAAAGCATAGACAATACTCTTATTGTCTTAGTCAAAAGTGAGGACTCCTATAAATTTTAATCACTAGCACATATTAAGCCTTTGAAATTTTACTTATAAAATCGTGTTTTAGATTCTAGTTTTAAAGCTCAATCATCTCCTCCAATCAATGTGCTTTCATTAAAAAGTGATGGATTATGGAGAATATGGTTGTTTTCCATGAATTAGTTAATTAAACATCAAAAAGGGGATAATGGTCTTATGCTTCTTAAAATTGACTTAAAGAAAGATTATGAATAGAGTATATTAGGGAGTCTTAGATAAGATTCAAGATTGCTAGGGTTTCTCTAAGTCAAGAAGATAGTGCTTAATTGTTAGTCTGGTGAAGTACAACTTGCTCTTTAATGGTAAAATTGTGGATCATTTTCCCTATCCAATGGTC
Organism: Rhamnella rubrinervis; assembly: GCA_007844105.2. Taxonomy (NCBI): domain Eukaryota; kingdom Viridiplantae; phylum Streptophyta; class Magnoliopsida; order Rosales; family Rhamnaceae; genus Rhamnella; species Rhamnella rubrinervis. The sequence goes on along the minus strand of CM017583.2, from coordinate 4,794,623 downwards.
TCTGATAAGGGACCTATTTTCTCCTTCTTCTTCTTCTTTTTTTTTTTTTTGCATTCTTAATGTAGACATTTTCTTCATGGAAGAATCTGAAAGGACTCTTCATGGAATTAAAGTTTCCAGAAAATTCCTCTACAATTTCTCATCTTCTGTATGTCGACAACCTCGTGTTGAGAAAATTAGGGTAATGTAAGTGTTGTCAGCAGATGCCTCGCAACCTATAGTAGGTGGTTAGGTCAACAAGCAAATCTGGACAAATCTAAGATTCATTTTTTAGGAAACTATTGTTGAAAATTGAAGTGTTCAATGAAGGAGATTATTGGTCTCAAAGAGATGGGTGCATACTTTGCTTACTTATGATCTCTCTCCTAATTAATAGAAATAAAAAGAATGAATTTGGGAAGCAGAAAGAAAAAGTGCAAGGTCGGTTGGAACAATGGCAAAGTTAACTTCTCTCTTAGACAAGAAAGGTCAATTTTATAAAGGCTGTTGTCTGATTGATCCCTACTTACTCGATGTCTACTTTTTAGATCTTTAATGAAATTTGCGAAGACATGGATGCCATGACCTGCAAATTCTAGTAGGGATTTAAACACGGAAAAAACAAGTTTTTAACTTTGAAAGTTTCGATAGAAATATGTTAACCCAAAGATTTTAAGGGTCTTGGTTTAGATGTTTTAAAAACATTAATTCTATCTTCTTTACTAAATTAGGCTAAAAATTACCCTAAAAAATAATAAGTTATGGACTATTTTACTGAAAACCAAATATCTAGGAAGACAATCCATTTTTGAGCATGTGGTGAAGCTGGGATCCTCTATTATTTGGTGCATTGTTACCAGTTCAAGGAAGAATTTAGTTAAAAGGGTCTGTTTTTGTATTGGCGATGGTCTCTTCATTATCTCCTAGATGGATCCTTGAATTTCGAGGTTGTATAATTATTCTTTAGTTTTGAAGGAAAAAATTGATGAAAGTAGTTGGAAAACAGTGTCAGAATTTAATGATTTGAATTCAAGTACTTGGAATGTGCCTTTGTTACTTCATATTTGTATGGAAAATCAATGTAAGCAACCACAAAAATTAAATGGCCTGAAGTTTGTTGTAATGATAAGTTATTATGGATTGGGAGTAATTTTAGAGTTATTTGGACTTATAGCCAATTGGAGTGAGCTATCATGATTTCAAGCCATATTTTTTTAGAATAAACTATTAGCCCTTTTTTGTGTAAGTTTATGAAATTGCCCTTGGCTATTAGAATATATGTAAAACATATAAATGTTGAGTTATGAGATAACAATAGCCACGCATCAAATTATATTATAATTTAAAATAACATATATGTTTAATTTAGGTAGTCAAGAACTCTTAAAAAACAGAGAACCACATATATTGTTATATAAATTATAAGTTCTCTATAATTTTAAAAAAAATTTATGACAAGACCGTATCCGGGATGAGCCTTGCCTCAAGAAAGTCCTACTAAAATTTCTACAAAATTCTCAACAGAACTTCCCCTGAAACTTGAACTAACCTAATTTGTACCTGCAATAAAATCATTATAAAATATATGCATATTTATATCCAGTGATCTTAGCAAATACCATTAGATTTTCACAATATAATAACAATAATACATAAGCATTTTCAGAAGTGTTGAGAAATCTAACACAAAAGTCGAGTTAGTACTGACTTGGGTTATTCTCAGAAAAACTAAATGTTTTCCAAAAGTAAATAAACTAAAAAGGAAATAAAGTATGTTTATAATGATAGAAGAAAAGACTTGAACAATGAACTGAAGAATCTGGTGATACCTTGCGTGGAAATTCAACCTCAAACAACCATAGACCTACTGATAATTAAAAAAAAAAGTATATATATATATATAAAGTAAAACAAACACTAATGAGACAAACTCAATGAGTGGATCTATTAAAATAGTGTAAGAAATATATGTTTTACACTTCGAGAAAAGAATCTATTCAATAATATTAACAATATCGTGATAACAAATTTAATAATAAGGATAATAATAATAAATGATTTAATAAAATAAAATTCAACAATTATAGATAATTTCATAAAAGAATCTCTCAACATCAGTGGAAAATCTATACACCAATAACCAATCCAACAAAAAATCACAGGGAGAGAGGGAAACGTCATACTACTCTTAACATCTCAAGGCGTAGTAAAGATGGATGAGGATGGAGAAACCATCATACTACCCTTAGCGTCTCAAGGTGTCACGGCCTGCACCTTTGACACTCGCAAGTAGGTCGTACAGTGCTTACTAGCCCCTCGCGGGTAGTAAGCCAACCGACGATGTTCCTTGTAAGACAAATAACCCACACGATATTAGTGTTGTGCAAGCACAAAGCAAGCAACAAAGCAATTAAAATATGCATGTAATAAAATAAACAAGACAAGCTCACAAAGGTAACGATCGATATTAAATGTACTCGTTTTATTGATATCTCGATGGTAAGAGTACACGGATGCCACAAGCACGTATGAAAAGCCCCTTACATATGCTAGTGAGCTAGCCTAACATTTTATCGACTAGTCACCCCTCTATAAAAAGCTTAATTAACCGTTAGCTTTGTGACAGCGAGAAACATCAAAATGTTCGAGCAGACATAAGGAAATAGAAAATTACAAACAGAGCTAGAAACATCGAAATGCTTGAGGAGACAAGCTACCAAGCAAGCAGCCATGGGCTTGACTAATGACACTGGAGAAGCTATACTTGGGCACTACATGAGCACACTCTCACATTCTCCCCCACTCAATCTGTCGGCGTCCTCGACGACTAAGTTGCTTCAAAGTCTTCAATCATCTGCTTGAACTACTTCAAGTCTTCTACTTTCTCCCAGCTTGTCTCCTCTTTGCCAAGTCCCTTACACTTAACTATATACTCTTATTGTGGTAGTCGCTGAACTTTGATGATCCTATCGACAAGGTTCTCTTTGGCTTGCTTCTCCTTCTGGCGCTCTCGTGTCTTCAAATCGACTGCTGCTCTGGATGGCTGGTTGTGCGATGGATCTTCTTCATCTAGGTGGTATGGCTTCAAATTGCTGACGTAAAACACCGGATGCACCTTCATCCAATTTGGGGTTTCCACTTTATAAGATGTCTTGCCTACATTAGATATTATGGGGAGAGGGCCTTTATAGCATCTTACAAGTCTCTCGTCTAAGGATCACAATGATCAAAACTGCTCTGTAGTAATTTTGACCATCACCATGTCTCCGGCTTTGAACTCAAAGGGTCTTTATCCCTGATCCGTCCATTTCTTCATTCGTCACGATGCCTTATCCAAGTAAACTCGAACAACTGCCATATTGTTCCTCCAGCCCTTGGTGAAGTTGAAAACTCTAGGGTTTTTGCCACAATAATTATCCACGGTATGGGTCAGTAAAGGATTCTGCCCATTCACTATCTCAAATGGGCTTTTGTTGGTTGCCGAACACTTTTGAGAATTGAAGCAAAATTGTGTAGCATCCAAAAGTTGTGCCCAATTCTTCTGATTCATGCTGACAAAGTGGCATAGGTATTTTTCCAACATCGTATTAAATCTCTCTTTCTGCCCATCAATTTGTGGATGACACCCCCTAATACTTGACTATGAACTTGAAAAATAAGCGGGCGATCTCCTCTGCCGAGCAATACTTCGATGTCAGGATGAAAATGGCATACTTGGAGAATCTATCAATGATCACTAGTATGATTGAAAAGTCTCCAGTCTTTGGCATGCCATTTATGAAGTCTAATGACACACTCTCCCATGGCCAAGTTGGGGTGGATAGTGGCTCTAACAATCCTGCTTACTTTTGGCGCTCGGTCTTATCTTGTTGCCATGTAAGGCAGGTTCTGGTGTAGTCCATCACGTCATCCCGAAGCTGTGGCCAATAATACCCTTGTTTAACCAATGCATAGGTTCTCTGCCAACTGGAGTGTCCTGCTCATAAGGTATCATGGCATTTCCGTAGTAGGGTTCTCCTTAAATCTCCAGCCCTCGGGATGAATAGTCAATTCACTTTCATCCAGAGTAAACCATCTCCTTCCCAAAACTGACGAGTCTTCCCCTCTGCTGCCAGCTTCAATATATTTTGAGCTACAGGGTCCTTCCCCAAGTGCTACCTCATCCGTTCCCGTATGGATATAGAAATTGTGCTGCAAGTTTCGTTTTGCAACTTAAAGCATCTATTGCTTGGTTGGTGCATCCCACTCTATGTTCAAAATGGAAATCAAACTCTGCAATGATTTCCTGTCAACGACTCTGCTTGGACGATAACTTTGTCTAAGTTATGAAATGACTCACTACTGAACTGTTTGTCTTCACAATGAATTTTGACCCCAGTATGTAATGTCTCCATGTTTTCAAGCAATGGATGACGGCTAGCATCTCTTTCTCTTATGACGTATAGTTCTTTTCAGCTTCATATAGTTTTCTACTTTCGTATGCAACTGGGTGGCCTTCTTGGAGTAAGACCCCTCCCAGAGCAAAATCTAAAGCATCCGTTTATATTTCAAATGGCTTCGTGATGTCTGGAAGAGCTAATACTGGTTTCTCATTATGGCTGCCTTAAGGTCTTCAAATGAGGCTTGACATTGATCACTTCATTCCCACACTATCCCTTTCTTCAGTAATTCAGTCAGGGTTGATGCTCTCATTGAGAAGCCCTCAATGAAGCACCGATAGTAATTCGCTAAGCTAAAGAACGATCTGCTCTCCTTGACATTGGTAGGGGTCTTCCACTTTTGGATTGCTCTCACCTTTTCCAAATCCATTCGGATGCATCCTTGCTCAATGATATGGCCTAGGAACTTGATTTGGTCCTGTGTAAAAGAGCATTTCTCTTTCTTCACAAAGAATTTGTTCTCCTAAAGCCTTTGAAACGCCATCTCATGCTTCTTCTGGAACAACATCGGTGCTCTATAAGGGGCCTTGGATGGCCTTATAAACCCCGCCTCCAAGAGTTCTTCTAGTTGTTTTTGTAACTCTGCTAGTTCTGGAAGAGCCATTCTGTAGAGTGCTTTTGTTAGTGGCTTCACCCCTAGTATAAGCTCAATCTCATGATCTATACTTTGTTTTGGGAGAAGGCCTTTGGGGAGCTTATCCGGCATGACATCTTAGAAAGATTGAAGTACATCCTTTATCACCGCGAGCACACTTTTTGTCTTCAGGTCCTCTTTCTCCATACAGAAAGCAACATATGTCGGTTCCCTTTACTTCACTCCTTTCTTAAATTAAAGGGCCGACCAAAATTTTGAATAATCTGAATTTTTCATTTTTGCAGGACCAACACCTGTAGTTTCCCCCATCATAATCAAACTATTTATGGCTGGGATAGGAATTGCCTTTTGTTCTATTAGAAACTCCATGCCCAAGACCACGTCGAAGTTATCCATTGGTACTGCGATCATATTGGTATGCCCTTCCCATGGGCCTAGTTTTATTAGTACTTGTTTCGCCATATCCACAGTGGGTAAGGCCTTCGAGTTGACCGCTTTCATTCGACCTGCGTTCTTCCTTAACTTCAGGCCTAATCTCCTTGCCTCTGCTTCAAAGAAAAAATTATGTGTAGCACCCATGTCCACCATCACGCTCTTTGTAGCTTTTCCATTGATGGTAGCTTTCACGAATATTATGCCCTTTTCGGCCACTCTCTTTGTCTCGACCATCTGTTTCTTCATGGCTCCGAGGAATCGAAGCATTCCTATTCAGGTAGGCTCTTCCTCTTCTTCTTCGACATTCTTCTCACTTTCCTATTCTTGCGGGCGTAAAGAAACTTGTGAAGCATTTAAAGCAGTTCTGTGAGGACATTCGGCTACTCTATGTGGTTCGTTACATAAGAAACAAGACATATGTCTAGGCTTTTGGCCATATGTATTTGAGTTATAGTTTGAATTTGAGCTAGATGCTCTTGATGCTACATGCTCCCTAAAAGTGGGAGGTCTTCTATCACCTCCCCCACTTTTCGTCTGGTTTGGCTTGAAGGACTTCATGCCACTTGTGTTGGGAGTATTCACTTAGTTCCTTTTACTAGCAGTGTTCTCAAATGCATAATCAATTAAGCGTTTCGCTGCACCCTGTGCCATTGTTATGTCTTGGACCCTCTGTCTATGCAATTCAATTCTTGCCCACGGCTTTAGGCCTTCTAGAAAATAGACTAATTTATCTTTCTCAAACATGTCACGTTTGTCTAAAATGAGTGCCAAGAAAATCTTCACACAGTATCAGATGGAACCCATCTGTTTCAACTCCTGCAAGTTACGACATGCAATGTAATCAACATTTTTAGGGGGGAACTGAGCCTCGAGTTCCTTTTTCAAGTCTCCCCAAGTGTTGATAATGCATCTATTTTCTTATATATCGATGTACTTTGTCCTCCACCACAACTTTGCATCACTTGCAAGGTACATTGTAACCATTGTCAATTTTGTTTCCTTTGAGTTTGGCTTCACCGCTAGGAAATATTGCTCCATGTCGAAAAGAAAGTTTTCGAGCTCCTTCGCATCACGTGCCCCTCCATATGTCTGGGGCTCGGGTACTTTGATACGCCCATATTCTATCCTCGTTGAGGGGGTGATGGGTTTCCAACAGCAACCATGGTGACATTCACCTTTGTGCTTAAATCCGCAATCTCTCTTTTGAGAGTGTCCACGATTACCGCGACGTCCTCTAACAACTTGTTGACAACCCTTGTTAACTACACAATTGCATTGTCTATTGCACTCATGTGCTTCTCTCTAGGAGCAGTGCTTGATGTCGATGTCCGGTTCTCCGCTGAGACTGGTGGGGGCTCTTGCCTCTCGAACACCCTTACTCGATTGGTCAAGCTCTCCAATACCTCGACTCTATGCACAAGATCATCCAACTCGAGGCTTTGAATGTATGCTTCCAAATTTTCCACTCGACTAGGTATGCTCACTAGCTCTCCTAGTTGTTGGTTGTAGGAATTGAATCGTTGTTGATTTGTGATCCTCAACATGCTTGCCCGATGGTCACCTCAATCGCTTTGGCTTTGATACCAACTGTCACGGCCCGAGCCTTTGGCACTCGCAAGTAGGTCGTGCGGTGCTTACTATCCCCTCGCGAGTAGTAAGTCAACCGACGATGTTCCTCACAAGACAAATAACTCACACGATATTAGTGTTGTGCAAGCACAAAGTAAGCAACAAATCAATTAAAATATGCACGCAACAAAATAAACAGGATAAGCTCATAAAGGCAATGATCGATATTAAATGCACTCGTTTTATTGATATCACGATGCTAAGAGTACTCAGAGGCCACAAGAAGATATGAAAAACCTCTTACCTATGTTAGTGAGCTAGCTTAACATTTCACCGACTAGTCACCCCTCCGTAAAGAGTTTAATTAACCATTAACTTTGTAACAGCGGGAAACATCAAAATATTTGAGGAGACATAAAGAAATAGAAAATTATAAATAAAGCTAGAAACATTGAAATGCCTGAAGAGACATAAGCTACCAAGCAAGCAGCCTTGGGCTTGACTAATGACCCTGAACAAGCTATAGTTGGGCATTACATGGGCACACTCTCACACAAGGCATAATGGAGATGGATCATCGTCTAGCCTCGTGTCGCATAAACAAATGAGAGGGACGAATTCATATCGTCCAACCTACGCGCAATGGAGATAGAATACACATTATCATCAAACCAGTAACTATGTTTAAACGACACATGGCGTACCCCAACAGAAAAATATAACACTAACTAATGTCCACAATATAAAATCATATCCAACTATTAAACTCAATATTTTTCTGAGCAATACCAATATAAATTTTCCAAAACCACATTTAATAATCAAAATGTGTTTTAAATAAGTTTCTTCATAACAAAAACTATATGCGTACCATTAAAATAAATACTCAAATATATTAGGAATTTTCAAAATAATCAATTTATAATAATCCTAAGTCATAATAAATTTTAATATATAAATATAATTAAATGTAAAAATTTATTCACTCACTGATAAGATCATTACTGATCCTCAAGTGCATCCACTCCTGAGTCTGCACGAGTTGCAGGTCCTAAATATAGCAAAATAATTTCCTTCAATTCTATTTAATATAAAATAATAATTTTTACGTTTAAACAACCATAATTAATAATTGTTATGCACAAACAACCTGACATTACTGCCCAAAATGTGAATTCTTCCTTTAATCAACCAATCCTTCCAAACTAATTCATCTACTGTTCTCACTTATATTTAAAACACCTTAAGACTGCGTTTGATAGGCGGGACCATATAAGAATAGTTTTGTACCCGAACTGGGACTAATCTGGTCGGACTGGGACTAATTAGGATAATTTTATTATTGTTATGTATTTAGTATAGCCTGAAAAAAATTATGGACTTTTTATCCCATGTTTGGTGCATACCGAACTGGGACTAAATATTTTTTTGAAAAAATATATATATAATATTTTATATTTTTTAAAAAAAATATATATATATTTTATATTCCACCTGTGTTTGGTGAAGTACAGATGTTATATATACAACTTGAATAATACTTCATCAAAAGCAGCAGCATTTGCATTTACATATACATATGCATCAACTATGGTTAACTCACATTAATAACCATTAAAAACAACTAATATAGTACAATACATTACGACATATTTTTCACTGTCGAAACTAGTTAGCTCACATTAACAACTATTATATACAACTAATAAAATACATTACAACATATTTGTCACTGTCCAAACTAATTCTTTGCCTCTTCCAATGCAGCCTTTGTTATACTTCGAGCCATTTTCTTTTTAGATTCCAACATGTTCTCAATGCTAAACTATTTAGCTTCTTATTTTCAGCCTCACAGTAAGTCAACTGGTTCTCAATTTCAAGCAACATTTCCTTCACAAGCAATAATTCTTGAGTGGGATTCCAGTGGACTTGGCCTTGACCAGAAACCTGGGGAATGCGAAGGGCTTGATCCTCTACTGGTCCATGGAAGATAATACTTTTGCAATTTATGATCTTCATTTCTCAAGCCTATTCTCAACAAACAAGCACAACCGACGAATCCCATCATGATAATCACCAAACAAATTTCATTTTGAAACATATACCGTATAGAACATTGCTGCAATTCCCTAAGTCATACCTTTTTTATTCCTGTGTAGTTTCTATCTATTTTCTCGCACTATTTCCTCTCTGTAATATATATAAATTATCTAGTTTCCCTATCTAGTTTTCCTTTACAGTTATTCTCTTAATATCTTCATAAAATAGGTTATGTGTGGGTATGAATTCAAAATCCAAGCTTTGAAATGAATCTCTCAAACTACTTTAACTAACTATGAATATTGTTCGAGCAAGCAAACCAATACCATGAATTGCCAATCAACCTCCACCCCAAAACATAACCTACCAAAAATAGCTCCAACAAGCAATATAAACACACAAGAGACCAAACCATGTCAAAATCACAATCTTCAAACAAATATATTATATTTTAAAATCATTTCTCACATAGGAACATTAGGTCTAGTCCGTCCACATGTGACAAAAATACAATTTAACAAAGATTGTCAAACCAGAAAAATTTATCAGATTAGGATTTTTGCATTTCTGAATGGGAAGATGTTCGAGTACTAAAACAAAAATATGAAGAGTTGTCTAAGCTTGGGTTCTATAAAAAATGTGGGGGTGTTCATGAATGATGAAGACCAAGAACACTTGAAATGGAAGTAGGAGACAAACAATCTCTATAATTGATCTATTCAAAATGAAAAGGAAAAAAAAATAAAATTTGATACTAAAACAACATACTGAACAACAAAAAATGGCGCACGGCTTTGGAAGAAGAAAGGTTTGGTTGGTAGCAATGGATTCGATTGGAACAGCATAGTGTTAGATTTGGAGGCATGGTTTATGCGTTTATGTCCTATGATGCTATATGTTTATGTGGGGGAAAAGATAAGCAATCATGAGAGACTATAAAGAGAGAAAGAAAGGAAAAGAACTAGCAAAAACTCACAGAGATCTAAGAGAGAATGCATACCTAATAAGTTACAGTAGCGACAACTACAGCAACGAAAACATAAAGCAAAGTGACAATGTTGATGACGTAGGACAGCAATAGCGGCAGCAAGCACGATATTGATGGTAATGGCTGGGCAACGCGAATGCTTGATTAGCTAAGAAGAAGACAAATGGACTAATTCTGACCCCACCATTTCAGTAGGTTAGATAGTCCCCCCACATTATACATCAAATAGTCCACCTCATTAATTTAGTCCACTTTTAAAATTAATGTTATTGATACCAAACACCTGTCTTCACTAATTTTTTTGAGTAAATTAGTGAAGTCTAGCTCAATCTAGTATGTCCAACATGCCCTAATACCACTAAAATTGTCCAACTAATACCAATTGGGTCCAATTTACTAAAATTCTGAAATTACCCCTAAACCCTCAAATATGGAGTTTTGTAAATCTTTACCAAAATTGACATACTATATATCAAATTAAAGCCCACAACTTAAGGATAAAAAATATACCTTTCGTTTGGTCAGCAACTCCCGGTTAGGTCAGAATCTCACTAGAAAATGGCGGTTCCAAATAGGTTTCGTGACTCATACAAAATGAGATATTTTTAGCTAAAAATGAGCTCGATTCGAACTCAGGAGGTCGAATATAGTGGGAAATGACCCATCTTTAGCTAGAAAACTTACCAAAAACTAAAAATGGAGTAGAGAGAAAATTGTCCACGATGTCATGGTTTTAACCGACAACGGCTATTTTCAGCGAGTAAACGACTGACGAGGGTATATCAGTAGCTACTGGTTCTGGTGGTAGCGCGAATGCACTTAGATGGCCAGTGGTGGTGATGTGGTGAGCTGGTTTCTGTGGCTTTTCAAGAAAAAATAGGAGAAGAAAAGAAGAGAGATAGAAATGAAGAAAAGGGGTCTGCGGGAAAGAGAGGGAAAAGGGGCAAAAAAAAATAGAAAGAGACAAGGGGGAGGGGTCGGCTAAAAGATAGATTTAAAATTTTTTTATTATCAAAATGACCATTTTGCCTCTGACTTCAAAGACTCATAACTTCTCCACCGTAGCTTTGACTTACGTGTACTGCCAGTCTACGAACTCGTATCGACGAGCCTTACACAATGACATAAGAGTCAAAATAAAATTTTTTGTGTATAAAATGTCAAGTTTTGGGCCCATTTACTATATTCAAAAGTTAAACTCCAGTAAAAACAAGTTTTACTATACAATTATAGGTACCGGTCATTACAATCTACCCCCTTAAAAGAACTTTCGTCCACGAAATTCATACCTTAATTTTGAAAACAATATGGATATTAAGCTTGTATTTGCTGTTCAAACTCCCACTAGCTTCCTCCATAGCATGGTTCCTCCATAAGACTTTCACAAATCGAATACTCTTACTATAAAGCGTCTGATCCCTCTAATCAAATATCTAAATAGGTTGTTTTCATATATCAAGTCATTCTTTAATTAAGTTGATGGAGCTTATAATACGTGAGAATGATCAGGAATATACTTGCACAATATAGAAACATATAACACATCATGTATTCAAGAAAATTCCATCGGTAAAGCAAGTCGATAAGCTACTAGACCAATCATCTCAACAATCTCATATGGTCCCATATATCGGGCACTTAGCTTTCCTCTTTTACTAAAATATATCACATCTTTCCAAGATGAATATTTCAAAAATACCTAATCACCATCATCGAACTCAAGATCTTTTCTTTAGTTGTTTGCATAAATTTTTTATCTATCTTAAGCTACTTTCAAATTATACAAATTGTCTTAACTTTTTCCGTAGTCATATGCACAAATTCAGACCCTATAAGCTTCATTTCACTAACTCAACCCAATGTAACAAAGTTCTATATTGTCTTCTATACAAGGTCTCGAATGGTGTCATATCGATGCTGGAATGGTAACTATTATTATAGGTGAACTCTATTAATGGTATATGAGAGTTCAAGTTACCTTTAAATTGTAAAACGCAAGTTTTCAATATGTCCTCAAACGTATGAATAGTTCTCTCTGACTGCTCATCTGATTGAGGATGAAATGTCATACTAAAACGTAGTGTAGTACTTAAAGCTTCTTGTAAACTCCACCAAAACATGGAGGTGAATCATGTTTCCTGATCAGATAAAATAGACACAGGTACACCATGCAGTCTTACAATCCCTCTACAAATAATTTAGCAAGGTTTTGTGTAAAGTACATTTCTTTAACTGGTAGGGAGTATGCAGACTTAGTGAGCCAATCCATTATCACCCAAATTTCATTACGACGCCTTTGGGTATGAGGAAGTTTGAATTCAAAATCCATAGAAACATGTTCCCACTTCCACTTCGGAACAGGTAATGGTTGCAAAAGCCTTGAAGGTTTTTGCCTTTATAGTTTTACCTGTTGATAGATTAAACATTTAGACACATACTCCGCAATTTCTCTTTTCATTCCCAGCACCATTAGTGATCTCGTAAAGTTTGATACATTTTATATTTCTTGGATGCACCGCATATGCCTAGATATGTGTCTTATCAAGAATCTCCCTTTTTATTTCTTCATCAACAGAAATACAAAATCTGGTACCTATAATCAAGGCTTCATCTCCTCTAATACTAAAATCTGCCCTTTGCCCCATATCAACTTCACTTTTAACTTTCATTAATTAAGAATTAGAAAATTGCATCTCTCTATTTCAATCAATATGTGTCAGTCGAACATGGAAGCTAGCTAAAAGAACTCCAGAGTCACCCAAATCCAAAGTAACTCCCATTTTCCTTAACTCCACAATTAAAGACAACCGGATTGCTTGCAAATGTACTAAAGAGGCTATAGCCTTTCTACTCAAAGCATCAGCAACCACATTTGCCTTCCCTGGATGGTAATCAATAACACAATCATAATCTTTTTTCAACTTCATCCACCTTTTTTATTTCATAGTCAACTCTTTCTAAGAGAAAATATACTTGACTTTTGTAATCCGTAAAGATCTGACATGTAGTGCTATAAAGATAATGGCTCCAAATCTTTTTTTAAAAAGACTACACATGACAATTCCAAGTCATGGGTAGGATAATTTACTTCATACAATTTTAGTTGTAGGGAGGCATATACAACCATTCTCCTATGTTGTATAAGGACATAACCTAAACCTTGATAAGATGCATCACAATAAACCACAAATCCTTTACATTACAAGAAAAATGGTCTTTCGTAACTGGCAATGTTTGTTTTAATATGGCTTTAGCAAAGCACATCTGTATGTTGTGTTGCTCGATGTTGCCAAAAAGTCGATAGCTAGGGCAACATGCAAAGGCTGTTGTTAATGATAAAAACACGTTTTCATTGCATATTTAGCAACGTACATTTGGCTTTTAGCAACGTGCTTTTGCTTGTAGTGGTAATACAAGACGTGTGACCCTTTTGTAATGTTCAGTTACACGTTGTCTTCTCTTTATAACAATAGTTCATGCACGTTGTCTTTTATGTTTGACAACATTTATGTGCATGTTGCCATTTCTTATCTATTTTTTTAAAATATATTTTATTTATTATTATTCTTTTACATTTGACTTTCTGAATAATTTAAATTCATATTGCATATTATGATTGATATATATATATATATATATATATCATTTCACATAAAAAAATATATATGGCCAAAACTAATCAACTTAAAATATATTATAAATTACAAATTACCATACAAAATATTGTCAAATATTCAATATAGACTTTATACAAAGTTTGATATAAAACTTAACAAAATAGACACATATATGTCTTAAAAGCTTGTAATTTATGCCATTGAGGATGCCAACAAAAACACTCTGCAAAAAAGTTAAAAATTATGGATTAATGACTACCAAAACCATCAAAGTCAATAGAAATAAACTTAAACATCCACGACTGAATGACCTGCTATGTATTGGCCTATTTTTTGCTAAGAAATCATATAGCCCAATCTAATGGTCTTAGAAAAGTGATAAGTGTTTTAGCACCGAATTGATAAGTGTTTTAGCACAAAAATGCAACAATACACAAGTCCTAAAAGTTTCTACACTTATGGCACTAAGGAAGATTGTATCCCATTTAAATAAAAAAAACTTCTACAAAGGCAGAGAAAGAGTACTACACAGTCAAAGGCATATAGTATTCAGTAAGTTGCTACAATCACTTTGACTTATTGAAGTACTTGGAATACAGACAAAGACACAGAAAGAAGAATATGTGATACATAGTTTATTAAATACTCTGGCCAAGTTCAAGACACCACTATAGTCAGGAACAATGGCAGGGACTGATACCTTTCAATACTTTACATGTGTTGGAGTTGCCCTGTCCAGATCCAAAAGCATCTTGAAGTCATCACGAAGTTCCTCCATTTCTTTCACTGTCAAACCCCTGCATGCCACAAATGCTTATGTGAACTCTTAAAAGAAATTTAAAAAAGAAAAATAGTTTCAATAAACATTCATAGTTAAATATTGGGAAAGTTTTTATTATTTTTGTAAACTGATTCAGCCCAAAAATAGAAATATAAATTTCAAGTCCCATAACTCTATACCATGCTGGCTCTACTACTGCCCCCATTAGTTCTTGGTAAGCCACCCACCTCTTACAGCCTCATTCGGTTTAATATCTAAACCAAAAAGAGTGTATATACCTCAGGTGGATGGTTAAAATCAAGGATTTTAGCAAGGACCTTATATTACATCATACGTACATATATACAAAGGGAAGTGAAATGTAGGTTGTAATCATGTAAAACAAGTAAGTGACTGGTGTTAATTGTTTGTGAATTAAGAAAATAATTACCTGTCTAATCTCTTTAATAGAAGTAGTAGGTTGATCATCCTAGCCTGTTGTTTTATGGGGAGCATTAAACAAAATTCCATGGACCCCTCTTAGCCTTCAATGCATGTGAACTACTTTATCTTGTTGTAATTTTGGGTGCGTACTTGAATCTTTTTCAAATTGATAGAGTACAATGTGAACTCCAAATTTATAATAGCATGTTTCATTGTCTTATTCTAATTTTCAAAGACCAGAAGACCCTTTTCAGAGCTTCGAAAGTTCAGCTATGGCATCGCTGTACAAACCTATGAAATGTCCTCCCTCTATCAAATCAATTTAAAAAGAAAAAAATTATAATAAAAAATTAACTAAACAATTCCTAATCCAATTAGATTACAAATACTGCTGACTCATTTCATTAACAAATCCAAGCATCATCAGCGAACCAAAAACAAAGTTTCTCTAAAACCTAATCCCTAAAATATGCCACCTAAAATATACGAATAATTAGAACAAAAAAAAATCTCCAAAATTACTATTTCAATGAATAACTTCCATTCGTAATCTATCATCACACAAACAAATGAAAATTTCAACAACAATCATGGACACCTTCAACCTCTTAAAACGCTAAATTCAAAAAAAAAAAGTTATAACTTACAGATAGCGTTACACCATAAACCACCAGCGCCCGAGTTTACTACGCAAAGAAGCAATTTGAGAAGGAAAGAGACCGAAAAGCTTCAACCCACCATGATTTCACGGCAATGCTTCTGAGAAATTTACTGTAAGGGAGCAGGGGAGCTTTGGGCTTCAAATTTCTCATATTGCTTTTAGGGCTCTTTAAATGAAAAATAAAATTCTATCCGAGCCATTCACAAATTGAGAGCCTATAAGGTTCCCAATTACATGTCCAAATGGCAATATATAATTTTAAAATTTTAACCGCAAGCCAAGAATGTTGCAAAATATTGAAATATTAATTTTTATTTGCAACAGGCATGGTTTGTTGTCAATAATATAAAAAAATTAAGTTTTTTTGCAACATGCATTTGTAGTTGCAATATGATAGAATAACAACATGCATTTAAGTGATGTTGCAAAATCTCAATTTAGCTAACCAACAGCAACATACATTTGGTGACTGTTGTGATAAATTATTTTTAGCAGCAGTCAATTAATGAATGTTCTTGTTGTGATGATGCAAAAAGCTATTTTTCTTGTAGTGTTATTACCATCAGGGAGGATTAAAATAGGTGTTGAAGTTAACCTTTGCTTAAGTTAATAGAAGTTTTGGTCACACAAGTCATTCCGGTCAAATTTAACCCCTTTCCGAATCAAATAATGAAATGGAGCCGCTATCTTAAAGAAAGCGACGATAGTATCCAGCCAAGCCTAGAAAACTTTGCACCTCCATTACACTTGTAGGTTTTTTCCAATTCAACATAGTTTCCACTTTATGTAGGTCCACAAAAATAGCTTCAGCTGAAATTACATGCCCAAAAAGACCACCATATCCAACCAAAATTCGTACTTGCTAAACCTAGCATAAAGTCGATGCTTTTTCAAAGTTTGCAACACCTAACTCAAATTCATTTCATGCTTAGCTTCATTTTTTGAGTAAATCAAGATATCATCAATGAAGACTATCACAAACCAATTCAAAAATGGGTAAAAGACTCGGTTCATTAGATTCATAAACGTCACAAGAGCATTAGTAAGTCCAAAAGACATAACTAAAAATTCAAAATGGTCATACCGAGTCCGAAATGCAGTTTTATAAATGTTTGAGTCTCTAATTCTTAATTGATGATATCCCGATCTTAAATCAATCTTGGAAAACACCTTAGCACTGTGAAGTTGGTCAAATAGATCATCAATACATGATAAATAATACTTATTGTGAACTGTTACTTTATTTCATTGCCAATAATAAATACACCACATTAAAGATCTATCCCTCTTCTTAACAAATAACATCGGTGCACCCCAAGGTGATACACTAAGTCAGACAAATCTCTTATTCACTAACTCCTACAACTGAATTTTTAATTCTTTCAACTCTGCTGGAGCAATCCTATATGATGGTTATAAAATAGGATTTGTGCCTAAAATTAAATCAATAGCAAAATCTATTTCCATTTCAGGGAGTAACTCAGGGAGATCATCCGAAAACACATCTTGAAAATCCCTTACCATAGGAATATCCTCAAGTTTCATTCTCTCAACTTGAATGCCCACAATATAAGCCAAATAACCCACACAACCCTTACGTAATAAACATTGGGTTGTAAAGACCGAAAGCAAGCCTGTAGTAGAAGTCTTACAATTATCATAAAATATCACTTTCGACAACCCCGATATTCTAAAAGTAACCTTCTTACTACAACAATCCATCGATGCGTGATTTACGACCAAAAAATCCATTCTGAAATTAACACTCAAACCCTCTAAATCAATCAAGATTAGATTTACTTCTACTCTCAATCCACCAATAAAGAAAAGACATTTCCTTAACATATGTATGGGCCATAAAAAATCTCTTGTAGGTGTAAGAACTTCTAATCAAGGATGAAAAAATTGAAAATATTAATGAAATTTCGTAGATATTTTTGTTTTTATAAAGTACGAATATTATCCATCAATCGAAACTGAAAATTGTTATAATTTTTGTAATTTTCGTCAATATTTTCGATATTTCTCCGATATTTCCATTGAAATTTCCATGCAATTCCTTAACAATTTAGTTAAAATTTCCATAATTTTCATAAAAATTTCCAAAATATCCGTATTAACTATTAAGTACAATATTAGTTATTTTTTAAAATTATAATTATTATACTTATATGGTTTCAACATTTCATATATTATATAGAGTTTTTTTTATACAATTTATACATGTGCAAATTATAAAGCATCTTCTCCCTTTCAAATCCTAATAAATTAATAATTATTTTATATTTTTACAATTTATACAGATAAGATACATGTGCAAAGCATGAAGCATTCTAATAATTACTTTAAACCGTTACAATTTATACGGATAGGAAAATGATATATGGTATAGAGCATCTTTTATTTTCAATATATAATAATTACTTTTTTATTTTCAAACGATATAATAAGTATCTTGCAGAGCATCTTTTATTTTTAAAATATAATAATTACTTTTTATTTTCAAACTATATAATAAATATCCTGCAGAGCATCCTTTATTTTTAAAATATAATAATTACTTTTTATTCCCAAACTATATAATACGTATCTTGCAGAGCATCTTTTACTTTCAAAACATAATGATGCTTTTTTGTTTTCAAATATATAATAAGTATCCTGGTGCTGCAGAGCATCTTTTATTTTTACATTACTTCAATTTATTATACATATTTATATACGATGTAAACAAACTGAGCATTACAATTTATATAATTAGTCTAAAACCTTTTAGTTCGATAGCCTGACATTGTGGTTGAGCGGGGAAGGAAGAAGACCAATATGCAAAGCATCGCCAAACGAGTCCAACGATAACCCCATCACATCCGATGCATATCCTGCACTGAGTATCGGTATTAACACCTTTCTAGCGGGTGGTAAACAGCGAATTCTTGGAATACCCTGACAGTGAATTAATCAATTTGTTGTTTAAGCTAAAATTATTATATTTCTTTTTGTAACTCATAGCTTTTTTATTTTATTTTTTTTCACTTCAGTTTGTGCATTTTGATTTTCCAAATTGATTGTGTTGTGCTACATTTTATAAGTAATTTTTTCAACTATCACTTCTTATATTATAGTTAGCAACTGTATCAATATAGTCCAACCACTTTGTTTTTAGCTTTTATTCCTTTATGCTAGATGAGTTTAGTAGCTTAGATTTTTTATATTTACTTCCATGAAAAAGGAATTGGACGAGCCATGAATTATTATGCTTTGTGATTATGACCACAGCTTAACCACTAACAAATGTAATTTT
This sequence comes from Rhamnella rubrinervis, assembly GCA_007844105.2. Lineage (NCBI taxonomy): Eukaryota > Viridiplantae > Streptophyta > Magnoliopsida > Rosales > Rhamnaceae > Rhamnella > Rhamnella rubrinervis. The sequence goes on along the minus strand of CM017583.2, from coordinate 4,775,798 downwards.
AGTGATGTTAATTGTGACTAAAAACCTTGTCTTTTGTTAGACTGCAATATTAAATAAGTATAATCTTTTAAACCAATAACATGTCGATAATCATCTATTTCTTAAAACATGTTGATTAATATATATATATATATATATATATATATATATAACTTTTATTCTCGTTGCATTTTATTCATCAATCTCATTATTACTATATGAAATGTAATAAGTAGTGGTTAATAGAGGAAGCAAACGTGATCCTGCCTGGGAGCATGGCATTCCAATTGATGGCAATAAAAATGGAACAATATGCAAATACTATGGACATGTGATGAAGATGATGGAGTAACAAGACTTAAATACCATCTTAGTGGTATGGATCCCTCACATAATGTACATCGTTGTGAAAGGGTGCCTAATAGGGTTACTAAAAAGAAAAGAAAAGCTCTAAGCAAAGAAGGTCATTCAAGTAGATGAGATTCATGTAGAATTACAAGGACAACTTCATACTCAAGCAACTAATGTTGACGAAGAGTCTGACGATGATATAATGTTTCCACCTGGAATGGATCCTTATGAGAAAAAAGAATACAGATAAGCAATTCGTACTTCTAAACAAATAGAGTGGGAAAGAAGTCATCTCCACAAAATTTCATCCAAGACTCAAAAAGGTGAGTCTAGCAGTCATGTTAGACCAACAATGTAGTGAACATAGAGTCTTAGAGAACCACAACCAAGGCCTGAACCAAGCTTCTACAAGTCATTTTAGGCAAGGCAAAAGAATATAAAAAATATCTTTTCCGAAGGAAAGACAAAGGAATGTATGGCAAAGCTTATAAGTAAATTTTTTATTCATAAAAATATTTTAGCTAATAAAGCAACATCCCATAATTTCAAAAATTTAATCGTAGGATGTCAACAAGAAGGGACAAGTGTAGAACCCCAACCCCATATGAGATTAAGACAAATTACTTAGATTTGAAGCATGATAAGATAAAAGAATATCTGAACAGCATGAGAGAAAAATAGAAAACTTATGATTGTACAATCATGTGTATGGACAGGTCCTACAAAAATATCTATCATCAATTTCATGGTATACTCCAAAGGAAAAATCATTTATTTAAGATCTATTGATGCTTCGAATATGATAAAAGATCATGCATACATTTATGACCTGTTGAAGAAAGTAATTGCAGAAGTGGGGAAAAAGAATGGGACATAAATAGTAACAGACAATGGCTTTGCATTTGTTAAGGCTGGGAAAAAGTTGATGGAGCGTTATGATTTGTATTGAACTCTATGTGCAGCACATTATATTGATCTTATGTTTGAAGATATTAGAAAAAAGGAGTAAGTAGCAAGTGTGAACAAACAAGCTAGAATGATCATAAATTACATCTACAATCACAATTGGTTACTAGCAAAAATGTGTGAAATTTGTAGAGGAGATATTATTCATCCTAGAATTACACGATTTGCCATAAACTATCTTGTACTTGATAGTTTGGTAAAAAAAGAAAGCTAAACAAAAGCAACTATTCACATCTGATGATTAGGCAAGCCATAAGTATAGTACTTCAAAAGCAGGCCAAAAGCAGGCCACATCTGATCATATTTTTTGGGATCAAGCACAAAAGCTGTGTAAAATTTGTGTGAAATTTTTTAGCCATTATATAAGCTTTTACGTGTTGTTGACACTGAGGTCTATCCAACAATGGGAGCAGTGTATGAGTTGATACGTATTGTTGGAGAAAAAATTGGAAGAAAACATGGTGGAAAATGGGTTTTAAAGATCATCAATGATAGGTGGGACAAAATTTTATCTCATCCATTACATACAGCAGGTATAAACTAATACTCAATTTATATGAAACTCTTATAATTTTGCATATAATTAATTATATTAACGTATTTATCCTTTCTTTTATATATCTTATTATTTAAATCCGCAATACTAATATAGACCAGGGGTTAGAGAAAATTCTGAGCTTATAAAGGGAGTACATGATGTATGCTCTAAATTAGACCCCAAATCAATTGCAATTGGCCAATTTGGAAATGAGGTATGATATTGATAGTTTGTTAACTTAATATATTTTAAGGGTTTATAACTTAATTCAATTTTATTGTCAGCTCACATATTTTAAAGATGCAAGGAAATGATTTGGAAAACCAGCATCAATCGCTGCTCGAAAAGAGATGTTGCATGGTAAGTCCAATATAATTATATTTAAAAATTTATCAATATTATTATATAAATTTATACTTATACATCTATTTCTTTATGATAGTTGAATGGTGGGTTATGTATGGCGATAATGCTCCTGCAGTTAGAAAATTGGCTATGACAGTATTATCACAAACAGCCTCATCCTCTGCTTGTGAAAGAAATTGGAGCACTTTTACTTTAATACATACAAAACAAAGAAATAGACTAGCATACAGCAAGATTGAGAAGCTAGTATATTACTAATACAATATGAAGATGAAGTTGAAGTTGAGAGATATTGGAAAAAGAAAAGCATGAAGAATTTGATCCAAAAACAATATTTGATGCTAGAATAGATGATAATGATGAACAAGTTAATCAAATATATTAATAGATCAAACCAGTTCATTTAGATGATAAGGAAGGGAATCCTGATCTAAAAATTACTCTACAAGTATAAGAGGAGGGTATAAATGTTACAAGAGTGATTACTGAAGAAGTGGGTTCTAGTAGTGCTAATTCTTTTCAAGACTTGATGAGGGAATCAACTAGAATTTCTAATGCTTCAGCCCCTTTCAGGGATATAGTTTCAGAATTTCAAACCACTAATAGTGACTCTAGCTCAAGTGGTAATATTAATAGATACTCTAGTGGAGTTAGAAGTGGTTATGAATGAGAGTCGACAATTCAAGAGAGAATGAGTTCTTTTACTAGTGAAGAATAATACACTCATGCAACACAAGATGAAGATCATGAAGTCGGAAATGCTGAACAATGAATTGGTGTGGTAGAAAAAGACTATGCACATAGAAAAAATGGTATAACAACAATTACACATCAGGAGGAGGAATCTTTTTCTGCAAATTTTGGATCAATGAGGATTGGAGGTGAATATGACCCTTATTCAATTGATGGTTATGGAATGTCAACAAATAATAATTCATGGATAAATTCTTGAGGTCAACCATCAGGGAGCAATAATTATGCAGAGAGCCAACCAATATCATATTCATATCATGATTATCAGTAATAATCACATATAATATCAAATTCATATCGTTGGCATATTAATAATTACATGCAAAACTATCAAGGAGATATTTCATTTTATCAATGGTTTTCTTAATACACTAGTGGAAATGAAGATATGGAAGAGAGTGAACATTTTCAACCACCAAGAAATTCTATGTGGTATTGATTTATATTTAAGTAATTTTATATTTGTATTATTATTCTAATTAATGAATAACTTATTACAAAAAATAGTAATATTTGTGGAACTGTCAACGAGTGTTGTAGGTTTCTTAATTATAAGAAATATAAATTATGTTCAATATTTTTAAAATTTTTTTAGTTAAATTAATAAAGTAATTAATAAATTAACATATATTAAAATTTTACTAAAAATTTCCATATTTTGTTATTAATTTCCATCATTTCTTTTTAAGTATTATCAATATCGATATTTTATCAATATTTCCACCGATATTTTCATATTTTTTACCTTTAATATTTCCATCGATACGGATATTTTCATCCTTATTTCCAATTCTATATTTAAGGGTACAGGTAGTATACCTGATTGTACAACAAAACTACGTGTGCATAAGAACGTATGCATCTATTCTAAGAATAGATAATATACATGTCACTACATTTGGGGTAGCCTGCGCATATTGCTAGGTCATAGCAAACACCCTTCCTTGGCTTAGCGGGCAACCTCATCTACTATTACTCCTACGGGCCGATGTAGATTGTGCTCCACTCATAGATGCACCTCTCTGACCAATTTAAGTACCTTACCCTCTACTACTACTAAACTGCTGAGGTTTCTGTGCTACTGTAGACAAGAAAAGGATAGTCCTTCCGAAAATACCTTGACTGCCCACAATGAAAACATTCATCGGTCCTCTGATAAGGCCCACTTTGATATCTGCCACACATGTTACATGCTACCCGAGAACTATCCCCAAATTGTGGTCCCTGATATGAATTGCTACCAAAACGATTGGACTGTTGACCTGATCTCATGCCACGATCACTACTTTGTCTTGATTGAACACTTAGGTTAGATTTGGGCCCTCTAAACCTACCACTGCTCAAGGATCTTAAGCTGTAACTTCCTCTATTCGAAGATCCCTAACTATGAGTACTTGAGGAAGTCCCCTCGAATGGGCAATATTGGATCCCTGCATCAATAATTGTCGCTCAACTTCCAAAGCTGCATCCCTTAAAGACTTATATACAACATGCATATCTCCAAGTATATCAGTAGCAATGACATCCCTTAAACAATCTAAGAATCTCCTTTTCTTACTCTCCTCATCTAAAATCATGTGAGGACAAAACTTTAATAGTTTCAAGAACTTCCTTTCATATTCTGTCACTGTCATGCTTCCCTGAACTAGTCTCTTAAACTCCATCCTTTTTGCGTCCTTGTATGCCTCTGGGTAAAATTGAGCATCAAATACTACCTTAAAACTTTTCTAAGTATGTTGCCTCATGCTTCTTTCCACAACCCACAAGTGTCAAGCATCCCTACCAAAAAGGAAACTTATTATCTTGATTTTTCCTTCATCAAAACAATCAATTCCCTCATCTAAAACTTTTTATGTTTTAGATAACCAAAACAGTGCTTCAGCAAGGTCAGTTGTGCTATTAAAATTTATGGCACCCAATCTCATGGCTGCTTATGCTAACGGTATTGGTTAGACACTGATATTTAGCGTCTCTACAAGACGCTATAAGACATCACCACCTAAAGCAGACCCACCAGCACCGTCAGCTGATCTCGAAGGATTTGTGGTTCTACTATGTCTATATTTTAGAGGCATCACCAAAATGATACTATACAGAATGAGAGAAAAAGAAAAACAAATATTACGATTTAAAATACCAACCAGTTAGGAAATTATGAAAATTTGGATAAAAGACACTGAAAAAGACTTTTAGTACAATCCACAAAATGTTGCATAACCACATGCAGGTCTACAGGAAATAAAACATAATGCTCTGATACCAAGCTGACAGACCATGATCGGGATGGACTAACTCAAGAAAGTCCTATTAAAATTTCTATAGAAATTTTAACAGAACCTCCTTTAAAACTTGAACTAACCCCATTTGTACCTACAATTAAAATCATTCTAAAATATATGCTTATTTATATTCAATGACCATAGCAAATATCACTAGATTCCTGCAACAAAATAGCAATAATACATAAGCATTTTTAGAAGTACTAAAAAAATTCAACACAAAAGTTGAGTTAGTACAGACTTTGATTATTCTCAGAGCAACTAAATATTTTCCAAAAGTAGATAAAAATATAAAATATAAAAATAAAATAAAAATGAAATAAAGTATGTTTACAATGATAATATATAAAACCTGTTAGATAATATTTATATATCATTTTCATTTTTAATTGCATATTGTAGAAAAAAACTTTATTTGATAATATATATATATATATATATATATATATATGTATATGTGTGTGTGTTTATCAAAATACGAAAGGTAGTAAACATAAAAACGTAAAAAGAATGGTACATGAATACATGAATATATATATATATATATATATATATCCATATGTATATTAAAAATATTTAAAACAAATTTTTATTTTTAATGTTCTAAAGCATTTAAATCTTACAAAATATATATAAATTTATAAATCAGTTAAGTTATTTTCATAAATTAATATATTTGATCATAAGATGAGATAAATAATAAAATAATATTGAAAGAGTTTTTTAAAATATGAAATTCAGCATTTGTATATATATATAGATAAACTAATAAATTAAATTAGTTATTGATCAATAAAAGTAAGATAAATAATAAAATAATATTAAAAAATTATTTAAAAATGTTAAATTTGACATTATTATATTTTTTATTATAGTTCTATGCTGTAATTTTACATTGATATTTTAAATTATCTTGCTCAATATGTTCCCTAATTTTTTGGGAGCCGTCTTTTGTACTATTTAATGCAAGTCTATTTATCAAAAATAAATTTACATAGAAATATATTTGTAATTTTACATTGATATTTTAAATTGTCCCTTAATTTTTTGGGAGCCGTCTTTTGTACTATTTAATGCAAGTCCATTTACCAAAAATAAATTTACATAGAAATATATTTGAAGGCATGAAATAACAACATTACCATCATTTCAAAATTTTGAAGTCCGTTCAATGGTCAGTTTAAAAATTATATTTGCATGGAGTATTATTGAAAATATATATATATATATATATATATATATTTGTTTTTATATTCCTAATACTTTTAAAATCATCTCAACCATTTCCAAATGATAATATATATATATATATATATATATATATATATAAAGAATCTAATTTTTCCAAACTTGTTGGGATTTCATTCATTTTGAAGTTGTGTCTGGAGTTCAATCTTTCCTATTTCCAATTTCTTGCAACTTGGTTTGAATTCAAATTTTTTGATCCCTTTGTCAAAGTCTCCACGTACTTGCTCTATGAATAATTTCCGTCCTATTGTGCTTGGTAATTTTTCTGTGCAAAGTGATTACTAAAATTTTGGTTGAGAAATTGAGTATTATTACTTCTCGGGTGGTGTCTCTACAACAGTTTGGTTTTATTAAAAGGCGTAACATCAATGATTGTATAGCTTTGACTTCTGAATGTGTGAATCTTTTAGACAAAAAGGTTTTGGGGGGGTAATGTTGCTTTGAATATTGATATCAAAAAGGTGTTCGACAATTTTAGTTGGTCTTTCCTAATGTTAGTTTTTCGAAGTTTTGACTTTTCTAATATCTTTTGTAATTGAATTTTGGCTATTTTACAGTCTACTCGGGTCGCTGTTCTCCTTAATGGCTCGCCAATTAGTTATTTTGGTTGCTTTCGTAGGGTTCGTCAAGGAGATTCTTTGTCCCCTCTGTTGTTTGGGTTAGCTAAGGATTTTTTAAGTTGTTACCTCTCTCATTTGGTTCATTCGAACTCTTTGTCTCTTATGTTGGTTACTCACGAGTTTATACTTCTTCTCATTTACTTTATAATGATGATGTGTTGCTTTGTTATTGGTGCTCTGGTCAGAATATTGTTCAAATTAAGGAAGCTTTTGATTTTTATAGTTGCCCCTCAGGGTCGTAAACTAGAAAAAGTCTCATTTATATTTTAGCTCTTTTGTGTCAGCTTTGAGATATCTTCATTTTAGCTATTCTGCTACATGAAAATCAGTCATTCCTAGAAATTTATGCCCGTTGAATAAAAAAACTCAGCACATAATAAAGTAACTCATTAATTTATACATTTAAATAAAAGTTTATTGATATTTCAATATTATTTAAATAGGTTTTGAGTTTATCATTTCAATTTTTCAACATAAAAAGACCTATATTATATTCAAATACCTTAATTTCTTTAATTTGTTATGGGAAATTATATATTATTTAAATATATATTTTTTTAATTTTTAATTCCTAAATAATAAAACCTATTAGATAATATTTATATATCTTCTTAATTTTTAATTTCACACAGTAGAAAAAACTTTATTTGATAATATATATATATATATATATATATTTATTTATGTACTTATCAAAATAAAAAGTTAGTAAACATAAAAACCTAAAAAGAATGATAAATGAAACTTGAATACATGAATATATATCCATATATATATATATATATATATATATATATAAAAATACTTAAAACAAATCTTTTATTTTTATTTTTAATGAAATTTTTTTCTAAAGCAATTAAATCTTACAATATATATATATATATATATATATTTATAAATTAGTTAAATTATTAGCATAAATTAATATATTTGATAAAAATAAATAAATATATAATATTAAAGGAGTTTTTTAAAAATATGAAATTTCGCATTATTATATATATATAAATTAAAAATTAGTTATTGATTAATAAAAATAAGGTAAATAATAAAATAATATTGAAAGAGTTATTTTAAAATATTAAATTTGACATTGTTACGTTTTTAATACAATCTATTATATTGATATGTTATAATTTAGTATTAATATTTTAAATTAGTGTTGATAATGATATATCAATGATAAAATTTGAAAATGACAACAATATTATAGTATTTGCTGTTAGAGATGCTCTAATTAAAGCAAGTAAAATTTAAAGTGAAATTGAAACTAATAAGAGATTATTAGTAATCCAAATTTTTATAATATGTTTTGCACGTAATACTATTTTACAAGATGAGGGAATTGATGTAACCATGAAAAAAATATGATTTCCTGAGCCGTCAATACACGGTTGGTCAAAATTCCTCAGAAATAGCTGACTGGACAGAGCAAAATCTTTTGTATGAAGTGTAATGAAGGTGGTGAATTGTTAGTTTGTAAATTGAGTGGGTTGCCCACTGGTGATTCATGAGGATTGCTTGGGCTCTTCAGCAAAATTAGATGACGGGGGTGACTCTTATTGCACCCTCTGTGCGTACTCCGACACTAGTAGGAAATACCTTGGAGCTAAGAAAAGGGCCTCCTTAGTAAAGAAGGAACTTACTGCATTTGTTCGTACAGGCTTTAATTAGAGCATCTCTAAGAGGAAATGGAGATGAGGATTGCGTTGAGAAAATACATGAGAATGAGCACTTTGGACAAAGAGAAGAGAATCAAAGAAATCAGTATGAACTACGTATCCGTGGGATGCTTCACGTACCAGAAACTCCCCAGTCAAGGTGATAGTAGTACTCTTTTTTCTTGTGTGCATTTCTTTAAAAGGAGAACATTACAAGTAATTTTATAATTCTACTTTTATAGTATAAACCTTATGTGGATAATTACTAATTAGTTGCATGTGTTGTATCTAATTAGTCCGTGATATAACTCTGTACACAGCAAAAATGCTTAAATATTTGGTCACCTAACATGTCATGCTTTCAACTTGGAACTTTTGTTTAACCGGGAATAACTAGAATCTGTGTTCTTTACGTATTTATTTGTTGCATTTTTCTAAACTTTGATGTATCATAACATCAATTATTTTGGTGTAGGAGGGAGTAAAAGATATTTTCCAAGTGCTGATGGAAGAATTAGTCCATGGAAGGAAATCTTGGAATTTGGTAGCTCTGTTTCTTGAAAAAAAAAAAAGAAGAAAAAAAGGTGCTGTTTACTAAGTATTTTTTTTTATTTGGTAGATGTTTACTAAGTACTTCTTGCAAGTAAACGTGGCTGGGAAACTATGCTTGAGTTAAACCATAACTGTGGTGAGAATTATATACCAATTCCTTGCACGTCCATAAATTCTCCTATTATGATGTTTAGTATGTCATGGATTGCCATGACTCATAACCATGCATGCATTTAAACCATTTCAAAAGTGAAAAAGTACTCGTGAAAATGAAGGCTCCGATGATAATTCAGCTTATAAACTGACATATCAGTTGATAAATAAAGGTGGTGACCCTAACATTATTACTTTGTTATTTTTTTAGAGAGACTTGTCTCTTTCTTTATGGGAAAGAATTTGAATTCTCAACTTATGCACCAAGCAACTCCTGCCTAATCCAATGGAGATGCTGACAGTTTCATTTTGAAAGTTTTCACTTCCAAAGGTGAATGATCCTAAACCATGAAGAAGAGATGCATTGAAAATTTTCTTACTAGGAGTTGAACCTTGAGATTCGTATAGAGATTACCAACAGCAGTGGCAACGTTGTTAGAGGTAGAGTTGTGCCTTTTTTCTTTTTTATTTTATTTTTCCTAAAAACTATTAGAAGTAATATAGCACACACCTATAGAACAAATAATATAACATTCCTCATTAGACATAAATTAAAGCAATAATGCAACTAGTAATTAAAAAGACTAACAATATTTTTATCTTTTCCTTCAAAATTAAAAAACAATCTAATGTCTATAAATAAAAATAGAACAAAAAAAATTAGTTTTAATTGATTGATTTATTTATTTTTGGTAAATAATTGGTTTAGTAGTGTGTTTGCCTATAAACACCGTAACTTCTGTGTGCGTCCTACCCATGCTTGTTCTTGCTATTTTGACCTGGCTCATTTACAGTACAAAAAAAGAAAGGAAAAAAAAAGAAGAGGAAGAAAAGCCCATTAAAAAAAGGGGTCCATAACGAGTCCATAGGGTGGTGGCCTGCAAAACCACAAGGATTAGAGGCGGCGCAATGCAATAAAAAAAAAACGAAGAGGGAAAAAGGAAAAAGAAAAAGAGAAATGAAGGCTCGCAAATTAGACAAGGGATTTGGGGTTTGGTAACGACGGTGAGGCTTTAGTTTCTTCTTCTTCTTTTTCTTCCCTCCCTCCCTTTTCCCTCGCCTCCTTAATTCTTTCATCAATCCCTAAAATATATAAAATACACATATACATACACACACATATATATATATATATATATATATATATATATTTTATACACACAAACATTTAAAACCCTAGCAGTAGCAGGGCAAAAAAAAGGCATTTTATTTTTATTTTTATTTTTTCAATTTTCGAGTTCGGAGTTTGGAAACGACATGCGATTGAGGTGGTGGTGGTGGTCTAGGTGTCGGTTTGGGACTGGGTGGAGCACCGAAACGACGCTGTGCGATGCATCTGCATCAACGGGAGGTCGTCGTTGATGGGCCTGCAATTGCAGATGAGTTGGCAGCCGAGTTTACTGAGTCAGAAGCGGAAGAATGGGCCACCTCTGGGGTTGAGGAACCTCGGCAACTCTTGTTATCTCAATAGCGTTCTACAGTGCCTCACCTACACTCCTCCGCTGGCCAATTTCTGCCTCAGGAACCAGCATTCTTCTCTCTGTAAAACTCCTTTTCTTCTTCTCCTTTTTTCTGCTAAACCATAACTTTTCAATTTTTTATTTTTTTTGATTTGGTTTTCATGGTGGTTTTTGAGTTTCCAGGCGATTCTTCGGACGCAGACCGAAAGCGTGACTGTCCATTTTGTATATTGGAGAGGAGGATAGTGCGGTCCTTGACTGGGGAGAACACCCTAGATACACCCATGAAGATCCAGAACTGTCTCAGGATTTTTGCCGAGCACTTCCGCTTTGGCCGCCAAGAAGATGCCCACGAGTTCTTGCGTTATGTCATCGACGCCTGCCACAACACCTGCCTCCGGCTCAAGAAGCTGCGTCGGAATGGCAACGGGAATGTCAATAGTGGCACATCGTCGGTGGTGAAGGAGATATTCGGGGGTGCTTTACAGAGCCAGGTGAAGTGTCTATCCTGTGGCACCGAGTCCAATAAGGTTGATGAGATAATGGATATTAGTCTTGATGTTTTTCATAGTAATTCGCTTAAAGACGCTTTACAAAGGTTCTTTCAGCCTGAGGTTTTGGATGGAAACAATAAGTATAAATGCGAAAGGTATGTCATTCACTCTCTACCCCAACGTTGCTTTTTATGGTTTTTCTGTTGTTGTATTCTGATTGAACTTCTTTTGTTGTAGTTGTAAGAAATTGGTATCAGCGAGGAAGCAAATGTCTATTCGTCAAGCACCCAATATTCTTGTCATCCAGCTCAAGGTGGATTAATCTTAAAATTTGGCTCTTGTTTTTCTTTTATTTTGCATTAATATTGCTGTTGGTTAATTTCTCATAGTTGGATTTTTCAATAGTAGTCGAATTTTTTGAATTTTGTGCTTAGAGATTTGAGGGCATTTTTGGTGGGAAGATCGATAAGTCCATTGCATTTGAAGAGGTTTTGGTTCTTTCAAGCTTCATGTGTAAAGCTAGCCAGGTTTGATAAGTATTCAATTTGTTGAAGTTATTCCCTTGGCAATATATAGTTTTTAGTTGAACTTAATTTGTGCTTGGTTACTTAGTTCAGTAATATATTTGCATTTCTGTAACGAAATTTAGGCTATCCCAGTTTTTTTTTACTCAGTATATGCCATAATTTCTTTCTTATCAGATGTAAGTTCACATAATAAGTCAGTAGGGTCAGTGTCTGCACTTCAATTATAATTGTTAAAACCCATTATTTGTTGACATATATCGTCAAAGGTATGCTTAGCAACTATGCATGAGACAACTGTCAACATTATTTGTACTGCCTTGCTTAATTTATCTATTGTAATGGCTGTGTTGAAGAGTAAAATCTCAAAAGTAAGAAGTGACCTGATCAGAAACCAATCAGTTACTTGTAAAATCTGGAGAGTGAAACTCACCCTCCTTAGTATAAGTAAGTTATGGGAATTCTTTTAGTTTAAGAGGGTACTGAAAATTTCAAGCCTAGCAGGAATACAGTGATAGTTTAAGCAGGATATTCATGTTTATTTGTGTGTGCATTTATTTGTTTTCTAGTTGTGAAAAATATCATTGAAAGATAAGATTGAGAATGAGAGTTTATAGTGCAGCTCGCAAATAAGAACTCATTGTTATATGCATAGGTCATTTTAACCCTGTTGATCATGTCTATACAAACTTGTCTCTTCTAAACTTTTCCATTCTGAATTGTTTTTGGAGGTCTAGACTTTCTGTGGAATAGACTTGTGTCAGTTGTACATCTCACTTCTAAAGGAAGTTTAATGGACTTTCCTAAATATCTGCAGAAAGATATCCCTCTATTTCGACTGGAAAAATTTGATGTTTGAGACACTAATAGGAAGCCTTGAGTTGTTTCTAAAAATGGAAGCATCTACATGTCATTATTTCATGGAAGTCTGGCAGAAAAAGGACCTGGTTCTCCTAAAAAAATTGGTCTTTTGTCAGATTCATTTCATTCTAGATGTTTTCTTGAATGTTAATCTGTTAATCCCTTTTATTCATATGGGAAAGGATTGATACTTGAAAATACCTCCGGATTTTTTAGGATCAAATTGTTTAACCTTGTAAGGATGAGGAAGGAATGTGATGTATAAAAGAGGCTGGCTCTTATAGTAGAGTGAAAAATCACAAGTGAAAGGCTAGTCTGGATCTCAATTACTTGTAAGAGATAATAAAAGCTTTTAAAATACTTGCCCTAAGATGATAAGCAATGTGAAACAAGTATTTTCCATGCTTATTATTAATCCCGATAGTGTTTTATCAGCTTTACTAATATGCTAAAAACTTCTTGTCTGCGACTCTGTGGGGAAGTGAGAAAGGAAACTGAGCCGTATTTATCTCCTTTAGACACCTGAAGCCAAGTAAAAGGGAGGGGGGGAATACTTGTAAAGAAAATCAGGAAGTCCTTGAAATGCTGCTAAAAGTTCTACTCAAGAAGCTCCATTTTTCTTTTTAGAAAAAAATTATATATTGTCACGTCATATACTATAAATTACACCTTTTTTTTTTTTGTCTTAGTGCTTAATAAATCTCAATTTGAAATCTTTGTTTAAAATATTGATGATCTCTGGATACTGTTTTGAACTTTATTCTAAAATTTGTTATTGCTCATGCAGCTACTATATTTGGGCAGTCTTGTTTTTATTAGTTCCTTTTGTCAGTGATACTTTGTGTCTTTTCTTGATAATACTTTTCTTACTTTCATTGCAATGCAGGATCCACGACCAGAATATAAGCTTTTTGGTACTATTGTTCATTCAGGGTTCTCTCCCGAGTCTGGACATTATTATGCATATATCAAGGTCTCTATATACATCTCATGTTTTCTGTATTTTTAATATTTCTGTAGGAAATATCTGATTAAGTATTTGCTTATCATATGATCTCTGTATTTCTGTACAGGATGCAATGGGTCGGTGGTATTGCTGCAATGATTCTTTTGTCTCACTTTCAACTGTGCCAGAGGTACTGTCAGAAAAGGTTTATATTCTTTTCTTCTCTCGTACCAACCAAAGGCAAGAATCTGCCAACATTGCTAATAGCAACATTTCCAATGGGGTAAAGTCTCATGATTCCAATGGCCATGAAGCATTGAAAAGCATGAAATCTGCCCTTCCACCTAAAGGAGCTCATGTGAAGCCACATGAACAATCTTCTCGTAAGGAAATCTCAGTGATGTCTAAGGCTGATAAAGCACCTTCCTGCCAACCAGTGAAGTTTAATATTAATGGGAAAAGATCTACAACTCTTAATGGAAAAGTTGTTATGACGAATCAAGCCATGGAAACTAATGGGAATGCAAATGGCTCAATTCTTATTGAGAAAAGATGTATAACTGTTAATGGAAAAGTTGTTATGAAGAATCAAGTCATCGAAACTAATGGGAGTGTGAATGACTCAATTCTGATGGAGAAAATAGAGAAAGCCAAGTCAACAATAGGAAACAGGAACGGTCTTGACAAAAATGAGAAAGTCGAGAGTATTGACAGAGAGAAGAGACAAGCATTTATGTCAAGGAAAGAAAATGGTAGCACTCCAAAAGCTGGTATAAGTTCAGAAAAACCAGATGCCTGTGAGGGCAGTGATATAAAGAGCAGGATGATAAGAGTAAGACAATCTGATCACAAGGAGGTTAATGGTGGTGTGAACTTCCACTCTGAGGTCTCTCTGTCAAAAAGGAAATCACGGGACTCTTGCATTTTGTTTTCACATGATGCTGAATCTCGGGCAAAAGTTGATGAACTGAAAGAAATGTAAGTACTTATTTACTAAATATTTCATTTTTATTCATTTACTTGATGTGTCCTCATCATTGTCATTGTCATTATAAGACCCTAAGTAGATGAAGTTAATGGTATTGTGCTGAGTTCAGAATTAAAGATCTGAACCATATGAAACGTTTTTATCAATTTTATTAAACAGTAGAATATGACATTTGTATGCATAAAGATACAGTCAAGTCATCTATAGGTCTAACATAGTTAAGTTATGCACCAAACCATTATATCAATTTGTACTCGAGCAATTTTATCTTCACTTTCTATAATTTGTGTGAAGATATCGTACATTATTTCAATTGCTACTGCATTCTGGGAGTGGTCTTTCCTTAATTTATTTTTTGATAATAAATAAAATAAATAACATTTAGCAAGTAACGAATAGGAATAGAGCCACATGTTTAAGCACAAAATTGCCAGATGCCTCAAGTTAGCAATCTTATATAGTTGACAAAAAAATCACAAAAGGACCTTTCAACAAATATAACAGTGACTCCCCATACCCCAAAATGTCTAGAGATAATAGTCTTCTGTTTCAAATAGGAGTTTCCAAATCTCAAGTCTTGTTGCTTCTGATATAAAACATAAATGCAATGTGAACGACCACAACTTGCCAAATATATGATCCTTGCCTAGAAACTGTTTAGCCTCTTCTGGAGCTACGAATCCTTTTGCATTGAGTCAGACATGACCAATTCAGACCCAAATAGTGTAAGCATTTAAACCAAATTTGTTATTGGACTACATAGAGGAGAATATGGTTAAAATACTCTCTTGCACGAAGACTATCAATAACGTGCTTACCATGTTACTAAACTGATTAGTTTTGTAGCAACTGGGAGTACAATGGGTAATATCCTGGTCTATGACATGTTATGAGCAGAGTTCAATACTTTCATGGAAGCTTATAGTTATATATTATATTCCTGTCTTTATTTTAATAATCTCTTAGCTGACTAATGTGCTGAATATTGTTTTATAATTGGAATAAATCAGTTTCTCATATTTGCCTTGACAAAAACTTTTTGTAAGGTTTTTTTTCTTCCTTTTTTGTTTTTGGGCTTAACGTCTGTTCTCTTTTCCTTATTTATTTTCTTTTAAATCTATTAGTCTCAAGAAAGAAGCTTCTTCAGTTTTGCGGTCGTGTGGTTGGTCAGATAAGGTTTACAGTTTCATGCATTCAAGGAAGAGGCTGTGTTTACAAGAAGCAGGATGGACTCCTTCAAATGGTAACGAACTAAGGTGAGATATCCTTCAGCTATCATTTAACATTTATACATGGGAAAGTCGGTTAAAGCATCTTCACAATGTAATTTTTTGTAAAAAAACTTACAATTTTTTTGTCGCTGGTGTTTCATTTATGTGCTGTAACACCAGCTTGGTGAGGAAAGGTTTTTCATAATTGCGAGAGCTTTTTTAGACTTGGGTAATTCATTAATTCTCTTACGTGGTAGTATTAGTGAAAGTAGTGGATCTATGTGTACAGGTTTCCCAGTACCTCCAAATTCTTGTAGGATGTGTGATCCCATGTAGGAAATTAGTAGTTGTACTACTATGGAGGGGGACATGATAAACAACATTTCAAAAATTAAATAAACTACCAAAGAAGACCCATTAACCACAAGATTTGGCCTGTAGCTAGCTAAGCTTTAAGTTAAATTTACTACTAGCTTCAAAAGTGGAGAAACATAGAATAATAATAAATAAACAAAATTCTATTATAAAGAAACTTCCATGTATGGATAGACATCATATAGAAAAATTAAACAAGTTGCAAACAGGTTACCCATCATGGGGCATGTACCAGGTCCCCATCCAGACTGCTGAATCAGTGTTACATGCCTTGTATAGGGCAGCAAACCTATGTCGCAGCCCGAATAAATATTAAGTCTGGTAAGGAATGTGGACTCTTGGAGTGCGGTAAAAACATGGAAAGTATTTTTATTGCTGGTATGCAGAAAATAGAAAAAAAAAATGGGGAGACGTTTGGAGTTCTTTAGCTTTTTGTTTTATAGGCTAGTAACAAGCTGTATGTGAAGTGTGGTTTGGTTTCCATCATAGTGTGTTCTGCCTATACTTATTATCATTAGATGAGGCTGCCTTGGTTGCACTTAATTTGAATTTTGGAGGGCAGTGGAGAGTCTTTATTGGACTACCATTTTTGCAAAAAGCTTAAATAACTCTAAATTGAGGTTGTGGAAACTCTCAATTTACTGTATGTGGGATGAATGTGCAAAGAAATGACATACCAGGTCGGGCTAACCTATGGGGAAGAAGTGAATGTAGAGTTTTAATTTTCCTCTTAAGGTATTGTTTTTGCTTACATTTCTTCTTTTGATAATAAATAATATATGCTCTAACATTTGACCAGTCTCTGGATCTTTTTCTTCTGCATTGTTTTAGGGTAAATTATACTAACACCTCATCTATTTGACGAGTTTTGCAGAATTGCCTTTCAATCTTTTATAAATTACATAAACCTCCCTTTAAATTACACTGCCACTCTACCAAGCATCTTGCCTCTTTTAAATTGAAGTTCAGTTCTTAATATTTGATTATAAGGAAGATTGAATATGGTTTCACTATTTTAACTTATATATGAGATTTGAACTCTCAGTTCATATTTTCTCTGTATGTGGATTTTTAGTATTGGAATTTGCTTGCTGTTCCAAGTGTGACTATTTACAACCTTGGGCTAAATAATATTTATAACATATATGTATGGTTTGATGTGTCACTCTTGTCCTCATTTACAAAGCCTAATTTTGTAACACTAAATTTTCTTTTGGATTTCTGTTTTAATGTGATTGATAATAGATGCTTATAATATTCTTTTTGCACAAGTAATGAAACTCATTAGATAGAAGAGAAAGTACAAAGAATAAACTAAAGTTAGGTTCACCTAAAAGCCACTTGATTCTGTCCAAGAAGTAAAGATGGCATGAGCTCATTGAAAATGTATTAGATTTCGTGAAAATTTGTTAAGAGTTATGTTTGTCCTTAAAAAGAAATTAACTCAAACTGATGGAAGGATGCACAGTGCAAGTAAAATAAAATCCTGAAGGAAGTTTAGGTAATAGATCTAAATTTGATGTTAAATGTGAAAAATATAATCTGTAAGGGTGTTTATGTAATTTATCCTTTTAATATTGATATTTTACATTTCTTTTACTTGCATTAATTTATAAACTCCTATACATTTCTGCATTAAAATGCAGGAAGTTGATTAAGATGGATGCGAAGCATACTTTCATTTCACAAATTCCAGAGTCTTTGAAAGAGGACCTTATTAAACACCTTCGATTGTTTAGCCAAGAGAAGTGATGTCAGGTTCTTGATCAACTCTGAACATGGTAAGTGGGAAAACTACTGTTTTCTACAGACTTCCAGATGTGTGAATCTTAAACAATTTAGTGCCATGAAGATTGTTATTTTTAATTGTTCTTGGATAAATATTTGCAGTCTACTGACATCCGTTGCTGGCGGGACTTGGTGTATAATCTGTATTACTAAACGGTGTTGTAGTGTCGGTGATATCCTCCAGACATTACGGGGGTGTGCTATAAACTCCTTTACAGCTAGTGCTGGAGTTTGAAGTTAATTCTTTTCAATTTGCATTGCTAAACTTAATAGGGGTGGGCAATGTCAATTTGAGATGGAAGTGTGGGCTTCAAATCTTGCTAGAAGTTTTTTCTTACTCGAGGCTGTGCAGTTTTTAATGGCAGAGAACAAGTCAGGAATTCTATTCATTTTGTATGATATCCTTTTTGGCCACATATCTAGCATACCATCCTAATTTTTTTGGATGCATTACAAATTTTCCATCAAAATTTGTCGGTTGGTACTTATAGAGAGATTCTATAATTGAGTTCATTTGTAGGAGCTGGCTGTTTCTCAATTTTTTTTTTTAAATCTCCAATGCCATGAAGGACAATTATACCTACCTAATCGCTCATTAATTATCCTTAAAGCACATGGAATATGATTAGTGTTCATACGTCTCAGCAAAATGTTATGTATTTGTGCCTGCTTGTGGTGATGCAGGTATGTGTAGCTAGGAGAGTGTTTATGCATGCAAGAGTGGATTGGAGAAGAGCAGAGTGGCTTTTCTGGTGATCAATTGTTAGTCATTTTCCTCTTCTTTTGTTTTTCTGTTTGGTATGCTGGTTTTATGCGGGTGGTTAAATTTTCTGGGGTGAGGAAAATGCTTCAATAATTAATCTTTAGACTCATTAGCTTGTCCAGTGGGATGGAGCAAAGTGTTTCGAACCCTGTCGTACCTGAGGCATTCCAATCTAGCTCTTATGACACTCTGTTGTGCACATAATTTTGAGACTTTTATACCTGATTTTCATTGGCAGCCTGCATTCAATTCTCTAAATTCTTTTCAGACTTACATTTTGGCAATTTGAAAGCGTAAAAACTTTATAAATGCCATCTTAATTAAATTGTTTCGTACATTTTCCAGTGAGTTACAGATGTTGAGCTTCTTCAGGTGGCTGAATTTAAACTCTTGTACGACTAATACGTGCTCGACAAAATTGTGCTAAAGAGTATAAGGCATTTGTGCTAGCATACGCTGTCTTGATTGCACTCGGGCTTTTTGTTTTTGTTTTTTTTTTTTTTTGTGTTTTTTTTGGTTTTTTTTTATGGCTTTTCCCCACTACCCTTTTTTGTGTTAAAGGATGTTGACAGGCCAAAGCTTGTTGGTAAATGATTTTGCAATTTTTTTAATTTTGTTTCGTGAGTGGGACAAGACACTACGCCAAAGCTTTGGAAATGCTCGACGATGAAGAAAACACCTCGTGAGGACAAGAAGGTAACATAATATAGGAAGTGCAGATCAAATTTCAATTGGCTAACGCATTTCTGACAAGGCAGCTCTAAAGCTATGAATGAGTAATAGGGATTTGATCATTTGAGCTTAGGGAGTGAAGTAGGATTGACAATTGTGAGATTTATATACTAAATGGGATTGAGCATGAGATCTTGATTCAGCAATTGACGTTCAGGATTTATGACCAGCATTATGAAATGGGTGATGTTTGTAGAGTGTGTATAGAGTTGGGATTTGGTTGATGAAGAAGTTTACGAAAGAAAGTGCTTTCAAATGGGACTATATATTACTAGTTTTTTATATGTCTCAATTTATTAATTAAACGATTAACAGTAGTACTAAAATCAATTTTACCGTTACCGTTAAGTATACATTTGTAGCCCGTTCTATAATTAAAGGTTCTTGTCAAAGATTGAGTGCTTGTTTGAATGTGCTTTTAGAAGTGTTTAAAAGCATTTTTTTTCCCTTCTAAAAATAGAACATTTTAACGTGTGTGATAAAAAAATATTTAAGCACTTAAGGCCCATTTAGTACATAGAATATGAAAGGATTATTATTTGACTTAGGCATGAGAGGATAAGATAATAATAGTATTGTCTTATAGGCACTTAGGGTTAAAAACTAAATTAGATATTATTTGTTTGGTGCACATTAAATTGGACCATTTTGTGTTATTATTTAATATATAAATTCTTAAAATATAATTTAAAATGTATATTATATTAAATAATAAAGTTTAAATTTTAATATTCCAACTTGGCGAATAATGAACATTTAACAGGTCTTTGTCAAAATAAGCAAAAGAAAAAAATAAGGAGGAAAAAAGGTGTTGTATGTTCATTTTAAAATATTTTGCAAACATCACGAGGACGTTGATCAACAATCCTCATATGTGAAACTGGCAACGTGGAAATACTATAACATATTGAAATTAACTTAATGAAATTCTATGAAAATCTCCAAACTTAGCCCTAACTTACTGTGTGATTAATAAGTCGGCAATGAGAAGAATGATGGGGCGAGACGGCGAAGGTGATGGAAAGGGTGATGGTTGTGTGAGACCGGGTGCGAGAGCTATATCCTGTGGGGATGGATGAGATAGGTTAGTCAGACAAAATTTTAAAAATAACAAAATTTGGTATTTCTATATCTGAAATATTTTTTCATATGAAATGCCGGATTGGAATTGCTGATTCGATCTGGCATACCAAATATCCTCTTATTGTTCTTCTTTCGAGAAGTACTCTAGGTATTTTTTTTTTTTTCCAAAAGATACTCTTTTAGAAAGCCTCCTTTATAAATATATGATTTTTTTAAGCATCATTTATATATATATATATGCATGTTGAGCATCATATATCTAGGACGTTTAAAATGCTAAAAAATTATTTATAAACATCCATATTTAAAATGCTGTATTTCTTTTGTGTTCCCTCTTCGATACCCTATGTTTAAAATTTCCATCTTAATATTGATTGTGGCCTGTAGGATGCTTTCAAACAACTGTATTGGAGCAGTTTACATTAACTTAATTAACTTGATAATATTAATGATTTAATTTTTACTCTATATGAATTATGAAGTGGAAGTACGAATAATGAATTAATGAATTAATATGAATGACAAACTATCTCTTAACCCGCCAACTTAGCTAGCCTTTCATGACCCAAAAAATGTAAAAACTCGGAACCACCACCATAATGTTTATGTAAAAATTTACACAGTCGAAATTGATACTCAAGTCTCACCGATTAGCCTGCAAGAAATAAAAGAAACATTAGCGGTCTTAGACCAGTGGGACTCGCCGGCCTAAAGACCCTTCAACGTTTAAGTCAGTCGAGTCCATTAGAAATAATGTAGATTAAGAATGAGAGACGCGATCTCTGCGTGCCGTCGTCGGACATTTTATTTATAGGGCTTAGAGACTAGGGTTTAGGAAACCCATACCATCTTCGTTTATTTGGTAATCCTTGAAAAATTTCCTATATGTCCATTATTCATAATTAACTAATCTATATAATTAATTATGAATAATTAAATACCATCCAAGGTGTGATTTTTTGTCTACACACATATATTTTTATTACTTAATTAGACTTACTTTGGTTTTGACGCATGCATGCTTCATAAACAAAAGTGGGTAAATTACAGTTTATCCCCTTGGACTATAGAACCATTTACACATTACCTCTTAAATTTTTAATTTCATCACATCACACTCTAAGTAATTTCGTACAATTTGGTCAAATTCATAACATCTGTCTATTTTGATGGATGAGAAAAATCACATGTGTGTCTTACGTGACCAACATTAATGAGCAATCAATGGAAATAAAAAAAATTTGCGTCTTTTTCTCTCTAACATTCACTTACACATTAACAGCTTCTCATTCAATGTTCAAATTTTCTTTTAAGGGTTGAGAAATTTTAGTGATTGATGGAGCCTCAAATGTGTTTCCATTGTGGATTCATCTCACCATTGACAACATTGTGGACAAATTTTAATCCTGGAAGGAGGTTTTATGGCTGTGCAAAATATAGAGTATGCAATTTGAATATTTTTTTTCATTGTATGAACAATTGTTGTTTCAATTTTCAGGATTTGATGGGTTTTGAGGAATTGAGTTGGTTTACAGTATCTCTTATTAACGATTGTACATGAATATTTGGTGCTTTGATGGATTTTGAAAAGTTAGTAGGTTTAGGTTTTGTTTTGTACATGACCAATTGTTTAAATTTAGGGGTTCTATAAGATTTGATCAGTTGAGTAGATTAAGAGTTTATATTCTTAAAATGTAGTTTAAATTTTGGTGCATTTATGAGTTTTGAAGAGTTAGGTAGCTTTTGGAGTTTATTATCCTCTTAGTTAAATTTTCAGCTTTGTTGTGTTTTGATGGATTTAGTTGTTAAGATTATTGTTTTTCATTCTTTTGGCAGGTAGAAGATGGCAACAATGGATGTGGATTTTTTTCGTGGTTTGATCCTCCAATGTATGAAAGATCAAAACATCTTATCCCTGGATTGGTGAATGCAAGGAATAAGATGCAAAATAAAGTGAGATTGCATCAAAAAAAGACAAAATATGCTAGTTTTATGCTTAGTAATTTTATGGATTTTTTTTTTGTTTTTTTTTCATGTATAAAAAAAATAACAAAGGGAAGTCCTCATTGTTGCAGTTGTTGTAATATGGTTTCTTAGATGTTTTGGTTGTGTTTATTAAGTGTAATAATTATGTAATATGATTTAGGTTATGTAATGACTATTGTTGATTTATGATTTGTAATGAATTTTTTGTGATTTAGAGTTAACAATGTAATAGATTAGTTTTTTTATAGTTAGAATGATATATTATACAGTATGTTTCCCATTAACCAACAATTACTAAGAAATTTTTTATTATCTTGTTCTATTATCACTTTATTTAGTTTTTTTTTATTAATTGTCTTTTTGATATAGTAGTCCTATATTATTTTTAATATCTCTTTATTCAGTTCTGTTTTACAGCACATACAAATGAACAGTGCACATCCATTATTTTAAAAAAAAGAAAAAAAGTTGAATTGCATCATAATCATCAACCATCAGTACATATCAGTTCATTAATAATAATTAGTATCGTTTCAATAACTTAGTCCACTATAATAATCATCATAATACCACAACCATCATACTAGTTCATTACAATAATCAGTAGTGTCATTACAATAACTATTAGTACATTCATAATAACCATTGCAAAAAACAACAAACAAAATTTCCAAAATCTTCATGCTTCAACCACCATTTCTTTGTGGAGCTAGTCTTCACTGCTTCTTGTTCCCTGCTTGGTTATGGCTTCCTTTAGATGAGGATGGTGCTTACTTTTTTGCTAGGATGTAACATGTCCTAATATTGTGGCCATCTCTACCACATTTGGTGCATGACATAACAATAAACAACCTCCTCATCTTCACTTGAGAATTGCTAGGTTCATCAACCTCTCTTCTCCTTATCTTTTTTGGCCTACCAGGTTGCTTGTGGTGCTTTGGTAGGAGAATAGGTGGCAGTCCAGTGTTAATACACAAGTCTTGTCCATTCATTGGATTGATCACGAATTGGTAAGATTGCTCACAAGTTGACTTCCTGTAACACTCGTGCACAAAATTAGTAGGTTCTATATTTTTTCTATACATAGCTGCAATAGCATGAGAGTATGGTATGCCAGTGAGATCCCATCTCCTACATGAACAAGTCTTGGCCTTTAAATCAACTACAAATTGATCACCATACATGCTTTTAATTTCAAATTTTAACTATCCAGCCCAATCAACTATACAAACCCTTGATTCATATTTGTTTTTCTCCAAAATCTTAAATGCATTTGGGCAAATATGACATGTCCACCTTTCCATGTACAATCTCCTAGCATTTAACCTTCTCATTAAGTATACTCTAATTTCCTCCAAAGTGTGATATGCTCCAGTGAACAGGAGGCTTGATAACCATCCAAGCATATGCTGTCTCATCCTCTTTCTTTAGCTCTTCCATTTTTGCATTAAACCTTGATTGAGTTGTCAACGTTGTTGCCTTCCAAATAATTTCTTTCAAGATTAAATCCTTGTGCTGTTTTTGAAATTGTTATATAAATGACGTAAGCAATGTCTGTGACTTGAATTTAATAATAATTTTTGAATTGTGGGGATTAAACCCTGTTAAATAAATACAAAAAAATTAATAAACTGGAAGCAAACTTAAATACAAACAAACAATTATTATAAATATAAAGTATAATACAATTACTATAAATATAAAATATAAGACTGATTATTACCTTTTGTTTATTAGTAATGAATGTCCAAGCATGTGTGTTCATAATAGCCAAATCCTTTATCAACAAATCAATGAACCAAGTCCAACTATCTTTGCACTCAGACTCAACAACATATGCTACAAGAAACATTTGATTGTTTCCATCAATCCCAACTGCAGATAAAAGTTGTTCAGAATGAGGCCCTTTGACATGACAACTATCTAATCCAATTATGGATCTACATCCTGCTTTAAAACCCTCCTTGCATGCATGTAAATAAATGTATATCCTTTGAAAAATTGGTTTTTACTTTTCATTTAACTCCACTTTTGTCACAGTCGTTGAACGAGGATTTTTATCTCTCAATTCTTGACAAGAATCCCATAACTTGGCATATTGCTCAATATGCGAACCCTCAATAATCTTCAAAGGCTTGGTTTTTGCTCTATATGCTTGACTGATTATAACATCACTATTTATATCTTGGTAAACATCACGCATGAAGGATTTCACAGGTATTTCAGGATTGGATCTAAATTTTTGTACATATTTATTAGCTAGCACCCTAGAATTCATATTACAATTCCTAAAAACTCTGTCACATTTATGCTCCTTGACATACGTCTTCACTTGCAATGTCTTCTCTTTACGATTCTTTAAAAAAGCATAAAGTAACTAAGGGCATCCCTCTACTGCACATTTCACCCTAACTTTGTCACTATTAAAAAAGCATAAAGTAACTAAGGGCATCCCTCTACTGCACATTTCACCCTAACTTTGTCACTATCATTCTTTATGAAATGAAAGTTATGTCCTTATTTAATTCCATACTCTCTCAAAACTTTCATGAACTCTTGCACTGTAGTAAATAGCATGCCTATACTAAATGTTGGATCTTGCATACCAATCTCTACTCTAAACTATTTATATTTAGGCCTTAAAGATCCATCTTCATCACTACTATCGAAATCACTTAAGTTTTCATAATATTCCTCATCACATACCTCTCTTTCATTCTCCACATCCTCATTAACATCAATATTTTCTTCAACCAAGCCTTTCTTTTTTTCTCTGTTGTTTTAAACTTCTTCAACTTCATCATTTTCCTCTTCACCTAACTCATTAACAAATGTTTCATACAAGTCATTATTATCTGTAACAGTGTACTCTTGATCTACGAAATCTACAGCCTTCCCCTCACCTTCAATTTTAGTTTCCTCATTCACTTCAGTTTCTACTGCATCATTATCCAATGAGTATATAGCATATCAAGCAAGTTATATATATATATATATATATATATATAGTTGTAGTCTAGCAAATTATAGAATGTAATGCACAATTATAAGATATATGACATAGGCAGCAACCATAACTTTGTCTCTCATCATATGCCAAACTCATTAGACCTCAAGCTCAAAAAGGATGTAGGCCAAGAGAAAACAATGAATTCCCAAAGTCCAACCACAGAAAAAGTTACAAAACAAGTTTAAGTCAAACTTAAGTCATTAGAATGTAAGACATATACAATTGCAGTACTGATGGACAACTTCAACATCATCCTAGGTGTGGAGTTCAATAGCTTGGTCAAACAATCCAAACCTGACTTCATATGGCAACATTTATGTTAGAAAAAAAATTCAACAAAAAGTAGATGGAGTAAGACCAACACTTCAAGCCAACAACAACATCCTTTACATTACCCAATAAAATTTATTTCTAACCATAATGCAAAATAGAACTTTCATTACAACAACCATCCATTCAAGAAATAACTTGAATATCCAATAAATGTCTTAGATGCCATATTTGGTAAATTAAGATACAATTGATTTTAAAAGAAACACTCAAATTCAGAAATAGTTTAAGCTCTTCCTTCAAATTCATCTTGCAATGAAAAAAAAGAAAGAAAGTAGCAATTTGAAAAATAAAACTATCAAGTGTACCCAAACTGATTTTCACCAAAAGTCATCCAAAAAATGAATAGGTATTTTTTATCAAGTTTGCCGATAAAAGGTTTTTACTTTTTAGAACTCTTAACTAGTATCACCACTGAAAATGCAAGTTAGCAAGACCTTCAAATATAATGTAGTAATCATAATTCATAAAACAGGAAATGATAAAGAATGCAGAGTTTTAAGATATGAAAGCACAAATATAACCAAGATACAAACTGTCATATATAACATTGTCCTTAGGTACTCTTATTAATATGTAGCTTGATAAATTATTCACATGCATAACTTAAACTTAAAACAAATGACAAGAATAGAGGCTCATTTTATAACAATCAATGCCAGCAATGTCAAGTCCAAGAGAAACAAAAAAGCCCTAAAAAAATCCTAACAAAACCCTTAAAAAAACTTATTCAGTAAAAATAATGAATCCCAAGTATTCTTAAACTCATAATCGAATTCACAAATAGAAAATATATATTTTTATAATCCCAACATGTTGATAACTATTAAAAAATAATTTTTTATACAATTTCCCACTAAAGTAGCCCTAATGCCCAAAATACTTCAATTCTATATTCAATTTCTGTACACCCAATTGAGTACATAAAATGTAAACTATTAAACACTCAAAACATGTAAACATTTACTTACCATACTCAGATAGGTCATCATCAACATCTCCGAGCTCCATTGTTTGAAGTGTTTTTTTAATACACTTTCAATAAGCAACCAGACCAACTCAAAATTATTATGTAGATACGAGAAAGAATTTCGTTGATTAAATTTTGACAATTAAAACAAGGGATTACTTTGTTTAAGCTGCAAAAAACAGAGAAAAAAAACGATCGCGCAAAAAAGGAAGAAACAAATGGGAAAAAGTAGGGACCAAAGTGAATGTGAGAGAGATAGAAAGACAAATTGTGTTTATTTCCATCGATTGCCATCAGTGTTGGTCACGCAAATTGCACGTGATTTTTCCCATCCATTAAAATAGACAGACATTATAAATTTGACTAAATTAAACAAAATTACATAGTTTAGGGTGCAAGGTAATGAAATTGAAAACTTAGGGGGTAATGTGTAAATGACGCTATAGTTTAGGGGGGTAAACTGTAATTTACCCAATAAAAATTAATTAGATTCAAATATTTTCTAAATAAAAATTAATTAATTATGAAAAGAAATATGACCCTTTCAAAAGAGATACAACTCCATCTTTTCAGTAATTTAAATTTATTAATTGCAAATAAACTATAAACCATTTTCACACAATCAAATATACTACAATAAATAACTTATTCAGGAAAAAAAGAAAAAAAGAAGACAAAATTAAAACCTGTAAGTGTAATAACTGCATTTTATCTCTGAAATTGTCAATTTCCGGACGTGTTTTATATTTAATTGCGGTTTCGCATTTTTCACTGTAATAAGTAGCTTTTAAATTCCTTGTGCAGTTTGTGAGAGCTGAAAGTACCTAAGGAGAAGTCAAGGGATTTTTTTCTGCCCATTTTTACCCTTGGTCAAAAATTGACTTTTGTTGACTTTCACTATTTATTATTTTATTAATATTTTTAAATAAATATCTTTTTATACTTTATTATATTAATATTTTAATGTGCCAATTGGGGATATTTTGCAATTAAAGGGCCGGCCACTTCCTTTTCAATTTGCCTTCTTCTTCATTAGTTTCAATTGTCATTTTCATTTTAGGGAGAGAAACATCAAATTCTAGAGAGAGAAAATATGAAATTCAAAGACTTTTTTAATGAAACTTTAGGGTTTTATACCGGCCATCAAGAGGAGTTCATTGGCATAGTTTGTGGTGATTTTCAAAGTTTGGAAGTGGTAATTTCTTGCTTGGAAGAGAGGTAGACAACTATTCATCTTTGATTTTTCTTATAAATGTGTAGTTTTATGTGATAAATTGATGAAATCATGTGTTGTTGAGATGTTGTGATGGTTATACATGCTTAATTTGATGTGTATTAAGTGTGAGACAAAACCCCCAATTGTTAAGGTTTAGGGTTTTGTGATTTTTTGTGAAATATGCATAATTAGTTGGATTAAAGTGTGTTTAATCGAAATTGATGATGGATTGATGCATAAACCCTTGTGAATTTGATGTATTGGTGTGAAATTGAGTTGATTTGGACATGTAGAGGGGTTGGCCGTGAGAGGGGTCCATTTGACAAAATTTTACATGTGAGGAACATTTTGATCTTTTCACATGTTAGAGGTATTCTGGGTATTTTTAAAAATTACCTGGGTAAATTGGTCATTTTGCATGTAAGGGACGCAAATTGAATTTTTAAAATTGGTCAAAGGCATTTTGGTCATTTTGGATGTGAGGACATAAATGGAATTTTTAAAAAGGTCAAGAGCATTTTAGTCATTTGACATGTGGAGGCATAAATGTAATTTTTGAATTTATTGAGGGTATTTTCGTCACTTTCCATATGAAGGGTAAAGTTGAAAATATTTGAAATTGGAGGGGTATTGTGGTCTTTATCAAATTCCAAGTTTATTTTATTATATATATTAAATTATATATTTGATTATTAATTTATATATATTTTCAATTACCTTATTTGTAATTGATTTAAATTATTTATTTATACACTTATTTGTATAGTTATAAATATAGTTATATTTTAGAAAATACATGTATTTTATGTATGTATTTGTTAAATATGCATAAGTGTATTTTGTATAAATGCATGTGTATAAATATTATCTATGTATTAAAATAAGCATTAATTTATTATTTATACTTATAAGTTCTTTCATACATGGATGTATGTGTATATAAGTATGTATATGTATAAGTTATATTTGTGTGCATGTATATGCATATAAAATATGTGTATACATATATAGGTGTATATATATGTATTTGTGTATATGAATGTGAACTTATATATGTGTATTTTTATATATGTGTCTATATATATATGCATGCATTAGGGTGTGTATATATATGTATAGGTGTGTGTGTATATATATAGGTGTGTATAGATTTATGATTGTGCATATGTATATGTGTACGAAATATATATGTGCATATATGGATATGAATATATATATTTGTATTTATATATGTGTATGTGAATATTTATTTATATGTATTTATATATGTGTGTATAGGGTAATTATATATGTATTTATAATTATGTTTATAAATATGTATATGAATGGATATATATGTATATATGTACTGAGGTGATTGTATATATGTATCTGTTGGAAAGTCATTATGTACTATTATGTAACCGAGGGTAGGATGGTAATTAGCCATTTACCTATTGAGCGGAATTTTGGTAATTTTTCATGTACTCAAGGGTTATCTTAGTAATTGTTGAGGTGGTTAATGACATCTTGATAGTTACATCAGGGTGTTTGACGATATGAAATCGTTGGTTTGAGTAAGGACATTTTGATAATTACTGCTGTCGAATAGGATGGTCTAGTAATTTTGCATGTATTTGCGTTGCTTGATTGTACTTATGCATTGTGGCATGAGCATTCATTTGCATAGAACAATTCAAAAGGTTTTGTTATTTTATGCGAAATGATAGATTTTTTCCTGAAGGTTTACGTTTTTAAAAGTGGTTGCACTAGCGTGAGTGTATAGTTTTAAACCCTGTTTTTAATAGTTCTATGAGTCACTGACCACCAATGTGGGTGGGTCGCTCCGGAACGGTCTTTCATTCGTATACCACTAGAGGTGTGGGGTTTCGTGCACGAAACGCGAAAAGAGAATGATCTATTCGATTGTAAAATAAAAGGGAAAAATGATGGTTTTATGTGTATGGTAATATACTACATAACATGGCATAGACATATGCATTTGGTTACCTAATGAGTGATTTATCACTCACTGTTGTCTGCTATCATGTGTGATAAGTAAATCCGAGACTCAGCAGTAGGGGCTTGGTAGCGGCGTGAGACCTGCGGAGGCACAACATTGCATATTGTTCTTCCACCATTTTCTTTTTATATATTTTGGGCAAGGATACTCTGTGTTTAATTAAATACTTTTTCTTTATGGTGTGGGTGTGTATACTTTTTTTATTTTAAAGTGTTACTGTTTATGATGTGGTTTGTAAAACGGTCTCAAAGAGTAAATAAAGGTTTTAATATTATTGTGGTATTGTCTAGAATAGTTTTTAAATTAATTTTAGTGCGTTTTAAAAAGGAAAAAGAAAAAAAAATTACATAGTAACTACACCTTGCTCGGGAATGTATGTCTGGGTAAGGGGGTGTTACAATAAGTACGTAACAGAGTAGATTAGTTAGATTTGAACCTTGGTTAATTATATTCTTAAGAAAGTTAGTATAACTATGGATATTGTTAGTGTGGGAAGGGCTAAGTTAATGATAGTTGTTTATATGATATTGCTTGTAGTATAAGAAAATTATGATATTGATTTTCCTCCATTTCCTTTAGTTGATGGTAAGATTATAATTAAAGCTCCAAACATCATGTTGTTCCAAGAGTTTTATCTGTGCATGGGAAAAGCTATAAAATTGTGGGGTACTAAATCAAAAGATGATCCGAATAGTATTTTTGTAGTAAATATGTGTTTGGAGTCGTGAAGGTAGAAAATGCATTACAACTTACCTAGACTACTATATGTCTAAGTGCATCCTTAGCTGTACAAAATACACAATGAGCAAAGATCATCGATTAGGTATAAAAATCTTAACCCTACAAACTTTTGATTTCTTTATATATATATTTATATGTTCAAAAAATACATATATAATACATGTGTAGCACATACATATGCATAAAAAAAATTGTACTAATTTTTGTGTAGATATAATTGCAAGAAGAAAAAGTTTTATACTATTTGTGCAACATAATTCTAATTTTGTTTTGGTGGATCAAGAGCAAATCAATGTTTTTTTTTTGTTTTTTTTAATAAAATTAATTTAAGAACATTCTTGTAATTGATTATTAGTTTTTTATGGATTGGACCAGAACCGAATCAAGCGAACAAGTATATGGAAACCTACGGGGAATGAGGAGTGTGAGAAGAATTATTAGTATTAATTTGTATTTCATATATATAGTGCCTTTACATTTCATGCACATTTCTTTATTGACTCATATATTAGTTAATTTCATCATCTCATTAAGTTTGGTTACGAAAACTTGTTCACTCATCCTCATCACCACCAATAATTGATTAATCAAAGTTTGTGGATGATTTTGAATTAGTGATAATCGAAATGGATTCCTATAAACCATGCATTTGAATTTTCTCCCTATTTATGGGAAAAGCCAAGCATGCATATATGAATATGAAAAATAACTAGAAATTTAGAACAAAAAAAAAAAAAAATTGGTTAGGAGGCCTGTGAAGTTTTACACAGGAAAAAAAAAGAAAAAAAAAAAGAGAGAGAAACAAGAATAGTGAGCCTTTCTTTAACATTAATATTATCAATGTATATAAACATCAACTATTATAATTACTTGAAATTAAGATCTTTCAGACAAACTATCAACTCGTAATATTTTGTTAAACTACACTAACTTTCAACAAAGTTAATCAACCACTATTTATCAAAAAGTATTTCTACCATAGTTTCTCATTCCTAATTGAGATTAACAAGCAGGGAAGCAGGGTCTGAGATTTTGAGAGCCTTGGACCAACTTCAAATATGAGGCTGCTATAAATATATATGTTTTGAAATAATAAAAATAATAAAAAGTAATTTTTATTGAAATAAAAATATTGAAAATTACAAAAATAATAATTCAAAATTTTCAAAAATCTAAATTAAATTTACTCTTCTAACATTTTTTGATATAAAAAAAAATCTACAATTAAGCTATTATAATCAATCTACTTTAATTTTATTTTTAATAGATATCATGAAGCCTTTATTTTTAGTTAGTTAGTTAGTTTATTTATTTATTTTTTTCTTTCCTTTAATTTTAGATTATGAAATTTGTAAAGCAATTGGCTTCTCGTGTAATGGGACAAATACAGCACTATGCATAGAAAAATAAATTAAGAATGTAGAAGATCTTGCATAAAAAAAGGTTAATATATTGGGTAAATATCATTAACCTCCTCCGAGGTTTACCATAAATACAGATAGACCCCAATAATATTGATTTTTGCTTATGACTTCCCCTACTATAAGTTGACAAACTTAAAAAGTTAATAGTTAAAGGATAATTCTGTCATTGCATCTTAAACTTTTTATTAAACAAAAAAATAAAGAAAATTCAGAAACCTTAAAAAAAAAAAAAACTCTCTTTCTCATCCTTTCTCTCTCTTCCTCCTATTTCCCGATGCACCCACTCCAGCCCCAAACCCTTCTATCTTTCTCACCTTTTTTTTTTCCCTCTCTTTCTCCTCTTCTCTAATAACAGATCATTATGGCAGCATAGCTCGATGACCATGACAGAATGAGTAAAGGGTACACATATTTGGTGTTGATTTTCATGTGTGCATATATACGGCTAAGTTTGAGTGGTCGTGGAGGCCACTAGGTTGATTAGTTCTGAATGAGATTTTTCCGTTGGAGATTCAATCGGCTGGACAGAGTATTGCACTGGGATTTTCTTCTTCTTTAGAGGGTGGGTTATGGTGATGACTGTGTTTGTGTATTTTTTGTTGCTGGAGACTACCAATGTGCCGATTGAGCAAGTGAGGAGCTTCACCACTTGCAATATACGAATCTAGTAGCCTCCTCCACTTTTTTCTTTTTTGTTGTCTTATTCATCTTTCTCCTCAAATTTGAAATATGCCTCACGTTTAAACAAACCGTTTTACTAATAAAAACAAATGAAATGCACCCCTCGGTCAAATGGTTGAGGGGTGCCTTCCATTGTATAGAGGGAATGCACCCTCGGCAGTTTGGCCGAGGCCCATAGCATATTTGTCGAGGGTGCCTTCCATTGTGTAGAGGGAAGACACCCTTGACCAAATAGTTGAGACCCTTAACAATTTGGTTGAGGGTACCTTCCATTGTGTAGAAGGAAGGCACTCTTGACCAAACTGCTGAGTTACAGTATAATTGGACTATGTGTATTTTAAAAATTTAAATTAATCATTAACTTATATATTTTTTATTGCCATATGTCATTTTTTAATTAGTCCACGTATATATTTATTTTGGATATTTCCTTAGTTATTCAAAGGTGTATAAGTCATTTTACACAATTACAGTTGCATGTAAGTGCAAAATAGATATTTCATTAGTCAACCAAGTCAAACCGTTAACTTTAACACTGTCAGGGGTGGTATCTACATAATTTTAATATTGCTGGTGCGGACTATATTAACCCTAAACATTAGGGGTAGTTTCTTAAACTATCCCTTATATATTTATCACTCCTACACTTTAGGAGAGTGTCAATGCAATTTTTACACTTTTAATTCAAATAATATCATCTATAAATTTTAAGGGTATGTCAATATAGTTCCTACATTTTTTATTTAAATAAACTTACTCTATTTTATTGAATGTGTCAAATAGGTCATTCTATTAAATTTTCCTCTTAAAAATTTTAGGTTGATTGAATGATTTTTAAAATATATATGCAATATTAATTATTTCATCAACTAAATATTTTATAGATCTTGACATGATATAGTCTATCAATTTTGATAAAGAAAATTAATTGAAGGACCTATTTTTTTTTATTAAAATATAAATATTTTATTATTCAGAAATTTGAATATCAGAAAGTAAGATATTAGCTAGTGCTAACTGGTTGGAAGAACTCCATTCAAGTGGTAAAAAATCATCCATAGTCCTTTTAGTGATCTAGTGTGCTGTCCTATTCAAGGAGTAAGGAACTAAATTAAATGAATATGAAACAAATTTTTGAGAAAGAATCTTAATATTTTTTATTATAACAATGATTTTCCAGGTGCTATTAGCATCTTCTCCAACAATTCCTTGATAAAGATTTGCACAATCAGTTTCTACATGTATATTATCAAAGCCCATTCGTCGTGCCGTAAGTAGAGCATGAAAGACTGCTTGTCCTTCAATTGCTAAAACATCATCGCCACACAACCTTATATTCTTATGACACATAACTTGCCCTTACCAATCCCGAGTTGCAATCGCTATAGCTCCTCTGCATGAATGTGTTTGAAAGGCTGCATCACAGTTCAATTTGATAGTGACTGAGAGGGAGAAGACAAAACTGAGAGGGAACCAATGTTAAGATGTGTATGAGAAACACCTTTAAAGATATTAACTTGGACATCATGGCATTGGAACTCATAAGCTGCCTCTTATGACAATCGTATGGTAGAAAGAAGTTCTAAGGACTTGTGCTCATGCACCGCCTTATTTCTACCCTTCCAAATGTACCAATAGATATAACATAATGTTAGAATTCTATTTTCACCCTCAATCCTGTCCCTGAGCAGCTCCAAAAATAGGTCATGAAACCATTTAATATTACAATGAGTTGCATTAGGTGGTCATAATCCCAATGAGCTCCTAAACTAGACACAATTAGTTTATTCACACCCAAAAAGCATACGATTAGTAGTTTCTTCCATAGATTGACATATAGGATAAAGAAGATTCTGTGAGATGCATCTTTAAACCAGGTTGAAGAAAGTTGGCAAACAATCACAAAAACCTTAAGATAAAATAACAAATTTTCCTTGTCACTTTCATTCTCCAAATTTGTTTCCATAATTTAGTTGATGACCAATGAGAAGAAGAGGCTAATGTTGTTTGAGTTTCAATAAGATGATTATAGTAAAACTTCATAGTAAAATTCTCATCCCTTGAAAGAGGCCATATAAGACAATCATTAACACCAAATGAGATATGGGAATAGTCTGAATTTGCTTACATAACTACGAAAGAAAAATACGACTGAGTATATTGCTATTCCACCCTAAACCGTTTGTGAGAAAGAAATCCTTGACCTTTGTGATATCAAGGGTCATGAACTCTTGCCATGCAATTCCCTTTAGATTCCAAGAGTCTGTCCAAGGGTTAATGAGTTCCCCATTCTTGATTCTCCCAGTAGCTAAATTAAAAAAATATCCCTCCCATGTAACACAGCTTTCCAAGTCATGGAGGCAGACGACTTTTGTTGCACTTGAAAAAAGTTGTTGGTTGAACAGTAGATACTAGAAAATAAGCGGATCCATAAGTCATTGGGGTGTTTATAAAATCTCCATGCTTGTTTAGCTAACAATGCCCTAATTAAATAGTTCAAGGTCCCTCATACCTAAACCACCAGCATATTTCGGGCGAGATAGCTCTTCCTTACGAACCTAATGAACTCCTCGGGTGTTTGAGTTGTTATTCCACCAAAACCAAACTAATGTTGCAGTTATCTCATTACACATACTCTTTGGAAGTCGAATAAGAGACATAGTATAGGTGGGTATGGATAATGCAACAGCTTTAAGAAGAACCTCTTTCCCTGCACAACTTACTTATAGAAGAATTCATTTTAAAATTTTATTTTATTATTTATAAATATATATTTTTGGACCCTCATCATAATCATAAGGGTCCATAAGTGATCACTTATCTTATTTATGGTCAGAGCTAGTAAGTCTTTAATTTTATAATTGAAATTATCAACCCTTTTATAGCATGTTTGGTATGCCGAATTGGACTATATTTAGTCCTAGTCAAGTGTTTGGTGAATAAAATTTTTCAAAATTTTATGCAGTGAGAAATTCATATTACTATTCTAACACATCCAAAATCAGGTTCAGATATAACATATGTTGAATGGTTTTAGATTTTATATTTTGAGTTATTTCTAAGTTAGATAAGATATACCCATACGTTGAAACTATGAATGGAAAGGAATAAAACCCAACAAATGGCACTATGGAAAACAAACATCATCATGAGTCATTTATTAAAAAAATAAAAAAAGCTAATAGAAAAATTAAATTTTATTTTTATATAAATATTAAATTATATTTTAGAGGTATATATATATAAATAATTAAAGTAATAATGTAGTTAAATGTGAACGCCAAACACATAATAACTAATTTAGTATTTAGTTTAGAATTGCGTCAAACGCTAGACAACATTAATATTTGTCTATTAGAACAGTTCAATTTTAAATTATTGTTCAATTCAATCTCACGCATCAACCACGCCATAATTGGTCATGGTAGATATGCCACCTAAAAATATTTAGTAACTTTCAAAACCTTTATTAGCTTTCAAAAAATTAATAAATAGCTTTATATGATTAAAATTTTACATTTTTTTTTCTCAAAATTACAAAATAAATAAATTATATGAATATGAAGTATATATTTTTCTTCTATATATTTCTGTCCTTTATTCTATGGATAACAGAGAATTTCAAAATTTTTTTCACAATCTTTTTAATTTTATTTATTCAATGGTTTACTTTCAATTCGATTCTCTCCCTCACTAACACATAAATTTAATATTAACATAATAATTAAAATCAATACTCGCAACAAATTGTGAAGCGGAAATAAAAAGCATAAGAAAATATTCCATTTAAAAACTTTAGGAAAAGACTCAAAGAGTACAAACTATTTGAAGCTATAACTTAAATAATACAAAATTGTTAATTTTAAAATCATATATATACAGAGAGAATTTTGTTTACTATTAAAACTTAAGAAAATATAAAACAAAGAAAAAAAATTATTTTGGCATTTGCCTAAATATAATTTTCTTATATTTTATTTAATAAGGAATTTTGGTTTTTTTTTATCTTACTTTAATGTCACGGTAGAGGCTATGAGCAGGGGAGAACTATGTAATTTTATTTTTTTATATTTATACTTATTTTTTTTTATATGGGCCCAGAAATAGAAAATTAGTAAAAATATCAAAGTAACTCATTAAAAGAAGACAAAAAAAAAAATCATATTTGTATAGTGTTTTCCCGAAAAGAGAAAACAAAGTAGTTGACCCAAAAAAAAAAAGTGAATGTGCAAAGGTATAAAGAAGTGTATAAAATGGCTAATAAGGTTTGAAGAAAAGTTAAAGTAGGTTGGCAGGCAGTATAATTTTCTATCATTCTTTATTAAAAAAAAATTTTTGGTGCCATAGCAAGACCTAATATGTATTAATGAAAAGAAATC
Source organism: Rhamnella rubrinervis (assembly GCA_007844105.2). NCBI lineage: Eukaryota > Viridiplantae > Streptophyta > Magnoliopsida > Rosales > Rhamnaceae > Rhamnella > Rhamnella rubrinervis. The sequence continues at coordinate 4,738,368 of CM017583.2, read as the reverse complement.
ATATTTTTACAGAATTAAAATTTTAACTCGAATTTACTTTTATACCCTTTGAATACATTTAATTGATAATTAAATTTTTTAGCGCAGTCAAACTACTCATACCGCCATAAATACCAACACAAAGGGCTCATCATCTCCTTTCTCTTCTTCTTAGCCGATCCACCTTTCTTTTCCCCATCGCCGTCACCATCCTGTTCTCCTCCTCTTCTTCCTCTTTTTCTTCTTCTTGTTCTTTTTTGTTGACATCGCTGTCGAAATATAATTTAATTTTAGGCAAAATAATATATTTTTTTAGATTAATAAATCCATCCAGAAAAATATGAAAAAGTATATAAATTAAAGCTTATTATCTTAGCTTTCTAACCATATATTATATGCCTCAAGCCGAGTTTGGAAAAATCTTCAAATTTAATTTTTTCCAATAGTGTGCAAAAGTGCAGGGGGAATGGTCAGCACTGTTGGTGGCTACCATAAGGGAGTTGGTGGCCCACCGATGAGGGAAAATCAATCCAAAAAATTTTACAAAAATATTAAAATTAAAACTTATCTTCTTAGCTTTCCAAATATATATCATATGCCTCAATCTGAGTTGGAAAAGGTCTTTAAATTTAATTTTTTTCAACCACCATAGGGGTGTTGGTGGGCCATCGATGAGGGTAAATCAACTCAGAAAAATTTTAAAAAATATTCAAATTAAAGTTTATTCTCTTAACTTTTCAACCATATATGTCTCAATTTGAGTTCGGAAAGATTTTCAAATTTAATTTTTTCCAATAGCGCACATAAGTGCAAGGGGTCAGCACAGTCATGTCCACCATAGGGGCATCGGTGGGCCATCGATGGGGGAAAATCAACCCAAAAAATTTTAAAACAATATTCAAATTAAATATTATCCTCTTACCTTTCAAATGATATATCATATGCCTCAATTTGAGTTCAAAAAGGTCTTCAAATTTAATTTTTCCCAACAACGTGTAAAAGTGCAAGGGGGCAGCATCGTCGTGGTCACCATAGGGGCGTTGGTGGGCCACTAATAGGGTAAATCAACCCAAAACATTCTAAAATAATATTCAAATTAAATTTTATCCTCTTATCTTTTCAACCATATATCATATGCCTCAATCCGAGTTCGAAAAGGTCTTCAAATTTAATTTTTTCCAATAGCGCGCAAAAGTGCAGAGGGTGGGCAGCATCATCGTTAGGCCACCGATGAGGGTAAATAAACCCATAAAATTTTACAAAAATATTCAAATTAAATCTTATTCTCTTAACTTTCCAACCATTTATCATATGTCTCAATCTGAGTTCGGAAAGGTCTTTAAATTTAATTTTTTTCAACAGCGCACACAAGTGTAAGGGGGCAGCACCTTCGGTGGCCACCATAGGGCGTCGATGGGACACCGATGTGGGCAAATTGACCCAAAAAGTTCTATTTTTTTTTCAAATTAAAGTTTATCCTCTTAACTTTCCAACTATATGACATATGCCTCAATCTGAGTTCGAAAAGATTTTCAAATTTAATTTTTAAAAAAACTCTATAATTTTTATCGTACACTGTTTACATCTCACAATCATGATCGCGAAATTTTTTAGCGAATTGATTTTTTATAGTTTACTTCTTTTTTTATAAAAAAAAATCATATTAATTCCAAAATCATTAAGAATCAACAACCCAATAAAGAATAGATAAAAAAAACTCTAAAATTATTGTGTATTGGTTATACATGCATTTAATTTGGAAGGAGGGTAGGAGAGATATATACATTTAATTTGAAAAGAAAATAGGAGGGGTAGTATGGTAAAATTATAAAAAAAATTAGCTAAAATTTTAATTTTTACAAAATATGACTAAAAATTATTAAAGGACCCTGCCACTGATTATGATAAAAAAAAAAAAAAACTCTTAAAAGAAAGAAGTCAATTTCAATTTAAGGACTTCTCGATTAAAAGAAAGTGTAGAGCTTGTAAAAATCTACTGACAACTATATATATATATATATATAATCTCTCAAAACATTAGCTTTTGGTCTTCATCAATAGAACTACATTCTGTATACTGTTTCAGTCCAGTATTTTCGACAGCTTAAATTGCAATTTCACCAGCCGGCCTCAAGGAGTTTGATTGTGATTTGGCAACGCGGTGGAATGCCAGCTTTTGAGGGGACTTTAAGGGAGGGTTTTCTTTTCAGAAAATATTTTATAATATTAAATTTAAAAATTTTAAATGTATAGTAAATGTCGTGTCTTTTTTTTTTTTTCGAACTCAGTCCCATTAAAATATATAATTAAAAAACATAAAAAATACATATTTATCACAATTTATAAAGCCCTAATTCTCTATATTTTTTTTTTCTTTGTATAACTTTTTATCATTAATAAATATTCATTCCTCCTAAAAAACAAATAGATATTTTTGACTAATATTTTCTCTTCACTTCATATGGATGTATTGGAAGAGATAATTATATTTTAACATTCTAAAATTAATATTATGTGGCTTCTAAAGCATTTGTCTATGTTAATTCATTTTTTAGGTCTTTAAAATTTTATTTTAACCTGTTGTAGAGTGTTATAAATGGTGACAAATATTCATTTTGTATATTTTTTAATTATGCATTTTAATAAAATTGAGTTGAAAATGATTAAAAAAAATATTTTTGTTATGCGTTTTGAAATCTTAAATTTTAAAATATCTAATATATATATATATATTATATTTTATATCATAATATTTATCATACCATTTTGAAATGTATTTGATATCTCTGACGTCCCTGTCATCTTCTCACGTCAAATTGGAGGGGCCTGCCAATGTGGAAAACACTTAGCGACTTAATGAACCTATAGGTACTTTTGTAAGAAGCTGGCCTTTGAGGAATTTTAGAATGACCGACTTAGAAAATTCTCCTTTAAAACTTAACTAAATTCCAAAATTTATTTTTTTAATAAATAAAAAAAAATTATTTTAATGGGAGTCATTAATTTAGAAATTATGCCTATATCTCTATCAATTTCTCCTCATCTATACGGTTGCATGTTGGATGCAGGTGATTAATAAGATTTATCAACAATTAAATTTACAATTTTATACCCGTAAAGTGTAATGATATCGACCACACCAAAATTAATTTGATGATTCATGAAATTAACATATGACCGTAACAGAGAGATTATTTAATTAAATAAATTAATGTCCTTCAAAATTGATTTGATCAATAACTTATTAAATTACCACACGACCCTAGTAAATCGAGAGGGATTTTTTTAATAGAATAAATAAATAAATACGCAGAGCCATACACTTTATCAAAAGGCCACTAAAGTTAGTTACCATTTCATAATTGTGTTATTAATTTATGCAAGATAAAATATTCAGTAAATTAAAGTAGTCTATAACTTGCCAAATGTGCACATTTCAAAACAGTAATGTTATAAAGAGAGAAGAGAGAGGAGAGAGAGAATTACATGGATATTAATATTAGTGTGATAAATTTTATGAGTGAAATTAAGTTGACAATAACATTATTATTGCTAATTATTTTACTACAAGCCTCCTCTGTTGTATGTTTCATCATCTAAATTTTCAAAACCGACTATTAGCATTCCAGACCCCTTTAAAGACGTCAAATTTTATTTGTGCGTTGCAAAACACATAACACAACGCCGTGATTAACACAACGCCGTAAATTGAGAGACAATGAGTCTGTCTTAAGGTATATCTGCCAAACATTTATGATTGACCAAGGTACTACCCCTCAAAGACACACCAAGGCACACACAAGGATTTACATTCCTTCAGGCCTGAATGTTTGAGAAACCCACCTCAAGGTAGGAGGATTAGGATCTTTAGAGTTCTAATATTTTTTATTGCATAGAATCCTCAGAGAAGTAAGTGCAGAACATACTTACATGCATAGATATAAAGTTTAACTTAAAGAGTTAGGTTTCGAGAAGAAGGCAGAAGTTAGAAGAACATTTTTAGGAAAATATTATTCATTTCAAACTTCAAACAATGCTTAAGATACAAATTGAAAACTCCTTCCTTTTATAGACTAAGAGAGGAGAAACAGACAAATCAGAAATCTACTTTTAAAAAGTAAAGGTCTCGTTACAAACATACGAAAATTTAATTATTACAAGAGTCCAAACAACTTTATTATATGTCACACCACACTTTTACTTTTTTTCTTTATGTCACACCACATTTTTACTTTTACTTTATATCACACTACACTTTTATTTTTACTTTATGTCACTCTACACTTTTATTCCAAATAAGAGGATCACCGACTATTCTGGTATGGAGACAGGTTGAAATTCCTATAGTCTAAATCATCAAAGTCAATATTAAACCCGTAGAAGGCACGATACCAAGGCTGAGAAGGTAAGTTTCTGTGTGAATCTTGGGAATCCTGTTGATGATGGTCACATTGCTCCATTGGATCGTATCTATCCATATCACTAGTCTAGAGAGGAAGAATAATTAATGTGGATGGATTGTCATCTTGTGAAAGTGGGACAATAGGAGTATCATGGGACATATGTTCATGAGCTGGAGTAGTGGGCTGTAGATTAGGTGGTCGAGTGATCTAAGGAAAAAGGACTTCAGTAGGCAAGAACCTCTCAATTGTGGTTTTGTTGATCTGATTCAGCAGAGTGCATACTGAAGGGTTATTTACAGGATCATTAATCCTTTTGAGATATTGTTTTATAACAGATAAGCATTGTACGGTAGGATCACCAAGAGTTGTGTCCTATTCATACAAACTGCTTTATGGTGAAAAGACTCCACTGAATTTTTGAAAGTAGGGACGAGTGAAAATAAAATGACCATAAGTATCATATTAGTTACTGGGGCCTGCTTTATTCATCATTGTCCGTAACCTCATATGTCATCATGGACGAGACTGAAACCATGTGAGAAAAGTCCATAATGTAGAGCCCTCAAATGTGTCATGTTCAAGATAAACATGAATTTGAGAAATATTAAAGGAAATACATGTTTTATATAAAACAAAAAAACACCAGAAAAACTAGAGGTCTATAGCATTAATATGTTGAGGAGAGATTAGGAATACTCTTAATGAAATGGAATAAGGATCAAACATGCTACTAGGATTAGCAAAAAGATTTTCTCATTCAAAATGTCCAGCCAAATAATAGAAGAGATGAGTTTTTGCAAACTTCTTGATATCAAGAAGATGAGAAGGAGGATTCAGACTCGGAGGGAAAGAACTAGATTTTGGATGAGTGATAGAGTTATGGGAAACTCTATAAGAATGAGTAGTGCTAGCAGAACTGAGCATCAGAACCAGAGGATAAGATCCAGCATGTGTGATTTGCTGTATAACTTGAGGACGTGAGAGCATATTAGCAATAATAGTCTTTTCCTTTAATGTGCTTAACCTGAAAGTCATATTTAGAGAACCAGGATTTTTATCTTAATAACTGAGCATTAGGTAATAATTTTCCTTTAAAATCTAATGCTCTTGGGAATGAGGAGTTATTCATATGGATTATGAATTTGAGAGCAATGATGTGAAACTCAAATTTCTTAATGCCTTGTTTGACTGCAAGAATTTCCTTGAATGAAATATGATAATACTATTCAGTAGGAGAGAATTGTCCACTAGCATGACCACAGTAGTGTTTAGTGTCATATTTGTCTTGTTCAATCGAGATAGCTGCCCAATAAAGGTCACTAACATATGTCTGGAGAATTCGGATCCCATTAGAAGGAATCTTTAAAGCAGTTTGATGATGTGCTAACGTTTTTAATTGGAGGACAGCTGTAGTGTGTTGATCTATCCAAATGTGGAGACCTTTTTTCTTTAATAAAGTTGACACTTAGGTAGTGTATTCTAAAGCCCAAGGAAGAAAATCATAGATGAAGTTGATTGTGCCAAGAAACTATTGAATTTGCTTTTGAGTCATGTCCATATCTGGGAACTTTAATAATTCTGCTGTTAAGTGTGGGCCAGGAGTGTATTTACCCTAGAAGAAATGCAAGCCAATAATGTTAATGTCAAATCTGATCAAGTGACTTTTCTATTCAGAAAGCATGATGCCATAATTGTTTGTAATCTTTAGGAATCTTGATAAAAGATCTGCACAACTTTGTTCATCTTTTGAGAAGAGAAGAATGTTATCAATGTAGATAAGCGCAGAGTGGAGAATCGGCTCAAATATTTTGGTCATAATCTTCTAAATTAAAGAAAGGACAACTTTAAGACCAAAGGGTATGGCAGTCCATTGATATTGAACATTTAGAATATAGAACGCCTTTTTGTAGTGATCTTCAGGATGGATTCAATATGCCAAAAACCTGCTTTTAAATCAAATTTAGAGAACACATGAGGATCATGCAAGTGAGAAAACAGTATACTGGTTCGGGGTAATGGAAACTTATCATCTCTGAGGAAGATATTAAGAGGTTTATAATCAATGACCAACCATTTCTTTCCCCTTAATTGTTCAGATATTATTTCCACATAAAGAGCCTGGTAAACCTATTCGAATGTAGTGGGCTCAATTAGTCTTTGTTTAAGAAGTTGTGCATATTTTTCACGGGCCAGGGCTAGATCTAAGGGACTCATTCCTGGATGAGTAGCTTTAACAGAATTGATGTCCTCATTCAGCTTGAAAGGTACCCAAATAAAGAAATCTAAATTTTTTCATAATAGATTTCCACATTCAAATAGAGAATAATTGTCATCACAGAGACAAAGACACTACTGACGAAGATCTTCAAACTGGACGGGATTGTATCTTTGAGAGAATAGATTTTTGGAGTATCAGTATAAGGCTTATAAGATCCTTTATACCAAATACAATGAGGAAGTATTCTCAGGAACTGAGCTTGATAGTAAACATCCATGTCAATGAGAATATCCTTATTAGGCAGTTGACTTCCTAAGACATGCATCCAAATAACATAGGAAAAAAATTTAATTCAATGGGCCTCCTTGTGATGAACTGTGTCTCAAATATCTCATTGTCTGCAGCTTTGAAGCGCTTTATATGTGGTTTCCACATGTCTAGTGGTAAGATTTTAGGATTGATCATAGTCCTATGGGCTTTTGTATCCATATATGCAATAACTTGTATAGGTAAAGTATATTTTAGAAACCAATAGCTACATGGGAGATGAAATATTGTTGATCTATAGAGAGGGTAGGGGTGAGACGACATCTATCTTGAGAACAAAGGAATTGTTAGAATTGAAATTGTCATTGTAAGAAGTTCTAATGGCAAGAACTGTTTGGTCATCTTCCTAACTTTGTTTTGAATATAAGGATTCCAGGTCTCCAGTATCATCATCTAAGGAAACCATTTGGAATAGTTGTAGGAGTTTGATAGCCAATCTATCAGGATAGTTTTTGGAATAATGTCATTTCTTTCCACAACTGAAGCATTGAGCATCTTGAGGCTTTCCCTTTTTTAATATCTTTTTGAAGAAATGAGTATACTTCTTTTTCTTTTTAAGCTTTTTTACTTTCCATAGATCAAACAAACTAAGCTTTTGATGGTGTGAGCCTTTCTTTGTTCTACATTGGCAAACAAAATCTTTGCATTTGATTTTGAAATGAGGTTGTCGACAGCCAACCTTGAGTTTATTCTGCTTATCAAAGAAATCTTTGAATAAAGATTGTTGCTCACAAAGCTTATTAGTAGCAGCAAGAGCCATTTGATGGAGTTGACCAATAGTCAATTCTTTAAGGTCTTTCTTTGAGGTTGCAATGGATCGTTGAATCTCATTCTGTAATTCATTAGGAAGAGAAGTAACATAGACTTGCTTGATGTTTGGTTCATCAATCCCATTCAATTGGTAATATAAACATCTTCTCATAATGATGATTTAGATCTTTCTTTAACAAAGAACAACATTTCTTGTTAAAGAATTATTTTCTGATATGAGGAAAATGAGTATAGTCTCCAATGATTTCAACATAGATAGCTCCCAACATGGTTGTAGGAGATGGGGCACAAATAAGCTATAACTGCCTGTATTATCCAAAAAACTAAAACCAATCTTGCAAGGATCCAGTAAACCTTAAAGAGAATTCTTTGAGAATTACTTTAAGTGAAAGGGTCGGATTAACTAATTGATTACCAATCCAAGCACTGAATTCATGAATCTTAGAACGTCACCCAGAGGATGGTAAAGACTCAAACCAAAACCATAGATTATTAGTGTTGCCTTTCATAAAAGGATGTGCTAGCAGTGCTGGAGTAATGTAAGTAGTCTAACTTAGGTTCTTCAACCATAGGTTCTATGGATAACCCAAACACTAATCATCTTTCACGAACTTGTCTTCTACCATTCGAGTACATAAAGGATTGCAAACTTCTGAAATGAATGATGCATTTTGGCGCCAACAACCTGTTGATTGCGTACCAGTTTTTAGCCAATGTAAGTTGCAATTTCATATTTCCAAATTACATTTAGGGTTTATTGAGGTATACATGGTTATTGATTGAGATTTTATTGGTTCAATATCAATAGTTGAAGAGGGGAAATTAGCAGCTCTCACCAATAAGGGTGTCAAAGCTAAGGATAGAAGAGTGGTCGTTCAATTTGAGGTTTGGGTATGCAATTTCTTCTTTTATTTCTCTATAATTTCTGTACCTAGTTTGTCTTCGATACATGCACTCCATTTTCAAAGCTTGCATGATGGATTTTTAGCTAATTTCTACTATATTTTGTGTATTTGTGGGCTTTTGTGTATTTGGGTGCAAGATTTAGATTTTTAATACAAGTCATGTATTTATATGTTCTTTTGTAAGTGTGTACTAGTTGTGTTTTTGTTTCAAACCATCCTTACTTTTTTGCAGTCATGACTTCTTAATGAATGGAAGGAATTATATACTTTACAGTCAAATTATACATATTCATTTGAATTAAACATTCTCATTCATTTCTGATAGTTGTGATAAAATTATGCTGATAAGTCCCAATTAGAGTTAGTAAAACAACGAATATGACAGAATGATATCTTCTAAGGGTGGAGACAACCACATATTTTTTTATTAATAATTCTCTGCCTTATACAATTAACTAAAGTGAACTTAAATAAAAGAGCACCTAACAACCTTTCCTAAAGACTTGCCCCATTAACACCTTTTAAGAAAATAACATATAAAACTTATCTTAACAAACCCAACATCTACAAGACTTATTCAACAAAACTAAACACTGCACCTCACAAACCCAATAACCAAAGTCAACCTCTGGATCAACTAACATACACCACCAACATGCATGCAAAGTGACACGTCAACCTCAAGACCAACTACCATACACCAGCAACACGCATGCACTCATGCAAGGTAACACGTCTATTAGCTTACTAATTACTGAAGATACTTAGGATTCTTTATAGGCGCCCTCAATGATCTACGTAACTTATCATTACCCCTCCCTTGAAGAGGGACCTTGTCCACAAGGTCTTTGCCAGGAAATAATTCCTTCAATAGTGCCATATCCTCTTATGTGGCGTCTTCCTTAGGCAGCTTTTTCCAAGTCACCAAACTTTCCTCTACAAATCGTGGTCCTTTCGTAACCCAACAAGTATCGACGATTGTATCTAGCTCCAAATCCACTGCTCCGTCTTCATTGAATGGTGGTAATTCTTTACTTACCGTTGCTCCATCACCAAATACTCTTTTGAGCAAAGATACATGAAACATTGGATGCACCCAAGTACCTTTCGGTAACTGCAATTTATATGCAACCTGACCCACACATTCCAGCACTTGAAATGGTCCATAGTATCGACTTGCTAACTTTTGAAAAGCCCTTCTGTAAGCATAATGCTGGCGATAAGGCTGTAACCTAAGAAAGGCATAATCACCTTCGTTGAAGGTTACATCTCTTCGTTTTCGATTAGCTACTTGCTTCATCCTATTGACTGCCACACTCAAATTTTGCTCAAGCTAATTAAGAACCTTATCTCTTCCCTTCAACTTATGATCCAATTCATCCACTGGAGAGGACCCACTGTAATACTTTGGAATAGAAGGTGGTAAACGACTATATAAAGCTTGAAAATGAGTCATTCCTGTAGAAGAATGGTAAGCCGTATTATACCAGTATTCAGCCAATGGTAAGTGCGCACTCCATTGCTTGGGATGTTGATTGAAAAAACATCAAAGATACTGTTCAACGCACCAATTGACCACCTCCATCTGTCCATCGGTCTGGGGATGATATGCTGAACTAAGCTTCAATTGGGTACCTAATAATTTAAAGAATTCTTGCCAAAAATGACTGATAAAAATGGGATCTCTATCGCTAACGATTGTCTTTGGCATTCCATGTAGCTTGACCACTCTATTGACGAACTGTTCTGTCACAATTTTGGCCATATAAGGATGGATAAGCATAAGGAAGTGAGCATACTTACTCAAGCGATCAACCACCACAAAGATGGTATTTTTGCCATGAGAAACTAGAAGACCTTCAATGAAATCAATTGATATATCGTCCTACACAGCATAAGGAATTGGCAGCGGTTATAAGAGTCCTGCAGGAGACAAAGTCTCTGTTTTATTACGTTGACAAATCCCACAAGTTGCACATATTGTTGTACTGTTTTGAACATCGAAGGCCAGTAGAATTGTTGGGAAATCCTCTTGAATATTTTAAGGTTGCCCAAGTGTCCACCAATCTTAGTATCATAGAATTCACGTAGTAATTGATTTACTATTGATGAATTGGTCGAACTACAACCCTATTCTTATAGAACACTAGACCGTCACGCAAAATATATGGGGCTCCTGGTTTGCTTTAGCAAGTTGTGCTATCCTTTGAATATAAGGCTGACATTTTGAAGCCTCTTTAATTTTGGCCCATAATGAAATGTTGGGCACAAACAATTGATTGAGGAAGGGACTCCCAGGTACCCTTGAAAGTGTGTCAGCCGCTGAATTATCCCTGCCTGGACCATACAATATTTCATAGGTATACCCAGTAGTTTTGTAACCCACTGTTGTTGCTCCGGCGTGATTATTCGTTGCTCCAGTAGATGTTTGAGACTCTTTTTATTAGTCTGAATATACAATTTCTTACCCAACATATATGATCGCCACATGCAAATGGCTTACAAGATTGCTAACATCTCTTTGGCATATGTTGACCAGGATTGCTTTGTAATTCTTAGAGCCTTTCTCATGAAAGCAATCGATTTGTGATTTGAGTGAGCACCGCTCCTATGCCAACCCCTGATGCATCAGTTTCAATAGTAAACGGTTCCTCAAAGTTTGGCATTGCTAGAGTAGGGGTGGAAGTCATGGCTGACTTGAGATTCTGAAAGGCATGCTCTGCTTCTCCATCCCATTTAAATTTTCCCCTTTTCGATAAATTGGTCAGGGGACGACCAATAAGGCCATAGGATTTAACAAACTTCCTATAATACCCTGTCAACCCAAGAAACCCCCGAAGCTCAGTTATATTCGTGGGAGTGGGCCAATTCAACATTGCCTCTATTTTCTTCTGGTCCACTTTAACTCCGTGGTGAGTAACTATGTGACCCAGATACTCCAGCTCTCGTTGTCCAAAAGCATATTTGCTTTCTTTAACAAAAAATTGGTGTTGGCTCAATATCTCAAAGATCTTTTTAACATGCTTAAGATGAAGTTCCCATGATGAGCTATAGATTAAAATATCATCAAAGAAAACTAGTATAAATTTCCTAGGATGAGGTCGAAATATTGCATTCATAATGGATTGAAAAGTAAATGGGGTGTTAGACAAACCAAATGGCATCACCAAATATTCAATGTCTGTTGTGAGTCCGAAATGTAATCTTATGAACGTCTGTAGGGTGCACTCTCACTTAGTGATAACTAGCCCGCAAATCCAATTTTGTGAATAATGATGCGCCATGCAATTCGTCTAACATGTCTTCCACTGTTGGAATCGGAAATCTATCTTTAATGGTGGCTGCATTTAATACTCTGTAGTCGGTGGAATATCTCCATGTCCCATTTTTCTTTTTGACAAGTAGAACTGGTGATGAGAATGGGCTTGTGCTATTTTGAATTAATCCCATCTTAAGCATCTCCTCCACTTGTTTTTCAATCTCTTCCTTTTAGAAATGGGCATATCGATATGGTCTGACATTTATAGGTTTTGCGCCTCTTTCAAAGTTACGTGATGCTTTACTTCATGTTCATGTGGTAGACTGGTAGGCTCACTCAATACATCTTTGTAATTACTTATGAGTTCCCGTAAATTTGAAGGGAAACTATCCACTTTTTCTCCATCCAAAGCTTGTATGAGAATAGTGAACATGACGTTGCTTTGCTTATATTCTTTGGCCACTTTTTTTAATGACGTGGCTTGTATGGGTTGCATGCACATTCCTACTAGCGTCCTTACTTTGCTTTCCCATTAGAACTTCATGGTCATTTTTCGCCAATCACAAACTATCGATCCAAGTCTTTCTAGCCATTGGACTCTCAAAACTATATCTAAACCAGTAAGTGGTAAGAAATATAATATAAGATTAAAAGTGATTCATTGTATACTAACCGGTACTTCTTCATAGCGTCCTTGACATTGAAGTTGATTTCCATTGGGCACACGAACTGTGAATGGATTCATAGGAGTGACTGATAATTTCAAAGTATTTGCAGCCCTCTCGCTTATGAAGTTGTGGGTGGAATTGCTATCGATCAACACAATCATTTCTTTAGACCTAACTGTTGCTTTGACTTTCATTGTTCGCGCTGGTGACCATCCTGCCAATGCGTGCAAGGAAATTTCTGGTTCAGTTGATGCATCCTTGGTGGTATCATCCTGCAATTCTTCAATTACCTTTTCACAAATAAGCTCATTTACGTTGGATGTACCTTCTAGGAGTAAAATCTGTGGTCCTTGGCACTTATGGCCCATAGTGAATTTTTTGTTACAGTTAAAGCAGAGCCCTTGTGCTCTCCTCTTTTGCATTTCCTCCTAAGAAAGCCTTTTTATTGGTGAATCTGGATTCATATAAACAGGTTAAGGCAAGGCTAGCATGGTTCTTGATGTAGGCAATGTACGTACAAACTTACGTTGACGCGCTAGTTGTTCGTTTTTCATTCTTGCTAGACTAATAGCTTCCTTCAAGGTCTTAAGCCTGAATATACGCATGCTCTCATAAATTTTAGGCTTTAATCCACCCATGAAGGTGCCCATAAGAGCCTTTTTATTCCATCCCTGAACTCTATTTCTAAGCCTCTCAAATTCTTTTTGATAATCTCACAAGGTTCCAGTTTATCTAACTCTTGAAAGTGCCTCGTCAAAGTCTTCACACTTCGTAGGTCTGAATGGAACCTATAATTCCTCCATGAATATCCACCAATTAATGATTCGATTTTCATCCTTGTAGTTTCTACTAAGCCATTGCCACCATTGATTAGCTTCACCCTCCAAGCGAAAGGAAGCCAACGAAACCTTTTGGTCCTCCACCTTTCTTTGAAATTCAAAGAATTGACCCACCTTGTTGAACCACTCCGTTGGATCTTCACCGGAGTAACAAGGGAACTCAAGTTTAGTCATTTTTGAAGAGTATATTTGTCATCCTCCGTCTGATTCTTCGTGAACTGGTTGGGAAGAACTGACACAATCATGGCTGTCTTGCATAACTGGTTCCTTGCTTGCTAGTATAACGTCAGTTGAACGAGTTAGAGTTGATTCCAAATAACTAAATTTATCAGTCATGCCCTTCTCTAATTGTTATAGACCATCTCGCATGTCATTCATTCCCGATTCTAGATTTTCTATCCTCTCCTTGTTCGTTGCCATAATGAAGAAAGAGTAGTGGTGTAATAGTTGAATAACCTGGCTCTGATACCAATTGATAGGTCTCAATCAGAGTTAGTAAAACAACGAATATGACAAAATGATATCTTATTAGGGTGAAGACAACCACATATTTTTTTATTAATAATTCTCTGCCTTATACAATTAACTAAAGCAAACTTAAATAAAAGAGCACCTAACAACCTTTCCTAAAAACTCGCCCTATTAACACCTTTTAAGAAAATAATACATAAAATTTATCTTAACAAACCCAACGTCTACAAGACTTATTCAACAAAATTAAACACTGCACCTCACAAACCCAATAACCAAGGTCATTCTCAAGATCAGCTAACATACACCAACAACACACATGCAAAGTGACATGTCAACCTCAAGATCAGCTACCATACACCAGCAACATGCATGCACTCATGCAAGGTAACACGTCTCTTAACTTACTGATTACTGAAGATACTTAGGGTTCTTTATAGGAACCCCCAATGATTTACGTAACTTATCATATACATTATCGTAATATGTATTTGCAGTCGAATAAGTGAATTTCTTTTAAATCATTGAAGATCTTAGAAGATTAAAGCTAGAAAATTTCTTTTCTACTTTCTAATATGTTGGATTTCTTATCTTACATTGAAAAATTATGGCTTTTATTTAAGGCTTGAGCTTGATGCTTTGGTTTTGGTAATTCCTTTGTAGAACTCTTCTATCAGTTCAATTGAAAAAAGCTTCTATCGAATTCCTCTTTTATTAGTTATATTAAAAAGGTATTTACTTTGCAGCTTATTATTCTTCTTTGATACTGATTATGATATGTTTCTCTTGTTTCCCAATACTCTGCCTCTCTTCTCTCTCTGTGTTTTTTTTAAATATTAGGTTATTGAGCTTGTTTTTTGTACATTAGAAAATCTCACAGAAAACGAGATGCAAATAAAAAACAGATTATAGTGTAGTGTGTTTGGTTAATGGGCTTGCTTGTTGATATGCATAGTTGCAATGATGGTAGTCATAATAGTAAGAAAAATCACCATGGCTCTTCAGAAAGAAGCAAGTTGATTCAATTTGTGTAAGGTGACATGGTCAACATCAATTAGCCTAAAATTCATATGCTTTTGATCTCATTGCAATTGGAAACTCCACTAAATGATTTACTTTCCACTATTTGGAACTAGGTTTTGCATTATGATTATAATGCATGAGTGGCACGGTCACCATCTTAATCTAAACAAGCAAGTTGTAGTGTCATTCTATCCAAATCACTCTGCTTCCATATATTGAGATGATTGATGAAGAAAATATACAAAACTACAAGCCCACAATTTTTTTATATTTTTTTTTAAAAAAACACACAATTTAATTAAAAGACCACATTTTCCATTATTGGAGGTGTGTGTGTGACCAATCTGTGTTCAGTCCACCATGTGTGTTTTGCTAGATTAGCACTTGATTTCTTTCCTTTTGACCAATTCAAGAGTTTGAAGTGAATAGAAAATGTGTGGAAAAGCATTTGAAAGCCACTAGCAATACCTCATACAGTAGAAAATATGAAACATGCTCTTGACATATATTGCATTAGCAACTAGAGATAAAATGCTTGGATGAGAATTTTGGTTGCCAGCAACAGAATCAGGAAGACCATTTCTAGGTCAAACATCTCTTCTAATTCCCAACCTTATCTCCATTTTCACCCCTACATTGACCATTATAAATTAGTTAAAATCTTAAGAGAAAATGTATGTAGAAATATTCAAGCATTAACATAAGTAGAAAATGAATTTAAAAAAACAAGGATAGCTAGATGCAAAAAGGATAAAATAGAAACATCTTTCCTATCCTTGGTAATACCAATAATTTCTAAGTACATGCATATAGAAATATTCAAGTATCAACATCATATTTAATTTCTTATTTTGCTATAATTCTTAAATTTATAGGATGGAACCATGCTTTGATCTTGTAGTTGTGGTGTCCAAATGACACTAGCTCTTGTAAGTTAAAATAAATTTGTAGTCTTGTGTTAGTCCAATTTTGAAATTTTTTGCTGGATGTTTAATGTTGTTCCTCAAGATCAAGACGTAAGGTATAACAAATTGTTAAGCAAAAAATGATCATGGCTTATCATGATACAATAGTGAAGATTCAAATTTCATATATGTCTCTGTTTTCTTTTGTCCTCTTCAATTTCTGCAGTTCTTGTAAGCATTTGATTTATTTTCCTATACTTGAGAGGAAAAAATAGGTTTAAAAATTCAATTATTTTGTAAACATGAAAGAGTTTGTGTGACTCAAAATATAACATGCTTTGGTTTTATTTTTTTTTTCCTTTGTTTTATTATTTTTTTAGAACTTTTTTGTTCATTATAGAGTTCTGGGTATGTGTTTTTTTCCACATTTCTATTGTGCGGAGTCTTTTATTTTACATATTCTGTTAGGCAACAAATATGGATAATTGCTATTATTTTTTCATAAGAAAAAAGTGTGAAAAATTTCATCTTTTCTGGAACCATGAATGTCACAAAAATAAAACTTCAATTTGTTTCTCCATTTCTACACCTATGGTTTTCATATGTGTATAATAATTTTATTTTTTTATAATCTTTTATAATTTCAAAAGCTTCAGAATATATTTTCTCTTTCGATTCTTGAAATGGGCTTTACATTTTGATGCTCTATCATTTTTCCTTTCTTGATATTTCAAGAGAATATTTTATTTCAAAAAAAAAAGTCTAAATTCATGTCTTTAAATTTTTTTCTAATTGTTTCTAGTATTGGTTTATAGTAGCTGTCTCACTAAGTGATATTACATTTTATATATGCACGTTCTTCCTTTGCATTTTGTACTTTAAACCATACTTTTATCGTGTCCTTTAGTTCATTTTACTACCTAAAGTTGCACCTCAAAATTCTCATACCTTGAATTAACCATCTTTATTCCTTTCTTAGATTACAGTTTTCACTAATGTTTTGCATTTTTTAGAACCATAATCATTCACAGTTTGTCCATTAATTTGTCTATTTACTATCCCAGAAAAAATGTTAATAGAAAAACTACAAAACCTCTTTATTTACGAAATGTTCATTCACTTTTGGGGTTTGATGATACAATACAGCAGTTATTGCTTCCAATTTCCTCAACTTGCTAATCATGGCCACAATCCCTTGTTTTATGTTGACAGTGAAAAGTTGTAGGGTAATTAAAGTATAGTAAAATATAACCTAGTGTAAAAATCAAATGGTAATGACTTGTAATTAATTTGAGTATTTGTCGTTTTCATTTCCCAATATAACTTTGTTTATGGCTTTAATTTTGGTAGTGATCAAATTGTTTTTCTTTCTATTTAGGGAAAGATTTAATTGAATGCCAATGTGATGTCAACTTCTTCTTATTTGTGTTTGATATTTGACTAAACCTTGACGAACTTCATTTCGATACTTTCCAATATAGGCCTTGTGGTGTAGAATGTGTATCATTTAGCTAAAACTTTCTCCAATTGCTTTTGATATCGTAATCTTCAATTTGGAACAATTAGGTTTGGAATCCATTCTACTGTGATTTTCATTCTTTATTTGAAGATGTACATTTTAAATCATTCCATTATGCTCTTTTAATGAAATCTATTTCAATTCCTTTATTATGTTGCATAGTGCCCGTTATAAGTTGTGATAAAATTATACATTTGTTCTATCATAATTATGTGGTAGCCCTACAATATGTTTCATTTATGTTTTTCTATCACATTAAATCTATGTGAAAACACATTTATACATACGTATTGTACTAATTGTTCAAGTATCCAGAAATAAAGATGGATAGAAGTTGGATTAAACTTCACAATAGGTCACATTTGGAATATGTTAGGGGAGCTAAGGAATTTTTGAATTCACTCTTTCCAATTTCCCCAATGAAACTTTAACAAGGTGTCCATATTTGATGTGCAATAATTGTGTATAGAGAAATCATATCGAAGTTCAAGATCACCCGTTTATTAATGGAATATTAAAGAATTATACTTAGGTGTATCATGGTGAAGATGATGAAGGTATAAATATTAAAGCAAATATTGAAGATGATAGTGATACTATGAATGTAGAAGTGGATCATGATATTGATGTGATAGTTGTCATGTTAAATGACATGTATAATAGTGCATATGTCAATCTTAAGGGGGAATATTACCATGAAGATAATTTAGCAGATTCAGAGTCTTTTGCTAAGTTATTTAAGGATGCTAACCAATAATTATATCGTGAGAGTAGAGTTTCAAAACTCTATTTCATTATTAAGTTGTTGCACATTAAATTACTCAATGGATGGATAAACAAGTCATTTGACATGTTACTTCAATTTCTTAATGAAATTTTTCTATTTGATGCACATGTTTCGAAGACATATTATCAATCAAAGAAGATAATTCGGGAATTGGAAATGAAATATGAGAAGATAGATGTTTGCAAAAATGATTGCGTGCTTTTTTTGGAAGAATCTGAAAGATGTATACTATTGTCCCATTTGTTGGTTTCCTCGATCTCAATTGAATGAGTAGAAAAGTAAAATAATTCTTCACAAGATATTATGTTACTTTCCTTTGAAATTAAGGTTGCAAAGGTTGTTTATAACACCAAAGATTACTAAAGATATGTGGTGGCAAAAGAAAACGTGAGGATGATGGTATAATGTGTCATCCTGTTGTTTCCAAAGAATGGAAACAATTCATTGAGCTACATGTGTCACTTTGTAGTGATCCACGCAATATGTCAAGTGATGGATTTAATCATTTCAATAACATGAGCAGCTCATGCAATATGTGGCCAGTAATTGTTGTCCCATAAAATCTACCACCATGGAGATGCATCAAGGATCATTTTCTTTTGCTGTTACTATTAAGAATTGACTAAATGGAAAAAATTGACTCTCACTGTTAAGATTGCATAAGATGCATAGCAAAACAATTGGAAAAGAATTGACTAAATGGAAGAATAGAAATATAAAACTCTCTGTTGAGATACCAGAAGACATGATGAGACTAGTAGGAATAAATAGTCAAATGTTAATAACAAAAGAATGATGTATTGTACAGGGATTTGTACCAATGACTGTCAAAGATTGGAAAGATGTCAAAAAGGATAAACTAGATAAAGGGAATTGAGGTTATGGATTTTACATCTCATATCCATAGAGGATGTTTTTCAATTACATGATGTATATTGGTCTTTTTTTTCCTACTGCCAATATAAAATTACACTTACATATATAAATAATTACATTATTACAATAGAAGTAATAAATTGTCCCATAAAAGGGATGTATATAATGTATTGTCATGAATGTGACATGACTATAAATATATATATATATATATATATATATATATATATATAGGTAGCATATTAGATAGCATCCTTCAAAATTAGAGAGCCGTGTGAATATATATAGATATAATATTCAAAAATAGCATAACCAGGTAAATATAAATTTAAGCATACTTACAAAAAAAAAAACCTAAACACATTAGATATCAAAACTTGCCATGAACTGTATACCTATTATGTTAGAAGGAATTAATAAACTTAATACAAAGAGAAAAACTATCAGCTTATTTATTTGTCTTTGTTCATCTTGTATAGAAAGCATTTGATATTTAACAGGATAGACATAGTGAGAAGGCTATTCTTGAGGATATAGGTCGAATGTATCAATCACAAAACACAGGATACACAAACACTTTCTCAAGTATAAAACAAAAGAGGAAGCCCTCGAGAATAGACCTAAAGAAGTGAAAGAAGAAGAACAGTCGATCATGTGTGCTTATTTCTTTAGTCCTGAGTATATTGTAATCTTCTAAACCATCGACTTTACATTTATTTACTACATTTACAAAATTTATTAATGTGTTTGAAAACATAGCTATGTTACTAATAGAAAATGAATATTGATTGTGTTTTAAAAATGAGCTTACTTTAATAACAAAAAAGAAGTGCAATAAACAAACGCAACAGAGCACATTGACAAATACACCACTCTTCTAAGACGAAATCATATGCTCATGTTTCTAAAGATTTTGTGGTTAATTTAAATTATTTTTTATTTATAGCATTACATTTAACATGTATATAAATATATATAAAAGAATTTGCGCTGAAATTGTTGTCATTTATCTACTGGGTTTTTGAAGATGAAAGATAGTGTAGAGCTTGATAGAATCTAGCTTTAGTTTGAAACACACTTCCATAAGAAGACTAATAAATAGAGTGATGCTAAAACAAAAGAGATATATATATAAGCATAAATTAAGTTGTAAATAGTGTATATATAATTCACTTTACTTTGTTATTTAACCCTGCTACTAATGTTTACTACTTGTATTTTACATAACTAGATTTTAGAGATGAAAGAGAAGACTTATACTGAAGGTCCACCAATGACAATTGATGAGATCTTTGACGTTGTTCTTCTCCAAAGTCAAGTTATGTTCAAGAGTGTGGTCCAAGTCTGAAACCAACTTCAAAAGCAAGAGAGTTACTGAGGAACGACTGAAGAAAGTTGAGGAATGGGCCAAGGCAACAGAGAAAATGAATGAGGAATTGCTTAAAAAAATGGAATAGTTAAAGCTCATCAAGATGGGATGGAAGCATCGATATTTGAGAAACTACAAGTTGAAATGAGACAACATTATGAGGAAGCAGGTTGGACTACTAGCAATTCATTATCTTCCTTCATGAATGACAATATCTATAATCATAAGTCATAATAGTAAGATTGCATAATTATTTGAGTATGGAAATGAAAATTAGTTATTTATCCTTGGGGATATTCATGAATGTGAAATCACATATATTATTAGAAGAAAATACATTGTATAATTAATTTAAGACTTAGGACAATTTACGGCTTAAGGAATGTGAACTGACACTTTGTTTGTACCACGTATAGATAATTGAATCCGTCATGGGAGGATGAAGATGATGAAGGAAATGTCCAATGTGCAGGCTTAAATTTTATTCATTGGATATACTATTTTATTTGGCAAGACACAATTAATGACTTAACATGTATCCAGTTATCTTAAATATAATACTATGAAATTTGTCAAGTTAGGAACAAACATGAGTAATGGTATTTCCTTAAAGTTCACTTATATGTGGTAGGTTAATGAAAGACCATATATTTGTCATAAAGTTACAAGTAACTATTTTGTATAGGATAGTTTAGCTCATGGATAATCTAATGGTCTTTGTTAAAAACTGATTAGATATATTTGATGCTCTCTTATATTGAGCTAAACTTGTGATATCCATGATGGAAGCCAAATAATGTTAGTTTTCAACTATATTTTATAAAATTACTCTAAGTATGAATATTAAAGTTCACGTAATAGATGGTCTTATGGATTTTGATTGTGGTAATGTAATTAGTTATGATTATCATTGTGATTAATGATTTCACAGGTAAATTTATCAATAATATAACAATTAAATGAGATATTGCTATATTGTAATAGGAATAATTACATTATGATGTGTAAATTAATGAGCAGCTACAAATTGTTTGTAACCAAATTAAAACTAGTAACAAACATTACAAACGTTTGTAACTATACATGTAAAATGGATATTGGTCTATAAGTGGAAGAATAATTACAATGACAGGTGTAAATAATCAATGAATACTTACAAATTTATTGTAACAATATTATAACCAGTAACAAAAATATACTTTCGTAGCTTATTGACATGTATATGTTGGTTGTAACTATATTAATTCAAGGACAACAATTAAACCGTGAATATTTTATCAATATTGACAAAATCCATCCCTGTAGCTAAATGTTAGCTATGAAATTAATATTTATAGTGATATTTCACACACAAAATAATTATTGTAACTAAAATATAGCTACAAATTATAATTTCGTAACATTTAAACAAATAGAAACAAAAGAGTGGTTGTGTCTAAATCCATGATTTTGTAGCAAATTATATCAAGCACCAACATTTACATACCCAATTAGTTACGACATGACCTTTTAGACATGAAAAAAATTACACATTAATTATGAAATTTTTTATAGTTGAATATATGACTTTATCTAGAGACATGTGTCGTAACAAAATACACTATAGTTAATCACGAATAATAAATTTTGTGACTTAAGACTATTTTACCACGGGACTTCAACAACAAACGAGCTACGAAATTTTTTTCATCGCTATATGATGTCCTGACACTATTTTTGATAGCTCATTGATCTTTAGGTACAAATATAGGTTTGTGGGTAAACAAAATTTTTTTTGCAGTGAGTTAACCCTCAAGATCTATATATGCATCAAGATATACAATTACATTTATTTTGTTGTAGTTTCTTCATATATATATATATATATATATACACACACACACACTTAATCCAAAACTTTTATATTTTTGTTTCTAGTATAAAATCTTTTACAATAATGCTAGGGCTATCAAAATGTTTAACAAGTTTATTTACCAAGCGAAGTGGCAATTTACACGTCGTTATTTGATTATTTCATTTAAATGTAACTTTTCGATTCACTTTCAATATTTCTAGCCAATAATTTTTGTCAACCACCCTTGTGACACCTTAACTACCATATTATTGGATAAATATGCTGTGAAGATTGTAGCACTATTTAAACTTTTCTATTTGTAAAAAAAGTGCTCTTTTCTTTTTGTAGACTCAGCCGGAGAAAAAGCAAAGAACTGGTATTAATTATTGAAGAGAAATCTTGCTCTTCTTTCGTTTTACTCTGTAGCAAACAGAATGTGTTGCTTAATTTGTTCCATTAGGTACTTGCGCTTGTTTAGTTAATCAGTTTTTGGATAACTTTATAGCCCACCTATTTTTACACTTATTCTAAAATAGACTCTTTAGTTTTGAATATTATAACAGTCATTGAAAAGTAAATAGTATAAAAGTAACAAAACCAAAATTACCGAAAATTGAATGTTGTTTAATTTAGCCCCCTAAAACTGAAATAGCAACTACTAATATAAAAATATAGATAAATTTATACTTATTTTAGGCCTTAAAACTGAAATAACATCTGATAATATAAAAATATTGAAAAATTTATGCTTATTTCCATTAAACCCGCTTATTTGGTAAATTTTCAAATAAAAATAAATTTAACAAATTTAATGAAAATTTGTTCTTATATATGACAATTTCACAAATATATCTAAATTAATAAAATTTTGATAAGTTTAAGTTCGCATCAAATTGATTATTTCATTAAATAGGGGCAAAAAATGTCAATTTGGAAAAATGTTATGATTTGATGTGATTCGTTGAAATATAAATTTGTCTAAAAACTGTGGCTAATTTACAGCGAAATAGAAACGTAAAGAGCTAAAATGTAACTTTCCAAACGAAAAGGATTAATCTACAAAAACATGAAAAAAACAACAGGGGCTATTTTGAAATGCAAACTTAGTTTCGCTATAGACAGTCGTTATACTAATAACTTGTTTTATTTACACTGAAACAGATAGTATATGTTAAAAAAACTCAATACAGAAAATTAGAATTGAATATCTTAATCTTCTAAAGACAAAGTTATGAAGTTAAGAGTTTTTTTTAAATAAAAGACACAAGGTTAAGAAGCTCAAAAAATTTTCAAAATAAAAGATACAATATGACTTAACACTACTGAGCTCTTTCTTATCGATTTAAAATGACAGACTGAGTGTTTGAATATTTTAATAATACATATTAATAACTATTTTAATTTAAGTTCCAAAAAAGTGCATAACATCCACAATTATCAAATGCAACAAATAAATTTCCATTTTACAACATTAACAAAAACCCATTTTTTGAAAATTTTAGAATTTTAATCCATTCTAAACTAATATTAAATTGTAAAATTTGACTCTGGGAAAATCAAATTCATATTCAAGTTAAATGGGTTGTCATGGCCGTCTCAACTATTTTGGACACCTAGATGAAATTGAGATAGATTATTAATAAATATTTATAAATAAATTTTTTTAAAATTTTTTAAAACACTGTAAATTTTGTGGTTTATTAAAGATTTTATAATATCTTAGTTGTTTATAAGGGTAGAAGAATTTTATAAATGATTACATACACTTAAAATTATCTAAGGACCATTTAAACTATAATCATTATTACAAATGGTCATGATTTTACACAAGTGAAATTCATAAATAGTTTAAACTAGTATAAAATAGACTAAGAGAATGAAAGAAATATCTTCAATTACTTGATATAAAATAATATATTTGTTGAAAATAAATAGTATTATTATATTTTATTTTTACCATTTAATATTCATGCATTGTTTACTTAAATTAGTAATATTGTAATTCAATTTTCAAAAACTTTTTATTTGATTAATTTTATTGATAGTTATTAAATTATTAAAATTGAATATATGTAATTAATTTATTAATGAACAAAATAAAAAAATAAAAAAAAATCTTTGTATGCTAATGAAGTACGTACCTTTATGAACGTAAAATTAAACATATAATGAACTTTCTTATTTAAAGTATTTTATCATAATCATTTTTAAGGCATGAAATTTTCATACTACGACTTTTTTTCTTATTATATTTTTGAACCACGGTATCTTAATGCACATGATTGTAAAAAAACAAAATAAAAAAAACTAAATTCTTCATCTTTTTCCTGCCTTGTAAGTGTTTTTACAAAAAAGCAAAAGAATCGTTAAATAATAATAAAACTGCCATTTAATTGGGTCTTTTTCAAATTTAAAACAAGCATATAAAATATTTATTAAAGTTAGATGAAAAAATGATGAAAGATGCTGAGATTTTAGCCTCCATTTATACCATTATAGAGTTGATGCAAATATATAAAATAAATGGATTTGAATGTTATTTAGAGCACTATTTCAAAGAGATAATTAATTAAAGACAATTACTGTCGTTAAAAATGAAAAGTAATTTAATTAATGGATAGTCATAGAATACTAAAAAAAAAAAGAGAAAAGAAAAGAAATTCAAATTAATTTAAATAAATAAATATATATTCATTTAAAAAAGAAAAAACACAAACAGTATAATATCAGCATTAAAACAAATCTTGGGCCCCTCTTAACTGTGATGCCCTAGGCATGGGCTATAGTTGCCAATGCCTTGAGCTGGCCCTGGTTACTATAGTTAGCTATATGTGCGTCTGCCCCCTAGTATTTCACTACTTACAAAATTTTATAGACAAAATAATAGTACATCACTATGACTCTGATTCAGGAACTTCCTCTATAAACAAATCATCAACGGCTAGAAGCGAGTTAATTTTTTTTTTTAAAATACCTTCGGTAAATGCCTTCCTCCGGTATGATTCAATTTAAGAATTTCATAAAAATAGCACATCACTATGTGTGATTCAGGAACTTCCTCTATAAACAAATCATCAATTAGTAGAAGTGCATTAATTTTTTAAAATACCTTCAGTAAATGCCTTCCTCCGGAATGATTCAATTTAAGAATTTCATATCTTGACATTTCGATTTGTTTCTGGAATGTACCATCACAATAGTACTCAAGCATAGGAGCAACTGCATCAATGAATAGAAAGACACGGTGTATCATGCTGTGAAAAACCAAAATCTATAATTCCCCAAATACGACCATACCAAAATATAAGAAAAAATTTGCACACAATTGTTAAACAGTACCATCAATTAAGAGCGTGGTGGGAGTATTAAAACAAAACAAAGAGAAAATAATAACAATAATAATAATAATAATACTATCTAAATGAAATATAACTTCATGAGCTGCTTTTTTTTAATGTAGGAATAATGCCAGCTCAACATGCAATTTATATCAAGGCACACAAGGACAAACTGACACTCTGCTATCAACAAGCATGGAATTGTGACAAGTTCTCTCTAGAAGCACAAATTATTGATTGGCGAAGCAGAACTATTGGAAGAGAATTTGATAAGGATTTGGTGTTTGTTATTATAAATTAGTGTGTTTAGTATTATGTTTAATAAAACAATTTCAGTATATCGGATATAGTACATCGGACCACTGCTGGCTGAGCTATTCTGCTCTTGTCTGATTTAAGTACTCCAAGTACTGAAATTATAAATTAAACAAAGGGGATCCTTGGTGTTAAGATAGTGTGCAAAAATATAATAAGAACTAAGTAAGCATAAAAATGATAGCATAAAATCTTTTTACACTATACTCCGTTGGTCCATTTTGCCTGCATCTGTGTTGAGTTTAGGGCTTTAGGACGCTGGTCAGGAATTTAATGTGTTTACGTTTCTATGCTATTATTTTATATATGCTGAAAAGCCAGTATTTTAGCACATCTATTTGATATTAATGATACCTTAGAAGCCCAAGTAACTTGGTCATACCGCTCTTAATAAATATCTACTTGTTGAAATCTGAGGACGTGGCTATTGGAACAGATGCAGCACTTTCAGAATCATTGGAGCTGCTTCGAGAAGCTTCCTTTTTTAGCTTGTGATTGTTATAAGCTGCTACACCTGCTATGGCTGCATAAAACACAACCACAGTTAGGCTAAAATTAGGAATTTATTCATTTTAGTATTCTTTGATCAACAATTCGAATCTTGAATTACTAGAATACAAAGAAATGGTACATGTGTACTTACATATATTACATATCTTTTTAACTGGTTTTAACATAAAGAACTACTGGCTATTTGTGGTGCAAGTCTATGATACTCAGCATGGTTGTCTATGATACTCAGCATGGTTATGTAATACCCTAATACTTTAAACCGAAAATATATCTAAAATAACCACTCAAAATGAAATAATTGACTCAGAAAACCAGAGAAAAAACACCAGTTATCGACAAAGTATGCGAGCAGAGCACATTGCTATAATGTGTTGGGATAAATTGTGCAAATGAAAGATGGCAAAAACTCAACAAATTTACCAGCAAAATCTGAAGATCAGAATGTCAATCTTATAGATCTGATTAAGAATAGATGCTTGAGTTGTATGACTCAAAAATAAGTTATGCAGTAAGAAAGCCTAAAACATAACCTTTGATTGCAAAGAGTACCTCGTTACCATTAAGGCATCTGACTATTCCTAGTCCAACTCCTCAAAGCTTGAGCTTTTGGGAATAGTAGTGATTTAACATGGTAACAAAACCATATTTAAATTGCTGCCTCAGAAAATGCTCAAAAATCATATCCTATACATTGTGTTGGACCACATTTCTTAAACTTTGAGTGAGAACAAAATGTTCTTCCCAAAAGAAGAATGACTCGCATGTCGAAATGCTGGATCCATTATTTCCTACCCAAAAGATTACAACCCATAATGAGATCCATACACGAAGAGGGAGTTCAAATGTATGTAAAACATTCTTGGCTTGCCTCCTACAGGTTTAAGCTTTTAGGAACGCTTTAATAAGAGAAATATACAGCTCTAAAATATTTTGATTTAGATATGTATACAAATTTTCTTGATATAACTAATATAGCAGCTCCATGGCACACTCAACCTTTGCAACAGACATGTTCTAAAATTTGCACTGTCACATTCTCACTCCACAGAGTTGTATCAAAGGATAGAGAACAAATTTTGGATATGCTAGTCAAATCTGATACTAGTTATCATAAAGATTTGCATGAATCTAAGAAAAATACAGAAAACGTATTGTCAGATACTTACCAATGGCATAGCCAAATAGATTTATGAGTGTCAGCTTTGTATCAGCAAACAAAAGGGCAGACAATAACACAACCACCCAATCCTTGACAACTCCAGCCACACGAATGGTCAAAGCACTTGTTTGTGTAATAACAAGGAAAACTGATAAGTTGAGTGCAAAAGTGCACAAAGAGTTGAGCGTTAGCACAACAGGTGGAAAGCTCCATGAACCAAGGGCATCCATTTTTGGTTTCTCCAAAAAGATCCACGGAATAAATAGGCAAATAGCACTGTAAAGCAGAACAGAAGTTTGGGAATTATATTTTAGGATAGACAGAAATGCTTTGTGAGAGAATTGAAAACATGTACAGTATCAAAGCTAAATGATACCTGCATGGGCTAACGTAGTACATGACAGATATGGGATTTAATTTGAGTCCTTTCCTTTTGACTAGAATCTCCATGAAAATAAGCCTTAAAGCTTCTCCAACAACTCCCCCCATCTGGTAAACTACTCCAATCCAGCTGATGTTCATTTCACCATACGAAGCCACTAGAACACCAAAACTTATCACTGACATGATCAATAGCATTCTGCAGCTCATTACCTCGAGTCCTGCTGCAACTCCAAGAATGAATACTGCTACTGGCACTGCATATATATGTTCTGAAGTTGTCAAGAGTGATTCGCAACTATTAACAGAATGAAGAGTGATATATAATGTCCAGGACGCTTTGATAAAACTAACACCCTACTACTGAACAAACAGATAGCCAACCCTCAACAGAAACATTGGACATTTTTCTAACTCCTCAACATTAAGATTTCTTTTTCTTAAAAGAGGAAAAAAAAAATTAGAAAAGGAAGAAAAGCCTATACTTTTATGTTAGAGAAGAAATAACTTCAAGAGAGACAGAAAGAATTGCAAGGACTTACTGATTGCTTTCAGCATTTGTGCAAATGCAACAGAAATATATAGGTAGGCAGTGTTCCCCAGCCAAAGAGTCATTGCAAACATTGCACCGATTGGCACAACTGATGTCGCATATCTGAAAAACTAAAGACTTATCAGCCATTGGACGGGAAATGAATAGATACATAAAAGGAGAAACAACCTGTATTATAATCAGAGTTGAATTTATCTCAGCGTCCTAGGAGAAATGATCTTAGTAATACAGCATGATTACAACAATGAGTTCCTGATCAGTAAGTAAGATTATTCGAGCAACTATTCAGCAACAGGAATAATTATTTCAATATATCTCTTTATCCAAGGAAACAAATTTGCTCTGTCATTGTCATAGTCATCTTTCTATTGTGCACGAGAAACAAAAGAAGTTTTACTTTTTCTTTTTTTTTTGAGAAGTGACCTTGTAAAGAAGTAACCTTGTAACCGTTTTATCCACGTACCAGTACTTTTCTGTTTCTTGTTTGAAAAGACGGTTCTGCTTTTGTAATAAGAACGGTTACCTACATGAAAAGGTGGTAGATGCTCCTTCAATGGGAACTTATGAAATGTAGACTATTGACTGTATAGCACAGGATACAGATATCCGCAACAGCAAATCTTATGGTATCTTTTGAAGCATTTCAGAGATGGGCATGGTTTGATGTAGACAGGCATTGTGGTGTTTAGGACTTTGCACGAAAACATTTTGGAGATGAGAAACCATGTTGGGGATGAAACTTAGGATAAAACACCTCGGCTTACTAAGCAAACAAATGTAATTATACTGACATAGAAGGATAGCCTTTTGACTTCAAGTCTTACAGGGTCTTCTTGCAAATCCCAAAGAAGCCAAGATAAAATCCACAGAAATTATTCCAGTCTGTCTCCCACTAAAAAATAAGTTTGTTTGTGACCCTAAAGAACATTTAAAAAGGCAAAACAATAAAACTTTATCACTCTACTTCATCTCTTTGGCCATAAAGCCAGGGAATACATTATCACTATTGTTATAGCACAACTTATTAGAAGCTTCACTATTTTTATCTTTTTCATTTTCTTAAAAGAAAAAAAGGAAGCAAAAAGTTAGCACATTCATGAACATAAATCAAAGATGAGGAAGCAACATTTACAAGCCAAATTACATGGAGTTGTAGAGAAACCACTAGGTAATAATAGAATGGACATAGAAGTACAATGTCCTTATTCCATTGTTTCTATATTCTAGTGGGTTTAATTAAGAGTAACGAGCAATTTCCATCTCAAGGGTAATGAGCAATTTTCATCTCAAGGCTCCAAACAATTGAGGATGAAATAGAAGATGTCCATTTGTTCACCCTAAAAGAAACAAATACGCCTCATAAATTGAGTTCTTTTAAGGCAAAAAGTGGCAATTTTGTTGTCATTCTTGTGGGCAGAGCAGACAAACTTCCTACACTTGTCCACAACACTAAAACGATTTCAAAATTGTGGTTCTCTCTTCATGTTATTGTCTTTTGAATTTATCATGGAATGAATATTTTTTCAACCCCAAAAAATTTGGTTGCACATTGCAAATTGCAATTTCAAGGTTTAAATTTCTTTTTTACAGAAAAGGGTTTTCCACTTCTTGTGAGAGAAAATAGAGCAACAAAAGAAGGCCTTGAGATAATCACAAACTTTCAGAAATTTCAATCCTTCCGTTTCAACCAAAAAGTAATAAACAAAGTAATTCTCCTTTGTCCTGGAAGATGCCTATGTTATTAATTTTACCCAAACTGACCCTGTAACCATAGAACACTATATTCCATTAGTAATAATCTTCTAATACATTTACAGTTTTGAGAATTGAGAAGTTCATAGACTTGAACCAGTTAAATGTATGACTCAAACTAGTGTTTGATTGGTGGGCCTTAAGATGCTTGTTGAGCTATGGATTATAGAGGAAAATTGGAAAGTAGTAGCCACTATCATCGATTCATGGAGATATGGTTGAGCAAGATGGTGAGAGAAAGTAAATGGATTGCTTAAGAGAAGCTGATGAAGATTGATAAGAACAAACATGCTGAGACTGTTAGGTCCTACACTGGAAGAAGGATGCAGGAGCATCCAAGAAGACTTTCAAGGCCATGGCTAAGTCTAGATCATTCCATTACTTAGTGCTTTTATTTAGTTCTCCATTTCGATGTCATCTTATGTATGAATTTTGTTTTGTTTTATGTTATGTTAGTACCACTTACTATGGAACAATAGTTTTGTTCCAAATCATTCAAAAATCCATGCGACTAAAATGTGACCCTCTAAGAAGCTCAAGAGGATATAGATTTTATGTAAAGTACGAGTAATATTCTAGGGTTTCCACCTAATATAGGTCTTTTAAGAGTCACTGTATGAAATTAATGTCTGAATAATTTCTAGGGTCCTCATCCAAAGATTCATAAATTTATCATTTCGAATTTATTTATTATGCTTTCTTTCCTGCAGTCTATGTGTTCTATAACTTGATTTTCTCTTACTGCTGCTTCATACCCATTGAAGGGCTACAGCTGGAACATTTCTACCCGAAAACCTAAATCCAAATACACCATTGGACCTGAAATTCATACCACAAAAACAAAAAACTTGCAATGAAACCCACTAACAGGACAGGATTCCCTGGTGGGCCAAAATGAAGATGGAAATATAATTAAGAGAGATACCATGCCAACTTTTCCATTGATTTTAATTTCATAATGATTTTATTTCATCTTTCAGTTTTCTTCCTCTACTCTTTTTCAAGTAAGGAAATCCACTCACTCTCACAAAACCCTCTCTAATGTATTTTTTCTGTAAAACATTAAGTTTTCCATATAAATAAAACTATGTCTGATGACACTCTTTTGTGCATATCTATATTCAGATATAATAGTAACATATCAAGTAACATCTTTTATTACCTTTCACGATCAGCAAGTTTTGTTTGGGAATGCATAAACATAAACTTTGAGAAGGTGTAAAAATTTTATATCTTACATCATGCAGCTTGCCACCAGTTACAATTCTATACTAAGAAAGAACCCACTTGAAACATTTCAATATATTAGTTTTAGCACCAGCAATCCAGAAGACAAGAAGCACACCTTATATTCTACTGAATCTTTTCACAATCAATACTAGTACACGTTTCAAAATTATTAATCTGAGGAACTAAAATTTCTCCCAAAATCATATTTCTTTTCTTCAAAGGTAAACTTTATGGAAGTAATCAACTTTCAGACTCTTAAAGCAACACAAATCCGTTCTGCTTAATAGTTCTTATGATATTATCTTTTTCACATCTGAATTAATTCCATAATAGTTCTAATGATTGTGATATCTCTTTCTTCAAAGGCACAACTTTATAGAAGTAATAAACTTTCAGACTCTTAAAACAGTAGAAATCCGAATTTCTACTGTAATACTTATTATGATTGTCATATGACTTATATAACATACCTCCCATGTATATTTAGTCCTATGTGATTGAAAAGCAGATAATATTATGCAATCAAAATATAAGACAAGATTGTAGCCCATCATTTACTTACATTTCTGCTGTCATACCTTCCTCAACCTTCATTACCTGTCAGAAATCATAATCTAGGATTTAACAGTTTCACCAAAATAAATTGACTTCAACAGAAAAACTCAAGATTTACTTAAATTATACCTTAAAAACTTTGGTGAGTAGAAAACATAAGACGGAAGAGAAGACCATGTGAAGTAGAGTCAACCCAAGAGGATAAGGAAAGTTTATGTCCTTGGATGACAAAACCCACTGCAACTCACAATAAAACAATAAAACCTTAGGTGAGCCAAGGGCAATACCTTTACACCAAAATGTCACTTGACTTTATTCCATCAATAAAAGAGTTAAAGTTAGAGCAAAAACATGGTTATGATAATAAGGATAATAATAAGACCAACAGCAAATAGACAACAGTAGCATTTTACAGAAAAAATCAAAGTATGCTATCACATACATAAAACATAATGTAGTAAAGTAATAAATATGCTCGTTTCTAGGGTATGTACAAAACTGAATACTAACACATATACCGAAAAAGTGACTGTTTAGTGCATTAAACAGCTGATGAAGTTAAAGTTTTGGTGTCGCATATTTCAATCCAAATTATACCTTTTAGAGTAAAGGTTTACAAGCCCCATAATTATAAGCCATTTACTACTAACATTTCTTTCACTAATTTATCAATGATTTTGATGCTTCTAAATTTAAATGTTTGCTTCTCTGGACAATGACTAAAGCCTCCCCCACCCTCCTCTTCCCCAAAGAGGAAAAGATTTAATGGTGTAAAGCTGCTTAATGTAACATATCTTATTTATAAAAGTTAAAACAGAATTGTGTTCTTCCCTTCAAAGCTCCACTTGCCTCTTTGAGCTTCTTGCCTCATTTTCCACTCATTTTCACCAAATTATTCAGAGTTAATATGGTATGAACGAGAAAAGGAAAACAACTGACCGGCTCAAGTTCTTTTCATCTTTCAACCACTATGCAGTTTCCCTTTAATTCCTCATAAATTCCAAGATCCAAAGACCAGGAAATTTGTAGTATGCATTTCTAATTGAAATTTCATAAAATTTGACAGAATACACATTTTATGGTCCACATCAATAATTAAAAGCTGGTCCCTAGTCAGTATAACATTACCAAGCAACAAGATTTGAACTTCTTCTGGGTTATTCCCCTTGCAATTCTAAAGCACTTCTTCATGGTGTGGAATTTAAATAGTGGCAATAAGGGAAAACATAATCATTGATTAATCAAACCAACACCACCATTTCACAAAATGAAAAGGGCATCTCATTATTTCATCATGCAAGCATCATGAAATACAAAACCTAACTTCCTCGAGACAAAGGTCCTCGCAAAGCCTCAAAAAAAAAAAAAAAAGAATAAGAAGAAGAAGAATTATTGCCTAAGAATGTATTCCTCTCTAAGCTTTTCTCAAAGGCTTTCATGTCTACAAACAAATAGACACGGAGAATTTTTAACTAGTGTATCACAGCGTCATTCCTTAGACAATTACCACCTAAATTCCCAAACTAATTCAACCTTCACCGTTGACTTAGAATGTTACTCTTTAAACAGCCAATGTGCTCCTAAAAAATTATCATGCATGTAACTAGTCTTCTGCAAGGATTTATGCATCAGAAATTCAACCATTTCCAAAGAAATTCCGTCGCAACATTTTCTCAGCAACCAAACAAATAAGGATATAGATCGAAGATACGTACCTTGTTAAAGAAGATCTGACCGCTGGAGAGGGCGATGTAGAGAAGAAGATAAGCGTAGGTGAGGAATTCGTCCTTGGAAATGGTTTTCCGATCCGCCATTGCAGGAATTCAAGAATGAGCACGATCTCTCTCGAGGACTTCAGGTTTGTAATATTGTGTACTACTGCAAGCAAAGTACGGATTTATTAGTCAAACTTTAGAGCAGCCAAGTGAAGTGGGTGTGATAAGCTTTTTTTAGCCAAATAAAATAATAAAATAAATATCATAGCCCATTATTAATAATAATATTATTATTATTTAAAAGAAAAAAAAGAAAAAAAGCTTTTGTGTTTTGGAAAATTATACATTCTTCTTCTTATTATCAAATTTGTTGTATCGACTACCCATATGACCACATTTGATACATAGAATAGAAAAGATAGGATGATAAAAGAATTAAAAAAAAAATTGAAAAAAGATAGAATAAAAAATGTTAGGATTATAATAATGTTATTTCATATTTGATATCATCCGAATAAATAATTAAATTAAATATATTAGTATTTGGTAAATATTGGATATGGTTATTCTAGATATATTTAATATTTAAATTGTTAAAATATAATTAATTTTTAATTATATATAAATTATTAAAATAAATGTAATTATTGCTTTAACAGTTTATAAAATAATATAAATTCTTTTATTCTAAATTTACGTTAATATTTTTTTTCTTATTTTCAATTAAAATTTTAATGAACATATACCAAAATATAAAAAATTAAAAATTTATTATTATATTAATTATAAATTAAGATTTTATTATAAAATTAAAACATAACATATGAATATTTATCTCAGTTATATATATATATATATTTGATATATAAGTTATATAAATTAGTCACATATATAATATATATTGAAATTGTTTTAAATCATCTACTTATACATATAATACATAAAATCAAAATGTTAATGAAAAATTCACAACACTCATTCACCAAAATCAAGGAAGAGGCTAAGTTAGGCACACAAGGAAGACTTAGTGATATCCTATTACTCGTCCCATTCATTATTTTTGTATGAAACTTGAGTTTCAAGCTTGTAAATCTGCATAACAGAAGAAAAATCAACTTATCAAGGTCAAATTATAGATTTTCATTTTTCTAAAAAAAAATGCATATTAGAATTGATATTTCAAACTTGCCTTGGTATCAAAAAAAATGCAATTTCACCATTTGGGGATTGTCATTATAATGTAATGGCTTCTTCATTTGATTTTCAACATACATGTGTTCAGCTAAATCATCCATGTGTAAATTTGATATGTCATTTCATTTATTTTTAAATTGTCAAAATCAAATGATGTGTTTTGATTAACTGAATTAGTTTGCTAATTTATCTATTTGTGGAACAACGGCTATTAAATGTCGGAACGTTATCACTAATGGTATTTGGAAAATTCTATGAGTCTATAAACTTTTCTTTGTGAGAAGAAAGCATATCAATTGAATTTAAGGGGTTTTGAAACTCATGAGTTTTAACCATTTTCTTCATCTTGGTTCTACCTCATCAGATTGGTATTAGAGCCTCACAATTGTTGTCGTGGGCTTAATGGCAATCGAAGGAGGAAACCATCGAGGCACTGCTAATGAGCACGACTTGGATAAGCTTCGTAGAGCTGTAACATCCCTTGAACATTGCTTTGATGAATTTGCATGAGAAATTAGAGCAGCTGTTGCAGTAATGGGTTACTTAAATCCACCCCCAATTCCACCCCACTAATGAGCTAGCAGAGACTTTCCCCTAATAGCCAGTGGATCCACCGACTCATTGTCAACATGATATTTTCCAACATCATCGCAATCAACCCCATCATGGCGATGAGTTCAATTCTTCATATAGCACTGAATCTGAGGAAGAAATTATGATAGAATTTGAGTAGAGCACCACTAATATGGATGCCATGAGTACAAATTAAAAATGACATTCCAATATTTGATGGAACAACTGACATAGAGGGAGTACTTGATTGGATCTAGACGACTGTAACTGTAATAATCTAAGTTTTTTTTTTCAAAATTATCGATTTTTAGTGGCAGTTTTAGTTCAATTGCCAAATCGTCACTTTCACCGCAACAAACTCCTTATGAGTTCCTCGTACATTTTTTATAGACCTAAAGTACCCAATTAGGGGTTGAGAGATTATTTTCTTCCCATTTTACATTTGGTCAAAATTTAACTTTGACTACTGACCGTTAACTTTGATCATTTCTAATTTTTACATATTTATTTTACTTTGCATTATTTTATTAATATTTTTTGATATTTTTCCTTTAAGTGGTTGACCACCTCATCCCTATTGTCTTCTTCTTTTGTGGCTTGCTTCTTCATTTCTATGGTTTTTAGAGAGAGAAAGTAAAAAGATGAGAGAGAAAGAGAGAGAAATTAAGAAAAAAAATGGGAAAAATTTAGGGAAAATCAAAGGTTGTGAACCAGCCATCAAGGAGGACTCAAGACTATTACTTGTGTTGATTTTCAAGTGGAGGAAGTGTTGATTTCTAACTCGGAAGAGAGGTAGGCTTCCTACCTTCGTGAATTTTCCATATAACCTTGGTGTTTCAATGGATTTAATGGCAAATTCATATGTTGTATTGATGGATTGTTGGATATATGTGCTTAATTTGATGTGGTATGAGTGTATGAAAAAACCCGTAAAATGGTTAGGGTTTATTCATTGTAGAATTGTTGGTTTTAAACTTGTTTTACGTTGTTTAAAGTATGTTTATTGAAATTGGTTGTTGATTAATGCAAATCCCCTTGTTAATTTCATGATATGATTAGAATTTGATTGATTTTGGAAGCATAGACCGGCTATGTGTTGGACTTATTTGGTATTTTTAAATTTGTGAAGGGCATTTTAGTCCTTTCACATATTAGGGGTATAATTGGTATTTTTAAATTTTTTTTAGGGTAGTTTGGTCATTTTCCATATAAAGAGTACAAATGGAATTTTTAAAAATGGTCAAGGGCATTTTTATCCTTTAATATTTAAAGGAACACATTTGGTATTTTAAAATTATTGAGTGTATTTTTGTCTTTTCCCATGAAATAAATAAAATTGAAAATTTCAAAATTATGAGAGGTATTGTGGTCATTTCACATTTTCTAATTATTTTAATATGTATATATATATATATTTATTTATAAATATATTCAATTATATTTAATTATATAATTATTAATATATTTTTAAATGTAATTGCAAAATGTATATATATATATATATATATATATATATATATATGTGTGTGTGTGTGTGTGTGTATTATTTGTGTGAGAGGGGTTATATACACGCCTACACATATACATATATATATATATAAAACGTGGAGTTGTTGAGCTATTTGGTTTATCAAGTAAGAAAGAGAAAAATGGTTATTTCACATATATGGCATTACACTGCATTGTTTTATGCATTTGAATTGCCTACTGAGTATTTTTCGCTCACCATTATTTGTTTGTGTGTGATAGATAAATTCAAAACTCAATAGTAGGATTTGGACGAGGTGTTGAACTAGAGGGCACAATGCAGTATATATTCTTCCATATTTATAATTATTGAGCTAGATTACTTTGTGTATTAAAATACTTTTATACTATGGTTTGAGTGTAAGTATTTTAAATATATTTAAAGTGATATGTTTTTATTGGTTTGATTTTGGTAAAATGATCCCAAAGAGTAGAAAAAAATTTTAATATTAATTTTGCATCGCCTGGAGTTATTATAATTATAAATCAAGTTTTTATATTCGAAAAAAAAAATTAATAGTAACTACACCTTACTTAAGAACTTAGACTTGGGTAAAGAGGTGTTACGAAAACCTATTTTAAGTATATGAAGATTTTTATTCAGAAATAAGTCAGATATGTTGCCTATAAGCGAAAAGCAGGAGCAGCAACTTAGTAGGATCAGCTATAATCTTAGAGGCATAGATAAGGAAATGGCTTGATTAAATCTTAGAGGAAGATAAAAGTACAGCTCAAGGGTCATTTTCTCCTAGTTGGTTAGGAACAGGTGCTCCATCATAAGTACTAGGATTGCAATCAAAGGTATTGTACTGTGAAGGAATTTTACAGGTTGAATGCTAGAACAAATTTGTAGAAATCTGAAATTCAATTAGTGTCTCGGTTTATTCATTGATTAAAGAATCAAATTAAAGAAGAAATTTCTTTACATGGACATTATCTGAAGCTATTGATTTAGCATTGAAGATTGAGACTAAGCAAATACAACAAGCTAGTCAAACCACTTATCAAAAGAGAACTTATATTGAATAATCCGAGTAAACAACAACAATTCCAATTCTCCTTATCAAGTTCCCTAGCAAGTAAAATATCAAAAGGCCCTAGAAAATTTAACAAACACTACCAACAACTCCAAATAGCCAATAAGAACCAATACCGCAACTACTAACCCCACTAATCCCTATGTCAAACCTCTTCCAGTCAAATGCTACTGTTATAACCAACAAGGATACCATTTCAATGAATGCCCTTAAAGGAAAATGGTGAATATCATGGCAAAGGAAAATGACTTAAATGACTATAAAGAATGTAATGACGCAGAAGACTTTGAAGGAAAGAAAGTGATTATTGTGACAAATGAAAGAGAACACGTTAATTATATAATACAAAATGTATTGTTGACTCCTTTGCAACCTCTTCAAACACAAAGGCACAACCTCTTTAGGAATATATGTACTGTAAAGGTTTGTGATGTTATCATAGACAGTGAAAGTTGTAAAAACATCTATCTCTAAGGCTTTGGAAAAAATTTGGACCTACCCACCATCAAACACCCACGTCCTTATAAGATTGGCTAGATAAAAATAGGGGTTGATGCTATGGCTTTTTAAGTGTGCAAAGTCTCTTTTTCTATAGGTAAATTCTACCAGGCTGAAATCCTATGTGATGTGGTTAAGATGAGTGTCTACCAATTCTTACTAGGTAGCCATGGCAATTTGATGTTAATGTACTGCACAAAAGAAGAGACATTAAGCATACTTTTACACTAATTGAAGCCATTAAGCATACTTCTTCCATACTTATCATACAATAAGAAAAAGAGTTTGAACAACAAGTATTGGCATAAAAGGGAGACAATAGTATGTTAGCCAAAAATAATCTTGAACCAGACTCTCTCATACCAAAAGCAATTCTACAACTCTTGAACTAATTTTCTAATATATGCCTTACAGATCTACCAAACCATATATTACCACTTAAAGATATACAATACCAAATTGATTTATAGCCCAGAGCTAGTCTACTTCACCTCCTACACTAAGATGGTGAAGGAAATTGTTGATGATTTGCTTTCTAAACAACTTATCTGACCTAGCATTAACTTATGTGTTGTACTAGCATTACTAGTTCCTAAAAAATATAACACTTGAAGAATGTGTGTGGGTAGCAAGATATTCAATAAGATGACCATCTAATACAGTTTTCCAATCCCAAGGCTTGAAAACATGTTAGATAAATTGGAAGGTTACATACTGTTTTTCAAACTTGTCCATAAAAGTGGCTATCATCATATCATAATTAAAGAGGAGGACGAATGGAAAACTTCCTTCAAGACCAAGGAAGGAGTGTATGAGTGAGTAGTCATACCCTTTAGGCTACCCAATACTCCAAGTACATTTATACGATTGATAAACTAGGTGATAAAGCCTTTTATAGGAAAATTTTTAATTGTCTATTTTAATGACATTTTGATATACAACTTAATTGAGGAGGAGCATCTTCACCATATACAACAAGTATTCTTAGTCCTACAGGGAAACAAACTCTACTTGAACATAAAAAAGTGTGCGTTTATGGCAAAAGAACTCTTATTCCTTAGGTTTATAATTGGTGAATATGGCATCCATGCAGACCAATAGAAAATAAAAGCTATAAGAGACTGACCAACTCCAATTACCATTATAGAGATCAAGAGCTTTCATGGGCTTGCAACTTTTTATAAGAGGTTTATAAAAAAATTTAGCTCTATTGCTGGAACCCTCATTGACTATTTGAAAAAAGAGCAATTTAAGTGGGATACGACTCAACAACTCAATTCAAAGATTTGAAAAATAAGCCTACATCACCACCTGTATTAGCTTTGC
This sequence comes from Rhamnella rubrinervis, assembly GCA_007844105.2. NCBI lineage: Eukaryota > Viridiplantae > Streptophyta > Magnoliopsida > Rosales > Rhamnaceae > Rhamnella > Rhamnella rubrinervis. The sequence continues at coordinate 4,698,549 of CM017583.2, read as the reverse complement.
CAAATTTTTAGAAAGTGTTTGAAGTACATACTATTACATGAAATATTTGAATTAGAGCTATCTTATCTCAAGAGGGCACCTTGAGTTTTAGTGTTATTTTAAATAAACTATACAAGTATCAGTAATATCATCTCGGGCCCTATTTTTAACAAACGTCAGCTAAAAATTTTTCTGTCTTATTTATCATGTTGAAATGATTTTTTTGTCCTCAACTTTTATTAAATTTGTATATAAATATTTAAAATCATATATTTATAATTAAATATTAATTTAGCAATATAAAAAATTATAAAATAAAAATAAAATAATTTTACTATTTTTTCTCTCTCCCCGTCTCTTTCATCTTCTTTTCTATCATACTCTTCTTCAGTCATTCCAAATAATTTTTTTTCCTTGCCATTTTCAAGCAGTCAAACACCAAAACAAAAAATTATTCTTTTTCTATAATAAAATAGAATATTTTTCTTTTCAAAATTTAATATTTTGCCATATTTTTTTATTTTTTTTTCATACTTTGTGCATTAATCCTTCAAGCCACAATTAAATTTCTTAGGCTTAGTCTAAAAATCTCCCTCCCTCCCTCTACATTACCATCGTGACAACGAACACACCAACCTATCATTAACATAGTAGAGCATTAAAAAAATTATAAATAACTAATCTTAACAAAAATCTCACAAACATAAAGGGAAAAAGAAAAAGATACAATCATTTACAACTTGTCAACCACACAACAGAAGATTAAAAAAATTATAAATAACCCAAAAATCAATATTAATAAAATTTGACAAATTCAAAAGAAAAAATGCAAAATTTTCAAAAAGATTTCAAAAAATATATTTTTTTCTCGACAAAATCCTTACAATTTGTCAACCACCTTGTTAGATCTCACGTTTTTTTTCCTATAAGCAAAAAAAAAAAAAAAAAAAAATTCTTCATCTTTCTCCTACCTTGCAAGTGTCTTTATAGAAAAAAAAAAAAAAAAGTCTCTAAATCATGAAATCTACCAAAGATCTCTCTAAAGAAAAGAATATTATTTTTTACCTCTGGCAATATCGAGTCCAACCATCTCTGTCAAGAGTGTCATGCACTTCTACAAAGACGAGAAAGAGATCAAGAAAAATGATTATAAATCTAGATAGAAAAAGAGAGGAGTCATCGTCAATGTTGTTGGCAAGAGAAAGAAAAAGAAAGTGCAGGAGAAAGAGAAAGAGAAAATGTAGGAGAAAGGAGAAAGAAAGACAAAGAGAGAAAAAAAAGAGAAATAAAAGTTATAATCTAAAATTATATTTTTATGATTGAAAATGCCACATGTTTAGAGGGGAAGCAATTGAAAAGTGAGAAGAGAGAGGAAATAGAGCTTTTTTTTTAAATAATTTTTATTTATTTTAGTTAAAATGACATATTTAACCTTTTACTGATAATTTTAATGGTGGAAAGCTAACGACAAAGGGTTTTGATGCTATTTTTCAAACTTGTATAGGTTAACTAAAATTTGATCAAACCTCAAGGGGTTCTATGAAAATAGCTCATACTTTAGTGAGAAATTGAGTTAACCTAAGTATAAATGAACCACTTTTGCATAGAAAATATATGCAGTTGTTAGAGCATTTCATCACTAAAGATACTATCTTATCAAGAAACTTTTCATTCTTCATAGTGATCATCAAGCTCTCAAGTGGTTGAAATCTTAGAAAACATTGGAAAGCATGCATGGTTGATGGGCCATTTTCTTGGAAAAGTTCAAGTTTATATTTAATCACAATCCTTGAGCTCAAAATTTAGCTATAGATGCCCTAAGTAGACAACCTTTGCTGATTACTACTATATCAACTAAACTAGTGGAATTTGATTGCTTTAAGGAATAGTATCGCCAATGAGGACTTCCAAGAAACTTGGTACAAATGTTTAATTTATGATGATATAGGACAGTTTCATATCAACTCTAGTTTTCTATCCAAAAGCACTTGACTCTGTGTGCCTTGAGGATCTCTAAGGAGTTACATCATTCATGAAATGCATAGGGGAGGTCTGGTAGCCCACACTAGTTGAGATAGAATAATTGCTATCATTAAAGAACATTTCTACTGGCCTCATTTGAGAAGGGATGTTACTAAGCATATGCAAAGATGCTAATCAATCAAACAACTAAAGGAACTTCCAAAATATCGGTTTGTATTTACCTTTACTTATACTTGAAAACATCTGGGAATATTTGAGCTAGGACTTTGTCATTTTGATTCAATCTATGTTGTGGTTGATAGGTTCTCCAAAATGGCTCACTTCATCCCTTGCAAGAAGGCCATTGATGCAAGCTACATATTAAATCTATTCTTCAAGAAATTGGTTAGACTGCATGGGGTGCCTCGATCAATCACTTTAAATCGTGATGTAAAATTCAACGACTTCTAAAGAGTTTTATGGAAATTATTTGACACAAAATTAAACTTCAGTAACACACACCACCCTCAAATTGATGGACAAATATAAGTAGTTAACAAAACACTTGGATCAATGCTTAGAAGCTTGGTTGCTGATAAACCAAAACAATGGGATTTGGCATTACTACAAGCTAAGTTTGCTTTCACTAGAATGGTAAACAAATTAACTATAAATGCCCCATTTGCAATTGTCTATACAAAGCCACCAAACCACACAATTGATCTTCTCAGACTTTCTTTTTTGCTCTAATAAATTAGCAGATGCACTATCTAACAAAATTACCACAACACTAGAGGAGTTCAAGCTCAAATTAACTAAGGTTAATGCTAAGTACAAGTTGGATGTAGATCTTCAATGAAGGGAGAAAGTTTTTCAAGAAGGGGAGTTAGTGATGTGCATATCAAGAAATCTATATTTTCAACTAGGGAGTACAATAAACTATAAGCTAAGAAGTTTGGTAGTTTTCCAATCAAATAGAAAATCAATGACAATTCTTATGTCATTGATCTTCTAGCAAGTTGGAATATTTTCATACCTTTTATGTCTCTAACCTTCATGACTATCACCCCCTAGATGAGGTTCCAGGTTTTACAATGCACTTGAGGATAAGTTCTTTCCATGAAGGGGGGAGGTTGATGCAGTGGCTTCTTTATCTTATTTTCAATATACATGTGTCTAGCTAAATCATCCATGTGTAAAGCTGATATGTCATTTCATTTATTGCATATTTTACATTTGTCTACATTGTCAAAACGAAATGTGTTTTAGTTAACTAAATTAGTTTGCTAATTTATCTATTTGTGGAGTAATGACAAATCAAACATAAAAATGTTATAAAAGGCCAAAAGCAACAAGCTTTCTCATTGTTCTTATAGGTCTCATCAAGGCATGGTAAGTGAGTAATGCTTGAAGTTATCTACCTCAAAATTGCTTAGATCTCTTTCATGATTTCCTTGTCACCCTTTTCCCTTGGCACTCTGAAATCATATCAAACAAAATCAATAAAATCTAAAATATGTTGAAACATATTAATAAACAAAATTTATAAGAAAACTATTAGTTATGCTTTCTTAATGACTTTATCCACTACAAGAAATTTTTGAATTAGTCACGAAAATGCTACAGATCCTTTTTTTCATAACTAAAGCATATGATTTTGATACAAAAAAAATGTCATAGTTGATAAGTATATGTGTATTGCAATTAATTATAAATAGGCCTTTGTTACTAAACGTTATACCAAAACACTGCAATTCACTTTTGGCGGTAACTTTTCCTCCAGAATGATGCTTACGTGGCGTTAAAAATCCTTATCAGTTACAAGAACCAATTGTAACTTTACACAACAAAAAAAATTTTGTTCACATTATCATTAAACGATATCGTTTAGGGCCAATAACCTAATCTGAATATGAATGGCCTTCATATGTATTGTTCATCAGTAATTCCGGAATCTACTTATCGATCTTTTTGATTTCCGGTGTGTACTTTGCGAACTCATCCCTCAATTGGAAGCTGGGATTCTCTTCGAGAAAGCCTGCAAGTTTTCTCTTCCTATTCATATTCCAACCTACTTCGTGAAGTCATCCGTCGATTGTAAGCTTGGATTTGATTCGACAAAGCTCGTAACTTTTCAGTTTCTTAGCATATTCGAGCATTGATTTGGCCACAAGCTCTTCCTCCATTAAGTATTTTATCTTCAGTGTTAATTTTTTATACTTAGATTTTTAGGGTTTGTTATTTTGAAAATTTGGGATTTTTTTAATTTTATTTTTTATTTTTAGGGTTTGGTTTTTTTAGAAAAGTTTGGAATTTTTATTCAAATAAATTTCTTTCATTTCTGTTCAAACAAATTTGGGATTGTGGGTTATTTAGTATATAATTGATAGGTTTGTATTCAAGGGATTGTGGATTCCGGGCACTTTCTGAGGCAAGAAACTCTACACGAAGGACAAGTGAGCTTTACATATATAAAAAAAATTGCGAACCAGGGTGAAGATGACTACTACATGCTCGGTCTTGAACCCAAACGTCGATGGTGAAATCGTGAAATAGAGCTGGGTATCAACGAACCTCCAAAGTTCAAATTGTCCAGTATGTATTTTAATGTTCAAATTTCATATTTTTTTCTCTTGCTTCTATTGGTTAGTTAGGGTTTAGATTGACAACTTGAAGGTTTGCTTTGTTCGATTGGATTATTATGGAATCAAATATTGGTACAGATGATTTGAATATGGAATTTGGATAAGAAGAGGTTGTAGATTGCATTTACCTATATTCTTATCTTCTCTATAGCTTTCTTCTTCTTTTTATTTACCGATCTGTGTTTTCAACCTTAAAATCGAATATGGTAAGAGGAAAGTACAAGGGAAATTCGAAGCCCAGAGCTCCCCTGCTCCCTTGCCGTGAATTTCTCAGAAGCCTTGTTGGGCTATGATACATTTTAAGTTCACTAAAGTACACTTTTAGTCCCTGTGTTTTATTTTAGCTTTCGCTCAGGTTTACAAGTATCAATTATTTCATTTCAATCAAGTCCTTAAATTAATTTCGCTTTAATTGTCTTTTTCCATTTCGTGTCACTCCCTACTTTTAGATGACTTGTTATTTTCTTTGGTCGCCAGTGCGATGTTTGCTTGATCTGTCATCTAATGTTGGATGTATTGAATCAAGTGGCTTTTGGAATAAAAATTGGGTTGTGACTTTCAGGCTTGCTTTGCTTTCAGTTTAAGTCTTATATGTATTGAAAAGGACAATTATGTTCTTTGAAATTACTCTAAATTATCTGCCACTATCTTTTGTAGCATTTCTGGGTAGCAATCTCCATGATCTTTTATGTTGCTACTACAATCTTCACGTTACTAAAGCTGTGAGGTAATTTCTGTAACTCCCAATAATTTTAATCGCGATCATGAATTAAAGTGCATTTAAAATTTGTAATTTCTCTCTTTTGCATTGGAAAGAATAATATGAGGACATTCACAAAAAAAAAAAGAAAGAATAATATGAGGACAATCTTATAGACCCTAAATCCGACTGGAAAGAATAAATTGGAGTTGAATATCTGTGTTTTTTTATCACTTGTTTTACAAAACAGTCCTCTCAAACCTGGGAGGATTGCTGTGTAGAAAATCATTCTGTAATGCACTTTGATTTTTTTATGGTATAGAAAAAATCAATTTGTAGCTCTTATATTTAAAGATAAAAATGATTACTAGTGTTTGACTACTGATGTGTTCACACGTTTCTTCTTGAGTTTTATCTTTCTCCATTTCTAAAGAAATCAGTCATTAGAGTTTTGGGTAGATTGTTAATGATGTAAGAGTGTAACTTTTGGATAATGTAGTTTTTGTTTACTTGTATGAAATTTCAGTGCTTCACATGGTATGTATGACCATCTTTGTTGGCTTTGATATTACCTAGAATGAAATAATAAACATAGTATGATTAGATGCAGTCGTAAAGAATGCACATTGCACTTTACTTTTTACACATTTTGATTCTAGAACTATAATTGTAGTTTTAGAAGATGGGGAAATTCCCCAATTCTCCCCCTTTTATAATAAACCATTAAAAGTATATTTTTTGTGTTTTTCTAGTTATTATTACTTTTATTATTGTTGTTTCTATTGTTGTATCATCTCCTTGAGGTTCAAGAAGTTGTGCAACTGTCATTAGGTTCCAGAGGAGCTTTTGGAGGAGGGTAAGGTAGCAGCTAAAGCAACCTTGGAGAAAACGAATGTAGATTAGAAAGCTATTTTTGAAGCCTTGTATTAAAAAAAAATGTTTACTGGTTTTTATAGCTTACATTGGAAAAATTATTTTGATAGGATTATATTATGATACTGGGTCCACTATACTTTAGGCTCTTATATATTAATTTAAAATTTGAGACTTGAACTTTATATTTGAAATGTTGCGTGTTACACTAAAGTGTGGAAAGAGTTCGTGTTGGCTATGTAAGTTTCACATGTTGGTAGACTAATTTCTGTCATGGTGTGATTTTTAACTTCAGTTATATCCTAGACTTGATTGTTATGAGATTTGGTGGGCTTATTCAAGGATGAAAAAATAAAAAATATCCATGAAATTTCGTCGATATTTTTGTTTTTTCAGTGTATGGATATTATTCATTAATCGAAATTGAAAATGGTTATAATTTCTGCAATTTTGGTCGAAATTTTCAATATTCTTTTGATATTTCCCTGATATTTCTTTTAAAATTTCTATGCTAATTCCTTCACAATTTGTTCAGAATTTCCATGAAAAGTTTCATAATTTCCATAGATTTTTTCAAAATGTTCATGAAAATTTCTAAAATATCTGTCTTAACTATTAAATTGAAAATTAATATTTTTTTCTCAAATTGTAATTATTATACTTATATGATTTTAAGTTTCAACGTTTCACATAATGCATAGGGTTTTTTATTTTTTTTCAAGCTATAATTATGATATTCTTATATATTACATAAAAGTACTGAAGTATAAGATTATTTTTTTTTGTTTTACATTATTGTTAAGTTATTAAATATTTAAATTATAGTTTATGAGTGATGTATGAATGTTTACCATAATAAATTTGAATGTCTCAATTATTAGAATGTATCAAATATAATTGGAATTGGACTACACCCACTCAAACTATCCTTTTGCAAATCAAATTTTCAAATTGTAATAATTGATTAATACATTTGCAAATTCAACTATCAGGGAGCAGTAGTTATGTAGAGAGCCAATTAATATAATATTCATATCACAATTATCAACAATAATCACATATAATACTATATCTATATGACTAACATATTAATAATTACATGCAAAACTATCAAGGAAATATGTTCTTTGATCAATATTTCCCTCAAAAGACTATTGAAAATGAAGATGTGGAAGAGAGTGAATATTTTCAACCACAAAGAAATTCTTTATAGTATTGAGTTATATTTAAATAATTATATATTTGTATTAATTAATAAAAATTTATCATAAAAAAATAATAATATTTTTGCTATAGGTTTTTTAATTATGAGAAATATAATTTGTGCTCAATAGTTTTTTAATTTTTATAGTTAAATTGATAAAGTAATTAATAAATAAACAAATTTTAAAATTTCATTGAAAATTTCCATATTTCGTTATCAATTTCCGTCATTTCTTTCAAAGTTTTATTGATGTCGATACTTCCACCGATATTTCTGTATTTTTAACCTTCGATATTTCTGTCGATACCAATATTTTCTTTCTTGGGCTTAATAACCCTTTTTGGTGAGCTTTCTAGCTTATTAATTCCTTATAATCTTAAAATTAAATGTAGGCAAACAGAGGGCTTGGACTCACGGTACATATTATTAACCGCTGCAAATTGATTCTTAAGTCCCTGAAGGCACTAACAACACCTGGGTTTGTCTATTCTCTTTCATTATCTTACATCTTTTCTTTAAATTTTGTCATGAACATGTAGTTGCTGATTATTAATTGCCTTAGTTTTTACTTGCAGTACAATGACCAATTTAAAATTTATGAACCATTGCAGTATAAATATAATGTTTGTGAAGCGATTCTATTATGGGAGCAAGTTAGTAATAATTTTGTATCATCATCTTAGTTACCTTCTTAAGACATTATAAGTGCTTATCTTTCAAAAATATAGTATTGCAACATTACAATACTGACAAGAGAGAATCTAGATGTTCGGCCTAAAGAATAGGAAGATTATACAGCAAAAAGGATTGCTTAACTATATGGTTCTGAGCTCATTTTTCACCTTTGGAACTCTGGTTTATTTGTGTCTTTATATCATATGATGTGAATGCATTTGAATCTAGGTTCATCTACTTACCTTTGATTTCTTAGTCATAGGAAAGCTAAAAATTGCAGCAATCGGACTCTTTGTGAGGAACACCTCAATTTGATTTTACGATAAAGCCCCCTTTTCATCCTAGGCAGTTTAGCACATATGCAGTTGTTGGAAACTTCGGAGATCTTTTGAAGACACAGTTTGGAAAGGAGATTGATAGTCATGGTGTTGTTATACTAGACAATGAAGCTGTTGTTAGTGAGGTAGCATTTTTAGAGATATTTGCTGCTACCATTAAATATTTGGCCTTTGTACTATGAATTGAACACTCAATGAAGCTTATTAGGCATGTTTGCAGCTTAAGTATACTGAGCTAAGTGTTGTATGATCCATGATGTTAGCAGACAATATAGATGATAATAATATTTTAGTTTATTAATCTAAGTATGGTCTATATATTATGCATTGTGTGATTAATTTATAGTATCTAGTGTCATGTTATATGTAGTTGACAGGTATACCAACATTAATTTATTAAAAGTTAATTTAATAAATTAAATTGGATATTTTTCAATTTTTGAGAGAATAATTACAAAGACAAGTGTAACTATTATTTGAGTAGATATAAATTTATTGTAACTATAATACAAACACTGACAGCCTTAAGTAACAACTGACATGTATATATTAATTGTAACTTTTTCATATTTCAATGAAAAAAAAAATCGTTAATAAAGATACGGGAGTTACAAATTATATTATCGTAACTAAGAAGTTAGTTACGAATTTCATAATCATAGCTACAATTTACACACGAATATAAAATTGTAACTAATGTGTAGCTACGAATTGTGAATTCGTAACACTTAATCAAATAACAACAAAAGAGTAGTCGTAACTAATATATTGATTTTGTAACTAAATGGTCACATAATCAACATTTAGGGTCTCAATTAGCTACGAAATGACTATTTAGTAATGAAAAAAAATTTCAATTAATAACGACAATTTTTATAAGTAAAGGTACTGAATAGTTATGAAACATGTGTCATAATTAAAGATGCTATTTTTAGCCACGAAATAATAGTTTTTTGTGACTTAAAATTAATCTATTATGATCCTTTACTTACAAACGATCTACAAAAAAAATTCATTACTATATGGTATTAAGGCACGAAAAACCATAATTGATTAATCTTCAGATACATTTTTTAAGTTTGTGACTAGTTGAAAATTTTTTTGTAGTGACCGTTGGTCTCAATGCTGAAGTTCCACCTCTCCAAAACTTCGTTAGTTGCTTTGTTCATTATGACTAGAAAATCATCTATAACTTGTCAACTTCCCACCATTCTACATAACATTTGCAAATGTTTTAGTCACATACAATTGTTTGATACCTACAATTTGATATCGTAGATTCATAATTAGTTTTCTATATTTATTTTCCTTCAATTTCTCAAAGGCTAGACAACCATGAATGCATAAATTACCTAAAAGCTATGCAATTAAATTACATGATGCAACAAAAGAAACAAAAGTATCAAGAATCAAATACTTAACAGACAAATGCTGTGTTTGACCTTATTTTCTTAGAATCAAGAAAATCTCAAAGCTCTGTCGCACTTGCACCACGGTTCAACCAAAATTTTTAAATAATTTCAGTTTTTGTATCTTTAAAATGATTCATTGGCATATAAAAAATACCCTACAATGCTCAAGCAAAATTATGACTGAACTTCTAGCATTAGACATTAGTAGAAGAATAAATAGACAAAATTATTATTTACTAAATAACATATTGAGAGAAATTGATAACAAACATGCCAAAATTTTAACTACAATTCCTTGACAACCATTCATTACAAACCACATTTTATCCATCTATCCCATAAGTAAAAACATAATACATATCATAGTGAGTAACAAGACCTACTCACACTATCTATTTTTTTAACCTTAAATTTTAAGATAACATAAAATTTTTCATGCTCAAAATGTTAAACTTTGAGACTTAAACTGCAAAATATAAAACAAAATTTAACTAGAAACAAATTTAAATTCAAAGATATTTTCATTAACAAGAACATGTATACCTAACAGAAAATCCGCAAAAATACATGGAGCTAAAAGATAATAATCCAGTCATGATTAAAAAATAAATTAAAAAATAGCTAGAGGAATTAACAAGTGCAAGAGTAAAGATTAAACCTGAAAAGCAAGCTCAGTGTTTGACAGCTGAGAAAATTTCATAAAATAAACCAAAAAGTTTTGTATTTGTAAACCAAAATTTTCTCTCTATTTTTTTTTTTTTGCCTTTTAATTCTCAACAAAATAGATGAAGGTAATCGAAATAGGAAACAATAGAAAAAGAAATTGTTTTGTAATTAATAATTAATTTTAAATATATTTTACAACTAAATTTTACCTTATGCAAAGTTAGAACAACACTAGAGAAGAAGGGGAAACAGATTACTTTAAGAATCTATTTATTTATTTTCTAGTCTTTTATACGTTTGCTTAACCCAGCCAAATCCCTAAACAAAAACATAAAAAAAGAAGAAAAAAAAGTAAGAATGTTAGCTACAGACCTTGAAATTGAGAGTTGAAAATTGAAATTTGGAAGGAGATCTGGTTTTCGATTCTCTTCTGTGGATTAATGCCGACCAAAATCTAACAAGAGAAAATGCTTGACGTAAGGTGGACAAAATTAGTTGAGGAGAGAGCAAGTGAGCTGTGTAGGTGCGAGAGACGGTGGTGACGAGGGGTTATCAAGTTGGGTGGGAGGCGTGACAGTAAGAGCTCATGGGTGGTAAAGTTATTAAATTGGCTTATCGAACTTGATTTTCAAGAATTCCTGTATGTTTTGGTGGAATAAGACTACAGGCAAAAGAGTGGGAAAAGAGGTATTTAATATTTCTTATCCCATATTTCACTAAACTTAATAAATAGTGGGAAAAGAATCCTATATATCTTTCTCCATCCCATCTCCTCTTTTTTCCACCTACCACACACGACCTAAAGGATTATGTTAAAAATAGTGCATTAAAAGACTACTCTACTCTTATTTCATAACATACTATATATTTATATATAATTGACCAAAACATTTTTTCAAATATATATGTATAATTTATTAAGCAAACAACAAAACAAATATATATATATATATATATATATTCAATTAAAAATAAAAATGGAAAAGAGCAGACTTAGTGTAAGGCTTAAATGCCTAAAATTGAATTTTTGTTTATTTTTTTTCCAGAAAATGAAATTACTGTAAATAATAATAAAAGAAGTAAAATGTATGGAAATGTTTATAACACATAAAATTATAATATTTTTAAATTATTCCACATCAGCAGTAACAAAACACGAAAAAATATGGTATAATTTTATTTTTTTTGTAGCGTTTAAAATGAATAATTTTTATGAATGTAATGTTATTTTCTAAATAAAGAACTAATTAAAATCTATATAAAACGTCTTTCAACAAATATTATAAGTGAAAACAAAAGTAACCTATGAGAAAGAAAAAATATTATTTCTTCCAACAATCTTCAGAAATATTATCATAACCAAAAAAAAAAAAACTAAAAATTTATTATTATATATTTTATATGAATTAAATATTTTAAATATTTATATGTATATATATCAGCACATGTACCTGATTAGAAGTAGCGTTATCTAAGGCTTCTAAGTCTTGAAATTAGTTGTAATCAAAATTATTATCAAAATAAACATGGCAAAGGTGAAAAGAATTATTAAATAATACATATTATAAGCAACTGTGATCAAATATACATTCATAGCATTTGACCAACAATGACGAAATACAATTGTTTGCATAAGTATAGCTACAAATAAAAATATGTTGCTTGTGATAATTCACTATAAAAAAAACATAGGAAATTATGAATTAACAATGGTATTTTATTTGAAATTAATAAGGATTCGTGACTATATTGATGAAAAATTCAAAAATTTTGGGCTCTATTAGCTACGAACAGATTGTTTAGACGTGAAAAAAAAGAAAAAAAGAAAGGTGTTTGGTAATATTATTTTTTGAATCTGTATGGAATCAATTTAGCTAGGACACATAGCTTGTAGCAAATCGTATAGTATTTAGTGAGACAATTTTTTTTCCGTAACCCTAAATCCTTCTACAACAAGTTTTTTATAATAACTTAGCAACACCGATTTCTAATCACTAATTGACATACAATTATAGAAAATGGCCATTAACTACAAAAATTAAATGTTGCCGAATGGCGGATTTGTTGTAGTGTACTTTACTAATTATGTAAATAAGATTCAAAGAATTTTTCTTAAATAAAAAAAAAAACTAAGAAGAAGAACATTAGTAAAACATTCTACGTATTTCAAACTCTCAATGCTAATTAGGCCATGAACAAAAATAAAAATAATTAAATAAATGAACAAATATAGTAGCTACCCCTTAAAATTTTCCAATATTTTTTTTTGGTTTTTTTAGTTGTTTTAGAGCAAACAAGAATGAAAAAGGAGGTTGGTTTTTGTTGTGGTATACTAAAGAAGCATATAAGGAGAGAAGAGACGAAGAAAACGTCCGTTCTCGTTGATACCAGATTCTTCGTGTTTGTATTACAGCTGATGTGGATTAATTTAAATATATCAAAGTTTTATATGTTTTTAATATAGCTGATGTAGCAAAAGAAAATTTTAAATATATTAAATAAAGAATTAAATTTGAAGATAAAATGACGTCGCTAATTTATATCACTTACATGTTAATTAAATGAATGTTAATTGAATGGAGAGCTGAGATTTAAAACCAAGGAGGGAGGAGGAGATAACAAAAATCCAAAATTAATTACTATATATCTGGTTGTAATTAAAATTGAAACTCTTATTTGCTTATGTTAAACATGTTAATCAACAAGAAAAAGAACATATATGTTTTACAATATATATGATGTTTTACATGCTTTTTTATTTACGAAAAAAATAGATTTATGTATTTTTGTTTTTAATCAAAGTTCTAAATATGTTTAGTTTTTGTTAGGGAAGTTTTGCTTTTCAAGGATCTTCTGATTTTGGATTTGTTATTATTAGACATCTTCATATAAATAAGTTAATCAATTGAAATTTTGTTCGATTTACATTTTCATAAAAATTAGATTTATGAATTTTTACTTATTAATTTTCGTTTTTATACCACTAATGGTTAATCAGTTGGATTGCAATAGTAGCTTCGTTCAGTCAGAAGAAATATAGGCGTCGTCAACTTGGCAGTTTTGATTGGTGTGCATTCTTGGATACAACAATTAGAAACTTGTGGAGCAAATTAAGCAGCATACGTATACATTCTTGTTTGTGGAACTCAAATTTCTAACGTAACTGTGGCTTGAAAAAAAAAAAAAAAAGAATGATTTTTGGACTCATCTTGAGAAAGAAGATAAACAGTGTCCACATATATAATTCCACTGTGCGCCTCATGTGAACCATATCGTCTTCTTCACATAAACCAATATACACACATGATATGTGTGCGTAGGCTCTTACATCACCGTATAATCATGTAGCTTCAGATTACACACACACACACTTGAAGTAGATAGCTAGCTTGAAATTAAGCAAGCTCTGACTCTCATGGGTTCGATTAACTCCATAGGTTTCCAGGCTCATGACCAGCTTCACTTCATCTTATTTCCTCTAATGGCACAAGGCCACATGATCCCAATGGTCGACATTGCCAAAATGTTGACTCAACGTGGTGCCATTGTTACCATTTTCACTACACCGCTTAACTTCGAGCGTTTCGAATCAGTTGTGTCTCGCGCCGCCACACAATTTGAGCATCGAGTCCGAGTTATCCAACTCAAGTTTCCATATCAAGAAGCTGGGTTGCCGGACGGCTGCGAGAACTGCGACATGCTTACTGACGTAGAATCATTCCTAAAATTTTTCACTGCAACTGCCATGCTTGAAAAACCAGTCGAAAATCTTGTTAAAGAGCTGACGCCTCCTCCAAATTGCATGATAGCCGACATGTGCTTACCATGGACAAACAACATCGCTCGCATGTTTCATATTCCCCGGATATCTTTCCTCGGTGTAGGTTGCCTTTTTCTGCTGTGTATGCATACTATAACATCTTCCAAGATTCTTGAGAAAATAGACTCCGATTCGGACTACTTTGTGGTGCCAGACATCCCAGATCGAATCGAGGTAACCAAGCCCCAGTTGCCTCAGTTTTCAACTGCTTTGGGTGAGCAAATGATGGCAGCTGAGATGGAGTCGTATGGAGTGTTTGCTAATACTTTCGAGGAGATGGAACCAGAATATGCTAAAGAATACAAGAAAGTAAAAAATGGGAGAGTTTGGTGTGTTGGGCCAGTGTCATTAATCAACAAAGAAGAATTGGACAAAGCTCAAAGAGGCAACAAGTCCTCGGTCGATGAAAACGAGTGCTTGAAGTGGCTCGATTCATGGGAACAAGGTAGTGTTGTGTATGTTTGTTTTGGAAGCCTATGTAATCTTACAACTTCACAACAAATAGAGCTTGGTTTGGGTTTGGAAGCCTCGAACAAACCCTTCATTTGGGTTATAAGGGGAGGGAGTAAACTTGAAGAAGTAGACAAGTGGATTAAAGAAGATGGATTCGACGAAAGGACTAAATCCAGAGGACTTTTGGTTCGCGGTTGGGCTCCGCAAGTACTCATCTTATCACACCCGGCAATCGGAGGGTTCTTAACACATTGCGGATGGAATTCAACTATGGAAGCCATATCTGCAGGGATGAGCATGGTGACTTGGCCGCTTTTTGCAGACCAGTTTCTTAATGAGAAACTTGTTACCCAAGTTTTAAAGATTGGTGTTAGGATTGGTGTGGAAGTTCCATTGGTGTTTGGACAAGAAGAAAAAGTTGGAGTGTTGGTGAAGAAGGAAGATGTGAAAAGGGCTATTGAAAAGCTAATGGGTGAAGACCATGAGAGCAAAGAGGGAAGGGAAAGAGCTCGAAAGCTCGGAGCCATGGCTAAGAAGGCTGTAGAACAAGGTGGGTCCTCTGACCTCAGCATGTCATCTTTCATGCAAGAAATCATTCAATTATCTAGTGTTCACAAATCAACTGAGGAATGAGATAAAAAGAGACAAAGATGATCTTATTTTTTTTCTTGATATGGAATTCGCTGTTAATTATTTTTATTATTATGTTTTTTTGAAGAATTATTGTCCATAAGAATTCCCTTGTCCAGCTTTAGCTACTGAGAAATTCTAGTCCTTCGTTTAAACATGAAATCTAAGTATAAAACGACAAAACAGAAATCTCATATAAAAATAAAACTTTATTTTATTGTTGTACTTATGTTGTATTTTTCTTTTCCACGTAATGTTTTTTAACCACATAATAAAACTAATATTTTTTTTCTCTATTCCTTCTTTTTTTTCTTTTTTTTTTATCGCCATTTTTTTTTAATAAACTTTGCATTCGACAAAAGAAAGGAAGACAAAAGGAGCCTCACAAGGAGGAATTACAAACAAGAACCTAGTTGTTTACTTGCCAATTTGTGAACAATATTCAAAGGGAGATTTCCAAGAGAAAATTCTTTAGTTAAAACACATAACTTGGAATTTAAGGTGAACTTAACAATTAAATCAGCAATACAGTTAGTCTTTGTACGACTCCACTCGATATTCCAAGAGGTAAACTAAAACCTTTTAGAAATTGTCAACAGCTCATGGCAAGTGTCCCATCCAGCAGGTTCATCACCACTCACCACCTCCTCATCTATTATAACACCCCTTAACCGAATCTTTTTAATTTAATTTAAGAAAAATTACTTCTTGTTCATAAATAAATAAATAAAGAATATAATAAAAAAAATTTAACACAAATTTTCTTTTAATCTTTTGAATTTCAAACCAAATTTATATAAAATATTTTAAATAAATTAAAGTAACTAATAAGTTAAAAACTTTATCTTTAACACCCACAACTTAAAGAAAAAATTATAAATTAAACTATTATGTTCTAAACAAAATAAAATAAAAGTAAAATATTTATTTTGTCTTGGAAGCATTTGTACTAATCCGTATAAGCTTATCTTGCCATTTGTACTAATTTGTACAAGCTTGTCTTTTCAAAAATATTTTAAATTCTTTAAACTTTTTAAAAATCAAATTTCGTTAGCATAAAAATAAAACTTCTTGATTATACTTTCATATTCATGTATGCATATGTCATGATTACGCATGCATAACTTACTCATATAGTATAAATCCAAATTTTTACAGTTGCATACACATAATTACTTAAGAAAATATTTACATAGATATGCTTAAAATTTTCCAAGTAAAATTCAGCACCAAATCACATATATTCATTCGCATGTAATTAAATCCATAAAATTTCAACAATACATTCATACATGTAAATACTAAATTTATCATGTAAAGTAATTATTAACTTAAATAGTTTTCATCTATAATATTTTCAGCAAACATACAAATGTAATTACTTCTTTTAGACACAAATAAAAATTTTAATGTACCAAATCTTCAGTTTTTTATTCTAGTATTTTTATACCAAAAATTCAATCTTTACAAAGATTCTTGGCAATTAAATAATATCATATTAATTTGTTTGACTACTCTCATATATATATATATATAAAACAGCAACTTATTACACATCTTTATACAAATATATTAAAACATATGATATATATATATATATTAAACAGTAATATCACATAAATCACATGAACACAGATTTAAGTTGTTGATACTTAGAGAAGAAAGTAGAAACAACAACATCTAAATTCACCCAAATATAATAAACAATCTATGAAATCAGTTATAATATATATAAACCTAACAAATATCGGTGTGTGTTAGGTGTGGAACTTACCTTAGTTGATCTTCCTAATAAATAGCTAAAAGAAATTAATTGTAGAACTCACACCTTTTTTTCCTTGCTGGCTTTTCTTTTTTTTTTTTTCCCTCTTCTCCTTGGGTGCCGATCCTTCGTTCTTTTCTTTCTTTTTTCTTTTTTTTTCCTCTCTCTTTTCTCTCTTTCTTTCCTGCCGTCACCTCTCTTTCACGTGCTACAGCTACCTTCTTGGCATCGCAGCTCCAGATAACATTATTCCACTTATATGATTCAGCATAAGCGCCAAAATTTCTGCTAAGTGAGAAAAGGAACAAGGCACTAGTCTGGAACTTGCATAGAGAAGTCTATCTGTATTATCTCTGATGACTAAAGCGAGAGCCGCTTAATCATCTTATGTTGTACAATGTCTAAATTGTACTATCGTTTGTTGTTTTTGTTTTGAGACACACACATGTACGTATAATACTTATATTGTACTTCATGAAGTGTACATAAATAGTTGTATATGCACAAAAGGGAAGATATTGCAGAGAGAAGGTTAGCATCATCTGGAAAGCTCTTATCCATGACCCTCGTAATAAGCTTAGTGAGAAATAATAGTTGAAAGAATAAGGCACGCACTATTAATCTGCTTAAAATATATATGCACTTGACATTTTTCTATACAGCTGCATTTGATACGTATAATAGGAAAAACCGAGATAGAAAAAGGATTTGAAAAAAGCTAAGAAAATATAGGATAAGAAAAGCTGGGAAAAGAATAGTGATATCATGTGTTCGATGGTGTCCAGATAAAATATTGAATTAGATATACTGGCATTTGATGCATATTGAATAGAATTACTCTATATATATTTAATATTAAAATATCAAAACATATTTTATATTAAGATAATTAATTTAATTTTAATAATATATTAACAATTAATTTATAATATAATTTTTTATAACACATTAATTACTAATTTATATATTTAATTTTAAATTATATATAAATTATTAAAATATAATTTAACTCTTTTAAATTTAACCAATTCTACAACTTCTTAATTATTTTATTATAAACTTTAGCTAATATTTTTTATGTATTTGCAAATAAATTTGAATAAATTTATGCTCCAACATAAGAAATTAAAAAATCAATATTTAATATTACATTAAATATTAAAATAAATTGTTAGAATAAAATTGACTAACATAACATATGAATATGTTTCAAAGTTACACATATACAAAATTCATACATAAATGATATAATTAGTTCACATATATAATATATATTGAAATTCTTTTAACTAATCTACTTATACAAACATCATATTATTTCAACCATTATAAGAGCATTTTCAAATGGCTTTTTAAATCATTCATATTCTTTATTTTAGAGGGTAAATGATTAAAAAAAAGCTCCAACAAACTCTTTATATTATATATTTAAAATAAAAAGTAAAGTTTGACTCTTCAGATGTAGAGAGCCAAATCACTTTCTTCTTTATAATAAATATAATTTTCAATTAATATTGCACAACTTTCAACAATTATTTATATTTAATTTTGCACATTTCATCTAATATTTGAATTTTGATTAATTATAAACTAAAAAATAAAATGAATAGATCATAATTATGTATTGAAAATAATAAAATAAAAATTATGATAGAGAGTCTATTGGATTTGTCTAACAAATTTGTCTCTTTACTTCTAAAGATGCTCTTTACTATAGAGAGAAGTGTTAAAGTTAAATTAATACGTTATTTTTCCAATAAAGGTTTTATTTTTATTCATTATTCTAACCTTATCCATTAGAGGAATTTGTATCATCAATATTAAACTCGTATAATATAAAAGTCTTTACAATTCAATAATCATTTGTGAAATATTATAGCAAATTACATACAAACTTTTTCTACTAAATTATATATCACCAAACCTTCTACAAAAGCAGAAATTAGAGGAAATTATTCACAAAATAAAGGTTAGAATTTCTCTGAATCATTCCTAATACAATCAATATGCCATACTATTCACCCAAATAAAAATAATGAAATATAAAACATGAAAAATGAACAAAGGGGTTCTTTAAATTATAAGAAAAAATAAATAAATCACAGTTGTGAAAAGACACAAAATCATTCGATGCATTCAATGGTATTATAACAAAATCACAAACTGAAAAACAGAACAAAACCCATAAACCCACATAAGAAACAAACAGAACAAACCCCCTCACAGGACAAATCTACAGAGTAAAACCACAGTACAAAATCACGAAATCCCTTAACAAAACCAGCTGATCTCAGCCAAAACCACATCAAAACCAACAGAAACACATCATGTTCCACAGATCCACAAGCATATATGCAAAACCATATGAGAGAAAGTGTATCGGCTCGGCGATGGCAAGAGGCTAGGCGACGACAAGATCGGGTCGATTAGGGTTCAGAAGATGAAGAGAGTTTTGACACCCACCTGAGAAGAGAGATCAACTAGAGAGACGAGAGATTGAGAATCACAAAAGGGTGAGTTCGTGGGGAAGGCGACAGCTATACTAAGAAGCTAGGCGAGGGCAAAGATTAGGTCGATTGGGCGGGAGGGTTTTAGATTTAGGTTAGGCGTCTTTTGTTTTCCTAGCATTTCCCATGTGTTTTCGTGAGATAAGTCTGTAGCAACAAATTTTGGAAAAGAAAAATCCAAAATTTGTAATAGCAGGATTCAAAATGCATACCAAACATGGAAAAACGTATCCTGAATTTTATTTTCCATCTCATGCCTCCTTTTCTCATATATCAAACACTGCCTGCAAGAAAAATCATTAACTACGATAGTAAAAAATGAAGCCTAATAACATGATTGTCAACTATACCGATAGTCATACTCTATGGTTCAGTGAGTGAGTTAGATTCATCAAGATTAAGGGTTCAAGTGTGGGCAAAAACAACAACCAAAAGGAACAATTATATTGATAGTCAACTATACAACTGTGCAAAGATATTCCACATTATGATAAAATGTTTTTTAAACCCTTTTTCTTTCCTTTTTTTTCGTCTTTTTTCTCTACATACTTCCCTTTCTTTTTTTTTTTTTTTCTTTTTCTTCTTCTTAAAACCAATGAAAAGCACCTCATCCCGCCACCATCGCTGGCCAGCCGACCCCATTTACCTTACCATCGACTTCCCCAGCTGCCCAACACCACTATCCTACTGATTACGTGCTTGGATACCACGGCCAGCGCTGGGAACCGCATTAACACTGTTGATTTCTCTCTCCTCACTTCACCATTTTTTGGTGAGTTTTTTAGTGAAAAGATGATGCTTTCCCACTTTTTTCGACCTCGTGAGCTTGAATCCAAACTTATTTTTAGCTGAATATGCTTCATTTTATAGGAACTACGAAACCCACTTAAACCTAATTCTCACAAGATTCTAGCCATATCGGCCACTTTCCGACCAAGAAAGAGGCAAATTCTTAATCCTTGTATGAGAGCTTTGATTTGGTATATTATATGTCAATTTCGATTAAGGTTTGCAAAAATTTCCAAATTTGAGAATTAAACTAATTTTAGAATTTAGCATAAATTAGACACTAATTGGTATAACTAAATTAATTTGGGTGGCATTAAGCACTATGAAATATTTAAGTGTGATGGATGTAAGTGGATTGAGGAAATTGGATAATTTAAGGAAAGATTTACAAATAGGTGGTAGAGTTAGATAAATTGTGCACAATATTTATTATTTTGGACTATTTAAGTATATAAATGCATTGAGTTAGGTTAAGTGGACTTAATTTAAATCTGTAGCTCATGTAGACATGGGAGGATTAGTGGTGATCCTATCTGTGAATAGATTCTATTTAACTAGTTATTAAATTATTTTTCCTTTAAATTTTAATTATGAGTTTTATTTTGTGGTGGGATTAGAAACAAGGTTATTTGTGAAAAATAAATATTTTTTCTATATTTTAAATTATAATTATTTCATGGATTATTGTAATGTTAATGGGTGTTTTGGAATTGTTGGTAAATTTTCTTCGATTTGATATGTATACCTTGTGCTACCCGGACACAATTGATGTTTGATCCATCTCTGCTACGCCTTGGGATGCCAAGGGTAATACGATGGCTTCCCCTTCCCTACTCATCTCTTCTATGCCTTGAGGTACTAAAGGTAGTACGATGGATCTCCTATCCCTCTGTAATTTTGGATAGATGAATTGGCTGACATGGATTTTGGTTATGGAGTAAATTGTGTAAATATGTTCATTTGATTTCCAATTTTACTATTGTTATTACAAATATGATTATTATTATTACTTCTTCTTATTAATTTATGTGTAATCTTTTATGAATATATTCATTGAGTTAGTCACATTAGTTTTCATTTTATTTTTCTTTTAGGATTACCAGTAAGACCTCAGCTATCTGCAATTTGATTCTACACCCTAGCATCACTTACACTTCCTCTTCGTCTTTGAGTCCTTCTTGCCTTATTTTCAATATATTATTATTCCTTTTTTGTGTTCAAATTGAGTATTGTAATTTATTTATTTTGAAAATTTGTAGTTCACTCCGAGAATAACTCAAGTCGGTACCACTTTGGTATTTTATTGAGTTTTGTCTTATTTTACTAAAATTATATCTTATTTAAAAAATTTTTATTGTGGGAAGTTCAGTGGCATTTACTATGGCCATTGAACATGTGGTTAGATTTGTTATCTTATCAGGTACAAATGGGTTAGTCTAAGTTTTAGAAGAGGTTTTGCTGAAATTTCTATAGAACATTTGGTAGAATTTTCTCTAAATGGGACTATTTCAGGTACAATCTTATTAACTTAGTATCAGAACATAAGGTTTTATTTTCTATAGACCTGCATGTGGTTGTGCAACATCTTATGGATTTTACTAAAATTCTTTTTCGGTGGCTTTTATCCAAATTTTCATAATTTTCTAAATGGTTGATATTCTAAATCATAATTTTTAGTTTTCTTTCTTTCCTTCTGTACAGTTTGGTAATGCCATCTAAACGTGGACACAGTAAGCTAGAAACTTATCTAGGTTAGGTGAGAGTGCTGGTGGGCTAGCATTAGGTGGTAATGTGCTTAAGCGTATTGTTCAAACGCTGAATTTGGGTGCTCAACCTAGACCCTCAATGCAGATAGCTATGAGATTAAGTGCCACCAATTTCAATCGCATCGTTGATCCTGTGGAGACGCTATTTTGGTTCTTAGAAACTGAGAAGTTTTTGGAGGAAGAGATGGACCACTCCAAAGAAGAAAAGGTTAGGATAGTGGGATTTTACCTTATGAAGATACTCGTTGTTGGTAGGTAGTTGAAAGAAATATGAGACAACATACTTGGGAGAGCTTCAAGGCTACTTTCAACTCTCAGTTTTTGCCTTGAGGCCTATATGGTAAAAAGATTGAAGTTGGATAGGAGGTTAGCATAGGGGAGCATGTCAGTGGTAGAGTATGAGAGGAAATTATTGGACTTATCGGAGTTTTGCCCCTATATGAATATGGATGAGAAGAAGAAGAAAAATATATTTTTTATAGGTTGAGTGATGCCATTACTATGGGCATATCAGGGGTTGTGGATCCCACTTATCAATCCTTGTGGGATGCAGTTTTGGAGGTTGAGCGGTAGAGGATTATGAGGGGATCCATGCATTGTTCTTTCAAGGGTACTTCTTTAGCCACTCATAGTCAGGAAATCTCTAAGAGAAAAAATTACAATTCAAGATCCTCTATTAGTGGCAGGGCAAAAGTAAATGCACTGTCAGGGTAGAGAAGTAACCAAAGCATGATGTCTGAAAAGCAGTTTACTAGTTCAGGTAGCAACTCCTATCAAAAGCCACAGTTTAGGGACAAGATGAGGGTTTATAGCTTATGTAGCCGATATCATAGTGGCCTTTACTAGGGGCAGTTGCATGCTTTCATTGTGGACAATTTGGACATTTTAGAAATAAAAGTCCTTATCTCATTCATAGTAGCATGGGGACCATAGAGTTAGATCTTGAGCCTCAAGATCCGGTATTCACCCTTAGTAGTTCAGTAGCAGTAAAAGGCAGGGTGCTTCCACTGAATAAAGTGGAGCACAATCTACACCGCCTCATAGGAGTAGTAGTAGATGTGAATGACCTTCAAGCCAAGGAAGACTATTTGCTATAACACAATAGGATGTACAGGCTACTCCAGAAGTAGTGATAGGTATATTATCTATTCTTATAGATCATGGAGCTACACATTCTTTTAGATTACGTAAATTTATTGCATAATTTAGCATACCACCTGTACCCTTAGGTGTGGAGTTGAAGGTTCTTACACGTACATGGGATTTATTATGGCCAACATAGATACTAAGAAAATGTCTTTTCTTTATTGGTGGGCTGGTGGTAAGGTTTAGGTTTTTCTGGGTTGGATTTTCTTATGGTAAATTATGTATAAATGGATTATTTTCGCAAGGATGTCACTTTTAGAATACTGGGGTTACTGTAAGTGATATTTTATGGTAAATATAAACCTTCTATCATATGTTTGATTTTAGTTTTTACAACTTAACGATTACTATGTAAGAGTTCTGTGGGTTATTTAGCTTATGTTATAGACATTCAAGTTAAGAGAATGAAACTTGAAGATATTATTGTAGTAAGGGATTTTCCATATGTGTTTTTGGATGATCTCCCTAGGTAACCCCTCGAAAAAAAAATAGATTTTGCTATTGATTTGATTTTGGGCACAAATCTTATTTCATTACTACCATATAGGATGGCTCCAGCAGAATTGAAGGAATTAAATTTCAGTTGTAAGAGTTGGTGGATAAAAGATTTGTCCAACCTAGTGTACCACCTTAGGGTGCACCAGTGTTGTTTGTTAAGAAGAATGATATATCTTTAAGGTTTTAGATTGATTATAAGCAACTGAATAAAGTAACAACTTGCAATAAGTATCATTACTGCATAATGATGATCTATTTGACCAACTTGAGGGTGCTAGAGTGTTTTCTAAGATTAATTTGGGATTGGATATCTTCAGTTAAGAATTAGAGACTTAAACATTTCTAAAATCGCATTCCAAACTCGATAGGACCATTATGAATTTTTGGTTATATCGTTTGGACTTACTAATACTCATGCAATATTTATGGATCTAATGAACTGACTTTTTCATCTATTATTAAACAGGTTTATGATAGTCTTCATTGAGATATCTTAATTTATTCAAAAAGTGTAATTGGGCACAACATGCATTTGAGCTAGGTGTTGTAAACTTTGAGGGAGCATTGACTTCATGTTAAGTTTAGTAAGTGCGAGTTTCAGTTGGATAGAGTGGTCTTTTTAGGTCATGTAATTTTAGCTGAAGTTATTTTTGTGGACCTATACAAGGTGAAGGTTGTGTTGATTTGAGAAAGACCTATAAATGTAACTGAGGTGTGAAGTTTTCTAGGTTTGGCTGGATACTATTGTCACTTTGTTAAGGGTCTCTCTAAGATAGCAGCTCCACTTCATCATATGACTCAGAAGGTGTTTAAGTTTGACTATAATGATATGTGTGAGCAACGTTTTTAGGAACTTAAGTAAAGGTTGACTTCAACACCTATTTTAACCCTCTCTGATGGTAATGAATGATTTATGGTGTATTGTGATGCATCTCATTCAGGTTTGGGTTGTGTTCTTATGTAACATGGGAAAATGATTGCATATGCCTCTCAACAACTCAAAAAACATGAAGTAAATTATTATACTTATGACTTGGAACTGGCAGTTGTAGTTTTTGTTTTAAAAATTTAGAGATATTATCTTTATGACGCAATGTGTTAGACCTTTACTAATCATAAGAGTTTCAAGTATATTTTCTCTTAGAAAGAGTTTAATATAAGACAAAAGAAGGCAGATGGAGTTGATAAAAGATTATGATTGTTTCATTGATTGTCATATAGGGAAGGCTAATGTGGTCACTGATGCTTTCAGTAGGAAGGTTACAGGCTTGTTAGAACATGTACAAGTGATCTGTTTACCTTTAAGTGTAGAGTTAGAGAAAATGGGATCGAATCCAAAATGCGTAATTTTCTAATTCTCAACTGATGAAAGTTAGAAGTGAAGTTGATATGAGGAAAATGACAAATTTTAGCATTAGAGGAGATGGAGCTTTGGTTTTGGGTGCCAGATTTTGTGTTCTTACTAATGAAGAAATAAACAGAGAGATTCTTGAAGAGGAACATAACTCTGCATATGCAGTACATCTATGAACCTTAAAAGTGTATCAACCCTTATAGAATCATTAATGGTAGCTGGGTATGAAAAAAGTTATGGAGTATGTGTCTAAGTGTTTGATCTATCAGTAAGTAAAAATGGAGAGGCAAAAGCCTTCAGGGCTTTTATAATCATTGTCTATTCCAGAGTGGAAGAAAGAACACATTACTATAGATTTTCTATTCAAGCTTCCTCGTACCTAAAGACAATATAATGAAATTTGGGTGATAGTAGATTGACTCACTAAATCTGTACACTTTTTACCAGTTAGAGAAACGTATTCTCTATAAAAACTTACTGAACTATTTGTGGAGGAGATTGTAAGGCTGCATAGTGTATTGTGTCTATTGTGTATGATCAGAACACATGATTCACCTTCAAGTTTTGGTGGAGTTTACAAGAAGCTTTAAGTACTAAGCTACATTTTAGTACAACAATTCATCCTCAAATAGATGGGTAGTCAAAGAGAACTATTCAAATATTGGAGGACATGTTGAGATCTTATATTTTTCAATTTAAAAGTAACTAGGACTCTCATATACTATTAATAGAGTTCACTTATAAAAATAGTTACCATTTTAGTATCGATATGACACTATTCGAGGCATTGTATGAGAGACGGTATAGAACTCCTTTATATTCGAATAAGGTTGGTGAAAGGAAGCTTATAGGGCTTGAGTTTCTATAGATGACTACAAAAAAGGTTAAGATAATCTATAGTAAATTGAACGTCGCTCATGATAGACAAAAAAATTATGCAGACAATCAAAGAAAAGATCTTGAGTTCGATGTTGGTGATTGGATATTCTTGAAACTGTCACCTTGAAAAGGTGCGGTACAATTTGGGAAAAGATGAAAGTTAAGTTCCAGATTCATTGGACCCTATGAGATTGTTGAGAGAATTAGTTCAGTAGCTTACCAATTTACACTACCGACATAACTTTCTTGAATACATAATATATTCCATGTGTCTATGTTACAATAGTATATTCTTAATCATTCTTATACACTAGAAGCTCTGACAATTGAAATAGAGGATGGTTTAACATATGAAGAGCAACCGATTCAGATACTTAATCGAAGAGATCAAGTACTTCATACTACGACTATTCCTCTTGTAATGGTTTTATAGAAGAACCATGCTATGGAGGAAGCTATGTGGGAGCTCGAGCAGCAAATGCAAGCCTATCATCCATATCCTTTTTAGAATTAAGATATGAATTTCCTAGATAAAACTTTTTTATGGGGTAAATTGTAATGACCGGTACATAAAATTCTACAGTGAAACTCATTGACTGAAGTTTGAATTTTGGGCAGAGTAAGTAGGTCCAAAAGTTGACTTTTTCTACATAATGAATTTTATTTTGACTCTACTGTTGTTATGTAGGGCTTGTTGATACAAATTTGTACACTAGCAATACGCGTGAATCGGAGTTATGGTAAGGAAGCTACGGGTCTTTGACGTCAGGGACAAAATCATCTTTTTGACAACAAAATTTTTAAAAACAAAACCCCCAATCAGCCTTACTTTTTTTTTCTTTTCTTTTCCTCTTTTCCCTCTCTTTTCTCTCAGACCTCCCATTCTCTTTTTCTTTCTTTTTCTTCCTTTCATCTTCTTACAACTAACAGAAAGTACCCCATCCTGCCACCACCGTTGGCCGGGCCACCTAATGGGCCCACCACTGGCTTCCTCAACTGTTTACGACCACGATCCCATCGACCACTTGCCTAGATGCTGCCACTATTGCCAAAAATCGCATCACCACCACTAGCTATTTCTTTCTTCAGTTTACCATCTTTTTGTGAGTTTTTCAAAGAAAAGAAGGTGCTTTCCAACTCTTTTTGACCACCCGAGCTCAAATTCAAACTTACTTTTAGTTGAATATACTTCATTTTATGGGACTCATGAAATCTACTTGAACCCACCACTTTCAGGCGCAATTCCGGCCAAACTGGCCACAGGTAAATTCTTGATCCTTGCATTGAGAACTTTAATTTGGTATATTATATTTCAATTTTGGTTAAGATTTGTAAAAATTTTTGAATTTGAGGATTTGGATAATTTTAAAAGTTTGTATAAATTGAACCCTAATTGGTCTAATTAGATTAATTTGGGTGACATTAAGGACTATAAAAATACTTAAGCGTGATGAATGTAATTAGATTGAGGGAATTTGATAATTTAAAGGAGGATTTATAAGTGGGTCGTATAGCCAGATAAATTATGAACGATATTTACTAATTTAGATTGTTTAAGTATAGAAAAGTATCGAATTAGATAAAGTGGAATTAATGAGAATTATTTTGATATTTTTAGGATCTACAACTCGTGCATCACTCCACCTGAGGATTAATAGTAATCCTAGCTGTGAGTAAATTATATTTAACTGGTTTTTAAATTTTTTTTTATTATAAATTTTATTAATGGGTTTTATTTTCTAAAGGGATTGGAAACAAAGTTATTTGTGAAAATTAAATATTTCCTATATTTTAAATTATAATTATTTCATGAATTATTGTGATGTTAATGAGTGTTTTGGAATTGTTGGTAAATTTTTATGGATTTCATATGTACGTCATATGTCACCTGGACATAGTTGATGCTTTATATGAGATATATGATTATTGTTTTCACGTATGATATGTGTTTGATTCATCTTTACTATGCCTTGCGATGCCAAAGGTAGTACGACGGCTCCCCCCTCCCCACGCATCTTTGCTACGCCTTGGGACAGTAAGGTAGTGTGACAGATCTTTCATCCTCCTGTGATTTTGGATAGATAAATTGACATACATGGATTTTTGTTATGGAGTAAACTATGTAAATATGTTCATTTGATTTCCAGTTTTACTACTATTGTTATTACAAATATAATTATTATTATTACTTTTTATTATTATTTTATGTATAATGTTTTATGAATCTACTCATTGAGCTAGTCTTATTAGTTTTTATTTCATTTTTCTTTTAAGATCTAGTAGGATATCAACTATCTGCAATCGAATTACAGTTCTCTTCGTCTTTGAGTCCTCCTTGCCTTATTTTCAACGTATTATTATTTCCTTCTTGTTTCAAATTGGATATTGTATTTTATTTATTTTGAACACTAATAGTTCACTCTAAGAATAACCTAAGTCGGTACTACTTTGGTATTGTGCTGAGTTTTAACGTATTTTACTAAAATTATATCTTATTTGAAAATTTTCCATTATTGGAAGTCCAATGGCATTTGTTGTGGCCATTGGACATGTAATTGGATTTGTTATCTTATGCAGGTAGAAATAGGTTAGTCCAAGTTTTAGGAGACGTTCTATTAAAATTTCTATAGAAATTTTGATAGAATTTCCTCAAGATGGAACCCATATCAGGTATAATTTTGTCACCACACTTGTTTGTGGTATAATTATATCAAACATTACAACGTAACCAAAAGTATTGTATGCTCTTCATGCACTAGGATCTGCCCAAAAGCATATTACAAGTATATTTGCTTCATCAACCTCAAAGTATAAAAAAAACAAAGAAAAGGTTTTTTTTCTTTCTCAAAAGAAAAAAATTCTACTAAGTTTTTTGCAATAAACTTCCTTTCGTCTTTTATTATTGGGTTATTTTCAGCTGGGTACCTTAAGATTTCTCTTAATTTTACATTAATCATATGATTTTGTGAATTATCAATGCACCCTTAATTTTAACAGATACCGTTAGTTAACTATTGATATCATGGTTGGCATACTGAATTGAAAATTTGACCCCTTCTAATCAAATTTCTTTTTTGAAAAATCTGTTGTGACTGTTGGACAAAGGCTAGTACATTTTAATAAATAGTAAATTATCATCCCGCCCCCTTTTATTTTTTTTTATTTTTTTTATAAAAGCAAGCTTCATTCCTTGTCCAATTCCACATCCCTGCTTATTTTCATAAGAAAGAATAAAAAAAAAGATATTAAGAAATGACATCATCCAGTGCTAGTAGTAAGGTAAATGGAGGTATAATCAAGTTTAAAAATAGAAGATACTATTGTGGAAGAAAAGCAAGTGTAAGAATTTTGGAATCTGCAACAAATCCTTCTAAATTATACTTTATGTGTAATTAAAGAAAATATAATTACTACACTTTCTGGACACCTGATTGTGAAGAGTATAGCATGCATGAAGATGTAGTTAGTACATAAAGGCATACATGGTGTTGAAAATAGAGAAATTACCATAAAAACTCAAAATACAAAATGGTTACAATGGCAAATGAAGATGATGATGGTTCTAAATATTATTTTTCTGTTCATAGCAATTATTGTACTTATTTTAGCTATAATGAATATGAAATGAAATTATATTATGTTTAAACATATATAACATAACCATAAATCTTGCTTACAAAGAAGCCATAACCCATACATAAACAATGTCTTCATTTTATAATCTCATCAGGTATAAATAATCTGTCTTACATAATAAAGAGGATGCAATCCCATAATATTCACCAACATTATTAAACCTAAGCATGTGCAATGTGTCTTAAAAAAAAGGAAACACATTACTACGAATGAAATCCAACTCCAACCATTTACAACCCTATAATATTTACTAATATTAGTAAACCTAATCATGTGTGATGTGTCTCAAAAAAAGGATAACACATCACTATGAGTGAAATCCATATGATCCATTTACATCCACTATATATAAATTTTCATATAGCTTGTCTTAGCCCCTATACAAAAGACAGTATTTAAGTAACATTTTATGTCATATAGAAATAAATTGCATATTGAATACTATTAAGACTAAATTCACATTAATTGTCCTAAGTTTTGTAAGTCAAAAACTGACAAAAACCTGATGAGTTCTTCTCTAGACTAACTTTTAAACTTTTGGTGCTGATGCTGTTGTTGCTGGTGGTGGTGGTGTTGTTGTTACTGCTGCTGCTGATGTAGATGCACTATTGTATTGTTGAATTAAACACAAGTAATTAAATAGAATTAATTAAACACAAGTAATTAAACATAATTAATTAAACACAAGTAATTAAACATAATTAATTAAGCACAAGTAATAATTACATTGTACCGGTCCATTTCTTTTTCTTTTCAAGTTTACTGGAGCATTTGGACAGGATCTTCTATTATGGCCTATAGACTTGCAAATTCCACATTTTACTGTATTTGACTTTTTTTTCCCTTTCAAGATCATTGACTTAATCCTTCTAATTACTCTTAGCCTACCAGACTTCCTTTTAACTATTGGAGGCATGACATGATCAACACACATTTCACGTCATAATTCCTCATCTGGTATTGGATGAATCATACAAGAATAAGTCTGAATATATGCCTCTTTAGTTAAACTTGAATCGACATATATAGTTGGATCATATCTTTGGCTATTTATACATGTCATGGCATGTTTACATGGTATGCTATTTATTTGCCAGCTTCCACATTAACACCAGAATTCTTTCAGCTTAACTACAATTGCTTTGGTCTTATTTTCGTCTAATACTTCAAACTCTTCTTCACCACCGAATATTACATTCAGATTTCTTGAATCCCTTCCTACTTTTTCAAATGTTGCTTTAACCCTTTGTGGAACAATTTCTTCCATTGTCAATGCCAATTGGTGTCTCTTTTAAATATTCTTCATCACTTTCCTTCACACACACTTAAGTAAAGTCAAAATAGGCTTAGAACTATGCTTATCAATTTAATTGTTAACGACTTAGTCATATTGTTTGTAACATGATCGACCTTTGCATTCATATCAAAATCGTCTCTACTCCAATGATATGTAGGAATATCCATCAACCATTTATAAGCTTCCTCATTCACACTCTTGATTTCCTTCATTTTTGCTTTAAATGCATGACTACTTGTTGCTCTTAGTGCTGCCCAAAATAGATTTCTTATCTTCACATTTAGATACCTAACTTTGGAATTTGAAAAAAAATATATCTTGCGCAATATCTTATCATGTGACCTAGAAATATATTAGTTATGACTTTCAAAACTCTTTTTTGTTTATCGCTTATGAAGTTGATGGCTCCATTATCATCTACAAAAATATTGTCATGTAATAATTATAAAAATCAACTCCAACTCTCTGTATTTTTATTTTCACAAATACATACAGTAATAGGAAAGATATTATTGTTTGCATCCAAAGAAATAACATATAAGAGCACTCCAACATAAGGTCCTCTAAAATGGCACCCATCTAACCCAATAAATGGCCTACACCCCTTCAAAAAGCCAAATTTCTATGTTGAAAAACTTAGAAAAATCCTTTGGAAAGTGGGATTATCACTCAATCGATCCCTATTGCATTTAATTTGAACCATTGTCTCAGGATTGAGTTTCTAAGTACAATACCATACTTATGCAACTTCTGGTAGGCTTGAATATGATCAATACTCAGTGTCTCCAATGCGATTCTTTTAGCCTTATACATTTTTTGCTTGTCAACTCTCAATCAAAATCTCCTATATAACTCAAAATCTAGTACTTGTAATTTAACATATTAATTAATCCATAATAAATCATGAAACTTGGTTATAGTCCAAATAGTTGTGGCTAAGTGATTATGTTCACTTCTACTATAAAAGTGTTTTCCTCTCAACGACTTAATCTTAAAGGAGACTCCATCAGCTAATTACGATACATGAATCCTCCATGTGCATGCACAACTCTCACAAATACATGTTATTCTAGTCTTGTCATTCACTTTATAATAAAATACAAATCCCTCTTGAATAACATAGTTAATCAAGATATTCCTATAATGGTAAACTATGTCAAATATAGTTCTAACTTCTAACACAATTTTTCCATCATTTGTAAGCTTACATACTTTCCTTGTTATTTTTCTAGTCATCTTAGCAGCAGGGTCTTCTTCTTCAAATTCACTCATAGGTCCATCTTCATCATCTAATTGATATCCTTCACTTGCAGTTTCATTCTCAGGTTCTATCTTAGGTTCATGTGTTTGAGGTTGAGATGTATTAAATTCTGTCTCACTGTCACCTTCATTATCTAGCTCACTGTCATTGTCACCATGTATAGGACTGGAAATGGGTTCATCTTCAAAAGGAATGGAACATGTCTCATGCTCAGGTTCACTGTGTGGGCGATTAAGGTGTGTTTGTTGGTCAGGTTCATTATGTATTTGCTATTCTTTTTCTCTTACCTCTTTTGTGACTATTGGTACTTGATCTAACATGTATACCTTTGAAGGAAGTTCAACAGCTAAAGGCAAGACCTCAATATTCACATGCATTTTATTAACACCTTGATCTTTAAGTATCTTGAACAAGACCATCAAATCTTCATCATTTTCTAACTCATACAGAACTTCACTAGATAATATAGTGGTCCCTTTCATATTTTGTGACTCATGAAATGCTAGACTCTCACCTATGGCAAACATTTTAGCATCTTTATAAAGTAAAATGACACTCTAGCATTCTTCATCAACTAAGAAAGGCTCTAGATTTCTTCTATATACATGTATATATATCTCATATATTATGGTTCCTAAACCCTAAACACATAAAATGAAGCAAATGATAAAGAGACATAACATTCACATAAATTAAAATAATTCAAAACCAAACACTACATGATCATCAATCAGTACTTTGCGTTGTTGCACCAAATGTTAGCCAAATACTATTAATAGTATTTATAGGCTGAGTATTGGTTTCCAGTCTATAAAACAAAAGGATTATCATGCAATCATGTATGCAATTCACATAACATTATATAAGTTCATAACATTCACAGAAATTAAACAATTCAAAACCAAACACTACATGATCATTAATCAGTACTTTGCGTTGTTACACCAAAGGTTAGCCAAATATTATTAATAGTATGTATGGGCTGAGTATTAGTTTCCAACCTATATATCCAAAGGATGATCATGCAGTCATACATACAACTCACATAACATTCATATAAGTTCATAAGCAAACTAGTACATTCACATAACATTCATAATGAATAAACTTCATGATCACAAAATCAAACCAAACTAGTACGTGCATCACTATGAAATTCAAAAGTAACAAAATACAATTCATAGACAAGTTGCCAAACTAGTACAATAAATCACATAAGTACATAACCAAACCAGTACATTCACATAACATTGATAATGAACAATAAACATCATGATCACAAAATCATAAATAAGAATACTTTAACAAGTTGAAGTCAACCTAAATTGAACAGAACCTGATGAATAAAACTGTAAATTGAATTTCAAACCCTACCATGAACAAAACCATAAATTGAATTTGAACAAAACCCTAAATTCAAATAACCCTAAATTGACAAAAATTCTAAATCAAATTTTTAAACCGATTTCATAAACCTTTTAAACCCTAAATCAAAACCCATATTATATAACCCTAAAAAAAACTTGAATCAAGTTGTCTAAGGTCATAACCTAAATATGAACCCCCTCTGAAAACCCACATAACATAAGGCCAAAATCAAACTCGAATGACTTACAAAACTATAAATTGAATTTGAACAAAACCCAAAATTCAAATAATCACAAATCGAAAAAACCCTAAATTAGTTTTAAAAAAGGCCGCATTGAACAATCAAAGGCTAAACCCTAAAATTATTCTAAAATTAAAACCCCCTTTGAAAACTCTATAACTTAAAGCAAAAATAAAACTCGAATGACATACTTGGATTCCTTCGTCGTTCATCATCTTTTCGGACTCTTCCCTTCGTCATTCTTTGTTGCGACTTTTTAAATTCTTTACCTCGCTCATTCTAAGTCCTTTACTAATTTAAGACTCTTTGCGATTGAATTTTTTTCAGTTCGAAACTGGTTTATAGAAGGTTTAATGCAAGCACAGAGAGCACATATAGAGAGATTAAAGGAAGTAATCAATCATTCTATTTGCGGTGAATGAGAAAAAGATAAAAAAAAAATTATAGGGACATCGACTGAAAGTGAAGGGAAAAGGAGGGAAAAGGTGGTGTGATGACTGGAATGAATAATGCATTGCTCTGATTGAGTGCAACTGATTAGACTAATGAGTTTAGTTTGTGTATACGATAAAATGATCATTTTGTCCTTCCTGTGTTAATTTAAATGTTATAAATCAAATGGCAGGGGGCCTTCAACAAGTTTTTTAAAATAGCATAAGTTGACTAATAATTGACCAAATTTCAGAGGGTTATATAATAATATCCTTTTATTAATTTATTTTTTCTTATAATTTTTTAAATCCTTTTAAGTGGAACCAATATTTTATAGACCATCAGTTTCAATCTCCATGATTCGAATTTGTTGGCATGTTAGTATGTTTGCTATAGATAGTTGTTGATTTAAAGCTCTTTTTGCAACTAAAACACTCCTATGTGACCTTAGTAAAGTACCTTTATAGAACGGGTTAGAGTATGATTATGCTCCTTTACATACTTACTAACTATCCAATTTAGACCTTTTTTTGCTTCACCAACATTATCTTCGCCTTACAGCCTAATCAAACTACTCTTCAATTTCTTTAACATGTTTGTGGGATAGAATCTTTCAACTTTTTTTTATAATAGTCATATGTTTTTTCTTCCTTAAAGCAAACAAACTATTTCTCAATCAACACATTTGATTCTTTTTTCTTCTTGCTATTGCTTATCCTTACACTAAATTCGTACTCTCGTGCATATGCATTATAAAAATTGAAGGCCTCTTCAATTGATTGAAAATCCATACAAATTTTGAATTTTTTTTTTCCATCAAAATTTGTAAAGTGAAAATGCCACTTGAAGAGCTAATAGACATATTTCTGTTAATATAAAAGAGAATACACACATAATTGAAGGAAAACAAATATAATCAATAAGGTAAGGCAAATATACATATATTTAGTATTTTAAGACCCTAAAATTAAAATTAAAGCCATTAGTAATTGACATGAGTACCATTATTGCATACTTATAGAAATTGCCCATTAACAATATAAACAGAAACTGAAAAGGATGATCATACAAAAAAAGAGCCAGGGGCACAACTCTAGCGGCACAAAGTGAGGTGTATTGTATCTCTCATCTCAACAAAATCACAAGAAGAAAAGCAATATTCATGTTTTATGTTTGTTGATTGGGGTAGTAAGCACACAATTAAAATTCAATGCTAAATTAGCCACAGTTATAATTAGGGAGCTCTACAGTCCAATAACTTGAATCAAGCAACTGGTGGTCAAATTACAAAGTTAGTTACAAAAAGTTACATATAGATGCTATTGAAGCTGCCATTGAGAATATTATTTGCATAATGCCACCCTAGAACATCATGGATAGTTTTTGTTGGCAGTAATTAGTTCCTTCACGCAAGCCCATTAGTATCAACTCTCAAAAATACATTTTTCTTGCTGGAAGTAATCCTATGTTGATCAGGAAAAAAAATTAGCAATTAAAAGGTGACATTTGTAAAAACCAGATCACTTAGAGCAAGAATTTGTAAAATAGATCTATCATCCAAGTACAAATAATAAATATTAACCATTTTCTAATTATAAGAAAAACTAACAATTACCTTTTAAAGAAAATTGAAATAAGAAAGTATATACTAATGTACCTTGAGGTACTTGAGCTTGATGCTTTCGTAAACAACATAGAAGGAGAATGCATAAATACAAGCTACTTGCCAAAAACAGAACTCATCTTCATTAATGAATTCAACAAACACCCAAAATTTAACACCCCAAATTAATTCCAAATTAAAATTGAAAATCAAGAACCCATAAAAGAAAAGGTTAGAAGTAATTAAAAGGAAATCACTACTTCCAAAAAGAAAAATAATATTCACAAAGAAAAAGCTATTTTTTTGGTTGATTTGGGGCGAGAAATTTAGTTATATTTACAAAAAAAAATTTCATTATATTTAACAAGTAAGAAAGAGTAAAAAGTCATTCATATCGAAAAATAACAAGACGAAGAAGAAGCCCTAATTTTTTTGATTTGTATGATTGTCCAAAAGATGAGCTTTCTCTGGTTCTAGTTCATGCTCGAAAGGAAGAAGAAGACGATGATGAAAAAAAGGGAATGTAGAAAAAAAAGAAAAGAAAAAGGAACACTTAAAGAAAAGGGAATACGGAAATAAAAAAAGGAATGTGAAAAAAAAGAAGAGGTCATTGGTATTAGGCCATGCCCAAAATTTTAACGTCTAGCAGTTAAATAGTTGTTTTTGCCTATTATGTAATGAGTGACTATGCTCATTACATCAACCTTGTATATATATATATATATATATATACACACATATACATAAGTTTATATTTTAGAATAAACTTATACCTCATAACTCAATGACAAGGTGCTGCATAATGACACGTACGATTCTTGTACGGTCATCCACCTTCTTCTCCAATCACAACACATCAGATGAAACTGAAGCTCCCATAACTGGATATGCGGCCAATGGTGATGCATATCTTATAGTTGTAGTAGCTATAGGTACACACTGATGACAGATCCATAGTGCTTTCAGCCACCTCCACAAATAGTGATGGTGGTGCATCATATTCACGATCTAACATGCTACCAAAGAAAGAGGTTATGTATGCCTCCTTCTCCTTAAGAGTGAGGTGCAATTTGTTATGAATAGGGTACTACAAAAGATATATATATATATATATATATATATAAGTCATTGTTTATTAACAATAAACGCCTAACCCTAATACATGAAAGTAAAGTAGATAAATTCCAATGCAACACTTACATTATCTTTTTTGAATATTTGGTTTTTAATTGTTTTGAATTGCACCTTCCTCGAAAACTCCCAGCATAAGAGCCTGAGTGTCTTGTTTGTAAAATAATTCCCACAATCCAATAGTGTGGGAATAGGTATGGTTTCAAAACCCCAAATTTAAAAAAATAAAATAAAATAATATGGTGTTAGTAAATTTATATAAGTTAATATTTAATACAAAAAATATAATAATTGGGTTGAAAATTTGCTTGATAATTGTCTTTTTATTATTAACTGATTGGCTATATTTATAGCCTAGCATACTAGAAAGGAAATAACAACCCACGTTTAGGGAAACACAACTAGCAACAATGCAAATAAATAGGAACGCACAACCATAACAAAGCTAATTAAAAGGCATTAACCCATCCACTACACACACTTAGTCTAACACGTTTTTCTCATGCGCTAAGCATGAGTCCATGTTGTCTGACTAACCCAGTGTAGTCCCACACACGAACAATGCACGTATCATTCGCCCCCGCTAAAAGATCTTTGTCCGCAAGGATGAAAAGAAATCTCAGGTCCAATGTCCATAACATCCTTGACATTCTTATGACGTAAATCCTCGAGCATAAAAAATTGTGGTACGTTGCAGCGACGACCTAGTACAAATTTTGCATCACAATAATAACATGAGCTCATATCGTGCCGGTCCTTAGCCTCTTGACTAGTAATGCGGCGCAACGCAATAGCTAGCGGTGCGAAAGATGGCCCCATGTGCAACGGAGGTGGGAAACCAAGCAAACCAGCAGTTGGAGTGACTAGAAGCTTTATTGGCATCATTTGGTCTGGCGGTATAGCATCTCTAACGAACTTGGGAAAGGAATACTTAAGAGAGTAGGGTCAGGATTCGTGGTTGGAGATGGAAGACTCGCCTGGTGCAAACAGATTGATTTCCTGGTTGTTGGAAAGAGGGATACACGAAACCCGCAAGGCTTGAATTTCAAGTAACACCATCTGTAAGGTGGCGTTAATTTGATCAAAGCTAGACTCATGGCGAGCCAAGATAGCATAAACTTCGTTGCAGAAATCAGTATTGGATTGGCGCCGGGTATCCATACGGCTCTGATACCAAATGTTAAGAATGAATTTGACAGAGAAGAGAAGAAGCAGAGACAATTGGTTAATTTGATGTAGAAGAGAAGATAGAAGGAGAGAGTAACAATCTGGGTTGATAATTTGCTTGATAATTGTCTTTTTATTATTAACTGATTGGCTATATTTATAGCCTAGCATACTAGAAAGGAAATAACAACCCACGTTTAGGGAAACACAACCAGCAACAATGCAAATAAATAGGAACGCACAACCACAACAAAGCTAATTAAAAGGCATTAACCCATCCACTACACACACTCAGTCTAACACGTTTTTCTCATGCGCTAAGCATGAGTCCATGTTGTCTGACTAACCCAGTGTAGTCCCACACACGAACAATGCACGTATCATTCGCCCCCCCTAAAAGATCCTTGTCCGCAATGATGAAAAGAAATCTCAGGTCCAATGTCCATAACATCCTTGACATTCCTATGACGTAAATCCTCGAGCATAAAAAATTATGGTACGTTACAGCGACGACCTAGAAATTTTGCATCACAATAATAACATGGGCCCATATCATGCGGCTCCTTAGCCTCTTGACTAGTAATGCGTCGATAAGGAAGAATTTGGAAAAAGATAGGAACAAGAAGGAAAACTAGATAAAGAGATTATTTGGACTTGATTGATTATTCTTAACTGAAGGAAAGTTGGCTACTTATAGCCTTACAATACTGGAAAATAACAGATTGAAAAGAAATATAGGCACTAAGCCATTAACTCCTATATCTGGAGAACGTTCTCGTCTAAACCAGTAAGCAAAACAACACACGTAATCGTAAATCCTAACGGAACATGTAATACCAAGTCCAAGACTTCCTAACCAAGACAACACGTAGCATGCACAAGCACATGCACACATATCAATTCCCCCTCCTTACAATGTCCTTGTTCTCAAGGAC
Source organism: Rhamnella rubrinervis (assembly GCA_007844105.2). Lineage (NCBI taxonomy): Eukaryota > Viridiplantae > Streptophyta > Magnoliopsida > Rosales > Rhamnaceae > Rhamnella > Rhamnella rubrinervis. The sequence goes on along the minus strand of CM017583.2, from coordinate 4,659,420 downwards.
AAAATCTGGGTATATTTTGGCGAGTCTTCTAGCATTTTCCCAACTGGCATCAGAAATTGGTGCTCCGTTCCATTTAACCAACAACTCCAATTTTGGATGATAACGTCCTTTCTGGATTATTCAGCGATCAATGATTTTTTCAGGTTGAGGAAGGACAACGGCATCATCATCCACAGGTGGAAGAGTATCCGACCTGACATGTAGAGGACCCAAATGTAGCGAAGCTTGCTAACGTGGAAGACATCATGAATTAAGGAACCAGGTGGTAACTTTAAGTGATAAGCAACCGTTCCAGCTCTCTCAATCATTTCATAGGGACCATAGAACCTTGATGACAATTTCAAAGAAACCCGAAAAGTGACGGAAGACTGACGATAAGGTTGGAGTTTGTAAACATAATCACCCACATTAAAATTCACCTCACGTCGATGCTTGTCAAGGGTCTGCTTCATATGCATTCTTGAGCTCGAGTTAAATTGTATGTGAGGTCTCGTAGGATGGAATCCGCGACTCAGTAAATATTCATCAACGACCTGAGCGGAGGAAGGTCGGGGACATAGCTCACTATAGTGGGAGGAGGGATGCCATAAATTGCTTGAAATGGGGTTATCTTGGTGGAGGTGTATGAGAGATATTATAAGAGTATTCAGCCCAGATAACCAATCGACCCACTTCCTAGGAAATCACCATAGAAGCATCGGAGGTATTGCTCCAAGGTTACATAACAACTTCCAATTGACCATCGGATTGCGGGTGGTAACTGGAGCTCATGCAGAGCTTTGTCCCCTGCAATTGAAAGATAGCACGCCAAAAATTGGACAGAAATACTTTATCTCTATCACTTACAATAGAGGATAGTATACCGTGAAGACGAACTATATTGGAAAGGAACGCGTGAGCCATTGTAGCCAATAAAGGGATGCTTCAAGGCTGCAAAATGTGTATATTTCGAAAGGCGGTCGACAACAACCATGACCACGGAATAACCACGGGATCAGGGTAACTGTTCGATAGAATCCATTGAGATGTCAGACCAAATTTTGGTTGGAATCGGCAGTGGCTGTAGTAACCTCCTGGTCTCATGCAATTAGTTTTATACCTCTGTCAAAGACCATAGGAGTGTGTTGAGGAAGACACGATTCTTGTAATACCAAACTCCATCACGTTTAAGGAGTTTGGATGCATGTGGCTTTGTAGAAAAGGCAGTGTAAAAAGGATCAGTTAAAACCTCTCGTTGAAATTCATTCCGCCATTCTGCTTGTGGAATAGAGATAGACATCAATTGGAACTCCACCACGCGAGATAAGGAATCGGCGGCAATATTGTTCGTGCCCCTCTTATATTCAATAATATACTCATACCCTAACAATTTGGGAAGCCAGCATGTTTGGAGAGGGGTAGTAATGCGTTGTTCCAAAAGGTATTTGAGAGATTGGTGATCTATTCCTATGGTAAATAGTTTCCCAAAAAGATAGGTACGCCATTTTTTAACAGATTTAATTAAAGCCAGTAATTCTTTTTCATAACTAGACAGAGATAAGGCCTTACCTTTGAGGGCCTCATTGAAATAAGTAATTGACCGGCCACTTTGAGAAAGAATAGCTCTAATACCAGTGCCACAAGCGTCACATTCAATGACGAACGGTTGTGTAAAATTCGGAAAGGACAAGACACGATGCGTGGTCAGTGCTCTTTTCAAATTGAGGAATGCTTTATGTGCTTGAGCAGTCCATGTAAAGTCGCTTGATTGGAGGAGATGGGTTAAGGGAGCAGCAAGGGCACCAAAGTGCTTGATGAATTTACGATAATATCCAGCAAGCCCCATAAAACCTCGAACTGCTTTTCGTGAGTTGGGTTGTGGCCAATCAATGATGGATTGAATTTTGGATTGGTCCACTACAATGCCATCTTGAGATATAACATGGCCATGGTATTCTGTAGATGTGACACCAAATTTGCATTTTGACATTTTAGCAAATAAGTTATTTGAAGAGAGGACAGTGAATACCTTTCGTAGATGAGCCAAGTGATCGTCCCATGTTCTGGAGTAAACCAAAATATCGTCAAAGAAGACGAGAATAAAATTTTTTCAGATACGGCCGAAATATGTCATTCATCAAGCTCTGAAAAGTGGTTGAAGCATTAGTTAATCCAAAAGGCATGACAACAAACTCGTAGTGGCCGTCATGGGTACAGAAGGCAGTTTTTGCAATGTCCTCATCTGCCACTCGTATCTGATGATATCCTGCACGTAAGTTCAATTTGGAGAAAAATTTGGCACCATGGAGTTTATCCAAAAGCTCATCTATGATCGGAATGAGATATTTATCCTTCACTGTGATGTCGTTGAGAGCTCTGTAATCAACACAAAATCGCCACTCACCATCAAATTTCCAAACCAAAAGAACTGAGGAAGAAAAAAGGCTCCTACTAAGTCGAATGAGACCTGATTGGAGTAAGTCATGAACCATGTTCTCGATCGCTGTCTTTTGGTAGTGAGGATAATGGTAGGGACGAACGTTAATTAGGTTGCTATTTGGTATGAGGGGTATGGTGTGATCGTGAGATCTCTTTGGTGGTAGGCATGATGGTGTGTCAAAGATGGACTCAAATTCATTAAGAAGTTGACTTAGGTCTAGTGGGTGGAATGTATTTTGAGTGGGGGTATTAATGGGAATGAGGTGTCAAAAGTACATGGTGCCATGCAATTATGGGAGGTCCTGTGTAGTTAGGACTTTGGGAGCAGATTATTTTAGCCCAGCAAACATGTGGGTGATGCCATCTTTTGTGAACGACATCGACAAAATCGCATAATTTGTTTCAATGGAACCCAAAGTGGCAAGCCATTGTACACCCAATTCTAACGAACAAGCAGCCACCGGTAAGACATAGAAATCAGCGATGATGGGTGTACCTTGAATCATAAGGGAGAGGGACTGGCAGACCCCAGAATACTCAATTTGTTCATTGTTAGCTACCATTACGCTGAAGCTTTTATCATGATGCACCGGTAGGTTGAACTTGGATACGATAGATTGATCGATGAAGTTGTGAGTGCTGCCCCCGTCAATCAACACTGGAATTTCTTTATTATGAATACGACCCAATACGCGCAGAGTTTGCGGATGGTTGATTCCCTCTATTGCATGGAAGGATATGGTAGGAAGAGATGGTGACGGTTCGTCCTCAATTGGAAGCGTATCTTCAGGAGGAAGTTCGCCGATAGCATCATAAAGCATGAACAATTGTGGTTTCTCACAACGGTGGCCAGGGATGAATTTGTCGTCACAATAATAACAAAGTCCTCGATCCCTACGGTCCTTGGCATCTTGTGGTGTCAGCCGTCTCAAAGGAGTGGAATTGGAAATTGGAGGAGTTCATGGCAGTGGAGGGGTCCCAACAAGCCAGCAGTGGAGGTAAAGGTAGACTTAGGTGATACGGAAGCAGCGGGTCTTCATAAGGAAGAAGCCTTACGTTGAAGCTGATTTCGTTCTTCAATTAAATGGGCAACACCAATAACATCTGCAAGGGATGTGGGATGTTTAATTTTAACATCCAAATGGATGTCGTCGCGAAGGCCAGTGACAAAACACCCTATGAGGAATGGCTCAGGCAGGCCATCAACGTAATGGGAGAGGCATTCAAATGCCTCTTGGTAAGCTGTAACCATAGACGTTTGGCGTAGGCGAGACAAGGCCTTTGAAGGGTCTTCAAAATCAATGGGTCCGAAGCGATTGAGGAGAGCTTTGGAGAATTCCTCCCAATTTAAGGTCCCCTAAATTTTGATAGCCACCTATGCCATTGAAGGGTGATGCCATCGAGATGGAAAAAGGCCAAGTTGATATGTTGATCAGGAGCAACATTGTTGAAGCAAAAATATTGGTCTGCTCTGTACAATCGTCCATTCAGGTCTTCACCCTAGAACCGTGGGAAATTGAGTTTGAGTGTCGAAGTGGGAGACTCACGAATGGCATTGGGTGGATCAGCCAATGCAAATGGGTTGACATCATTTTGGGTGGGACGTGGATGGACAACAAGTCAAATGGCCTGAATATCAGTTAACAGTGTTTGAAGAGTGGTGTGAACTTGGTCGAAAGTATCGTAAGGCTATAGTAGCCAACTTTCCTTCAGTTAAGAATAATCAATCAAGTCCAAATAATCTCTTTATCTAGTTTTCCTTCTTGTTCCTATCTTTTTCCAAATTCTTCCTTAATATTTGGTATCAAAGCCGTATGGATACCAGGCGCCAATCCAATGCTGATTTCTGCAACGAAGTTTATGCTATCGTGGCTCGCCATGAGTCTAGCTTTGATCAAATTAACACCACCTTACAGATGGTGTTACTTGAAATTCAAGCCTTGCGGGTTTCGTGTATCCCTCTTTCCAGCAACTAGGAAATCAATCTGTTTGCACCAGGCAAGTCTTCCATCTCCAACCACAAATCCTGACCCTACTCTCTTAAGCATTCCTTTCCGAAGTTCATTAGAGATGCCATACCGCTAGACCAAACAATGCCAATAAAGCTTCTAGTCACTCCAACTGCTGGTTTACTTGGTTTCCCTCCTCCGTTGCACATGGGGCCACCTTTCACACTGCTAGCCATTGCGTTGTGCCGCATTACTAGTCAAGAGGCTAAGGAGCGGCATGATATGGACTCATGTTATTATTGTGATGCACAATTTGTACTAGGTTGTCGCTGCAACGTACCATAATTTTTTATGCTCAAGGATTTACGTCATAGGAATGTCAAGGATGTTATGGACATTGGACCTAAGATTTCTTTTCATCCTTGTGGACAAGGATCTTTTAGGGGGGGGCGAATGATACGTGCATTGTTCATGTGTGGGACTACACTGGGTTAGTCAGACAACATGGACTCATGCTTAGCGCATGAGAAAAACGTGTTAGACTGAGTGTGTGTAGTGGATGGGTTAATGCCTTTTAATTAGCTTTGTTATGGTTGTGCGTTCCTATTTATTTGCATTGTTGCTGGTTGTGTTTCCCTAAACGTGGGTTGTTATTTCCTTTCTAGTATGCTAGGCTATAAATATAGCCAATCAGTTAATAAAAAGACAATTATCAAGCAAATTATCAACCCAGATTGTTCCTCTCTCCTTCAATCTTCTCTTCTACATCAAATTAACCAATTGTCTCTGCTTCTTCTCTTCTCTGTCAAATCCATCCGTAACAATTGGTATCAGAGCTAGTTGCGAAAATGGACACTCGAGCCCTAGCACAGCGTAAGTCGAGTTTCAACCGAATTCTTGCCACTTTGCAACAGGTGAGAGCTGAACTTCAAGTGTTACGGGTTTTACATAGCCCCCATCCTATCCAGCTTCAAAAGAGAACTTATGTTCCCTACCATACACAGACCACTTCATAACCATGAAGGTGAACATCAATCTTGGAGTACTTGGACTGCCGTCGAACCAGCAAACTAATCCTTCAAAACCAATTGCTACCTGCGTACAATCCGAACTACACCCACCTGATTTGGACAAACTTCTCAAAAAATTCTCTTTTGTGTTTGAGAGTCCCACATCGCGACCATCTACACGAGTTCATGATCACCATATACCATTGCAACCTAATAGCAAGCTCATGAGTGTGCAACCATACAGAGCTCTAGCTACCATCCCCAAAACGGATGGCGAGACCAAGGTGGTTAATCAGGTTCTTAAATAGTATTTAAGGTGCTTTACGGGTGACCAACCACGCAAATGAAGGGAATGGCTTCCTTGGGCCGAATATAGCTATAATACCTTTGTGCATTCTTCTACTCTTATGACTCCATTTGAAGCAGGAAGGCCACCTATCTTCCCAGTTCAAGACCTTCACCAACGTCTTCATTGCTATCATGGACTCAGGCATCCTTGGCCTTCCTTACACTTTCAAGAGAACCAGATAGGTCTTCAGCTCCTTCATGGTCTTCTTAGTTGCTTTCTTTACTTATTACTATATGATGCTCCTTGTCCGCACTCGTCACAAGCTCCTCGATTTTTCGGTCCTATTGAAATCAAGGAGAAAGTAAGGGCGATAGCCTATCGATTGGCACTTCCACCTGGGAAAATGCATGGTGAAAGTCGCCAACCAACCCCAAACTTCAGCCTTGCGGACAAGGCTGCTTAAGCGGGGAGGATTGTTACATGCACAGGTTTATGCATGCCATACAAGAAGCCACGTTGCTGTGTTGGTTGGGTAGACTTGGTCTAGTTATTATTTATGTTTCCATGCTTCCATGCTGTTAGAACCACTCAGTGGAGTGGGGTTGTGTTTCCGTATTTTTAGTATTAAAGTGGCTGTTTAGTTTCCCCATTTTCAAGCCACGTTGTAGTCGTGTTGTTTATTTCCCTTTCAGATGGAAGGCTATAAAATATGGCCAGTTAATTAAATAAAGGCATGGAGAATTAAGAAAACAACCCAGACTTCCTCTCACCTCTCCTTTTATATTTTTCTGTTCTTTGGGCTCTAAAACAGAGCAACTTTCCTATCTCCTCTTTACTTTCTTCTTCCTATCTAAATTCTATCCGTAACAATTGGTATTAGAGCCAGGTTGAGTCAATGGACACTCGAGCCCTAGCACAGCGTGAGTCGAGTTTTAACCGAATTCTTGCCACTTTGCAACAGGTGAGAGCTGAACTTCAATTGCAGGGGACAAAGCTCTGCATGAGCTCTAGTTACCACCCACAATCCGATGGTCAATCGGAAGTTGTTAACAGAACCTTGGAGCAATACCTCCGATGCTTCTCTGGTGATTTCCCTAAGAAGTGGGTCGATTGGTTATCTTGGGCTGAATACTCTTATAATACCTCTGTACACTCCTCCACCAAGATAACCCCATTTGAAGCAGTTTATGGCATCCCTCCTCCCACTATAGTGAGCTATGTCCCTGGAACTTCCTCCGTTCAGGTCGTTAATGAATATTTACGAAGTCATGATTCCATCCTACGAGACCTCACATACAATTTAACTCGAGCTCAAGAACGCATGAAGCAGACCCTTGACAAGCATCGACGTGAGGTGAATTTTAATGTGGGTGATTATGTTTACTTAAAACTCCAACCTTATCGTCAGTCTTCCGTCACTTTTTGGGGTTCTTTGAAATTGTCACCATGGTTCTATAGTCCCTATGAAGTGATTGAGAGAAGCGGTTGCTTATCGCTAAAGTTACCATCGGTTCCTTAATTCATGATGTCTTCCACGTTAGCAAGCTTCGCTACATTTGGGTCCTACATGATGTGTCGGATACTCTTCCACCTGTGGATGATGATGCCGTTGTCCTTCCTTAGCCTGAAAAAATCATTGATCGCCGAATAATCCAGAAAGGACGTTATCGTCCAAAATTGAAGTTGTTGGTTAAATGGAACGGAGCACCAATTTATAATGCCACTTGGGAAAATGCTAGAAGACTTGCCAAAACATACCATTTTGTCCTCGGGACAAGGACATTGTAGGGAGGAATTGATATGTGCACATATGCACATCTGACTTGTCTTACATGTTCGTTAGGATTTACGACGTGTGTTGGTTTGAGGCGAGCGTTCTCCAGATATAGGAGTTAGTGGCTTAGTGCCTATTTTCTTTTCAATCTGTTATTTTCCAGTATTGTAAGGCTATAAGTAGCCAACTTTCCTTTAGTTAAGAATAATCAATCAAGTCCAAATAATCTCGTTATCTAGTTTTCCTTCTTGTTCCTATCTTTTTCCAAATTCTTCCTTATCATATACATAAAAAAAAATTCAATCTTTGTAATTAAAAACTTACTTTTGTGGGTTTTAGTGCAGCGGTCACATCAATAGAGGGCATAGGCATTTCAATGGAAGGGTTATTAAGGGACAAAACAATTTTCTCAACTTTTTGACTTGTTGATGCTTCATGGCTAGGACAATGATTGTTTTCCATAAAGGGTTTGGCCTTCACGGCCTTTGAGTTTGTCTTCCTTTTACGAGCCATGGTTAATTGTTCAAGATTAGATTGGGTGGGTGGGAATCAATGATGAACTGTACAGAAGAGTGAGCATATTGTCACGGACTTGTTGAAAACCCACAAGCCGTGCGGCCTTAGTTGCTTATTTCGACCCTTGGAAGCAACTAAGTAAACTCCTTGCCCAAGAAAGCTAAGCAACAAGCAAGAACTTTAGAGAGAAACTAGAGATGGGGAGAAATAATTGTATTCCTGAATACTTTGGTGGTTTGGCTAATGAAGTCTCCCCCTTATTTATAGTGTTACAACAAACGATCTAACGGCTATAATACATTTGATCCTACGGTCGAGATGGAGCTTCTAGAATACTCTACCAAGTGCTATACAACTAAGCGACAACTAAGCAAGCACTAGAATCTTCTAGAATGTTCTACACACATCTAGAGAACTCCACATGCTTCTTGTCCAAGTGTAGGAAAAATGCCCACAATGTGTTCGATGAAATGCCGGCAGTGACATTCTCTCCCACCCATGCTGTCGACGTCCTCGTCGACTTCTCATATGAAACCCGTTGACATGATCCTTGAATTGCCAACATGTAGTTGCAGGTTTCGAACTCGCTTCACCTTCGGGTCGTCCCTCCCATCTTACAAAGTACTCATGACTCGGATGATTTTTCCTCCCACGCACCAGTGGCTCCTTTGACCACAAGGTCTCCAACATGGTTTTGCCTTGTGCCCGCCCATTGATCCATTTTCTTGGTTGTCTTCTGCGAGTAGTGCCTCACCAAGCCCGCATGCTTAGTCCCATTCTTGACAACTTTGAAAGTGGATAGACTCCTTGTTTGGTAGTTCGCAACATTGGTGTGAGGAGTCGTAGGTTGTTGCTTCGGATGTCGTATCCCTTTGGTGTCGTGGCATGCTTTGCTATCGAACCTATTTGGCATGTAACCGTGTTGCCTCTCGATATGAAGAATGCCATCTTCAACCCAAATTGGCTCCATTTTACTTCCCATGACCGAGCATCGATGTCGCTTTGCTTTGGCATCATGCTCCATGTTCTACTTGAACATTTCCCCTTTGAGCTCACTTGTCGACGCCAATTCGACCCTTCCACTCGATGCGTTGGTAACCATAGTACTTGTACCGAACTTACCTTTAAGTTTGTGATTCACCTCACCATTTGGTGGAAGCTCCTTTGGTAGCTCGGACGGTATGACGTCTTTGACCTCTTCAAAGACCTTGCCCATGTCTCTTGGTATCTTCTCGAGAGTGTTCGCCTCCTTGTCCTTACAAAGAGTATGACGTCACTTCAAACTCCTTCTCAAGTTGAATGGCGGAGAGTCATTTGGTGTTGGTGCTTGGCTTCGACATGGTTGGAATCATGCACGGGCCTCCCTCCATGATACACATCGCGTTGTAGCGAGGAAAGGGAATGGCATTGAATTGTCTAAAGAATTCCATACCAAGTACAATATAAAAATCATCGATAGGAGCAATAGAGAAGTCTATTTTACCTTGCCATGAGCCGAGATATAGCTCCACATCGCGAGCCGTACCATCCAATGGCCTTGCCTCGGTGTTCACAGTCTTTAACCTCCCTTACCCCTTTCCGAATTTCAGGCCAAGCCTCATGGCCTCCTCTCTTTTAATGAAGTTGTGGGATGCGCCGGTGTCTACCATGGCTTGTGCATCCTTGCCATTTATACGTGCCGCCACGTACATAAGGGATCTATCCTTGTTGTTGGATGTCGGGACCGGATTGACATGCAATGCGTTGAGGAGTTGTAAGCAACCAATTCGGAATGGCTCGGGTGCTTCCTCTCCTCGTGCCGGATGCTTCCTTCCGTTAAGCATGGCGTTAAGGGCATTTCTCTTAGGACATTCCCTCACCCAATGCGGACCATCACAAAGAAAGCAGTTGGTTCTTGGCTTTACCTCCTTGTTGCCTCCCTTCTTCCAATCTCGGTTTTGTGAAGGCTTCCTCGAATTATCCTTGCCTTATGGAGCCTTATGGAACTTCATTTCCTCACCGTCGTCATGACAATCCCTTGGCTTCGAGTTTGAGGACTCACCTTGCCTATAATCCATGAGAGTTTCCGCGGTGGCAATGTCTTGTATTCCCCGTCTTTGGAGTTCTTGAGATACCCACAATTGTAGCCCATCCATGAAGTTGAAGAGAAGATCATCCTCGGTCATGTTGGGAATTTGAAGCATTAGGCCGGAGAACTCCTCCACATACTCACGAATGGAGCATGTATGCTTTAACTCATTCATTTTCTTTTCGCGTCATGTATCGCATTCATGGGGTAGAATTGCTTCTTCAACTCATGCTTTAGATCTTCCCATGAGTTGATGATGCAAGTCCCTTTTCTCATTTCCTCATGTTTCCTACGCCACCACGTAGCACCAAGATCGATAAAGTAAAGGAAGCGGTAATTACCTTTGCTTCGTCGTGCATGTTAAGCCCTCAAAGTATCGCCCATGTGCCACATGAAGTTGTCCAACTCTTTGGCATCCCTCTTGCCACTAAACTCCTTGGGTTTGGGAACATCCACCCTTAGAGTCGAAACCGCATGTTGAGTGGTGATGGCACCACTAGTTGCAGCCCGCTTGCATAACACCCAATCCGCACGAGTTTCCTCGCGTTTAAAGCTCCTCCATTTGAGCTTTCACGAAGTGAAAGTGTTTCAAGCACACTTGCTTGAAGGTAGCATTCTCTGACACCATGTCTCAAGATTGGCGTCGTGGCTTTGCATGTTGCCATGGAGCTCCTCCACTGCGTCGCACACCTTCGAGCCCTCCATGCTTTGCTCCACACGATCCAACCTTTCCATCACATCGGCGACATTTACTTCCACCTGACCATCGTGGCCTCCATACGGGTCGTGACTTCAACGCCGTGCTCGCTTGGAATGGTGGGTTCGACCTCCCTTCCCTCATCTCTTCTCCTGCACCCTCGAAGACATCGTGTTCTTAGCTTGCTTGCTAACTCTTCTGAATGTGGCTCGATACCAATTGTCACGGACTTGTTGAAAACCCACAAGCCGATGCGGCGCCATTGCTTATTTCGACCACCAAGCCACTTAAGTAAGCATTTGCCCACATGAAAGCAACAAGTAAGAACTTTAGAGAAACTAGAGATGGGGAGAAATAATCAGATTCCTCATACTTTGGTGGTTTGGCTATCAAGCCTCCCCTTATTTATAGTGTTACAACAAACGATCTAACGGCTATAATACATTTGATCCTACCGAGATGGAGCTTCTGAATACTCCACCAAGTCTATACAACTAGCGACAACTAAGCAAAGAGAATCTTCTAATGTTCTACATACATCTAGAGAACTCCATATGCTTCTTGTCCAAATGTAGGAAAAACGCCCACAATGTGTTCGATGAAATGCCGGCCGTGACAATATGCTGAAGGAAATGAAGCAAACAATTTACTCATCGGGGATATTTTGGAAAAGGGAGCAAAAATAATGGATATTTCTGGATAAATTATGGACATGATATATGTTTAAAATAATTAATGATTGGCTGGACATTTGGCTATATTGCCCAAGTTTATAACGTTGAGATGGAGTATCAGATTTTATATATTTGGAAAACAACATTAAATTAGGTGGGTCCATTGTAGAAGAAGTTAACATGTGAGAAGCACTATCAGCGGAGGCACTATCTAAAGAAGGTGTGAATGGCCATCCACCAGAATTGAAATGTCTCCCGTAGTCAACCTACGATGAAAATATGAATTTGAGTTGTCTAATTCGCTTTTTTACTTTTCTTAAAGAAATATATAATAATCTTTTACTTTATTTTAAATTAAAATTTAATATATAGTTGGAAGTTTATTAATTTGGTATATTTGGAATAGACATAAGTTATGTGCTTTTACCCAAGCTCTTTCATTTCCATTTTCTCCATTCAACTGGAGATGAGGGAATATAAAAAAACCAAGCAGCTCAGAAAAGATCAAATATATGCAAAGAATTTATCCTTAAAGATTGGATCATAATTTTTGGTTGTGTATTTGGTGTTACCGTGGATGCATTCTGATGTTTTATTGGTTTTCATAATTCACGACCTGAATGAATTTTATATAAAAAATGAGATATATGCAAGTTATATGAACAAAAAAACAAAAGAGGATTTAATAAAGAAAACCCCATCAACTAACAATTCTATCATTAATTTCTTAAGAAATTTTGAATTTCATTTTAATTTAGTACTACATATACGAAATAAATGAAAGGAAACAAAAATGCATATTGAAAAAATTGTAAAAACAATAATAATTTAAAAAGCAAGAATAGAACATAAATTGCAAGAATTTCTAGTGTGAAAAAGATGGAAGCACAAAACCAAAGATGAGGCAAGTATAGGTATCAATGTGAAACATGGTACTTGGTATATGGTTTAGAATTCCGTGGAACTTGGAGAATTCGCTCATAAAGATTTATTATTCATTGCATGTGGTTAGAAAATTTGTGGGTTTTTTGATGCCATAGCCTATGATGGGGACCCCAAATTTTTTTTAATCACATTTGGTAAGAACAAAATTTTTAGCCTATTTTATAAATGTTTTTACCTAACTATCCCTCCTATCTTCTTCTCTCCAATTAATACACACACATCCTATATTCTTCTCAATTAATACGCACACCTCCTACCATCTTCCCAAATTAAATGCACATATAAATAGCAATTTTCTTAAACAACAAAATAACATTTTCATTAATCTATATTTTGAACGAATTACACATTTCCTTCGTCTTCATCAAACCGACCATTAATGTACATTTAAGCTTATGTAAGTTAATATTAACACTAATTCTCAATTTTTTTATCTATTATAGATTAGGTTGTTGATTTGTTAATGATTTTGGATTTGATATAGGTTTTTCATGCACAAATATTAAACTGTAAAAAATCGCGTTTGTTGAAAAAATTTCGCACCGTATCGAAAAAGAAGATGAACAGTATAAATAAAAAGTAAACCTCTTACCCTAAATCAACCCAAAAAATTCTTAAAAAAAAGTTTATTCTCTTAGCTTTCCAACCATATGACATTTGTCTCAATCCGATACCGGAAAAGTCTTCAAATATAATTTTTATGAAAACTATATAAACCCGCCAATACACCAGGTCGGCGAATTTGAAAATGGCCTGGTGGTGGGGTGGTGGTGGCCACCATTAAGCCGTGGTCCCACCGACGGGAACTTTGGCCCTTTGGTTGGCCACCACCACTTCACCATCAGAACCTATGTTATTTTTTAAAGTTGTATTTAGCAACTGAACATGAGTCAAGTTTGATATATGATTTGAAAGCCTAACTCTACTCTGAAAATTCTAAAAAAATATTTAAATTAAAGCTTATCATCTTATCTTGTCAACCATATATCATATGTCTCAATCCGAGTTCGAGGTCTTCAAATTTAATTTTTTGTAAAACTTTGCAAAATTACCTAGATAACACTGGCCCACCAACACCATTGAAAAATTTTAAAAAAATATTTAAATTAAAGTTCATCCTCTTAGCTTTCCAATCATATATCATATGCCTCAATCCGAGTTTGGAAAGGTCTTCAAAATTAATTTCTCATAAAATTGTGCAAATCTACCTAGACAAACCTAGGGCATCGATGGGCCCACCGACTCTATCAACAGATTCTGAAAAAATATTTAAATTAAAATTCACCCTTTTAACTTTCCAACTATATATTATATGCCTCAATCCGAGTTCGGAAAAGTTTCCAAAATTAATTTCTCGTAAAACTGTATAAATCTTCCTAGACAAAACTAGGGCATTGTTGGGACTACCTACACTACCAAAAAATTCTGAAAAAATATTCAAATTAAAACTCATTCTCTTAACTTTCCAACCATATATCATATGCCTTAATTCAATACCGGAAAGGTCTTCAAATATAATTTTTATGAAAACTATGCAAATCTACTGAGACAGCATGTGTGTCAGGTTTGAAGCATCATTTTATGGTATAAATTAACCTAAAAAATTGTGAAAAAAATATCCAAAAAAGTATTTGTTCTCTTAGCTTTCCAACTATATATCATTTGCCTCAATCCGATACCGGAAAGGTCTCCAAATATAATTTCAATCAAAACTAAACAAATCCATTGATACACCATGTCGACGGATTTGAAAATGGTCTGGTGGTGGGGTGGTGGTGGCCACCACTAAGCTAAGGTGCCCGTCGGTTGGCCTACCGATGGCACCGTCGGTGGTCCCATCGACAAGTACCTTGGCCTTTTGGTTAGCCACCACCATGCCATATTCAAATGCACTCGGCATATTTGTATAATTTTTGTAGAAATTATATTTGAAAACATTTTCGGTATCGGATTGAGGCAAATGATATATAGTTGAAAAAATAAGAGAATAATTTTTTTTGGAATATCTTTTCATAATTTTCTAGGTTAATTTGTGACATAAAAGAATGCTTCAAACCTGAAACACAGCTGTCTCAGTAGATTTGCATAATATTCGTAGAAATTATATTTGAAAACTTTTCCAGTATCGGATTAGGACATATGATATATGGTTGGAAAACTAAGAAGATGAGTTTTAATTTAAATATTTTTTAGAATTTTTTACTGCCATTGATGGGCCCACCGATGGCCCATCTTTGGGCCAACAGACTTCTTAGTGTTGTCTAGGCAGATTTGCATAGTTTTACGAAAAATTAAATTTGAAAACCTTCCCAGACTTGGATTAAAGCATATGATATATAGTTGAAAAACTAAGAGGATGAAATTTAATTTAAATATTTTTTTCAGAATTTGTTTTTGTCTCGGTGGGCCCACTGACGCCTAGTGCTGTCTCGGTAGATTTGTACAGTTTTACAAGAAATTAAATTTGAAAACCTTTCCGAACTCGAATTGAGACATATTATATATGGTTGGAAAACTAAGAGGATAAGCTTAATTTAAATATTTTTTCAGAATTTAGGCCTTCAAAACATATTTGAAATCTAAGTGATGTGCGGTTGATAAATATAACATTTAAAAATAAAAGAGGACGATAGTGTGGCATTGGTGGTGGCCCACCAACGGACACCTTGGCCTGGTGGTGGCCACCAGCAATGTAGGTTAAATAGATTATCCCAATTTTAAAATGAGACTATTCATAAGGGTATAAGGGCAATTTTGGATCACTTTTTTAATTATACAATTTTTGGAATATTTTTCATTAAATGATGTTGAACTTGACTATGGCATCAAAAAATTCAAAAATTATCCCTTGGAAACTGTTGATAGTACCATATTAGGTAAAACTGAAAAAAAAAAAACAAAGAAAAAAAAGGAAGGACAAAACCTAAGATTAAACAAGTATAGGTGTCAATGAGAAAGATGGTAGTTAGTGAACGGAAAGGTCGTGATAAATTCCGATCCTCTTTATGTGTTTGAATTAGAATTAAGGAATGGTCTGATTCCACTATTTCGAGATTATTGACTAAAGTCTCTGGGAATAAATTAACCCAAAAAGAACTAGCAACAGCCCTATCCAATCTCTCTTTTATCATGCTATGTTGTTTATTGTTTCACGTAACTGGGCAAAGACAAATACAGCCATTAAATCATATGGGTCCATTTGGAGAAGAAGTTAACAAGTGAGAGGCACCATCAGCGGAGGAATATGGCGATGCACCACGTTTGAAATGTCTACCGTAAGCAACCTGGCATGAGAATTTGAATTTGAATTGTTGTTTACGTTTTCTTTTCTTTTCTTTTCTTTTCTTTTTTTAAATGTATATATGTATATAATAATCTTACTTTATTTTAAATAAAATTGACATTTAATACATATTTCATAAGGATATAATGGACATTAAATAGAGTAGATTTAATTTAATACATATTAGATAAGTATGTAATCGTCATTAAATAGAGTAGATTTGAATGTACGTGAAGCTTAATATCAAACTTAATTTGGTACAATAAAATTGTAAAAACATGGATATTTCTGAAAGTTTCTTAAAACACATCTATAATAATAATAATAATAATAATAATAATAATAATAATAATAATAATAATAAGAATAAGAATAATAATCCATTCAAATTTATGCAAATACTTTTTTATTTCTATAATGTCCATATATGTTTTATATTTATTGTAATTTTTCCATAGAACCATGCATATCTTTTCTCGAACGATTTCCCAACTTGGTTTATCCACACAAAACCCAATTAACTGACATATGTTTTCTTTTTGGTAAACAATAAACCGATATATGTTAATATCCGTTTTTCAAGACAATTAACAATCAGGAATATTCTTCGCCTTTTGCACTTTTGGTCGGTGTTGCGTGCTTGATTCACCACTTAAACCTTGCGGAGCAATCAACCATATATACACACACACACTTAGGTAACTGGAAATATGATAAACGGGACTTGATGTAATAGGCATGTCGCCCATTATATGTTGGTCGACAGCTAAAAAAAAAAAATTATATATTTTTTTATACTGTATCTTTTTATACGTTTTTTTTTTAAATTTATAATTTTATATCTGTAAGTATTTTGTCAAATTAGAATTGTCTAATTTGGTTACAAATAGTTTAGCAGGTAGTTTTCATATAAAACACACTTAAGTTTAACAAAACACATAGATATATATACAAAAAAAAAACATTTAAAGGTAGATTGAGAGAGAAAGAGTGTAAAAAATATATTTATATACAAAATAAAAAATACATAAAAAAAATTTTTAAAAAAATTTTGGCCTGTCACCCATTATATCAATCCCCATATGATAAATGTACAAAACGGAAGAGATTGGGATTGGGATTGATGTAGAGAAGTGGGCAAACATTGTCCACGTAACATAATACTATTCTGTTCCTCATGTGAACCATATCATCTTCTTCACATAAAACCAAATATATACACATGATTTGTTTACGTAGGCTCTTACATCACCAGAAAATTTAGTCGCTTCAGATTATATATACTTGTTTTTGTGTAAATTGTGTGTGTATATATTTATACATTCTTGAAATAGCTATATAGCTGGCTAGAAATAAAGCAAGCTCTTTCTCATGGGTTCCCAAGCTCACCAGCTTCACTTTATCTTATTTCCTCTAATGGCACAAGGCCACATGATCCCAATGGTCGATATTGCCAAAATGTTGGCTCAACGTGGTGCTATTGTTACCATCTTCACTACACCCCTTAACGCCCAGCGTTTCGAAACAGTTCTCTCTCGCGCCGCCAGACAATCTGAGCATCGCATCCAAGTTATCCAACTCAAATTTCCATGTCAAGAAGCTGGGTTGCCCGACGGCTGCGAAAGCTGTGACATGATTCTTAGAGCAGAATATTTCTCGAATTTCTTTACTGCCACTGCTATGCTCGAAAAACAAGCCGAAAATCTGGTCAAAGAGCTAGCACCACCTCCAAATTGCGTGATTTCCGACTTTTGCTTACCCTGGACGATCAACATCGCTCGCATGTTACATATTCCGAGGATATCTTTCTTTGGAGTTGGTTGCTTTTTTCTGCTGTGTATGCACACCATAAAAACTTCTAAGATTTACGAGAAAATAGACTCCGATTCAGAGTACTTTGTTCTGCCAGACATCCCTGATCGAATAGAAGTGACCAAGCCCCAATTGCCAGGAACATTGCCTTTGTCCGAGCAAGTGGCGGCGGCCGAGAATGAGACGTACGGAGTATTTGCTAATACTTTTGAGGAGATGGAACCTGAATATGTTAAAGAATACAAGAAGGTAAGGAATGATAGAGTTTGGTGTGTTGGGCCAGTGTCATTAACCAACAAAGAAGAGTTGGACAAAGCTCAGAGAGGCAACAAGTCGTCGGTCGACAGAAACGAGTGCTTGAAGTGGCTTGATTCATGGGAACAAGCAAGTGTTGTGTATGTTTGTTTTGGAAGCCTATGTAATTTGACAACTTCACAGCAAATAGAGCTTGGGCTGGGTCTGGAAGCCTCTAACAAGCCCTTCATTTGGGTTCTTAGGGGAGAGAATAAACTAGAAGAAGTGGACAAATGGATTAAAGAAGATGGGTTTGAGGAAAGGACCAAATCGAGAGGACTTTTGATTCGCGGTTGGGCTCCACAAGTACTAATCTTATCACATCCATCTATAGGAGGGTTCTTAACGCATTGCGGATGGAATTCCACAATGGAAGCCATATCTACTGGGGTGAGCATGTTGACATGGCCGCTGTTCTGGGACCAGTTTCTTAATGAGAGACTTGTTACACAAGTTTTGAAGATTGGTGTTAGGGTTGGTGTGGAAGTTCCATTGTTGTTTGGACAAGAAGAAAAAGTTGGAGTATTGGTGAAGAAGGAAGATGTGAAAAGGGCTATTGAAAAGCTAATGGGTGAAGACCAAGAGATCAAAGAGAGGAGGGAAAGAGCTGGAAAGCTCGGAGCCATGGCTAAGAAGGCTGTGGAACAGGGCGGATCCTCTGACCTTAATATGTCATCTTTCATCCAAAAAATCAAGCAACTAAGTAGTATCCACAAATCCACTAAAGAATGAGACAAAAAGAGAGAATTAAAGATGAATTTACGAGAAGAAAAGAGAGAATTGAAGATGATTTTTTTTTTGTTTAAAGTTTGTCAGAGAGATAGATTTGTTTTTCAAGTGTGTATCGTTGATAGTTTGATACATCAATTCAGATTGCATTGTGGAAGAGAAAATATAGAGAAAGTAATTACATGTTGAAAGAAATTTCAACATTGACAAACTCTAGATGGCGAGAAATATTATTAGTCCTTCGTTTGGAACATGAATCTAAAAAGAAAACGACAAAATACAAACCTCTTATGTCTTATCTTTTCATAAGAAATAAAACTTCTACTTTATGTTGTATTTTTCTCACTTTTATGTTGTATTTTTTTCTTTCCCAACATTATTTTATAACCAAAATACAGAAATTAAATATTGTTAAACTTTCGTCCAAAAAATATTCTTAAACTATAATCTCAGTCACTCCAAGTCTCCATTTCGGATTCAATATACAGTCTAGTAATGCAATTTAATTATTGAATTTTGGTAGAGTTTTATTTTTTTGACGTAATTGCATAACAAAAGCGCAATTAGGAGTAAAAATAAATTATTATTTTTAAAATACGTTTCCCAGTATGTGGCTAAGATTAAATTTTGGCTAAATTTCGAAGTGTGTAAATCTCAAAATAGCCTCCAGTATTTTGACTTTTTCTGAATAATTACCATCATTTCAAATAGCTGGAAACAGCCAATGAATTCATTTAAAGTTAGGATTAAAAGGACATCAAGTTAATTTAATTAACGAAAAATATGCATTAATTATTATAATTAAATAATAAAGAAAGCAAGATAAAGAAGGAGAAAGGCAGTGAATAGAGAGGGAAAATAGATTGTATATTCTTATTATCCAACAACTCTAATCTCTTCTTATAAAGATGAAGGTTAAGACTTAAAGTTACAACTAATTGATTTAAACCCAGTAACAAGTAAAAGCCCTTTTAATATATATCCATATTATTTTGTAATGTCCACTTAATAATATATTTTATAACACACCATCTTCGACATTACAACATTATGTTCATGTCTCATTAAAATTTTTACTAGAACATACAGTGGGGAAACTCAGCTAAGGGATACAGTGGGGAAACTCAGCTAAGGGAAAAAAGAGTATACATTCATACACTATTTTATAATGAACCAGTTGCCTTGTTAAAACTTTTGATCAAAAAAACATGTGGGACAGAAATGTGATTAACGAAAAAGAGTACAATTATAAACCTCCTGGGCTCGACCTACTGGGTGGATAAATTATTCACTCCCCTTATGGAAACAATTGTCTAATTCCTTATATGCCTATGTCAAATACATATTTTTTTAAAAAGACCAATAGGCAATGACTTTGTAGATAATCTACAAGATTATTACTTGAGCGAACTAATTTAACCATTCTTCAGGAGTCTGTAAATATTAATATCATTATTCTTCAAGAGTTACATCTATATAAAAGTGTTTCTGAACTGCATGACTCTTCGAGAGTTTGTTTCTTTTAGTATATCCATTATTCATTTGTTTACTGCACGTCGCTTTATCCTCAAATAATATAATAAGAGTTTCTTTATTTGAGGCTAAGCCATAGGACTTGTAAATATGCTAAACAAGGAATTTCTAATATGCATATTCATGCCTGACTTTTTGTAATGCCAAAAACTTTGAATGATTCAAAGAGATAGCAATAAGAGTTTGCTTAAAAAACCTCCACAATATTGCTTTACCTATTCTAATGAGTGCATAACCAGTCTATGACTTTGAATTATGAATATCAAATAAATAGTAATAATCATAACAGTCCACTTTTGGGGATACCAACAATACAACAAAAAGGATCTTTAGCATGATTTGTTTAGCCCCGATTTTCGCATTTGTCGCTAAAGATAGTTTTAATGACGAAATAGAAAAGTGGTCGCCAAAATTTCACGTACTTCCTGACAATTGTATATAGCAAATTGGTGATTGATTTAGCGACGAATTATTTCGTTATAAAATTATTGTTGCTACGAAAATATAAAAACTGTCGCAAATGATGTTTCATCACACATCTATTCGTTGACGTGAAAAGAGTTTACCAACCAAAATAATAGCCATAAAATATTTTGTTCGACGAAAATATATTAAGTGAAGCCAAAGATATTTAACTACAAAATAAATAGGTTCTCGTAAAATCATTTTGGTGACGAAAACTTAAAAAACGACGGCAAAGCTATCTTGTAACACAAAACAAGTATGTTGTTGGAAATTAGTTTTACCGACGAAAAATATTTAAAGTGTACCAATTTGGTTTTTTTTTTATTTTTTGGTAATAAGCGGGAAATTTTGGTTAATTAAAGTTAGGATGTGTAAAATTTCACACATACGAGGCTACATGTACCAATTTGCAAACGAGTGCAGAGAGCAAATCGAAAAGTCTCGGTCTTCATCGATCGTTCAGTCCTCTCTATCTCTAAAACACATCCTGTCTCGAACCAGAGCTCAGAGCAAGAAAACAAAATCTGAAATTTTCTACCTCGTCGTCTTCCTTATATATTCCTCAGAGTTCCTAGGTTTCGTATCCAACATTTTTTTTCATAGAGTCTCCTACTAAAAGGTACAATATTCTCCATATTTTTTCACTTTTTTTTATGTGAAAAAATGTTTTTTCGTTTTCTTTCATCGACCACTTCTTCCAATCGTTGATTAGCTAGTCTTTGTTTGCAATGCTTCGTTTCTTGCTATTGCCTTTCTCTTTTTGGAAAATTTCATAGGGTTGGATCTTTTTTCAATCTTCTATTTATTGACTTCGAAATTAAACAGTTTAATTTCATTAGGCTTGGAAAATTTCATTATTTTTTAAAATTAGTTATCGGCAGTTGTTGTAGAACTTGGTTGTTAAAAAATAAGCATCTTTGTAAGGTTCAGCAGAGGAAGGCAGCTTTGGACTTAGACCTCAATAGCGCACTACCAGGTGATAGTTAGGATCAAGAGGGATCCTTCACTAAGATTGTGCAAGCTGCTGAGCAAGGACCTAATGTACCACCTAATACGATTGATATAAAGGTCATTCACGATGATGTCATTGAATCTTCTCCAAGGGCTTCTGCTGAAGTATGCCTAGTGTTCTCTTGTATATTCTTATGCATTCAAGTCTTTGTGTTTCTCTCTATAGTATGTATCCATTTGTTCTGCAACTTATGCTATTAACCTTGCACATTTTGTTAGGCTAAAAATAATTTCAGAAGAAACAGAGGATGATGTAGATTTAAGTAATCCTTTTCTTCTCATGATATGCTATAGATACCTATTAAGACCTAGCATAATCTATTTTTTTACTTATTACAACAAAATAAATTAAAAAGGTCTTTTAACTAAAAAGTCTTGTAATCTAGCTTTTTTCCTGAATTTTACTACCCTTGCTTGACCTCTTCATCTTTACCTACGCCTATGTTGTAATTGTGTTGGAAGTTCTTGGCATTGAATGTAAAAAATGTGGATAGAGAATTAGTTTCCAATACTAAATTCGTGAAGTGAAGTGGGCGTGGAACCATTTGACAATTACTTCGTTATATGTAATATTGAAGCTGGATAGTTACTGGTGTTCTGTACATATATTTTATAATCTTTTCTTGTGCGGCAAATTCTCCTTGTCACTTATTTTCCTTGGGAAGATATATAAAGTCAATCAATTCCTAGGATGCTTTCTTGTGGCAATCGGCATAATAAATAGAGTAAGGTTAGTCATGCATTTTTCTTTCTATTAGTTTTTTACATTATGGTTCAAACATAATGGTATTTAATTTTTGCAGTTAATCGCACTTTGTTGATATTAATGTGAAATATTGGCTCTACGAGGAGAAGATTTCCTTTTATATTTCTTTGTGTTATCTTAATAATTGAAGTCACTGAGACTAGTCATTTCTACTTGCTCTAGGTATGCAAACAGAAAATGGATCACTGGTCTATTATGTCCTAGCTATAACCCGTATGCTCCTGGCACAATTATGGGAGTTGGACAGAGTGTTGGTCAACAACATACTCTCGTCCCCAGGTTATCTTCAGCAACCTGTTTCTTATGGTTCAGAAGTTGTGCCTTGCAATTGCTATTCATGTGACACAATATTTGTTAGAGAATATGGAGTGCAAGTGATAGGTCCCTTGTAGTGAAAGGGAGATAGTGATGAAAATTGTACTCTGAAAGTGAATGTACAAGTTGAAAATGATTTTTGAGAATTAATAATATTTATTATTGTTATCTACTTTTAATTTGTATAGGTGTGATGTGATTTTTCTTTGCATTAGTTTTGTTTGCTTTAATGTTAAATTAACATCTAAATGTCAATATTAAATTATATTATAAATTTATTATAATATATATTATAATTATATATATAATAATAATATTATTAAAATATATATATATTTTAATATTATTATTATTATAATATATATGATCACACTGTATACATGGTAGAATATAATTCTACTACAAATTTTAGATTAATCATTACCTTTAGGGTAATGAATTATTGGTAATCGAAAAATATATTCTTCAGAGATTATCACAAAATGATTTGTCTTTCTTATTTAATCTTGTACATTCAGGTAGCAATAGCTTGGATACCAAATTTAATTAAATAACTAAATTTCTTTGAACTAAATTATGTAGCGAGCATACTAATTAGATGAATTCTTTTGGAAATACCTAATTTTATGACATGATATGCATGGTTCTGGTAAAATTTTATCAATAAATAAATAAATGTGAATTCTAAATTAATTATTTAATAAAAACATATTTGTTCAACAACAAATCAAAATGAGTAATACAAAATGTTAATTCCAAATAAAATCAGTTTTGTATGACTTGAGCCTCAAACATTTATTAGTATAAGATCACATATAGAAACGCATTGTGTAAAACATGTCCCAAAAGAAGATCTACAACCCATATAGGAAAATAATAAATTTCAACCATAAACCAAATTTTTTACTACCAGTTATAATAAATATTCAAAAAATAAATACCAGAGTTTTATAAATCAGATCGGGATGTATAATATTTCGTTGAAAAACTGTTGATGTCAGCTATAATATATCAACGATTCAAGATATTTTGGTACCATTTGGTGGTCAAAAAGCATTCTCAATTTGACAATTCAAAATCCCATATAGCTAAATATTCCAACTTTCATAAATTTGTGTTCTACAACATTCATGGTTAGAGACTCATGCCGACAATGTATTATAAATAAATAATAAAAAAGAAAGAGAAAGAGACGAAAGACACATAATAGAGAAAGGAGAATAGATCGTATATTCTTATTCTCCAATAACCCTAATCTCTTGTTATATAGACGAAGGATAGGGCGTAAAGTTACAGCTAATAGGCTTAAGTCTAGTAACAAGTAAAACCCCTCTTCATAAGGTCCATATAATTTTGTAATGTCCACTTAATAGTATATTTTACAACATTAATTATTAAGTAGTTTTCTATTTTTGGTCAATAATTATAGGAGATGGAGAAGATCAACAATTCTCGAGTAAACAGTAAGGTCACTACTGTCAATGGAGGTATCATTATTTAATAATTATAAATTATTTGATATGTAAGTGATAAAATAAATCTTGGCATATTAAATGTTTGGATTGGATAGATCAATGGGTTATTTGCTAGTGTTTGAGAGATTATGATGCAAAAAGAAAAAAGATAATTTCATTTCATTTCATTTATATTTTAATATATTTTAAAATAATATTTATTAATATTTAAATTTAATTGTTAGTTTTAATTAGGAAAATATTATTATATTTTCTGTTTTATCAATTTTTTTATTATTTATTATTTAAATTTATTTTTTACGTTTTAGGTTTATTTTTTCATGTTTTTTGAATTTTATTATATTGTCTATATACAAACGACTTTAATAAATGTAAAAGGAGGTTTAACATTAATACTATTGAATTTATCACTTTTTTTTATTCCTAATTCTAGATTATAGATTATAGGTTATTTGTGAGTAAATTAATGTGTTAAATTATATTTATCTAAAGAAAAACATATTTACCCTTTGACTTTTGTCTCAAATATACCTAGACCCAATTACATTTTTCATCACTTACCTCACTTAAAATTGTTGGGGTTGAAATATGCCAAGTGGTCCAATACATTGGATCGTTCACCAAAGGGTACGAATTAGGCTAATAGCTGCTGTACTGCATTATAAATACCCCTTGAGTTCTTTGTTGAAGGAATTAAGTCAAAGTTCTCCTTGGTGAAAAGGGTCCACTAGTCATAAATTCAATACAAAAGAATACAATATTTTTCAAAGTAATAAAATTACAAAGAAAGTCACAATGAGATAATAAATATGAATTGATTTTCAACAAGGCAGCAAGAGCATGATGTGAGACCCGATAAAGCTTTAACTTGACCTTCGAAAAGACAACAAAGGGGTCCTTCCCAATATGAACTTCACACAAGTATGTCAAGTATCTATTTTTATTGGTTCTTCCATATACTAGCTTTGGTCTAAATGTGCTAACTGTTCACTTTAACTAGTCCATCCGGATACAATGGCAGATTTAGGTATTTTTCTCAAACTTGTTGACCACTAGTTGTAGAATAATCTAGTGGCTTTTCCAGATAATTTTTTAAAAATAAATAAATATTTTCTTTCTTTGTACAAAACAAAATGTGTAAGAATTATTAAAAATATAAAAACTCAACGGTACGAGCGAATTGTATTATTAAGATAAAACATACACATAACATATAAATGAAGGGACAAATACAATAAAATACTATCTAAGTTGCTCTCTTCATTTTTTCATAGCATAAAATTCATCAATGATTGATTCATTATCAATTCTATTTGAAAATTCTCTTTCTATATGGATGATCATACATCACTAAAGAACTCATCTTCTATCTTATTACGAAGCCGATTCTTGATAAGTTTCACAGATGAAAATGCTTGTTTTGTTATTAATGTAGAAACAGAAAGAGTCAATACCAAACAAATCAATTTAGAAATCAAATGGTAGTCCTGCACCAAGCTTGTTTCAACTAATCGGTGATATAATTTAGAAATAGAATTGATATGCTGAAAGTATGGACGACAATCCATTTTGGACTCATAAAACCCCAATTGTATTCTTAAAGCATACAATTCAGAAGCAATGAACTCTTCAGGATAGAGTTTCTTAGCAAGATTGCATATATCATCTATATGAAATGATTTGAAACTATGATAAGCATCCAATGCTAAACTAAGAGAAAGTAGTTCCACTGTTTTATCTTGAAATCTATTACTCAACTCCATTATCTGAAAATCTATTACAATATTAAATATATCAAATCGATAACGATGCATAACTGTAATATATCTCTTTGTTGACAAAAACGGCCTGTACCAATAATATGAAGGGCATTCATATCGGGAATCATAATATCGTACTGTTCACAAAAAGATACAATACTTTCAAATAGATCATCCCAACCACCATCTTTCAACACTTGAAGTTTTGAATTTGTCTCTAAAACAAGGTTCAAAGCTCTTACTATATCTTGGAATTTTTTTTGAAATATTTGACAAAGAAAAACAATCAATCCTATAAACTAGTTCAATAAAAGTATGAAAAACAAAAAGTCAAATGAGATAATGGCATTATAATATCGTTCAGCTTCACCACGAAATTGTTGATTTAGTATGTTTTCAGCGATTTCTAAAAGAAGTGTATGTGTTGAACTCAATAACTCAATTAAAATCCTTATAGAATTAAAATGAGAATCCCAACGAGTAGTTCCAGGTGATCGTAAACTATAACTTTGATTTGCCCCTTTATCTATCTCAAGTTTTTCAATTCTTAACAACTCATCAACTTCAGATTTTTAAGTAAGTTTTAACTCAGATTGACGCTTGGCAGAAGCACAAATGAAGTATACAATATTATTCAACATTGAAAAACTCTCCAAACAACCTTCACATCTTTAGCTAAAGCATTAAAGCTAGTTATAATCGATGAGTAAAACAATGCACCTAATATGCATATGGACAATCTTGCAAAAATAATACTTGCAACCCATTCCATGCACCACGCATGTTGCTAGCACTATTATATCCTTGACCACACAGATTCTCAACTTGAAGGTTGTATCTAACAAAAACATTGGAGACCTCATTGTTAAGTGTTAAGGCAGTAGTGTCAGGAACGCTCACAATGACAAAAAAATTATTCTTTGATAAACCCATCACAATCAACATATCTTAGGATGATAGTCATTTGCTCTTTATTAGATTCATCAACTGCTTCATCAACAAGAATATAAATTCACCAATTTCCTCACGAATCTTATTCCTCACCTTATTAGCAAACAAATGCAAAACCGCCTTTTGTATTATTGGTGCAATATACTTGGCATCTCCGGGAGCTTTATTAAGGACAACATTATCAACTTTAACACTACATCTTGCCAAAACCTTTATGAGCTCAATGAAATTCCCCCGATTGGATGAGTCATCGAACTCATCATGACCTCTAAAAGCCACTGCTTGACTTGCTAATAATCTAACATTTTCTATTGTGCCGCAATCAATTTTATGCTACTTGCTGAGAAGATTATGCATTCGTGACTATGTTAATATGCTGAGATGGGTTCCCTAAGCCACGCCAATCTATTCTTCAAATATTGTCACGTTCATTAATGGGATATTCACTTATTTGACAACGTAATCTTAGATCACGTTCCATAGTAGCAGCAACAAGACCATGATTCTCTCTTTAAGACTCAAATGCTTATGATTCAATGCTTTTAGATACCACTCTTTCACAATTAGAAGGTCCAAATGATGAAGGACCATAAGGTACCCCACTTGATGATTCATCACTTTTTTTTTTAAAGAAAGAAAAAATTCCTTTTAACTTTTTCGGATTTCTTTCATTACCCGACATCCTAAAATTTTTTTGCCCACACAAATATTAGTATACAATGCAATTTCAAAACCCCTAAATTATCAAACTAAAATTTAGCAACTAATCCACATACCAATTAGTCACATAATTCAGTAATAAAACTAAAATTCAACAATCAGTCCACAATACTTATCAGTCAAATTTCGTAATAATCCACCAATTGATCCACAACAACAATCACATATTCCAGAATTAATCCAATAACTAATTCACAATACCAATCACATAATTCAGTAATCAATCCATAATACCAATTCAGTAACACAATACCATAAAAATATATTTCAACAAATCAATTCATTTAAATATAAATACCAGTTCATTTAATTTACTATTAATTTTAAATATGACACAATACCAATTCATTTAGTTTGCTATTAATTCTTAACAAATTTAAATTATTTTATCAATTCCACTAAATTGAAATTTTAGCCCTAAAATAATGAATTTGCTATTAATTTTTAATAAATGTAAATTATTTTATCTAAATCTGAGTCCACTAAAATAAAATGTTACTCTAAATATATTAAATTTTCATAGACTTTATTATTATTATTATTATTATTATTATTATTATTGATTGATTGATTGATTATTATTTATTGAAAATTTTGGCACGACTATAGACTTGCTTTGGTGATTTCGCGAACTTCCGTTGTTGCCATCGCGATCTCGTGGTTTCCTGGAGCTAAGCGCATGAGAGTTTGCAGATCCATTATCTGAACAAGCTGATCTATCTTTTCATATTTTGTTTTTGAGTGTTCGTTGATACCGCGACCGGCCGCTCGATCTTCCAACTTCACCGTAGATTGGTTGGTTCATTTTAGCGCGCCGAGGCGATAGATGCCGAGCTCGCCGACGGTTGTTGGGAATACCGGGATTCGTGGCTCATTGGTTGAACCGTTTCTAGTCATGAAGTCGCCGCCTCGTAGTTGCCAAGCATCCTACTCTTGTCCGCTAGTGTGCTTGCTTGCGCCGCCGCGTGAAACGAGTAGCCATCGCCCTAATTGTACGCCGCCGCCGTTTCAACGGGAAGACGCCCGTTCTGTATTCGTATTGCTTGTTTCTTCACAAATATGGTTTGTTCGCCCGGTCATCGTGGTCCTCGTTATTCGACATCGCGATCGTCTCCAGCTCACCGCGGGCCATCACACTAGTTCTTGCCATCGCTGTTTTACCGCTTTTAATCGCAACCGTCCGGTTTGGGTCGATATCGTAGGCGGGGATCGGTTTCGTGTTTGAGGCTCTCGGTAGGTGCTTGCCTAGATCGCACGCGAGGATCAAAAGTGAGGAGCAAGGGATAATGACTTACGGTGTGGTCGCCATCTTGACCGGTCATTAGCACGTGGAAAGCAACTACGCCAACGCACAAGTTCTTGCTTGTTCTCGGGAAGGCCGTGGGTCACGCCGTTTGTGGAATTGAGCTTTTGCATGGTTGTAGATTTCGTAGAATGTAGTCCTTGCCGCCGGGTGCTAACGTAGTTGAGATACCGCCGGGGCTGAGGGTGCCAACATATTGAGTTCGGGTTTAGATCACGGGTTTGCTAGTTTTGTGACTTTCAATTTTGAAAGTAAATTTGTGGTGGTATTCTATCACCGAATTATCTAATGGGAATTCATTGATCCATCCGCTTATTTTGATTGTAATTAATCTATGGTGGAACTGGAGCAGTTTTGGGGTCTCTGATATGGATCCCTTTGTACTGGATTGGAAATGCTTGGGGACGAAATCATAGAAAATTGATTGTGAACATCCAGTTGCTAAGACAAACAAGGGTGTTTCTAATACGGCAAATTTCACGCAGGGCACTCTACCAAAGCAGTCCTTTGTACCTTCCTTTGCTGCAATGGTCAGTGGTACTGCAGGAAGAAATGTAGAAATAACTACAGGCATTCAACACCAACATAGGTGCTGCTTACACAATTCCAACTACAAATCAAAATGCCCCCACCCGTAAAGGTAATTTTGTTTCAATTAGAGTTAACGATAATGCTTATAAAGAACGCATATCTTTGTGTCAATTCTCTTTGATTGCTAGGGTTGTACTCATTAAAGGAGATAAATCATGAAAACATGATGAATTGTACCTGAAGCTTCAGAGTATTTGGAAATTGGAAAAATGGAAGTTAATCTCATTAGGGCGGGGATTTTTTCAAGTTTTGTTATTCTCCATGGAGGATCGTCAAAAAGTTTGGTCTTACGGATCACTGAATTTGAAACCGGGAATTGCCCGCTTACAAGTTTGGGTTAAGAACTTCAATCCGATGATGCAAAAAACTACACATGCTCAAGTTTATGTGAGATTTTACAATTTGAGTTGGGAATATTGGCATCCACAAATTATATCTGATCTCGCGAGAGGAGTCGGGGTTCCCTTGAAAATTGATAGTGCAACATTATCAGGCAACTTTGGTCATTTTGCTCGGGTCCTTTCGCAGGTTTCGTTCCCAAAACTCTATTATTGGAAACCGAGGATTCTTGCACTGAAGTTCAACTGCATTTTGAATACTTTTCAGAATTTTGCAATAACTGTCACAATCTTGGGCATTCAGTGGGCAGATGTAACATGATGAATAGACGGGCTCCCCAAGTCGCAAAGCCCTCAGAAAAGGGCCAGGGTGAAACAAAACAGGCTACTCAAAGACACAAGCCTCCTAACTCGATAACTCATAAGGATTCAGTTCCTTCAATGGTTGATTCTGGGGTAGCGGATTCAGATTCAGAGACGGATCATGCAGATAAGGACAACACAAAGGGAAAGAGTGTTCAAACAGTTTCTTCATATATAGGTGTTGTTCATAATGACACAGTATTGAATGACACATTTGATGATTTAGATGATGAGTTACCGGTGCACGAAGATGGGGTTTTACAGGATCCTTCAGATATGCAAGTTCTAGATCGAGATGGATACACCTCTAGGGATCAAATCAATATGGATACAAATATGGTTCTCTATGATCCAACCAAGGCTTTTAGTGCAGCTCAGCAAAACCTCGACCTAGTCGCCTCGGACCATTCAGTATCGGAAACCAAGGATCCAAATGTGTGGACCATAGTAAAAAAAAAGCCAGGTCGTCCGACGAAACTAGAACAGGCTATAATGCGTCGAGATCAACCACCTGCAGTACCGATCAAGCTCGCGACTCGGGCCACCACATCCCAAAACCAATGAATATTCTTTATTGGAACTGCAGGGGTTTCGGTAACCCCAATACTCAGAAGGTCTTGTATGATTTTTGTCAGCGCCATAACCCCACTTTGTATGCTTGCCTCCGTCGCATTGATACGCATTCCAAACTCCTTTCGTCTAAATATGGAGTTGATTCTACTAATAGGGCAAATTGCTTTGCTTCACCATGCTGGTCTTTGCTTCTCGTTCTTTGGAGGATGCTAGGATTTTACTCAGTGAGGAGCAAATTATTTATGTGGATATTATGAAGGTTGGAGGTCGGCAGGTGATTTCCTTCGTGTATGGGAGTGTTTTTCTAGGACATCAAAAAAATCTTTGGACAGTTTTGAGAAATACTGCTGATTCTATTGATCATCCGTAGGCTGTTATTGGGGACTTTAATGCTATTCTGGGTGCGAACGAGAGGTTTGGTGGCGGTCCTCCTATCCACTCTTCTTGTACTGACTTTCAAGCCGCAGTGGAGGCTGCAGGTCTGTTACCTATTGATACTCATGGAGCTTTCTTCACATGGGGTCGGCGTGGGACACGCAGGTATGTCCAAAGCAAATTGGACAGGTCTTTCTGCTCTGATTCTTATTTAGAGGTCTAGGATTCCATTGCTTGTTGTACTTTAGCCAAGTACCACTCCGATCATCATCCGCTGCTGCTGAGTCCTTTAAAGCTTGGCAATGTGGGTCCGCGTCCATTTCAGTTCCAATCTATGTGGCTGCTCAATAAGGATTTCAAATCCTTCGTTCAGAGTATTTGGGACGAGGAGGTTGTGATGAGTCCTTTCCATCGGGTTATTGCTAAATTAAAAAAGGTGAAGCATGCTCTTCGGGGTTGGAACAGGATATCTTCTGTGATATTCATGAGAAAATCACTTTGGCTCAAGAAAAACTTCTTTCGGTCCAGAATATTATTGGAACGGAGGGTTTCACTGAGGAGAGATTAGCCGAGGAGGCTACCGCCGTTACGCTTTGAGCTCGCCTTTTAAACTATGCTTGGGATCGATTATGCGGTTAAATGGTTGAGGGATGGTGATCGCAACACAAAATTCTTTCATTCGCCCGGGTTCAAAATCTCAGCGCCTTCTTCTATCAATTGGGGCCAATATTTCGGATGAGGCTACCGTCAGGAGTCATATCATGGATTACTACAGATCTTTATTTTTAGCCGATGAGACCCTCGGTATGGATTTCTCTAGCTTATATGGGATCATTCTGAGCTCCGTTACTGCAGAGGATAATCTTCTTTTAACCGGTTTGCCCGATTTTGAGGAGGTTAAACAGACAGTGATCAACTTGGACCTAACCAGCGCCCCTGGCCCTGAAGGCTTTCCAGGTTCCTTTTTTCAGACTTGCTAGGATTTTATTCATTCTGATGTGGTGGATGCGGTGAGATCATTTTTTCATTCGGGAGCTATTCACACGGGACTCAATTCAAATTCCATGGTGCTTCTTCTGAAAGTTCAAGGTGCGGACTCAGTGGACAAGTTTCGTCCTTTTTTCAGACTTGCTGGGATTTTAGCTGATCGGCTTGCGGGGTCACTTCTATAATTGTTTCTGATAACCAGTTCGGTTTCATCCGAAGCAGAAATATTGAGGAGTGCATTGAGATTGCTTCAGATTATGTCAACCACCTCGATAGTAAAGTTTTTGGTGAAAATGTGGCTTTGAAGATAGACCTCTGCAAGGCTTTCGACTCTATGAGTTGGGATTTTCTGCTGGCAGTTTTAGACAGGTTTAGTTTCTGCACCAAATTTTGCTCATGGATCAGATCGATTTTAACATCTGCAAAGGTCTCGTTCTGATTAATGGGGTTCCAGAGGGTTACTTTGGTTGCACTCGAGGGGTTCGACAAGGTGATCCGCTATTTCCTTTGCTTTTTGGCATTGCCGAAGATTTTTTTAACAGGTTTTTATCTTGGATGGTCTCTCAGAGTTCTCTCCTACCTATTTCCTCCCCAAGGAATTTCTCTTCTCTAACTCACCTTCTTTATGCAGATGATGTGCTTATGTTCTGCAGAGGGACTTATCGGAATTTGACGAGTATTTTTTATGCTCTTCGCCTCTACAATTCTTTATCAAGTCAGGTTGTCAACTTGGACAAATCCCACATCTATTTTGGTTCTGGTGTCTCTCACCAGCATCGGACCAAGATTTTGGCGGACTTTGGTATCAAGACTGGGTCACTTCCTTTCATCTATCTCGGGGTACCCCTTTTTAAAGGAAGCCCTACTCAGGCTATTCTACGCCCTATCGCAGATCGGATTTTGGAGCAATTAGCCTCATGGAAAGGCCGCACTCTTTCTATGGCAGGTCGGTTGTGTTTGATAAACTCAATGATTACCTTGAAGTTTGTTCACACGTTTATGATCTACAGATGGCCTGTGGGTTTGCTTAAGTCTCTTAATAGGGCAATTCGGAACTTCCTTTGGACCGGATCTTTATTGGTTCGGAAATCAGTCTCGGTTGCTTGGTCTATCTGTTGTCGGCCTACTAAACAGGGGGGACTAAGTCTGAAAAACCTGGTCACTTTTAATAAAGTTTTGCTCAGCAAGTTGGCTTGGAAGTTGATGAACAAGGATTCCTTCGTTTTTCGATTTTTTCGGGCGTGTTTTTTAGGGAAGCTGAACCTTTTACATTATGTTGCTTCTTTGATCTAGCCTCCTCTGAGACAGTTGTATCTTACCCTTTCGAGGGAGGCGATTTGGATCATCGGGGTTCACTCCAAGGTTCGCTTCGTCGACAATTGGTTGGGATACCCATTATTGAGTTATTCGTAACTCTGAGTTTTATGTGATCCGGACATTCTGATTGGTGATCTCGTTGACTCTGATGGAGTTTGGAATCTTCCGACTAGTTTCCATGCGGCTTTTCCACAGTTGTCCACGTTTATTGAACTGGTGGTGATTTCATGGATAGCGATGAGTTTGTCTCATTCGGCCTCAACACCATTTCTTGTCGAGACATTTATCTTCATCTTTCTACAATGGCTTCGCCTCCGATCTGGGTTAGATATGTTTAGAAGACTTTCATTCCTCCCGCCGCTTCTGGCCTTCGCCTTGAATTCCTACCGATAACGCCTTGATTAGGAGGGTTTCTACATGGCCTCAAAATGCGAATTTGTGGTAATGATTTAGAAACCGCTTCATCTCTTCTTGACTTGCCCTTACGCAGCTGCCATTTGGGATTGTCTAGGGGTTGCCTTTGGGATCAGATTGGATGCATCAAGTTCGGTGGTTTCTATGTTTGAGAAAGCTATGGAGGCTTCCTTAAGCACTCAGGTCTTTAACTTATGGACTATGGCCATTGTGAGTGCACTCTCTGCTATCCGGTTTGTTCGTAATCGTGGCATTTTAGCAATGTCTTCATACCCTTAACTCTTCTTTTATTCGGCTCACCGGAAGCAAATGCTATTCGTAGGTGCGATGCATAACTTCGGTTAGTGATCTTCGGTCTTTAAGTTTAAGGGTTGTAGGTCTGCTCCTTATTATTCCGTGGTTTGGGCTAGAAGGTTAATACCGATGGTGCAGTGGACGGTTGCCGGGCGGATGCGTATACTTACCACAAGTAGGGATTTATCAAAGGTAGCTTTGTTGTCCCTTTGATTCCTTATGCCTTTGAGTGAGCTTTTAGCTATTATGCTATAGAGTGTGCTGAGATTTGGTGGGATCATCTATGGCGCGACTCCACTTACGCCGCCAACTTGCTCATACATTGAGAGGAGGTAGTCCCGCCTACAAATCAAGATGGGTGAACGCCTTCTTTATGTTTCCAGATTCGGGTGTTTTCACATCTTCGGAGGGAAATACAATGGATCTCTATCAAAGATCGGTTTCTTCAACCTGAGTCCGTGGTGGGTCTTCGGATTCTTGTACCCCTATGCATTACAGAATGTCAATGGGTTTGCAAACTATAGGTTTAGAAAGTAGTTTGTTTGTACTTTTGTTATCCCGGTACTCTTTTTCCTGGATTGAGATTTTCCCATTCGGGGTTTTTCTCCTTCGTGTTTTAATGAGGCCTACGCCGTTGTTTATCTTTTGATTCTTACTTTAGATGTATTCTATTTTTGTGCTTGTTTATTTCAGGTTTTTATACCTACTGTAACTTTTGTAACGGATGTAAACTCTTTTAATTTAATAAAATTTATTGTTTATTCGGTGTGGGCTTAGAGGGATGCCAACCTAGTTGGGATGTCTTCGTCCAAGGTAAGAGAGGTGCCAACCTAGTTGGGATGTCTCTGCCCGTCTATTTGGAAAGTAACCTCTTCTGATTATTATTATTATTATTATTACTTTTATTTTATTTTAAATTACACTCACCACCACTCAATCACTCATGTCACATAAGAGTTAATTGTTCAACATCTTTTATTAACCAGCATATTAATGTGAGAAAAATAAAATAAAAATAAAAATCAGTCATTACCTCGATGAGAGGAGAATTGACTCAAATGGGTTCTAGTTGCCAAATAAAACAATTGATTTGGAGCTGGAGTTGGTCGGCACCACCCTGTGAGTGTGTGGTTGGTGGAATATTGTGTTGTAGTTGTGGAACCTATGGGAGGTAAGAATTGAGAAAGTTTGAAATGGTGTGAGACCTTTGGGTGGCAACTGAATGTTTTCGAGAAAGGTTAGAAGGTAATGGATAAAGGAATTTGCTATTAATTTTTAATGAATGTAAATGATTTTAACTAAATCTGAGTCTGCTAAAATAAAATTTTACTCTAAATAAATTAAATTTTCGTAGAGTTTATTTTCATAAATCTAATTCGTAAAGGCAATTTTGTCTCTGTTCATGTGAATGATTCTGCCTATCAAGAGCAAATTGCTTTTTGTCAATTCTCTCTGATTGCTCGCATTGTGTTGTCAAAAAGAGACAAGTCTTGGAAATTAGATGATTTCTATTCAAAATTACTAGATATCTGAAAGTTGGATAAATTACAATTGATTTTGGTAGGGCGGGGATACTTTCAGATTCTCTTATTTTCTGTATAGGATAGGAAAAAGGTGTGGTCATTTGGATCATTAAACTTGAAACCGGAGATAGTTTGACTTCAAAATTAGATAAAAAATTTTAATCCGGCAACACAGAAATCGACCAATACTCAGATATGAGTTAGGTTTCATAATTTGAGTTGGGGATACTAGCACCCTCGCATACTCACAGACCTTGCAAGAGGCATTGGTATACCCTTGAGGATTGATAACTCTACTTTAGTAGGAAATTATGGACACCACGCTCGGGTATTGGTTTATGTGGATTTAGCTGAGCTTGTCCCTAAAAAACTGTTATTGGAAACAACAGTCGATTGTATTGAAGTGGATTTATACTTTGAAACGTTTTCGGATTTCTGTACTTTCTGTCATAGTATTGGTCATTCAGTGGCTAAGTGAAAGTCAGTAATTAGATAGGTTCCTCCTAAAGTTGGATCTTCTTGCATTGAAAAAGAGAATAAGGCTTTGGGTTTGACTCAGATGTACAAACCGAAGCAAGCACCCCCTATAGAGTCGAGTAATGTAATAACCGCCTCCAAAATATGTGTGTTAATGTGTTTATTTGTGGAATTTTTGCTTGTGTGCTTGAGCACGAGTGTATTCGAGCGAGTTTGTGAAGCACTACGAGGACACGAAGTCTGAGAATGGCAGGTTCTATATCAGGTGCAAGAATGCACATGGAGGAGTTAAGTGTTAAATAAAGCTAATTGAAAATTTTGGATAGTTTTGACACTACTTTGTAATTTGAGTATAACTCTCTCATTCGAGCTCTGATTGAGATGATTCAAGATGTTACGGAATGAGAAGAAACAGCTCTACAACTTTTATGTTTTTTATTTTGAGAGATACTAGATGCATCAAGGTCAAAATTGGACTTAAATTTGCTATCAGGTGCAAGTCAAGCTCTCGTAATTGGGCCTAACATGCTACCGAGGAAGAGATCAACATCTACAATGGCAGCGCAAGTTAGGTCCAATGTTAGTTGCCTAAAATTGGGCCTAACATGCATCGTAAGAGTGAAGACACAAACGAAAATTGGATGAGTTTTGGTGAGCAAACCCGTAGATGTCAGGTTCCAAGCCAGGTGCAATGACAGGTGCTTGACATTGTTCGAAGCTTGGCATTTTCACAACCCGAGCATGTCAGGCGCAGTGAAAGGCGCCTAACATGTTGCCGAACTGTACAGTCAATTTAGGACTGTGTGTGAGCGTGAATGTGGGTACAATTTGATTTGTGCCATCATGTATATACATGTGTGTGTCTTTAAAGTTGACACCCATTTATATGTGTATTTGATATTTAAACTTATGATTTTTAATTGGCATTAGTTGACAATTAAGTGATTGAAACTTTCCTTATATGAAATATGAAAAGTAAGAGTCGTGAAATAAAACAAGTTTTGGTTAGGGTTTTGTCTTTAAATTAAGAGGCATCTAAGGGGAAAATTTTCTGCAGTTCTCTTCTCTTTTTAGTGTTGAAATTTCTTAGAAAAAAATTGAGAGAAATTTTGTATGGTCAAGTAAGAATTTTTCAAGGTTTTTGAAGATTCAAGGCAAGTTTCATGTTTATTTTAATTGTTTGAATCTCTCTTCTTCTCCAACAATTTCTATGGATTGATTTTATGATTTATGCATGACAATAGGGATTGGTGTGTGCTGAAAAATTTTGATCTAAGAATGGATTTTATCGTTTTAGCGAAAATCACATGGATTATATGAAAAGTGTTGATTTTTACAAAAATACACATTGAATCCTTATTCTCTTTATGACTGATCCATATACAAGTGTCAAGACGAAATTTTTGTCTTGATTTATCATTAAGTCATGGCTGATTATGCATGTTAACGTATAGATTTGATTAATCTCAATTCGATTAACTTCAAGCAATAATTTTTCTTAAGTCTACAATTGTTTTAATTCAATTTATAAAGAGATTATGTTTGCTGGAAAATTCTGAGCATAATAGTTTGATTAATTCATCAAATATGTATGTTTAATTGAGCTTGGATTTATACTATGAATGCAGGAATTTTTTGGACATTAGTATGCATGGTACATATGAATAATTTTGCAATTTAAGTTGTTGGAAATTATGGAATTATATGGAATTTGTATGATATGCATGTTATGGAATGTATTACTTGTGATTGAAGTTAGACAAAATCTATATAAGCATTAATTGAGTTATTTTGCTATGAAATATATGTTTTGGACATGATGGATTGATAAATTCAAGTACACTTGGTTTCTGAGTTGGTGAAACAAGTATGCATGATCACAGGTATGAAAGCATAAGCATGTGCATTCAAACATGAATATGAAATTCGGTTTTATAAGAAATGCACATTTTCAAGATTTATTGAAAAGTAAAGTATG
The DNA here is from genome assembly GCA_007844105.2 of Rhamnella rubrinervis. NCBI lineage: Eukaryota > Viridiplantae > Streptophyta > Magnoliopsida > Rosales > Rhamnaceae > Rhamnella > Rhamnella rubrinervis. The sequence continues at coordinate 4,621,433 of CM017583.2, read as the reverse complement.
TTTTCAAAAGAATACCTTGTAGGCAAATTTGAAAAGTTTAATATGGAGCTTTTGTATGTATGTATGGAACCACATAAGAGAAGACTTGGTTTTGTTGAATCCGACCAAATTTGTAGGGTTTACATAAGCACATGTAAACGGATTTGTGTATGTGAGAGAACTCATTGAGGATCACAATAAGAGCATGGCTAATGCTCTTTGGCCGGAGTTATTGGCATCGGTTTGAACTTGCATGGCTAGGATGCAAGTTGTCCCTTTTACCCCACTTACACATATATGTCTCTTTGTGATTTGAAGTCTTTTGGGATATGCTGCTCAGCTATTCAAGGGATACTTGTATGAATTACCAACGGGTAATAGCTCCCATGGATGTGTAAGTGAAAGTCCTGCAATGGTGGTTTTGTTTTCAAACTAAATAAATAGGTTTTGATTTGAACTATGCAAGATCTATTTGAAAGTAAGCAAGTATGCATTAATTCATGAATAAGCATAAGCATTCCACATTGTGTGTGTGTGTGTATGGTGGAACTTGCTGGGTGACTTGTCACTCACTATTGTTTGCTTATGTGTTTAGGTAATGGCACTGAAAATTAATTAGATGGAACGTGGACTTGGGGAATCTGCAAGGTGGTATTCAGTTATGATATTCTGCATCATCCGAGTTAATAAAATGCTTCCTCTATATAATGTTTTAAACATAGTTACTCTATTTAAATAAATTTATAAGATCAAAATATTTGTTAAGTTTTTTTTTACATGTGGGTTTTAAATTTAAGATACTATTAATATTATTATTATTAGTAATATGTTAATTTTAAAGTTAGTATTGTTTTATGGGTCCGAAGTAAAAAATAAAATAGTCCTATTTTACAAGGGGCGTTACAAGTACACACTCTGTTCCTATTACTAATGCATTTGAGGTTTTGAATGCTGTCGTGACATCCACTCATACCGAGGATATGACCCACTAGCAGGATGCTGTCCCCTTCTGGCATGGCTGGCATTAATCAAGAAATGAGCATTACAGCCCAACCAACTTCTCCAGATCTAGATGCTGCTCTCAGCAGGACTGACTTTGATTTTGAAGTGGGTAAGAGTGTTCAGACTACATCAAACCATACTATGGTTCCTCGTCAGATCACATCGTGGGTAGATGCTTTTGGCGACTCAGATGAGGAGCTTAGTGATGCAAATGATATTGTTAAAGACAAGTGGCAGCCTCTGCAAGGTGAAGGTTTTTCAAAACCCTCAAATGAGTTTGATGGTACCTTCTATATGGGTCAACAATTAAATACTATGATCATGGTTCCATTCGATTCTTGGATTGCACTTACCGCAACACAACGAAACTTGAATTTGATTGCTTCGCAACCAACGGTTTTGGAAACCACGGACCAAAATTTATGTCATATAGTTAAAAGAAAATCAGGTCAACCAAAGAAAGGTGAAACAGTTACAAGAGTGTAGCTAACGACACCGGCGCAATATAACTTAAACTTGGTGGCTTCGCATCCGTTAATCTCCGAAACCACTTATCAAAATTTATGGAATATGGTTAAAAAAAACCAGATCAACAAAAAAATTGAGAAATAGTTAAAAGATTACAGCTTATGACAGTGGAGTTGTGACTGTTTCACATGGGCTTCACAGCATACTACTTTCTTATTATCGACTATCTTTGCACAGTTTATGATAACAGCTGCGTTATTATCTATATTTCCTCCTTGTACCTTTTTATTTTTATTTAATAAAATTGGTTTATATTTTTTGAATTGTTGGGGTTGACTGTATGTCTTTCTTGGCTACTATGATAGTCTAAATTACCTCTTTTCGATTATTATTATTATTATTATTATTATTATTATTATTATTATTATTATTATTATTATTATTATTATTATTATTATTATTATTATTCTGGCTCTCTCTCTACCATTCTTTCTCTCTCTAAGCAAAAATGACGATTTTGCATATGTGAGTTCGTCGTGAGGTTGCAGGGTTGCTGTAGGGTGGTTCAATCTTGGGATTGCCAGATTTCGCGAACATTGGTTGGGTTAGACCTCGGATTCGAAAGTGCGCACAGATGATTTACGATCTATTGAAGTGAAGTCGTGAGCTGATGCTGATGGGTCCATGAGCTCGCATTTTAGTGACCAGCTTTTGCTTCTGGGCTCACGAGTTGGATCTGCTTGGTTGGAGCTGATGTCTACGCTGGTCGGCTTAGGTCGCGATCATTGATGCGGGCTTCAGCTTGGACTTCAGCTGATCATTGGGCTTTGGCACGGTGAGCTAGTTTGTGGCCTCGGCAGAATTGAGCTCGCGGCCTCATTGATCTCGGTGTTGGAGCTGTTGCGCTGGAGATCGCGGCTTTGGAGTTAGTCACGCTTCCATAGCCGTTTTCTTCGCGGGTTGAACTCGATCGTGGATCATTAGCTTCGGGTGCGAACTGGTTGAGCTACGGGTTCGAGCTTGGATAAGGTTTTGATTGTTGCAGGTTTGAGCTTGGTTTTCTACTCTAAGGGTTAGGGCTTGAATCTGGATCTTTGTTTGCCGTGGATTGATTCAACGATTTAAAGTTTCAAGTATTCTATTGTGGTACAATTTGTACAATTTTATTTGGGACTCTGTTGTTTCTGTGGGTATTTATTCTGGACTGTGTGGGTTTGAGCTTCTCTGGCGAGATCTGTTCACGTCACCTTTGTTGAACTGGTTCACGTTGGTTACTAGGTTCTGTTTTTGAGCTCACAAGCCTTTTCGCAGGTTGGAGTGGGTTTGGGAATTTGACGCAGGGGTTTTTATTTCGCTGTGGTTTTGTAGTTGCCTGAAGCTACTGATTTCGAATTTTTTCCGAGGTTTGTGACTAGCTTCGAAGTATTGTGATTTTTGCTACCTTCGAAGTATTGTGCTTTTGATTTGCTTCCGAGGTTTGTGGGAATAGCAAATTTCAAAACTGGTTTGTGAACTGTATAATCGAATTTGTACTGGGTTTGATATAAACTTATTCTGTTATGCTGTGTATGTAACGTGAGTTTATTATTCGAATTCCTGCTGTTCTGTGTTGAAATCGTTGTACTGAAGTTCTGGGAATTCTGAGTTTAATGTTCTGTAATTGGAAATTCTTGTAACTGAATAGAGTCTTTCTAATAAATTGCTCTTTATTCTGTCATTTGTATACTTACTGAGGACTCGTTCATTTGCTGTTATGGTGATATTGCAAGATTAAGTCCGTAATTTGGATTTGATTTTGGTTTTCTGCTGTGGTTTCTATCTTGCATCCGTGGGATTAAACTCACGGAATTGGTTGGCATGGCTTTTGATCCGGCTTTGGCCCATTCACTGGATTATCTGAATCAAGAAAGTATGAATATGGGAAAGACCAATTTGGTTTCAGTGGCAGGGAGATCAAGTAGGATGGTGGATATGGGATTTACTAAACTGACAGAAGGAAGTGTTCCGACTACTCCTTCTGATAAAGGGCATGCTGATATGGTTGACACTGCTGGATTTAAACCTTCAATCAGAGAAGGTGGGTCTTTGGCAAACTTAAAAACAGGCTCTGACAAAGGAATTCAATCCTTTGTAGCTGTGCTGCGTGGTACTCCAACTGAAGCAATAACTACGCAAAGCCCTCCAAATCCGGCTTCTTTTGCAGATATTGTTGGTGGTGCTATTAATGCATCGACAAGCATCAATCAAAATGCACCCACCAGAAAAGGAAATTTTGTTTCAATTCGCGTAAACGATGCCGCCTACAAAGAATGCATCAATCTCTATCAATTTTCCTTGATTGCTTGAGTCATGCTATTCAAAGGAGAAAAATTATAAAAGCAAGATGACTTATATTTAAAGCTCCAAAGTGTATGGAAGCTGGGAAAATGGAAACTAATTTCCTTAGGGCGGGGATACTATCAAGTTCTCTTATTTTCCATGGAGGATCATCAGAAAGCATAGTCTTATGGATCACTACAATTAAAATCGGGGATTGTCCATGTACAAGCATGGGTTAAAAACTTTAATCCGTCGATGCAAAAATCCACGCATGCTCAGGTTTGGGTGAGACTTTATAATCTAAGTTGGGAATATTGGCATCCTCAGATTATATCCGATTTTGGAAGAGGAATTGAGGTCCCTTTGAAAATTAATAACGTAACTTTATCAGGAAATTTTGGTCACTTCGCTCGGGTTCTCGTGGATGTGGATTTCGCAGGTTTTGTTCACGAAATACTATTATTGGAAACCGAGGACTCTTGCATTGAGGTTCAACTACATTTCAAATACTATCTAGAATTTTGCAATAATTGCCATAGTCTTGGGCCTTCAGTGGGCAGATGTAATATGGTGCTTAGACGGGTTCCCCAAGTAGCGAAGCCCTCATAAAAGGGTCAGGGTGAAACAAAACAGGTTACTCAAATATATAGACCTAAGCCTCCTAACTCTGCACCTTAGACGGATTCAGTTTGGGTTTCTCCTTCGTGATTGATACTGAGATAGCTGCTTCGGATTTAAAGGCGGATCATGTAGCTCAGGACAATACTAAGGGAAAGGGTGTTCAGACAATTCCTTCAAATATAGGTGTGGTTCATCGTCCGAGTACTGTCGCAGCTTTGAATGACACATTTGATGATTTAGATGATGCTTTACCTATAGAGGAAGGCGGGCTTTTACAGGATATTTCAAGCAGGCAAGTTCTAGATCAAGATAGGTCCACCTCTGGGGGTTAGATCAATACGAATACAACTATGATTCTTTACGACCTAGCTACCGCACTCAGCACAGCTCAGCAAAACCTGGACTTAGTTGCCTTATACCATTCATTTTCGGAAACTAAGGATCCAAATGCATGGACCACGGTCAAAAGAAAGCGGGGTCAACCGATGAAACTAGAACAGGCTAGAATGCATCAGGAGCAACCAACATTAGGATCGACTAAGCCCACGACTCGGGCCACAAAGTACGGTAATCAATGAATTTTCTTTATTGAAACTGTAGAGGTTTCGGTAACCCCAATACTCAAAGGGTCTTATATGATTTCTGTCGTCGCCATAACCCTACTCTATTATGCTTGGTGGAGCCTATGGTCGCCTTTGATACGATTCCAAACTCTTTTTGGTCTTCATTAAATATGGATTTCATTTCTGCAAATAACTCAGCTGTTTTGGCCACCATATGGATCTTTATTTCTCGTTCTTTGGAGGATGTTAGGATTTTGCTCAGTGAAGAGTAAATCATTTCTGTGGATATTCCGAGGGTCGAAGGTCAGCAGGTGATTTTTTTTGCGTATGAGAGTGTTTTTCCAAGACATCGGAAATTTTTTGGACAGTTTTGTGTAATTCTGCTGGTTCTATTGATCACCCGTGGGCTGTTATTGGAGACTTTAATGTCATTTTGGGTGTGCATGAGAGGTCAGGTGGTGATCCCCCTATCCACTCTTCTTGTATTGACTTTCAGGTCGTAGTGGAGGCTGTAGGTTTGTTACTAATTGATACTCACGGAGCTTTCTTCACTTGGGGTCGGCGTGGGACCCGTGGGTATGTTCAAAGCAAATTGGACAGGTCTTTTTGCTCTGATTCTTGTTTGGAGGTCTGGGATTCCATTGCTTATTGTACTTTAGCCAAGTAGTACTCCGATCATCATCCGTTGCTATTGAGTCTTTCTAAGCTAGGTAATGTGGGCCCACATCCATTTCAGTTTTAGTCTATGTGGCTTCTCAATAAGAATTTCAAATCCTTCGTTCATAGTACTTGGGATGAGGAGGTTCCGGGTAGTCCTTTCTATTGGGTTATTGCTAAATTGAAAAAGGTAAAATATGCTCTTCGGGGTTGGAACAGGGATGTCTTTGGTGATATTCATGAGAAAATTACTTTGGTCTAGGAAAAACTTCTTTCAGTTCAGAACATTATTGGAATGGAAGGTTTCACTGAGGAGAGATTAGCCGAGGAGGCTGCTGCTCAGGTCTCGCATGAGGCTCTGCTTTTTAAAGAAACTATGTTTTGGGACCAGTGTCATGTTAAATGGTTAAGGGATGGTGATTGTAACTCAAAATTCTTTCATTCACTTCTTCGGGTTTGCAAATCTCAGCGCCCTTTGTCTTCATTATCGATTCAGGGGGTTAACGTTTCAGATGAGGCTACCATCAGGAGTCATATCATGGATTACTATAGATCTTTATTTTCGGCCTTTGAAACTCTTGGTACGGACTTCTCCAATTTAGATGGGATCATTCCGAGCTTAGTGACTGCAAATGATAACTTGCTCTTAACCGATTTGTCCGATTCTGAAGAGGTTAAACATGCAGTGTTCAACTTAGACCTGACTAGCACCCTAGGCCTTGATGGCTTTCCAGGTTCATTTTTTCATACTTGCTGGGATTTTATTCATTCTGATGTGGTGGATACGGTGAGATCTTTTTTCTTCTCGAAAGCCATTCATTCGGGCCTCAATTCTAATTTCATGGTGCTTCCGAAAGTACAAGGTGTGGACTTAGTGGACAAATGTTGTCCTATCATATTGGGAAACTTCCTTTTTAAAGTGGTTTCAAAGATTTTAGCGGATCAGCTAGCGGGGATCGCTTCCAGAATTGTTTCTAATAATCAGTTTGGTTTCGAGGCAGAACCATGGAGGATGACATTACGATTGTTTCAGACTGTGTCAACCACCTTGATAGTAAATTTTTTGGAGGTAATATGGCTTTAAAAATAGACATCTATAAGGCTTTTGACTCGATGAGTTGGGATTTTCTACTGGCAGTTTTAGACAGGTTTGGTTTCTGCACTAAATTTTGCTCGTGGATAAGATCGATTCTTAGCTTAGTAAAGATTTCGGTTTTCATTAATGGGGTTCCGGAGGGTTACTTTGGTTGCTCACGAAGGGTTCGGTAAGGTGATCCGCTATCTCCCTTATTATTTGGCATTGCCGAAGATTTTTTGAGCAGGTTCTTGTCCCGAATGGTCTCTCAGAGTTCCTTCCTGGCGATTTCTTCCCCGAAGAATTTCTCATCTCCAACTCATCTTTTATATGCCGATGATGTGCTTCTGTTTTGTAGAGGAACTTATCAGAATTTGAACGGTGCTTTTGATACCCTATGTCTCTGTGAAGCTTTATCAGGTCAGGTAGTTAACTTGGATAAATCTCATATATATTTTGGTTCCGGTGTCTTTCATCAGTGTCGGGCCAAGGTTTTGGCGGACTTTGGGATCAAGGCTGGGTCTCTACCCTTTATTTATCTTGGGGTCCCTCTATTTAAAGGAAGTCACACTCAGACTATTCTTCGCCCCATTGTAGATCGCATTTTGGAGCAGTTAGTCGCATGGAAAGGTCGCACACTCTCTCTGGCAGGTCGGTTGTACTTAATTAATTCTGTTATTACCTCCAAGTTTGTTCACACTTTTATGGTATACAAATGGTCTGTGGGTTTGTTTAAGTCTCTTAACAGGGCTATTAGGAACTTCTTATGGACCCGATCTATATTAGTTCAAAAATGCCGCTTGGTCCATGCTTGCCCCTACTAAGCGGGGATTAGGTCTAAAAAACCTAGTCACTTTTAATAAAGCTTTATTGAGCAAGCTTGCCTGGAAGCTGATGAATAAGGATTCCTTCGTTTTTCGGTTTTTTCGGGCGCATTTTTTAGGGAAGCTGAACCTTTTGTATTATGTTGCTTTTTTTATCTGGCCTTCTCTGAGACAACTCTATCTTACTCTTTCGATGGAGGCAATTTGGATCATCGGGGCTCATTTCAGGGTACGTTTCTGGGTTGACAACTGGCAGAGGATACCTATTATTGAGTTACTTCATAACTCTGAAGATTTATGTGATCCGGGCATTTTAGCTGGTGACCTGGTCGATTCTGATGGAGTGTGGAGCCTCCTGACGAGTTTCCATGCGGCATTTCCCCATTTGATTACGTGCATTGAGAATGTGGAGATTGCGATGGACAGGCAGGATGAGAGAGTTTGGGCTCATTCAGTCTCGGGTACCATTTCCTGTCGAGACATTTATCTTCGACTATTTATGATGGCTTCACCATCGGTATAGGTTAGACACATATGGAAGACTTTTATTCCTCCGACCCGCTCGGTATTTGTTTAGTGTCTTCTCCTGGGTTGTATTCCTATTGATAATGTCTTGATTTGGAGGGGTTTCTTTATGGCCTCCAAATGCAGAATTTATGGTAAAGATTCAGAAACTATTTCTCATCTTTCTTTTACTTGCTTCTACGCTGCTGCCATTTGGGATTGCTTGGGGGTTACTTTCGGGATCAGTTTTGATGCATCGGGTTCGGTGGTTTCTATGTTTGAGAAGGGTATGAAGCCTTCCTCAAGCACTCAGATCTTCAATTTATGGACTACTGCTATTGTGAGTGCACTCTTTGCTATCTGGTTTGTCCGAAATCAAAGGCATTTTGGTAATATTTTCATTCCCTTAACGCACTTTTTGGCTTTTATTTGGGTTTCGAATAGGGAAGCAAATGCTATCTAAAAGGGTACGATGCACAATTCGGTTGGTGATCTTCTAGTCTTCAAGAGTTTAGGGGTGGCAGGTACTACACGTCGGGCTCCTTAGATTATTCCGGTAGTTTAGTCTCCCCCACCAATGGGCTGGTTGAAGGTTAATACTGACGGTGCTGCTAATGGCTGTCCGGTTCGGATCGATGGGTATTTCATCACTAGTAGGGGGTTTTATTAAAAGCAGATTTGCAGTACCTCAGGACTCGTGTTATGCCTTTGAGAGTGAGTTATTAGGCACCATTATTGCGATTGAGTGTGCTAGAGATTTCGGGTGGGGTCACCTATAGCTGGAGTGCGACTCCACTTACGTCGCCAACTTACTCATTCGTTGAGAGGACGTAGTCCTGTGGGCTTACAAATCAAGATGGGTGAACTGCATTCGTTATGTTTCCAGCATTCAATTTCGGATTTCGCACATCTTCAGGGAAGGAAATATTATTGGATGCTCTATTGAAGATTGCTGTTTCTTCTTCTAGAGTGTGGTGGTGGGGTCTTCCAGATTCTTATACTTCTATGCATTATAAGAATATCAACGGGTTTGAAAACTATAGGTTTAGAAATTAGCTTGCTTGTACCTTTGTTATCCCGGCACTCTTTTTTCTCGATTGAGATTTTCCCCATTTGAGGTTTCTTCTTTTCTCAGGTTTTAATAAGGCCAGCAACGGTCGTTGTTTCTCTTTCGATTATTACTTTTATTGTAATATACGTTTGTATCGATTTATTTCAGGTTTTCATACATGTTGTAACTTTTGTAATTGATGAATTTTTTTTAATTTAATAAAATTTATTGCTTGTTCGGTGTGAGTTTGGAGAGGTGCCAATCTAGTTGGGATGTCCCCGCCTGGGATAAGAGGGGTATCAACCTAGTTGGGATGTCTCTACCTGTCTATCCGACAAGTAATCTCTTCTGATTATTATTATTATTATTATTATTATTATTATTATTATTATTATTTATTTTATTTTAAATTACACTTGCCACCACTTAATTACTCACGTCATAAGAGTTAATTGTTCAATATCTGTTATTAATCAGCCTATTAATGTGAGAAAAATAAAAATAAAATAAAAATTAGTCATTACCTCGATCAAAGGAGAATTGACTCACTTGGGTCCTAGTTGTCATAAAGCAATTGGTTTGGACTGGAGTGGGTCAGTAGCACCCTGTGAGTGCGTGGTTGGTAGAATGTTATGTTGTGGTTATGGAACCTGTGGGAAGTGAGAATTGAGAAAGTTTGGAATGGTATGGGACCTGTAACTGGTGGCTGAATGTTTTCGAGAAAAGTTAGAAGGAAAAGGAGGAAGGAGGTTAAGGTTTGGGCTTGGACATTGGGCTGGAGGGAGTGAAGAGGGTTTGGGCTGATTGGCTGAGTGACTTTAGGAGGGTGGGCTAGGGTTGAGATTAGGTGGGCTAATTTATGGTTTGGACTAAAAAATATGTATATTAAATTTTTTTTTTTACCTGGGTTGCAGCCCACAATGTCAGTCCGCCCTTGTCCGAATATGAACTTTTGCCCAACTATGCAAAGTATTCACTTTAATTAGTCTATCTGGATATGACTTAAGCTCAACTATGTTGAGTGTCCACTTTGAATGGTCTTCCCTAATATAAACTTGGGTTTGAATATGCTAATTGTCCCTTATGGCTGGTTCGTTCAGATAAGGCTAGATATATTTGTGCAACATTTCAATTGCCCCTTTTTAAAGTGAAGAAGACCAAGATCACAACCCAAACGCCACCTTCCTCTCGATAGAAAAGCAAGTTTTGGAGTAGCCAAAAAGAAGAAAAATGAGAAAAGACCAAGTTTACTTGTTAAAATAAGCCACTTCTCTCCCCTTGCCAAAGCAAGTCCTAGCAAAATCAGACCTTTTTCCCTTGAAGATTATATAGGTTTCACGAAGAGGAAAATATAAGACCAAATGTGGTCTTGAAATCAAGAGTGACCTTTTGTATAATAAGTAGAGAACTAAGTTAGATGTGGATTATGGTTAAGTAAAAACCCAACTAAAATTTGACCAAAGTCGAATGAGTGTGGCTAGCAACTCATTTGAATAGGACTTGTCTAGATCGTAGAGAAAAAGTATTTTCGAATAGGAATACAAGGCAAAAAAAATATCCATCAAATAAGTCTCTACGAACAATGAAAAGAGTTAAGGAGAGAAAAAAAATAATGATAAGATGTTAGCTTTTGAAATAATAAAGTTGGTATAGTACATAGGAAAACACAAACCAAGCTTGTAGAAGAAGATTTGGGTTTAAAATTAATAAACCTAACATATTTTGTAATAAAAACAATATTATAATACATTGAGAGGAAAATTCAAAAGTGTTTGAATTTTAAATTTAAAACCTTCCCTCTTACTTTGTTTGAAAAAAAAAAAATTGAACTTGTTAAAAGTCTAACTAAAGCAAGTGGATTAAAATACTAGTTGTGGAAAAGTCCAAAATTTTTAGATTAAAACAAATACAATAAAATAAGAGTAAATAAAATAAATATTTAAAAATAGGCTCGTAAATTATGAATTTAAGAGTTTGATCCAATTTATTTATATTCATGGCCACATAACCCTTCAAGTGATCTAGCCTAGGATAAATGAATTAACCCAAACCCATATTATAGTTTTTATATCAACCAAATCCAAACCCCTCAAGTAATCCAATAATGAACTGCACTAAATGGGGCTTGGCCTCATTTACTCACAAAGTTCAATCTAAAAGTGCCTAATATGCATATTGGGCTACTAAATCCAGATTGACCACTAATAGAAATTAACAAAGGTTTTTTTATGTCATAGCCTATGATGGGGTCGTTAAATTTTTTTAACCACATTTTGTAAGAATTAAAATTTTAGTCCAATTCATAAATGCTTTTGCCTAACTACCCTTCCTATCTTCTTCTTTCCATTTAATGCACACACCTTCTGCCATCTTCCCAAATTAAATGCATATAAAAGTAATAATTTTTTTTTAAATAAAAAAAACATGTTTTCATTAATTTGAATTTCGACCGAATTACACATTTTCTTCGTCGCCATCAAACCGACCATTAATGTATATTTAAGCTTATGTAAGTTAATATTAAGAGTAATTGTTGATTTTTTTTTTCTCTATTATTGATTGGGTTGTTGATTTGTTAATGATTTTGGGTTCAATATGGACTTTTCAAGTAGAAACTGTAAACTATAAAAAACCACGTTCGGTGGAAAAATTTCTCATCGTATCGAAGAAAAAGGTGAACAGTGTCTATAAAATTTAAACTGCCTGGTAGTGGGGCCACCGACGGCCTGGTGGTGGGCCTACCGAAGAGCATAATGGCCTAGTAGTGGCCACCATCAGGCCATTTTCAAATCCTCCTCGATAGATTTACATATGTTTATTTGAAACTATATTTGAAGATCTTTCCTATATCGGATTAAGGCAAATGATATATGGTAGAAAGCTAAGAGAATAACTTTTTTTTAAAATATTTTTTCAAAATTTTTTGGGTTGATTTAGGTCTTCAAATCATGCTCCAAACCTGACTCAAGTGCTGTCTCAGTAGATTTGCATGTAAGTCAGGTTTGAAGCACGATTAGAAGGCACAAATCAACCTAAAAAATTCGGAAAAAATATTTAAAAGTTTATCCTCTTAGCTTTCGAACCGTATATTATGTGCCTCAATCCGATATCAGAAAGGCAATATAATTTTAAAAAATACTATACGAATCTACCTAGGCGGAATTTGGAAGTGGTCTGGTGGTGGTGGGGTGGTGGAGACCACTTTATAATCCTCATTGGTAGATTCGCATGATATTTTTTAAAATTAGATTTGAAGGTCTTTCCGATATCAGATTGAGTCAAATGATATACGGTTCGAAAGATAAAAGGATAAGTTTTTTTGGAATATTTTTTCATAATTTTCTGGATGTATTTAGGCTATAAAATCATGCTTCTAACTTGACTCAAGTGCTGTCTCATCAGATTTGCATAGTTTTCGTGTAAATTATATTGCATGACATTCCCTATATCGGATTGAGGTAAATAATATATGGTTATAAAACTAAAAGGATAAGCTTTTAAAATATTTTTTTAGAATCTTCTGGGTTGATTTTTGTCATAAAATGATCCTTCAAACTTGCATTAAGTGCTACAAATATAATTTATACAAAAACTATGCAAATCTGCCTAGATAGCATTTGAGTCACGTTTGAAGCATGATTTCATAGCCTAAATCAATCCAAAATTTTTTAAAAAATCTTATCCTCTTATCTTTCCAACCGTATATCATTTGCCTCAATCCGATAACAGAAAGACCTCCAAATGTAATTTATGCAAAAATAATGCAAATCTGGCGAGACTGCACTTGAGTCACGTTTGAAGCATGATTTCATGGCCTAAATCAACCTAAACAATCCTGAAAAAATAATTTTAAAAAAAAGGTTATCCTTTTATCTTTCCAACCGTATTTCATTTAGCTCAATCCAATAACGGGAAGGCCTCCAAATGTAATTTATACAAAAACTATACGAATATGCCGAATCGGGATTTGGAAGTGGTTTGGTGGTAGGGTGGTGGTGACCACTTCCAAATTCCGCCTCGACAGATTTGCATAGTTTTTTTTGAAATTATATTTGAAGACCTTTCCGATATCAAATAGAGATAAATGATATACGGTTAAAAAGCTAAGAAGACAAGTGTTTTTTTTTATTATTTTTTTAGAATTTTCTGGGTGAAGTTTGGCTATAAAATTATGCTTTAAACTCGACTTAAGTGGTGTCTCGCAAGATTTGTATAGCTTTTATATAAATTATATTTCATGACCTTCCCGGTATCGGATTGAGGCAAATAATATTCTATTGGAAAGCTAAGAGAATGAGCGTTTTTAAAATATTTTTCTAGGATTTTCTGGGTTGATTAAGGACATAAAATGATGCTTCAAACCTCACTCAAGTGCTATCTTGGCAGATTTACATGGTTTTCGTATAAATTAGATTTGAAGGCCTTGCTGATATTAGATTGAGGCAGATAATATACAGTTGGAAACCTAGGAGAATAATATTTTTGTTGTTATTTTTTCAGAAGTTTTTTATTTGATTTATGCCATAAAATGATGCTTCAAACTTGATAAACTTTTGCATAGTCGGCCAAATGTTTATGTAGGAAATTTATGGTTTATGGATAGTGAGTTTTTGGAATTTAATGAATAAAAAAACTAATAATTTGAATGTAATACAACTCTATATTGAAAGTTCTCTATTATACACGTCAATGCAATATTTTTGTTTAAAAAATGTCATATCTTCTTGTTTAAATGATATCTCCATGTTTACATGTATGTACTCCATTGCCTTGAGCATGAACACCCCGCAATATCCTCTGTACATCACATACAAAAAAATGGAGTTTAAAAAGCTTCTAAAACACGATTACACTAGTAATAGAAGAAAAAAAATATAAGTTTAAAAGAAACATACCCGTTCTCTTGCCTTAGAAAACTATCTACGTATGAGTGTGAGAACTGTGTCATTGTTGACCTAATAGTCGAATGTTCGGTGAAAAAATTAGCATGCTTTGATATACTCTCAATTCGTGCTTTTACTATATGTCAAATCATATAGATTAATAGTTCTACCACACAAATCAATATGTGCCAACACCCAATGTTCCTCTTTAATATTAAGTGGCATGAGTACCTACAAAAAATTAAATAAATAAACAAATAAAACTAAATTATATTAGCTTTTGATGTCTCAAACCCGAGAACTAGTGGAGTACCCATAACCATATGAGCTGTCCGACTTCATTTTTATTTCATTACTATATTAAATAAATACTATATTAATACTAAATTTAAAAAATACCAAAATAAAAATATTTTTATAAGTCTAAAAGTTTGCATAAATCATAACCATATCAGCTGACCCTATTTAACAATACATTAAGAATGAAGTATATTTTAAATTGTAATTGATACTTACATAGTGACAATGTTTTCAATCTTGGCCATATGGCTTGTATGAATGCCCCGCAATATAATCCAGTAAAATGTTATCAAATTGATAAGATTGCTTTGAATTATCCTTTCTGAATTTACTAAATGCCGGCCAACATTTTTCGAGAACTCCCTAAAATAAAATATATAACTAATAAATTAGTTACTTTAAATTAATTAAATACATATGATTAAATATGACTTTGTAAACATTAAAATTCTTACCCAAAAATAAGCATTCATGATTGCTGTTCTTAAGGAAAATAAGGTCGGATATTTTGTCATCCGGTGACGCATCAACATCGTTATCACATTAACATGCTGTCAAAATTGAGAGTAAACAAATAGTGAAACTTCTATTAATTATTAGAATAATGTAAATTCATATTTCATATAAGTAAATTAAATTACCTTCTCGTTCAGCCAACACCCTTCATTTAGAAGTATATTGAAGAATTCCTTATTGACATTGCATATTGTCATATCGATCAATAGATCCATATCCAAAGTAAAATACGTCTAAAAGTTAGTTGATAATTCTTCAGAAAAATCCCTCTTCGGATTAAAGTATTCGAGAGGATAAGGCAATGTATTTTTCAAAGTCTCTCTAGTATCCGTTGTCACAACAAATGGAGACTTCAAAAATTCATATTGTTTTTAATACGTGGCTCGCGTTGTACCTTCTTCAAAGGTGTTACATATTGAACCCCGCTGTCATCATCAACCATGTTCATATTCAAATCTAGTGCATCACCCTCATCTCCCATTGCCACATCTTCGGTCGCATCATGAATGTATGTGTCATGATGTCCCGGGTGATATTGCTAAATGAACTAAAATGTTAGTACATAGTTACAAATAAAAAAATTCCTATAATCATATAAAAATTCCTAAAACTAAACCACAATATAAATTAATAGACAAACCATTCGCATAAATTCGAAGGCTTCTTGCATTGACCAGAATGCTTGCATTGTATCTAAACAAAATTCACTAAACTCAGTCGCCATACGATCCACTCTCATATCAATTGATTGGACATCAATTGCCATATGTTCAACTTTCATATCAATCGATTGGAGCTGTCGCATTGAATCCAATCAATAAGAACTAAAATCATTAGCCATATGATCGAATCTTGTATCAACGTGTGATTTTAGTTCGTCAAACTATATCGGAAAAAAATAAAGTAACATTAATTGCCAAAATTATAGTAGAAGACATATTTTAAAAACATATATAAAACTTATTATAATGTGTAATTATAATAATATACTTACATAGTGTGATGAAGTAGATAGTCTAGCAAAATCATCAATCGTTGGTATTTCGACATTGGAGGCATGTTGTTGTTGGTGGTAGTAGGAAAATCCTTTATGCTCATGGTCGAAATTTGTTGGACCTTCATTGACATATTGTTCTAGTAGGGGTATTGGGCAATTTTCATTTTGTTGGTAGATAGACTCTTTATTCGCATTTATTGCTCTTAACCTCCCAACAACATATAGCTATACATGATGATATAAAGAAATAACAATAAATTATTTATTTCTTATTGATACATGAAACAATGTAATGAAAACTATTATAGAAATTATACAAGCAGGATTATTACCTAGTTGTTGCCAAAGATATCAATCCCCACTTGTCTGAAAAATATAGTGTGACCTTTATCCTCCCAATTGCAGATACAAGGAAAGGAGTCACCAACCTTATTTGCATACAAATCTCCCATTAAAGGGATTGTCTCATAGGCCCAAACCTAAAAAAAAATCAAATAAATAAATAATAAGTTTCATTTAATTATGCAATATACAAAATAAATTAAATGATATGTGGAAATTTATATTACCTGGAAAGCCAATGGAAACCCACATAAACTATAGGTGGCCGACTCATTTAGTTTGCCTTGACGTAAACCCAACGCTTTATGCATAGAAATTATGGTGGCATTGTAGGACTCTAAACCCCAAGCTTATTGGTTGAAATAGTTTAAGTCCTCAACCGTAGATAAATGTTGTTCATTGTTACCTACTTGGCTTTCCTTGCCAAGTATGCCACATTCAAAGAAGTAAATCAAAGTCAACTAAAATCATGTCGTACTTATCTTCCAAGTTACTACGCTTCAAATTCATGAAAGAATTTCTTATGTCACGATTCCTTATCTTCTTGATATCTCCAAAATATTTATTTCGAATTCGATTGGAACTTGGTGGAGGAGTCGCATTCAATGAATGTTTTATCTTCAATCCGGTAACTAAACCAAATTCCTTCCATGTGAAGATTGTACCTTTATCATTGAAATTGAACTCCATTACATCATTGTTCAAGCTATCTGCTTGCCTTGCAATCATATTATGGATTATTTCACCACTTAACACTAACTCCCGCATTCTTAAAAATAGGGTGCCATAATAACTCTTCTTAAACTTCTTAAGTTGTCTTTCCTTCAACTTTGAAGGCTTCTCAGGATTTTGCTTGTACTTGGATTAAATGTCCAAGATGCATTGCCAAATGGTGGACTTCGATGTAATCCTAATTCAATTGCCTTTTTCGAGAATAAATGCATCGGGGTACTTTAAAGGTTTTGTTTCAGCCATTTTTCTACAAAACAATAAATTGCATAGAGAATTAAACAACAAAGACGTATATCACGTTAGTCAAATTTGAAGCATGAGTTTATAGTATAAATCAATCTAAAAAATTCTGAAACAATATTCAAGAAAAAACTTATCCTCTTAATTTGCCTAAATAGGATATCGGAAAGGCCATCAAATCTAATTTATAAGAAAACCATGCAAATCTGGTGAGACAACACTTAAGTCAGGTTTGAAGTATCATTTTATGTCCTAAATTAACCCAGAAAATTCTAAAAAAATATTTCAAAAAAATCTTATTCTCTTAGATTTTCAATCATATATTATTTGCCTCAATCCGATACTAGAAAGGTCATCAAATATAATTTATATGAAAACCATGCAAATCTAGCGAGACAGCACTTAAGTCGAGTTTGAAACATGATTTCATAGCCTAAACCAACCCAGAAAATTCTAGAAAAATATTTAAAAAAAGCTTATCTTCTTAGCTTTCCATCCGTATATCATTTGCTTCAATATGATATCAGAAAGGTTTTCAAATATAATTTCAAAAATAACTATGCAACTCTACCGAGCAGGATTTGGAAGTGGTCCGATAGTGGGGTGCGTTTGTGGCCCCACCGATGGGCACCATAGGCTGGTGGTGGCCACCACCAAACCACTTCCAAATCCCATCTCGGCAGATTTGTATAGGTTTTTTTAAAATTATATTTGAAGATCTTCCCGATATCAGATTGAGACAAATGATATACAGTTGGAAAGCTAAGAGAATAAGCTTTTTTTAAAATATTTTTGCAGAATTTTGCTGGGTTGATTTAGGCTATGAAATCATGTTTCAAGCTCGACTTAAGTGATGTCTCCCTAGATTTGTATAGTTTTAGTATAAATTATATTTTATGACTTTTCCGGTATCAGATTCAGGCAAATAATATATGGTTGGAATGCTAAGAGGATAAGTTTTTTAAAATATTTTTTCAGAATTTTTTGAGTTGATTTATATCATAAAATGATGCTTCAAACTTGACTCGTGTGTACTTGACAAATACAACTTTAAACCATAATATAGGACCATGCGTGGCACTGGTGGTGGCCACCAATAGGTCGTCGGTCTAACCATAGACACCACACCTTCACTTGGTGGTTCCCCATTGACGGTCCCATTAGTTGCCCACCGACTGCACACCGCGCCAAGGCCACACGGCCAAGGCACACCGTGCCATGACCACAAGGCTAAGTCACAATGTGCCAAGGCCTATTTTGGTTGGAATTCTACACCTAAATATATAAAATTCAATACCTAACCATCAATAATTCATAATATATCACAATAACCACTTCTCTAAGTATATTATTCAAACTTATTGTATATAAACTATATACACCAAACCATATATCACAATGACCACTTTCATTTATTCAAACCATATACACCAAAATTATTAATCTAACAAGTAAAACTTATGCAACTTTCTTCATGAATAAGTTACCTATAAACAATAAAGCTCATAATATGCATTCTCTCATTTCAAACACTTGCAAATCTTTATAAAGTTTAACTAAGGCATTTTATCAAACACCTAGCATGCATTCTAATTTATTACATAAACTTGAAATTTTTTTATTTATATCAACCATCTACACCAAAATCATTAACACAACAAGTAAAAATCATGCAATATTCTTCATAAATAAGTTACTCATAAACAATAAAGTCAAAATACAACACAAAAAAGTTAAATCTCACATATTCTAACCTCTTGTATGATACAAATCTACTATGTGGGTAGCTGTGGATGCCAACAATATGTGTGTTCCAATGGAGATTTGCACCAATATGGTAGATATGGGCGCCAATGTGTGTGTTCCCAAAGTGATTTGAACGGCCAATGTAGTAAATATGATGCACTTAGACTTCAAAAATGTGTAACCCAAGATTAAATAGAAAAGAAAAATGAAGAAGAAGATGAAGAAGGAAAATGAAGACAAAATGGACTCAAGTGATGTCGGTCAAGAAGATGGAATTGGGGTGTGGGCGTTGGTCAAGAAGAAGATTGTGTGGGTGTGGGCGTCGGTCAAGAGAATGAAGAAGAAATGTGTAGTTGTCTTGCAAAATGGGCACATTAACATCATGGGGTGTCGGTCAAAGTCGGTCAAAATGGGCACTAGTGTCGGTCAAAATGGGAAATAGATAAGAGAGTATCAAATAGGTTATACTAATTTTAAAATTGAACTGTTTATAAAGGTAATTGGGTAATTTTGAGCTATAATTTTAATTAACTAAATTTTGGGCTATTTTTCATTAAATGAAGTTGGGTCTGGCTTTGGCATCAAAAAACCCAATTAACAAAGGTAATTTTGGAAAATACTCATCCTGAAATTACAATTTAGATAGCTGCCCACGTATGGAGAGTAAAGTTTCAAACAATTGTCAAACCTGTATAAATCATATCATTCTCATTACTTATCTAAGATTTGATTCAAAAATTAAAATGTTCATATATTAATATAGTTTTATAAAAAAATATGCCATAAAATATATAAAAATCATAACTTTGTAAAAAAATAATTAATTTTTCAGAAAAACTAATAAATTTGTAAAACCAAATAATTTTTTAAAATGCTATCATTTTTATTTACTTTACAAACATATATTTTTCTATTAAACTACATAACTTTATGAGCATTTTTATTTTTGAATCAAGTTATTTCAAGATGTATTGAAGGAGATATGAATTTTATAAGTTTGCTGATTTTTTTTTAAAACTTTACTCTCCCATACTTACCCATCTGCTAAGTAAAAATTTCAAAAAAACTAACAAAATTATAAAACTTATTTCCTTTAATACTTATTGAAATGACTTATATAAAAATAAGATTGCTTATAACTTGATGTAATTTATTAAAAAACATATATATTATGTCTTCAAATAGATAAAAATCATAAGAGTAAAGAAGAAAGAGAAAAAAAAAAGTGAAAATAAAATGACAAAGAATGGTATCTGGATAGTTGTAAATATTAAATAATAAAGGGTGTTTTGGAAATAGATAGGGTATATATGAGTATTTTTCAAAATATTATGAGTGCGTAGATATTTATCTATATTACGTTTTGGGTGGGCATTTTTTAAAATTACTTAATTAACAATAGTCATCCAAAAAGTTAATGGTTTAACCGAGTTGACACTCAAAATTTCTATTTTACCCTTATTTTTAGTATGATCATATGAAATGACGCATATACCCTCCAATAATTTGTAGAACACCCAAGTAATATACACATATACCCATAAAGAAATACAAAAATTCCAAAATGCAATGAAATGAAAATAAAATATGAAAACTAAAATTAAACCTCCGGACCAAAATCACCTCCAATAATTTTATAATAACTTTAAAAAAAATTGTTTAAACACAAATTATTGGTTTATATCTGTTTAATTTATTATCTTATTTTTTACTTTAAAAAAATATAAATTTTTTTGTATACAATTTTATTGCATAAAATTTATTAGAATGGAGAAAAAAAATAGTAATTTAAATATAAATCTCATTTCTTTTCCTTTAGAATATTAAAATTGATAAGTATATAACTATATGATAATTAAACTATAATTTTATTTACATGATAAAAAACTATACATTTTTAGTGTTTATTAAAACTATCATTCTAAGATATAAACCATTTGAATTTTCTTTATTTTAAGGATTTTTCGATGTCATATTCAGGGCTAATATGAGTTGAATTTTTTAGCCCATTTGATGTCGAAATATTATTTTGTCCCAAAATGACTAACATGCCGCCGAATGAGAAACATTTGTATTAATATTTTTAGCGCATAGATTTCAACGCCATTTCTTCAGCTTCTTCCTCTTCCTCTTCCACTTTCTCTTCTTCCTTTAAAATATATTTCTAACCCTATATCTCTCCACTTTCCTTCCTCCATGGTTTCGAATCTCCATTTGTTGTGCTATGGGTATGTTTTTTTTTCAAAAATTATGAAGTTTTGTGAATTCGATGGATAACCAAGTTGCATTGCCATTTAAGTTACTTATATCTTCCCTTGATTTTTTTTAAATTTAAAATCCAAGATTTGAAGGAAAAATATGATAAGCCGATATACTAGCTAGCTAACATCTTTTTGAGAATCATGACCCCTTAAAGGTAACACTAGTGCAAAAAGTCATTTTAAGGCGCATATCATATGAATCGATGATAATTGAACTCCTTCAGTTACATTGATGATTGTAATATCTAATATGCAAATGACAATCCAGCTACGTTTCACAACATATGCAAATAAAAAATTTGGCTTGTTTCATTGGTAGAGTTGTTTTACCAATGGAATTTGTCAATCGTTTTGCTACATAATATTGTATTTGTGCTTCTTCATGCATTGCTAAAGTACATCATCATGCATACCGAATTCATTTTACGCTTGTGACATGTTTCGATAGTACATTTCGATCAATGTCGAAATCTGATATTATACTTTGGTAGTGTCGAATCACTTTGATAGTTTGCCAAAGCACTTCGGCTATTGTCATAGTGTTATTAAGTTATTATTTATTACACACTTTGACAAAGTTAATATGCAATACCAAATTTATGTTTGACACTGACAAAATTTTGTTTAGCATTGCCAAATTATTGCCACAGACTTATGGATATTATGACTTGAAATAATTTACACCATTGAGTCACGATATGATATAACATTTTTTTTGCGTAGATGAGTCAAAACAGTTTCTTTTAAAAAAAAATTAAAAAAAAAAAACACTCAGATTCACCTTGTTCACCCTTCTGTGCTTCTATGCATAGATGATAGCTACTTTGATTTCTTAGTTGCATATAAAGTAAACGTAGTTGAATTTGATGGTTTGATTTTATAGACATAATTAATACATAAAGATAGTTAGGTATATTTATATCGACCAAAATAATAATTTTAAACAATACTGATAAAAAAAAATTCAAATAGGGCATAAAAACTGATATGATAATGCAAAACCCTTATTTTAATTTTAATAGTTCATGTACGTGGGCAACCCATCTCATTTAAGATGTGGAGTTTTAAAGCCCATTAATAATATTGTAGCTATGGATTCGTATGATAAATTCGGTTGAACAACATGCATCCTTAGAAAAATAAACTTCTAAAATACTTATTTCTAATCCAAGATTTGTGAAACGCATGAAATCATTTTGTTATTACTCAAAATTTGATAATTAATTTAAATGGATGGCCTACGCGTCGAATCATAAATATGCCTCCAATTTTTTTAGTACAAAATTAAATATTTACTGATACAAAGCCAAGCATTATTTTTTTGGGGGGTAAAAAAAGAGAAAAAGACCAAAGCATTATTGTGTGTATATATATATATATATATATAGAAATGCCAACAAGAAATAAAGAAAAATAAATTAAGCTAAAAACCTTTACAAATAGACTATAAAACATTCTCATATGTTAGAAATTTATAATATTTATCTTTCTTTATATATATATATATATTTTTTTTTTATAATAATTAATAATAAATGTCTTTAAAATGTTTTTAGAAAAGTCAACTTTTAAATAATCCAAAATTAAAAGTCAACTGTTAAATGAACAAATCACTGTTATTCAAATTGTTGAAGAAAATTACACATTAATAATATTGAAGCCCTTCCCTACAACTATCAGTATAATGTTTAATAAAAGTTGTCTTCTCTAATGGTTCTTCTATGTGCGTTCGAGGTGAGCACGTCAGGTCATGTACGTATTTCATACCGAGTAATGCTACTTTGTCACCTAATGGTGATAACATTGAAGCCATCCCTTGCTTTGGTGATTTGTAATTATATATATTTATCTAAAATTTTAAATTGAAAAAGTGAAAACCTAGAGGATTAATGTCCAACAAGTCATTAAGACAAATATTATTATTCATTTTGGTACCTTATCAACACGACACAGATGCTCTATCCTTTAAGGTTGATTCTATGTAACACATGGCCCAACGAATTTATTTTGTATAAGGTTGATTCTATGTAACACATGGCCCAATGAATTTACTTAAAAGATTTTTTCTAACGTAGCTAAAACTTTAATCTGACAAAAAAAAAGTCATAGTTAAAATGTAATCAATTTTACTATTTATTATTTTAGTTTAATAAAATTTAAAACTTTAAATAGGTGGTTTAAACATTAACAGTAAACTTAAGAATTAGGATGCTCACTATCTAATATTTTTATAATCCTACGATCACAAATTAAATATTAATAGTTCAAATGAATTTCAAATGAGCCTATTATTGACTTGTAATGAATTAAAATGTATTAACTCTCTAGGGTTAACTTTCTTCAAATGTGATTTTAGAATAACAATTGTTTGTCAGACCATGTAACAATTGAAATTAAATTAAACATGTACAATGATTATGAAAGACTAAAATGCTAAGGTCAAGGGAGGATAACTTAAATCTATCTCTAATATAAATGGCATTGAGTGTGAATTATTAACTAAAATGTAAAACTATTTAGCAACTTGTCATGAAGGGATTAATAAAGTTTAATATTATATATAGAGAGAGTGAGAAAGAGAGTTTCTATCCAAAATATATATATATATAGAGAGAGAGAGAGAGTGAGAAAGAGAGTTTCTATCCAATATATATATATATATAGAGAGAGAGAGAGAGAGTGAGAAAGAGAGTTTCTATCCAATATATATATATATATATATATATATATAGAGAGAGAGAGAGAGAGAGAGAGAAGAAAGAAAGAAATTAAGTCAGCGAATCCTTGTGTGAGCTCAGAAGGATTTGGTGTGTCTTCTCTTTTGCACAATAGAAAGAGACTCTGTCATATAAGAGCACCGAATCCTTTGGTTGTTTTCAACTCGATCATATATGAAAAATGAAATTCAAAAGCCAGAGTATAATATTGCTCCAAGTGGCACTTAACCCTCTATCTAAAATTTCAATTTATAGTTGTAATAAAATAATGATAAACTCCTCTGTCATGGAGTAGATACGACCATGACCATCACCACCTAATGATCAGACACCCATTTTGAAAATTACAAGCCAATTTTATACTATTAAATAAAATATTCCATACCCGTAAGCCTTCACACACTCTATGCATAATAATTAAGAAAAAAAAATGATAAATAAATAAGAAAAAAAAAAGAAATATCATCTCACCTTTTATCAATTTATTATGTCATTATTATTATTATTGTGGTAAATTAGACGGGGTCAGAGAGACTTTCAAACAAACTAGTATTCCCTTTAATTCTTAAGAACATTATGAATAATGGATTATATAAGTTTGAATAAATCTTGGATATTTTCTTTATATGAGTGTATTCCATGTAATTTCCCAACATAATCAAGACTAAAATTTTTTTGCTTAAACTAAATTAATGTCTTCATAACCAAAAGTATAATTTAGGGTATATTATGCGAGTTCCCTTCTAATGTTCTTAAGTTTTGCTCTAAATGATAAATGGTAAGATTTAATATAGTGTTGAAGACAAGAGAATTTGAACCTTCAAAGTACCTCCTCTATCAAGTTTTTTTGGTTAAAATTTGGACTAAATTAACTACTCAATGTTCAAATAAGTAGGTTACATATTCAATGTACTTTTGTTTAAATTACAACTCTTTTTCAAAAAACTTGATGATAAATAAAACAAAAAGATAAATTACAAGTTATTGTCAATGCTTTCATTCATTTTTTTTTATTTGGCTCAAAAAAAAGAAAAAAAAAATCTTTGATTTAGGTATTTTTTCTCTATATAGGCTTTTTATTTAGGTGCTGCGTGATCAATTTCGTCATATATATATATATATATTTATTTATTTATGTAAAAAAAAACTAAATAAAGGACAATCTGAAATTAAAAATTATGTTATTGTTTGAAGGGAGACATTAATACAACAATTATAACATTATATAGGAGATAAATTAAAACTTGAAAAACTTAAAGGGAGGACTTTTGTAATTTACCCTGTATTTATTTTAATCCCAACTAATTTCTGTCGAAAACTTTTCAAATTTATAGATGATAAGAAGTAATAAGTTGTGATTAAAAATTTTGTATAGCTGCAGACTTGATTGTAACCAAATTAAGATTACAGTTAATTAGATCTCAATGTTATTCTTATCATTGTTTTCATTTTGGCATAATATTGAAATTTTTTTTTTTTTTATAGTAGTAAATTGATGGTATATATCATAATTTTCGTATTTATTAACCATTATTGACTTCTTGAGTTGAAGTGACAAACCAACGATCAATTACAATACAGGAATTTGGTCGCCCAACTTCTTCTTCTTTTGTCTTGTTTTGTAAAGTTGTGTTTTTTTTTTTGGGTGGTTTTTGGTTTTTTGGATCAAAAACAAGTTAAGATGCAAAGTTTTGTGTGGAGTTGGAACAATATTTTTGGCACAACCTTGATGAAGGTTGCAAATGTTATTACTATTAATTAATACTAATTGTAACTTGAACGGCTAGGAAAGTTCCTATCACTAATTATAGCCAACAGGATTTAGATCCTCTCCATTAATTCTATAGAAATGCAGATCATGCAAATCCCTAACTATATATATACATATATATATATATATATATATATATATATATATACACACCTAACTTAACATTGTTTTCTTTTTTTTGGGTGGCTGGGAGAAGACAAAAGAAATGCAAAACCAAATTAATCCTAGTTTAAAAATAAAAGTTGCTGTAAGGATTTCAATAGTGGCTCCAAATGTTGGGCATACCCACTTCAGATAAGTAGCTCTCTGAAGGAGTTCCTTCTCCCAGGCTTGGTGACCCTTTCAAACTCTGATTATTGCTTTCCATCTTGGTAAAATGACTTAAAACTGCTTTTAATACCTCATTGTCACATGAATAAGGTTCATTGTTTGGCATAATAATCCCAGTAGTACTACTACTCAAAGTGGGTTCAACTTTGGTGGTTAGGTTTGAATTATAATATTCTTCCATATGAGGCTGGTGGCGGTGTTTGGGAATAGGATTAATATTACTACTGCTTTGGTTTTGTGGGTAAATAATATTGGAGAAGCAGGGCACTTGCTCATACTGATCATTTGCATAGTTCTGAGCAGCCTGGTAATCAAAACTTATATAATTAGAATCCATCAATGGAGGTAAAGACTTTGAGCCGTTTGTGTCACCAAAGCAGCTTATTCCCAAGCTAGGTCTAGCACCAACAACTTCTCTGCTCTTATAGAACACTCTACACAAAACCCAATCCTCCTGTGTGTGTGTATATATATACATGTAGAAATTAGTATTAATCTTTAGTGCATCCATGCATAGAATTTAGTAATTTACAATGTAATGTAACAAAGAAAGTAAATAAACAAAATTTGATGAAAGTTTAAGAAAGAAAATAGGAGTTTAGCAGCCACAATAAGTGGCCTGAGTGGATAATTAATTAGGGTTGCTAATAAATATAGATATCTGTCAAATTGGCTTATATTATTATTATTATTATTATTATTATTATTATTATTATTATTATTTGTAGGACACAAGTTTGAATTTGGAGTATATGATTAAAGCTGAGAAATGTTAGTCTTCGGATATTAAAAGTCAGCAAAGTTGTCATCAAATAAAAATAAAATAATAATGCAAAACAGCTGACAAGTATTATATATGACTCTATAAAAATATAAATAATTTATGCATGTGTCTATGAAGATAATTCCAAGAAGGATATGAACAGGTCATGATATATGCATATATATATATATATATATATATATAAGCCAGTCAAATATGGTTTTGGTATGGAGACGTAGACAAAAAATAAAAACAAATAATAATAGTCAAGTCAAAGTTTCGTACCAAATATATATTACCACTTGTCAATTAATTAATGAAGAAAAAGTTATACTGGTGTTTGGTTGGTGCATGACACAAAAAAACTTTGATTTATTTTTTTTAATTTCTTATAATATGTATATGTATATAAAAGAAATTAAAGCTATATAGTGATTAGTAATGGATAAAATACCTTGGGAGAACTAGAAAGCTTAGGCGGAGCAGAGGGACCTTCAAGCCTGAATTCATGCATGACCCACTCAGTTTTTTTGCCTTTAGGAGCTCTGCCTTGGTAGAAGACCAAGGTTTTTCTCATACCAACAAGGCCACTGCTACGGCCTTTGCTAAGAACTGGCCTGTCCTTCCCTGTGGCCTTCCAATACCCTGATGCTGTTGCTCTATTTGTTCTTAGTCCTGTTGCATATTTACGGTCTCTTTGGCTGTAAAAATACCATTCTTTGCCTCCCACACATGCAGTTTCTACCATAAAAACCAAAACAGACAAATCAATCATGATCACTAATACACACATAAATATACAAATATATACAAATTTTTAAGTAAATTTATATATGTATATATGGGGTGGTAATTAATATAACCATTATTTAAAGGTTGTGTTTGGTTCAAATTAACCTCTGTTAATTTGTATAATATATTGGATTTATCAATTAAGGTTCCTTCAACATTATAAGGGTCTGTATGAAAATGAATGCCAAAAGAGGTATAGGAGGGAGAAAAAAAAATTAAAAGTGCAATAAATTAGTTAATTATGGAAATAGTACTTCTTTTTTTTTGTTGCATGGATTAGATTAATTTACAAAATGTTTGATTGTGAGGTATGCAAACATGTACATAAATCATGTTCATATCTATATATGTGGAAATGTAGAAAAGTTAAAGTTCCATGAAATTCTATGACTACAACTTTAGCAGAGAAACAAACAAAAAAAGGAGAGTGAGTAGAAAACTTGGTTAGAAATTTAGGTCATCTTGGATAGAAAATCAGAAAGGGAAATAACAGCAAAATGACGCACGGAAACACTTGTTCTCAATTGGGTCCAAAAATTACTTCATCTTTTTTGTCCGCCACATAAAGGACTATTGAAAGGAAAAAGACATTCTGAAGGAATATAGTCAATACCATTTTCAAATATGCTATATTAGCATCCATGTGGCAAAGCTCAGTCCATATCTTACTCTTTACTAATAACTTTGCTTTGCTTGGAAGCACATGAAAATTTCTCAAAAATATGATTTTGAAAAAGTTGACGACCATTTTACTTTCAAAACTTTTCCATGAAGTTTGAAACTTTCTGATATCATAATAACAATAAAAATAACAATAATAATAATAAGCCTCAGTGTTATCCACATATATACACGCGTGTGGTCACCATAAGTAGGAAATTAACAAGACTTTGGGGCTTTGAATTAATTGTTATCCTAATCATTATCAAAGCTTCTCTGGTTGGGACTGAACTATTTAGAATGTCTATTCTTCAGAAAGTAATGAAAGATGAAGTTTTGTTTGTATTGAAGTTAGAAATGGAAGTGATGAAATTGGTTTTCAAAGATATTTGGTTGGGAGCTTATTTGTAAACCATTCATAAAAGCAGCAAATTGTGCATCACCACCTGCATGACTTGTGGAAGAGACCAAAAATACGTACAACTGTCTGATAATCACATTTTTGTAATTTGTTCCCAAATATATTTTGTAAAATTGTTAATATTTTTGTTTTTATTATTTCCCAAGAATTATCCACTTATGTGTTCAGAATATGTTCGAATTCACTTATTTGTGTCTATGCATGTGTTTTTATGTGATGTCTTCTCTTACACTTCATTTATTGACCTCAATTGTTAACTGTAAAGTGTTTTTATTGATCAGTACTTAATAGGCTAGAAACAAAATTGAGAGTGCAAATTGTATTTATAGTTGCAACTAGTGAATTTGATGTGATCATATGTGCATATACATCATGCATGCATGCAATATTTAATTTTCAAGTAGATGATTAATAACTATTAAAAAAGGTAGATGATTGATCTATAATGATGTAGTGGTTTTATAGGTAAAGTTAAATATAAATAATATAATTATTGTAGTAAAAAAGAAATTAATAAGGAATAATAAGCATAAGAAAAATATATATTTGGATCAGTCACATAAGGATACTTGTAATTTCAGCTATAACAAATATGTATATGACTTCTTGAAGAATGACCTTTTTTGTGAGTACGTTAATTTGAGAAGATGTGAATTAAGGATATTGAAAAGCCCATAATATATAGGTGAAGGATAATTAAAATCCAAAATGAAATAAACTGTATATATATATATATATATATATAGATAGATAGATAGATAGATAGATAGATAGATAGATAGATTAGATGACCTTTTAACCATCGTGGAAAGAGAAAATTAAATTGCACACATACATACAAGCACAAATAAGGAGATAAATACAATTAATGTTTTATATATCATATTTGGTATTATATATTTATGAACAGAAAAGAAAACCATAGAAATTATTTTTCTTAATGAAAAAAATAACAAAAACATATATCAAAATATCTATACGGCTTTCATCTTTTGGTGAAAAATAAGTGCACGTCGTGTCATTTTTTCTTCCAAACCACAGAAATGGAATACACCTACCATATTAAAAGGATTCCTATTATAGCCATTCAAGTTGCCATCATACATCGTCTTTTTGTGTATTAATCAAAATCAAGAAAACAAAAAAAAAAAAAAAACACACACACACACACACAAACAAACAGACAAACAAAATATCAAAACTTCTAATTTTAATTTTCCATCCCTTTCTAATTTCAAGAAGAAAAAAGGAAAAAGAAAAAAAGCCCAATATTCATAATCATTTTCTCTCAAACCAAACAAGAGCTGGAGAAGTTGTATGGCCTTCTTTCAAAGGTCTGCTCTCTTAATAAATATACATACACACAGAGATATATATATATATATATATATATGTATATATATATATATATATATATATGTATAAAGATAATAAAAATTTAATGGGCAATATAAATGCATTTGGATCGCCATATATATATATATATATATATATGAAAGTAAAGAAGGCTCACCAGGAATATCCCAGGGTTCACACTTGTTGAGGTCAACTTCGATCATAAGGGTGGAGTCAGAGTGAGTAACCTTCTTCAACAAATAATCACATACAAGTTCTTCATCTCTTGGATGGAACCGAAACCCCGGTGGCAATTTTGCCTCCACCATGCTTATGTTACTCATTTTTTTTCTTTTCTTTTCTCTCTCTCCAAACACAGATATGGATATAAGGAAAAGAGAAGCAAAATAAAAGTAAGCTGATCAGTTTGGGAGAGATCTAAAAACGCAGGCAGGCAAGTGGGAGTATATATAATAAAAATAGAGAGAGAGAGCAGATGAGGTGGCGGGTAAGTCAACTGTTTATTCCGTGCAAGGAGAGAGGTGGGTTATTGGTTAAGAGCGTGGGTTGGTCTACGTGTCCTGTTGACGTGGACAAACCTCTCGCAGCCAGCCTGCTGACGTGTTCCTTGTTTTTTTTTTTTTGAAGGCGACCCTTTTGTCAAACTATCTTAAAGAAAAACTTTTAGAACCAATTATATCATAATAATATAATGGATGAAAAATTGACTAAGTGATATATAGTGTATTAAAATTATTATAGTATTATAATTTTATTTATTTTGTAGATTTGGCAGGAGTATTCTCACATCTTTAAAAGGAGATTAATCTTGTTGTTTGAGGTTTGTGGCTATCTTTTTCAATAAATACTTTTCTGCATGCTTGAACATCTAATATTATAAAAATAGTTTTCTACATGCTCGAACCTATGATATTGTAAAGCCCTTCAACCATTGAATACAAATAAATTATAGATTTTACCACTTGAGTCATACTTCATTATTAGTATTATGATTTTATTGGATGTTTATCTAAGTGTTATAATATAATTGTTTGTGTATACAATTAACTTGGTACACATTGTGTAAATGAAAAATTAAGAATTGAGAAATAAAAAATTGCTTCTCATCATGATTTAGAACTCCTAAAATTTTAGTGTTCAAATGACATGTCTCCCGTATTAATTGAATTGGTAGGCTAGCCCACTCTATATTTGTGCAACTGATGATTACAATACAACTTAATTGTTAGAACTCACGAAGTTAATCTTTCAAATTTTTTTGCAAGCAGCAATAATGGTTTCTTCTTCCAGTCTAATTTGAAAAATACTATTATCTCTTCCGTCAAGAATTTGAGCAAATTTGGATATTTTGTAGAAATTATCCTAATTTAATCAAATTAGAAATTAAAAATGCCTCAATTGGAAGAAAATTTTTAATAATGCCCTAATTGAAACATGATCAAACTAGAGAATATTAAAGTATATTTTACCCTTCATAATTTTATGAACAGAGAAAATTACTAAAATTGGTCTTGATTTTACACATAAGTTCTAATTTGCCTCCTACACATTTTTCGTTTTTGTTTTTATGTAATTTCTCTTCTAAAATTGGTATAATGTCTAATAACACACTCACTTAGATTTTCTTTAGATTTTTAACAAATTGAAATCTATATAAATAATATATGTCAGTTATAAACTCTTTTTAAACAAAATTCATAACAAATGAGTGAGGTTTGATGAGTGATATGTCTCTCAAATATCATACTTTTGAGATTATAATTTTGAATCATCACTCTTTTAGTTTATGCATTATTGTAATAATAATAATAATAATAATAATAATAATAATAATAATAATAGAGAATGAAATGAAACAATTTAGTGTCTACATTCTCTTTCAAATTTAATTAATTTTGTTGTAAAAGTTATTATTTGAAATTTATTGTTTATATTTTTTTTGGCAAGATAAAATTGAGGAAGAGTAAACAATTTGACAATGTGCCACAGATGAAAATGAAAATAACTCCGCCATGACTCATCATGGTGCACATATAACAGGGTTCTTCACAGTGAAAACTCAGGGCCCTTGACAGGGTTCTTAAGAGTGAAAACAATCGGATGCATAACAAATAATAATTAGGCGGGTGAATTATGCGACCTCACCTGTTAAATGAGGTGGGATCCTACGTGATGTAACGCGTAGTGAGCTAAGTGTGCTTGACCCGCCTCTATGGATACATAAAAATTGCACCTGAACTTAGAAATTAATCTGAATACGTGCAACGTGGGTCACTGTGGTGACGTCCTCATATTTTGAGGCTGTCCATTTCAACTTGCCTGCTGAGGATGATCTGGCCGCTCTCTACTCCTAGTTCCTTTCTACACGTGTATATCTAATTTTATATATATATATAATGGGAATGGGAATTAGTTGTGGCAAGCTGGTTTACATTTTCTGTATTTTCAAAATTTCAAATGAGTGAATGACCTTAGCTATGCTAGTAAGAGCACGCAATCTAGCTAGGTAATATATGAAAATATAATTTATTAATGTACGGTTGGGACAAAACCTAAAATAAATAAAATAAAATATGGTTTTGGAAAAATTACTCTTGATTCTTAAAGAATAATGAAGAACTTTACCTATGACATTCTTCTCAAAGTTCTATTAAGAGGAAATATCCTCAATAGAATAACACGGGTAAGGAATAATAAAAAAAAAAAAAAAAGCTATTATTATAAATACTTTGGGGTTTGGTTATTTTTAGTCAATATATATAAATTTAAAAAATAATACAATATCCACTGTTATTAGCTTTTCACTATTTAACTTAACAGTATAAGGCCTAATAAATCATTTTAAATGAAATAAAAAAAAATTAAAACTTATAAAATTAAATAATTTTTTCTCTCTCCTCTCTGTTACCCCTCCCATTTAATTGACATATATCATCTACAGATTGTTAAATTATAATATATATATATATATATTCTCTCTCTTACGATCACCAACATAGACAACTCTTTTCTTTTTTCGCTTATGACAAACATTGATAATTCATACAACCCAGTCGTCTCCCTCTATGACAGTCGTGATCTCATGGTCGTTTACTCCGACGTTGGATCACCAACCCCGCCAACCATCTAAATCTCTTATTTGTTGTTAGCAAGTAACCAAAATTAGACAAGCTCAAAGAATCTCAATCATCTACAACTACAGAAGCTTCACAAATTTATATTTTAGATTAATTTTTTTTTTGTTTATATTCCAATAATTTGGAAGAATGAAGGAAGTGAAATCAGAAAAATTAAATTGTATACAACACAAAAATAGCCACTTGTCCTCGTTCAAATTCGACAAATTATTTGATATAGAAGCTTTAAGGGATAAGGTATTTGAGCTTCTCTTATTCTTTATATTTGTAACTACAGAATCTTCTATCAAGTACGGCTCTTTTGGGTGTGATTTACTTTTGCTTTTTTACTCAGGAAAGAGAGAAAGAGAAGATTTGATTTTTTATGGTTTATGAACATTGAAAATTATTAGGTTTAATTTTCTATGGTTTTGTTAAGAAGAAACAAAGGCTAAGGGAAAGAGACTGTGGGAGAGAAGAGAGAAACAGCGAGGGAAGAGAAAAGGGCAGTGAGAAAAAAAAAAGGAGAAAGATAGAGACAAAGAGAAAGATTAATAAATTTTTTTACATTTTCTAAATTTTGTATTTTTAGATTAGTATTTTATTATAATTTTATGTTTTTAATTTTATATAAATATTTAATAAAATTTAAAGCATAAAAATGTTATTGTACATGCTATGCATGAGAAAGAAATTTTTTTAACTAAATACTAATAAATATAGGGTATATTATCCATACATAGATAGGTAATTTAAAATAAGAGCAAACCATAAAGTGGTTTCATATATATAGCCCAAAAAATAAGTAGCAAAATTATTATTCTCTTAGAGCATAAAAGATCCTTGGATTGAATCTCTAGATTCCCTACGATCACAATATTAAAATAATAATAATGGTACAACAATTAATTTGGATAATTATCATTCTTTAAATTGTATAAAATCTTATACCTTTGTTTTTATTTAATTTCTTCTTAGTCCCTATATATATTTTTATTTACTTTTTTTTTTATCTTGGATTTGAACTCATAATTATTGATGAACAAAAACTAATGTTTTGTCAGTAGGTTATTCCTAGTGGAATCTTTAAATTTAATAGTAAGTTTCACAAGAATAATATTTTATTAATCAATATTTAATTAGCAAACCAATAATATGTTATCACATAATAAACGATATAGTAAATAAAGGTCGTAGCTCGTAGCTTGCAAGACCCGTATGCATATATGGCTCATTTATTGAATTTATTTATTATTTAATTATGATTTTGTTACTCTTGTTTTTTTTCTTTATAATTTTCTAAAATAGATTAATTTGATTTGACAATTAGTCATGTTTTAACTAAAAGAAAAGAGTTTTGGCCAAAAGAAAGGTTCGACCTAGCCAAAAGTTGGGCTGAGAGGTTTAGCCGAAGATGTAGGGCCATGGACAAATCGTTTTCAACCATGGGATTATGTTGGGCAAGGACGCATAAACAAATGGAGATAGACAGTGAATTCTAGGGGATAGACGAAATCACTATCAAAACCAATGTACAATGTCAAGTTGGATGGATATATTTGGGCTGACTTTGATGGTCAGCTGTGAGAATTTTGGTAATTTTTAGATCATAAAGAGTTTTAAGTGGTTATCATATTACGATCACTTATGACATATAGGGTTTCAAGGGATATCTCCAAAAGATACAAATAAGTCAATTATATGTGATATTATTCAATTATAAGTCAAGGTTCAACCAGGCTTAGAAGTTTGGTTGAGAGGTTTGGCCAAAGATGCAAGGCCACAGATGAATTGTTTTCAATCATGGAATTGTGTTGACCAAGCACACCTAAATGAATGAAGATAGATGGATAGAGAGACGATGAATTCTAAGACGGTAAGTTTCAGGATAGATGAAATCATTAATCAGAACCTATGCCCAACATTAACTTGGACGGATATGTTTGGGATGACTATGATGGTCGGCTAAAGGCATTTTTATAATTTTTTATATCATAAAGATTTTTAAGAGATTGTCATATCAGGATCACTCGTAACTGCTAGAGTTTTAAATTATATCTCTATAAGATGCAAATACATGAATTATACATTATATTGATTGATGGATACACTCATATCATATCACCAACCACAAGCATGTGAATTACGGAACATAATATGTTTGATTCTTCAAGTCTCAGTCTATATGAAGAAATAGACTTGCAATGTTGAGAGCTTCCCACCCCCCTACCCCTCCCCCTCCCCCTTAAGGGGGCACAACAATCTACACTTTAGAATTATTATCTCTACATTTTCTCCTTAAACAGCAGTCAAAAGTTATAATAGTTCTTTGATTTGTTTATATCAATATTTAATTTCAATATTGTTGAAAACTATTTGATTATTTTAATTTGGGTTGTTTTATCAAACCCATAGATTGTACGTTCTCTACTTATTAGCACAATCATCAATTAAATCATATTTATTAATAATAATTCTATTCAATTCTTTAAATTAAATTATATTTTATATTTTGACTGACATGCCTACAATTCAGAGACTGCTATATTGTTTTTTTTTTCAGCAAATATATTTTTTGACATGAGTAGGAGGACCTATTACTAAAATTATGACGAGAATCTAGATTTTGATTTGTAATAGCTTTCCATAGCCAAACTAACAATTATAGCATCAACAACCACTATGGCCAAAACTATGGTGAAAATAATAACTAAGGCTCCTACCACTATAGTGGTTAAGATCATGACCATAATTGAGATTATGACTATGATAAGTGGGATCCGGCTCACCAATGTTATCATGTTGATCCATATGACCACACTATATAGAGCATTAGTGGTGATAAGGCCATCATATACCATTGTAGACCACATCTAAATAATGTTCAGGTTTAAAAACATCATCCAATATATGTTTACAATATTTTTGTGACTACTACTACATATATATATATATATATATATATATATATATATATATCCATCAAAGTTATATTGATTACTCAGTTAACCAAAGTTATGGCACACCAATAGGCTAGAATTATTATATTCTTCCATCCATTTAGTATAATAAGGCTGATGCAAATGGCCAAGATTAATGATATCAAAATTAGAGAAATATTTTTTAGATTTTGATAGATCATAGTAGTAAAATAATTAAGATTAATAAATAGATCCAAAAAATTTACGAGAATATTCAAGAGAATATCCCAAAAAGTAATGAGGATTGAAAGAATAGTCGAAAAGAATTTCAGCATCGGCAAAAATAAATTTGAGCAAGCTTTAGCCAAGGACAAAATCATGTTGAAATCAGTCAAATATAAGCCATTTTGTGGCGAAGACTGAAGAAATTAATTTGGGTGATCAATTTACATTCTAGACAAAGTATACTGACATAGCCAATCTAATAGTCGAAACTACTAAGATTGATTACCCCGACCATGTTAAGGACTTCAATTATAAAGTTGACCCCAATAAGGCTAACAATAATCTCATGGCTGAAACTAAATCTAAGAATAAGATGAAGAATGTTGAATCACGGTCGAGAAGAAAAATGTGAAACATTCTAAGGAATTTTTTATCGAGTCTGAAAAGCTTTAACAGCCTAAAGAATAGAGGAAAAAACAATCCAATATTTTAACTTTCATAATCTCCAATGTCGTAATAAGCTTGCAATCCGAAGTTACAAACATTTGAAATGGAAGTCCAAATTATGGCTGACGAAAGTTGAAATAACCTAGTCTCTAGCTGTAGAATTTGGCCAACATTACCATAGTCAACATGTAAGCCTGAAATGGTCTCATTTTGTTAGGAACAACATTAGCATATTATGGGAAAAGGGGTAAGACCTTATTAATCATCGCCCAAATCTAAAAGAATAAAAAGCTGGACCCAACTAATCTTGATCGTCGACTGGCTAAGTGTAGAACCCATAAAAGTTGTAGGGAGAAGGCATATTAGTTGCAAGACATAGTTGACCAATAACAAGTTGGATTTGAGTATTAATGAATTATATAGGCTAGTCAAAGCCAAAATTGGAAGAAAAATACAAATTGCAAGGTTTTGGGTCCTCATTTATCAATATTTCTACATGTTAACATGTTCTTAATGCAATGTTTGTGCCTTTTGTTTTTTACAATTTTCTAAAATACATTAATTTGATTAGAGTTCTGACAATCGGTCATAATTTGGCCAAGAGAAAAGAGTTTTGGCTTATAGAAATGTTCGGTCAAGTCGAGAAATTGGGCTTAAAGGTTTGGCGAAATATGTAAGGCTATAGACAAATCATTTTTAGCCATGAGATTATATTAGCCAAGGATGCATAGGCCTATGGAGATAGACAATGAGCTTTAGGATTGGCGAAAGCATTGGCCAAAACATATGTAGGATATCAACTTGGATGGATATATTTGGACTGACTATGATTGTCAACTTAGGGCAATTTGGTAATTATTCAAACCATAAAGACTTTTAAGAGGTTACTTCACAAGGATCACTCGTGACAGTTAAAGGTTTCAAAGGATATTTCTGAAAGATGTAGATAAATCAATTATACATGATACTCATTAAGGATATGCTCATATCTTATCACCAGCCATGTATGTCATCACCAATTGCTCGTCTTTATCACATATCTCACCAACCATAAGCACATGAATTATGGAGCTGAATATGTTCGATTCACTAATCGTGAGACTATAAGAAGAAACGACTGTGCAATATTGGAACCTCCACTACAATATACATTTAGAATTACTATCTCTAACTTTTCTTCTTATACAACGTTCATAAAGTTATTTAATTTCAGTATTGTTGAAAACCTATTTGATTTTTTTAGTTTAAAGTGTTTTATCAAACATATAAATTATATGTTCTCTACTCACTAGCACTATCATCTATTAGAGTCAAATTCATTAATAATAATTTTATTTATTTCTCTAAATTAAATTCTATTTTATATTTAGAGTGACACACTTGCAATTCAAAGACTACATTATCATTTTGTATAAGCAAACATGTTTAATAAATATATTAAGTAGCTAAATTATGATTGGTCAATTTTATTAAAGGAAGTTAAAGAGTTTCTTTAGCGTAAAACTCACTATTTGATGAAAATGGTTAACATCATGTTATATACATCGAATGAAATCTAGTTTTCTCTCTCTTCATAATGAGTGCATGTTCGCCATCTTGATTTGCACTTTAAAGGCTTAAAGATTGTAGAGATAAATTTTATTTCTTTTTACTGATATCTTATTGCAAATCTATTATACTAATTATTTATTCTTCTTTGAGACTAAAGCTATGAATCAATGTATTTATGAAATTTATATTAATTTAGTGAAACTCATAAATTCAATGATTTTGGGAGTATGTTTCACATAATTAATTATAGACTAACATGTGGTATCTAAGCATGATTAATAAATTTATATTTTTCCATTAAGTAATTTGCATTTTCTTTATTTGATTTAAGGCCTAATTTACTACATGGAGAAAAACTGTAGTTTTTGTTGGAGTTATAATTTTAGAAATTCTTAAATTTATTTGATTGATCTAAACACTAGATTTTTTGTTTGTTGTATACAACAATTAAGACCACTTACCATTTTATGTTTCTACTATGTAATATGTATTTTGTTCATCAAATTGAATTGTTTTGTGCTTTTCTACTTGTACCATGTATAAAATTTGAAATAAGAATTATGCTTTTGTAGTTTTCATGCATATGTTAATGATTATTTGTGATCATCACATTATTTAGATCAAGTTTCTCTACAAAATTAAATAGCCAATTACAAATCCCAAATTGAAGTATTTAATTATTTGTTATGTCCTTGTGCATAATTGTAAGAACATATGGTTGACATTAAACTAAGTTATATTAGTGATATGCTTGACATTCTTTTATGTTGGGTTTGATGTTTATGTTGTTTTATTCGTGCCTCATGTATGTACATCGAGGATATATATATATATATATATATATATATATATATATATATATATAAAGTTTAAGATGACCATTAAGTTGTAGGCCTTGTATATATAATTGTCATAAATTGTACATTACTTGTGCAATATTGGTATTCATATTTTTGCTAGTTTGTCAGCCACCAAAGTGGTCAAACTTTAAAACTTTATGAATATTAAATTATGTTATATTTTTAATCAATTACACAAGATTTATCGATGCTTATTAAAAAAAATGACATAATAAATCCAAGAATATTTGAAACTCACTAGTTATGAAGCATTTAAGGATTGATCATAAGTTAATTGGTTAATTTTATAATTTGTAAACATGAAATGTTAATTTATATACTTGAGTGAATGTGTTTAGTATATCTAAAGATAGTTAACATATTTGATTAAAGTATATTTAATTAGCAATTAAGTAGAATAAAATTAGCATTGTTATTGTATATTATGGTATGTCTTAGAATCCCTTAAATGAGATCTTAGATATACATTTACTGTTCTAAGTAGAACAAGTCCAATTTCACTTGATGTGTTGGATCTTGATTTGGCACTCCAAATTAAGAAATCAGCTATTACTAATACAAACATTGCTTATGAATTTTTCTTTATTTTTTTTATAAAATCTGGAAAGATTGAACAATTGAGTTTAATGTTCGTGCAAATGATTGTTGCTAACAGCATTAAGACAACTCTTCCCAAAACTCAAGTACTAAAGAATTTAAAAAATTTATGGAAGAGCACTCCCAAACTGCTAATAAGTCAGTTGCAAGGACATTAATGGCTAACTTGACCACCATAAAATTTGATGATTCTCATAACTTGCATGAGTATGCAATTGAAATAACAAATATAGCAGTAAGACTAAAGATATTGGGAATTAAAATTGATGAATTTTTTCTACTACAGTTTGTTCTTAACTTTTTGCTTCCTAAGTAGTATGAGATTTCGAAACGAATTAGAACACTATAAATGACAAATGAAATATGAATGAATTGATCAGTATACTTGTTCAAGAGAAAACAATATTTAAAAATCAAAAGACTCATACTATTAACTTGGTCGGTTATAAAAGAAGTAAAAAGAACCCAGAAAGAATTTTTCAAGGGCAAGCAAGGAAAATAAAAAATTAATAAATATTTTAGTCAAGTTCACAAAAGGAACATATAAAGGTAATATATGTTGTATTTGTTAAAAAAAACTTGGGCTTTATCATAAAGATTCCCTGAAATGTAAAATATGGTTCGAAAAGAAAGGTAAACCTAGTGGTTTTGTATATTTCGAATTTAATTTTGCTTATGTTACTTGTAATACTTGGTGGATTATTCTAGTTTTAGCACTCATGTTTCCAATACATTACAAAGATTCCTTATGACCCAAATAATAAATCCAAACGAAAAATTTGCTCTATGAGATATCATGTTAATGCTCCAATTGAAGCCATAAAAATCTATCTTTTTATTTTAGATCATGGATATCATTTGGATTTGTTTGAAACACTTTATTACACTATGTTTCCTGTAATTTAGTTTCATTTTCTAAACTTGATACTATCTGGTACACTTCTGAATTTAAGAATGAATGTTTTAGTTTATTTGAAAATAATTATCTTACTAGTTCTTGTATTCTTCCTGATGGCATGTACAAATTAAAGCTTGATGGTCCTTTTGTTGAAACGCTTTTAAACCTATATCATAATGTTGGTATTAAACATGGTTTAATGATGAACGTTCAACATTCTTGTAGTATAAATGTTCAGGTTATATTCTCAAAGAAATATTGAAAAGATTGGTAAAAAAATAAAAATTTTACCATATTTAGACTTTACTAATTTTGGTGCGTGTGGATTACATTTAGGGAAATTAAACCAAACACATATAGAAATGAGTCATAAGGAGACACTTAATGAAATTACACACTGATAAATGTAGGTCTTTCAATGTTTTATCTTTTAATGGAGAAAAATATTTTATCACATTTATTGATAACTTTTTACAATATAGATATGTTTATTTATTACATGAAAAATCTCAAGTAATAAATGTCTTTGAGGTGTTTGTTTATAAAATATAATGATAATTAAACAGAAATGTGAAAATTGTCAGATCAAACCGGAATGATGAATTTTATGGCAAATATAATGAATCAAAATACTATCAAGATTCATTTGCCAAATTTCTTGAAAAATATGATATATATGCTCAATACACTATGCCAAGTACATCATAATAAAATAGTATAATAGAAAGGCATAATCGTAAATTAATAAATATGATTAGAAGTTTGCTAAGTAATTCATCTTATCACTATGGATGCATGCATTAATGACTGCCTTTTACTTGTTAAATAGAGTTCTTAGTAAAGCATTTTCAAAGACTCCTTTTCAACTGTGAACTATAAAGAAACTCAATTTAAGACATCTGAATGTTTTAGGTTGCCTGACAAAAGTAAAAGCTTTTAATTCACAAGAAATAAAATTAGATGCAAAAATAACTGGTGGTTTTTTTTCATTAGTCATCAAGAAAAGACTAAATAATATAGATTTTAGTGTCCTAATCAAAGTACAAGAATTGTTAAAATTGAAAATGTTAGGTTCATTAAGGATGATGAAACTAATGGAAGAGTTGAAAAACCATATAGTAGGGTTATTGAAGAAATAAAAGTGCAAGTTCCTTCACCCACAGCTTCTTCAAAACTTGTTATTCCCGTAGTTGTTGAACAATCTAACAATTTACATGAATAATAAAATAAATGATCAAAGGCTCCAATTGAACCTGCAATTAATGTATCAATTATAGTAAAATCATAATAAATAATATTAGAAAGGTCTCCAAGACCAAAAATATCAACTATTTCTAATGATTATGAAGTATATCTACAAGAGTCAGAATTAGATTGGAAATCAAGTTTCATTTTTACAAGTCATTGAAAGTGTTAATTCTACTAAATAAATAGATTGATGCTATAAAAGTTGAGATGAAATCTATGGAGTAGAATGGAGTTTGGAATTTAGTTAAATTGCTTAAAGGTTGAAAGAGAGTTAGGCGTAAATGAGTTTATAAAACCAAACATGACTCTAATGGCTATGTTAAAAGGCATAAAACCAGACTTGTTGCTAAGGATTTTACTAAAAAAATATGGTGTTAACTATAAAGAGACTTTTCCACCAGTTCCAAAACAAATAATCTTTTAAGAATTATTAGTGGCTCATTATGATTTAGAATTGCATCCATTTTTTTTTTTTGATAAAAAAATAATGTGAAAACTTCCTTTCTGAATGGTAGTTTAGAGGAAAAAGTGTGTGTGTGTGTGTATATATATATATATATATATAAATCAGAGTAAAGGTTTTTCAATTGAAAAAAGGGAAGATATAATGTGTAAACTTGAAAGATCAATATATGGATTTAATTAAGCATCTTACCAATGGTATCTTAAGTTCAATGATGGTATTACTTCTTTTAGATTTGAGCAAAATATTGTTGATCAATATATATATCTAAAAATCAATAGATGAAAGTTAATATTTTTTATACTAATAATCTTGGTTTAATACAAGACATCAATTATATCTTATTAGCTATTAATGATATTGGATTAATGCATGAAACCATAAAATTTCTCTTTAAGAATTTTAAAATAAAAGATATGATAGAAGCTAACTATATGATAAGAATTGAAATATTCTGTAACAGGTTATAAGAACTATTAGACTCATCATAAAGCTTATTCTAAAAAGATATTAGATAGATTTGACATAAAAGGTTATTCTACGAGTGTAGTTCCAATTCAAAAAGGGAGACAAGTTTTATCTTAATTAATGTTAAAAAACTGAATTGGAACATTAGTATAAGGGGAAACTTAATATATGGTCAAACTTGTATTAGCTTTGTTGTCAATATGGTCTACCAGATATTAGCTTTGTTGTCAGTATGTTGGGTAGGTATCAAACTAATCATGAATTGGATCATTTGAAAGTTGCAAAAGAAAATCTTAAGGTATTTACAAGATACTAAAGATCACATGCTCACTTATAGAAGATCCAATCACTTGGAAGTGATTGGATTTTCATATTCAGATTATATTTTTTATTAATATAAAAAAATCCACTATTAGCTATCTTTTTTCTATTAGATGAAAGGGTTATTTTTTAGAAGAGTGTGAAACAGTCCATCGTTGTTGTGTCCACTATAGAAGCTAAGTTTCTAGCTTGCTTTGAGGCCACAATTCAGGGGTTATGGTTGCAAAAATTTAATTCAGTATTTGTAGTTGTTGATAGTATTATCAAACCGTTGAAAACTTATTGTAATAATTTTGCAGCAGTTTTTTTCTCTAAGAACAACAAGTATTCTAAATGTGTTAAATATATGGAATTAAAATATTAATCTATTAAAGAAGTAGTTCATAAATAAAGTTTGTCAATTCAACATATTAGTACCAATTGTATGGTTACAGATCTTTTGATAAAAAAATTAACATGAAAAGTCTTTAATGAATATGTTAAAAGAATGGGTATTATAAGATACCATTATTGAGATTTCTAATGTTTATGTTTTGACATTTTAAGCTCACTTATGTTTATTATTTATGTTAATCCAATTTTTTATACGATATACATATATGAGATAAATTATGTTAATAGGAGTCGTTTTTAAACAAGACATTATTACTAGACCGTTATCGTGTTGCTTATTTATGGATCATGTTAAATGAAGAGTTGATATTGTAGTCTGTGAATGAAATTATATCTTTTATAAAGATGCGAAATTGCCACAACTCATATTAGTATCTTTGTTTGATTATAACATATAATATGTTAAAAAAATTGTTACATGAGCCAAGTGGGAGAATATTAGATCCCATATATATATGTGACTCATTTATTATATTTATTTATTACTTAATTATGATTTAGTAAATATATTAAGTAACTAAATTCTTATTGATCAAT
The DNA here is from genome assembly GCA_007844105.2 of Rhamnella rubrinervis. Lineage (NCBI taxonomy): Eukaryota > Viridiplantae > Streptophyta > Magnoliopsida > Rosales > Rhamnaceae > Rhamnella > Rhamnella rubrinervis. Next base: position 4,577,498 of record CM017583.2, on the reverse strand, counting down.
TTTATTAAAAAAAGTTAAAAGAGCCTTTTAACATAAAACTCATGTTTGATGTGAACATTTAACATTATTTTTTATACCTCGGAAGAAACATGGTTCTCTTTCCATCCATCAATGAATGTATATTCTCTTTATTGATTTGCACTATTAAGGTTTAAGAATTATATAGAGAAACCTTATTTCTATTTATTGATTTCTTATTGCAGATCACTGATTTTTTGTTCTTCTTCAAGACTAAAGCTATGGATCACTGAATGTATAAATTTATAAAATTTATGCTAATTTAACTAAAAAATTCAATTATTTTAGAATTAGTTTTTGCATAATTGATTAATAATAGACTAACATGCCCCACTAGTACTTATTATCGTTTGTTTAATTCAATCAAAAAGTTGGATTGGACTAATAGATAATATATAATTACTTTTTTCAATTTTTGTTATTTAAAATAAAATAAGTTAATCTTTTTTGTTAAAAAAAATGCATTGCCAGACTTCAATCAAACTCCATTAAGTCTTTAACTCCAATAAATTGGAGTCAATAAAAAATCAATGTTGATCAACAGTTGGTCAACATAAGTCAACTTCAATTATTGTATGTTATCATCAATCAATGGTAGTCAATATTGGTAAATAGGCTTAGTTATATTGAAACCCATGAGTTCATCACTACTAAGGACGCATTCAGTGACGTTTTTTATTAATATTTTTTATTTTACAAATTTAAGATTTACATAAAACATGTTCTGTTACTATTTTTTAGGAAATATTTTTTAAAAGAATATTAAATATAATTCTAAAATTCTTCAACAATTTTGAAAACGTAGAAATGTTTTTTATGTTTTTTAAAAATATATTATAAAGTTTTATAATAAACATTTAAAATAAATATGGATAAGTGTATGCTATATAAATAAAATTGATTTTGCATTAATTTTACCAGATAGATTCTGAACTTAAAATATAAAAAATAATTTCTTAAGTGGCATGGCAATCCACATATTGTTATTTAATTAGTTAATTTATATTTAACTTTCATTATTCTAAAGGTTCACTTTCCATATTTATAAAGTATAATAATTGTCAATTTATTATTACGTGACTCTCAATTGTCTCATCACTTCAACGAGTAAATATATTGATAAAATTTATTTATGGCTATAACATTACTAAATAAAAATATATGGGTTGGACTATTCATTGTTCAATCCAATAAATAAAAAGTCATTGTCAAATATTATTTGGATAAAACCTCGGTCTAGTCCCCCAATTATAGTCCACAACTAGCAATCCAACAAGTCCTAAATATACATTAAAGTTATAATTATAAAAAAAAAATTTCAATTTTATTTTTCACATTATATGGCAAGTGATGCAGTGATTTTATAGCTTTTAGTTATATTATATTTGGATTGATATAATAGAAAGGAAATGAAATGAATTGGTTTGATTTTCTTATTTGAATTGCTGAATACGAATAGAAAGGAAAGAGAAGGAAAATGATGTATTAAAATACGGGTCTTTTCTCATCTTTTTTCATCCAAAATTGAAATGAAAAAATGAGAAAAGAAAGGGGTTTAATAAAAAATTTAATATTCTGAAATTACCCTTATTAATATTATATGAGAAAATTTATTAACTTTTATATTCCAATTTTATTGACATTTTATGTGAGGGTATTTTTGTAAACAATATTAACTAAATTAATTGATTTTTTTTATTGTTTCCTTTCCTTTCTATTAATAATTATTCAAACAACAATTATTATAATTGTTATCCTTTCCTTTCATTTCTTTTCATTTTCTATCTTTTTTTCCTCTTTCTCATTCAATCCAAACATAGCCTTAGAATTCACTTCTCCTTATTAGATTATTAATTCATCAATTAATGCTATAATACCACATTACTTGCCACAGTTAGGAAATAAAAGTTAAAAAAAACTTCTTTAGCCCTTAGCATTACCCTTAAATGTGTGCCAATTCTTTGTTTTTCCTTTGAAGAAAAATAATAAATAAGTTTGACAGTACTCCATGGGGATAATTTTATTAACCTCCTTAGATTTCACAAAATAAATTTAGCCCCCCACTAGTTTGAAAATTCATCACATACAACCGCACAAAAGTTAGACAAATTATCACTTGCACCTTTAAAGCTAATCATAGTCTTTTTTTATAATTTAAAAAAGAAAAAAAAAGAAAGAGGAAGAAGAAGACGAAGTAGTTTTTTTTAAAACTTAGTGGACCTGGAGAAAGTTTATTTTACCGTTATTTATCAAATTAAATATCATGTATTACTTTAACTGTCCAATCCGACAAAATTCAATCAAACACAATGTGATGTTTAACAATTTGAATAACTCTCAAAATTAGTGCACCACTTTTATGTGCATTAATCAAGGAAGCGTCATATCCATTAAAAGAGAAGAAGAAGAAAAAAAGGAATTTTTTTATAAGTCTGCCTTTAAATATTTTGATACCTATAAGCAAAAAAATTAAAAATTAAAAATAATAATAATAATGGCCTTTAACATATATGAGTGTATATATATCCAAAACTGAATAAATCCTTATCTTTTGAGTGATGGCGGCCTTTCATCAATGTATATCCTCACCAAAAGTATCACACACTATCTGAAAATTCAGTGTTTGGAAGTGTCACTACTTAGTGGAAGAAATGAAAAATCATTAACTCTACAACTCGACAAAATTCAGTCAAACAATATTGGTATTGAGACGTGTCAACTTTGTGCTCTACTACAATCACACATTTCCCAAAATACCTCAAAAAGAAAAAAATCTATAAAATTATTATAGGAATTCTACAAAATTAGTGATATTTGTTATAATTGTGCCCTAAATTTCGATGTGTTGGATCTTCCATATGAAACCAAATTAGAGGATAGTGTCAAAATAGCTAACATGCTGAATGCCACCAAATATGTATTTTTCTAGGGAATTGTTGAGGAGACTAATGTGTGGAGCACAATCTTTATAACGCTTTAGCATATCCCAAAATAAATGGTAAAATTAACATGTTAACTGTACAACTCCTTTGGTAACCTATTTTTTATTTTTTTATTTTGGCTCAACGGTTGGTGTTTTTTGGTTCAGTTCTATGTTTAGATTTTAATTGATTGGTGATTATTATTTCTTTTTTATAAAACAAGTCTAACCAGATAAATTCCTTTTTCCCATTTCAACGAAAAACAAGAAATCAACAATTTATACCCAAATTTCTACCCAAAAAAAAAAACAACTTTTACCCAAATTCACCCTTTTACTTTAGCCATCCTAAATGCGTTGAAAAAATAAAAACCTATATGGATAAGTAACAGCCCAAAACACTTTTTTTTTTGATGAATAACAGCCCAAAACACTTGCCACCTCATTAGGAAAAAAGTTGAGACCTTTAGCTTTTTCCTTATGATATATATTAATTTTAAAACTGTATTTTCACTTCTTTGAATCATACGATTTCTTTTCACAAAAAAAAAAAAAAATGAAAAAAAAAGAGAAAATAATGTTAATAAATAAATAAATGGTACAAAAACTCTATTTGGAACTATTGGATTCGGTATAGTCCATAACAAGATGGTACTGGTCCAACAAAATAGCGCACGGCTTGACAAGACGTTGTAAAAAAGTCAAAAGACCATCTAAATTAAGAACATAGAGTTAAAATATTAATCCCTCAATGCTATTTGCCATGTAAGTTTATCTTTGTACCCCAGACATAAACCTACTCTTGAACGCCATTGGATCTGTACTATTTTTATTCCACGAACCTATTTTCACAAGGCTTATTTGCACTGTTAGTCTCTCAACTTGACCTATAGTAGCATTTTAATCCCTAAATTTTTCTTTTTTGCACTTTTCTACCTACGCTTCAATTATAGTTGAACCATTGGTCTTTACCATATTTTCTCTCAAATTTTAAACGGTTTTAGCATTCTGAAGTGCACATAATAAGATTTTAAGGGGAACTCAAAGTCATTTCATTATTATTATTTTTTATTTTATTTAATATAAAGTGAAATGAAGCTAAAAATATTAATAGAGAAATGACATTATATTAAATTATTTCATATTAATTTACAAAAAATATATATTTTTTACATTAAATTAATAAAAAAAAATTAATAGTGAACTGACTTCAAATGCCCTTTAAAATAGTATCATCTGCATTGCCTATATTAAAACCGTTTGAAATTTAATAGAAAATAGATTAAATACTAATGGTGTAACTATAATTGAAATTCATGGATGAAAATGCTAAAAAATAAGCTCAATGACCAAAATGCTACTATAGGTAAAATTCAAGAATTAGTTGCACAAATAAACCTTTTCATAATAAAAATTCAAAAAAAAAAAAAACAATTGTACTATCATAACAAAAGTGTTTTGCAAGTTATCTTAAAAATAAGGTTTCATTAAAAAAACCAAAACCAGCAAAAATAAAATAAATAAATAAATAAAAGAAAGAAAGAGATGAAAAATATGTTTGTTCTTTAAAAATATATATTTTTATTTTAAATTAAAATTATAAATTATATTTTAAATATTTTTCTTCCCTTTTTAAAAAATCACTTTTTATTATACAATTTTATTTTTATTTTTATTTTCATAAATAAAACTAAAAAAATATCATTACTATAACAAATAGTATGAAAACCATATATATATATATATACACACGCACACATAATTATATATATAGTATGTGTGTGTATATATATATATATATATATATATATATATTAATTATATATATAGTTGGAATGAATTGGATGATATAAGTTTTTTATTTAAAATAATTAAGAATATAAATCCAAAATAAAATAAGTCTAAATACTGAAAAAATAAATGCCGGAGTTATCAAAACTCCGGGGACGCTCTGGTGGGTTTTCAATGCTTGTCGAAGAAAGTCAACTTGTTCAATCAGCACCAATCAACAAATACCCTCTAATTGTTACTACTGCGCTAAGCCAACAAGTACCCTCTAATTTTTAATTTATTTTTGGGTAAAAACAAGTACCCTCTAATTGTTTTCGAAGAACAAACTTTTTGGTTTTTAGTACAAAAACAGTTTCTAAACTATGAAGCCAAACAGGCCCTTAGGAAACAATTAGCAGGTTCCGTTAATCTATACAGGAAAGGCCCTACACATGTCACAATTTGTAGATGGTTGGTTGGATGTGTTTAATAATGGTCAGCGTAGACGCTGCTCTCCTACACAATGTTGCCCATATATCCTACATAACATAGACATAAAATTGAAAATGATCTCACTAAATCCAATTAAATGCACTGCATGTAAATACATTAATTACATATAATACCTGTTTTAACCCATTTTAAAATACATCGTATCATTATTGTGTAGAATATATAAACAACATTATATAGGAGAGCATTTACACATATATATTACTAAAAAGCACATTAATAAGAACACTCGAGCATTTGCATACATATATTCTTTAAATTACCAATATGTCGAATATTCTTTTCAAGTAAATTTAATACATATATTATGGATGAAAAAAATACATTTATTTACTTTTGAAAAAATTCTAATAAATAAATATACTAAATATTTGTTTCCGGTAATTTTCTTGAAGAGAAAAATAATTCCAATTTAAAGTGCCAGACCGGCAATTCATCTTGAACAAATAAAGGTTGGAGCTAAGTAGATCCTTCATCCAAGTAAGACAGAATTGGAATTGTTGTTCGGGATGAGTTTGGCTTTGTTGTTGCAGCCATGGCCATGGCCAAGTCTTTCAAACAATTCTTGTTGCCATCGGCAACGGAATAGTTAAGCATAAGAGAAGCTTTTGATTTTTTGTATGGAAATTGGTATTTTAGAAAGTGATTCTAAGGGAGCGGTTCAGTTGATAAATAATTGCTGGTGCCTCTGATTTCCAAGTGTTTCCTGGCGGAAGATGTTCGATTAAGATTGGCAAATTTTGTTCATTATTCTTCTACTTTTTCTAGTACAGAAACTAATAAGGTTGCTCATGCGATCTAAATGTCTACCTGAATAAATTAGGCAGTCAAACACAAACAGCCCATTACAAACGAACAAGTAAATTAATAAGATCTCGCTTAAGCAATAACATGCAACTGCATAGAGAAAACAGGGAATTGAGGTGGCAGCAGGAAAAGAATGTTACCATTCTCATACCACAATCGCGTTCCTGTCAACTCTTTCTAGCAATGATGGCCACGTTTCTCGGGGACAATGCAGGATCAAAAATTGGCAACATCACTGCTTCAATCGAACCGCCTTGCTCCTGGAGGAACAACAGTCTATCGAGCAAAAGTAACGTTTCTAAAACAGGCCCCAGAGCAGCTCGAAGTGACCAATAAGGTCCAATGAGTTCCTGTACATTATGGGCAAGCAAAATTAAAAACATCAAAAACTCATACACTTCCATATAAAATAACACATTCAAAAAAAGATTAAAACTTGAAGTCATAAAAACAGCCATTCAAACACAATCAGGCCTTTCTATTATTGACTAAAGAAGCATGACTTGCATATCTAATTATTTCTTGGGAGATCCTGCAAAAAAAAGGAGGCAAATCCGAACCAGATGCTTGTTTTTTCAAATACAACATTTACCAAAGGTCACGACTATGAACAAATCCATAATTTGTAGTAAGCAAACATTGGATGGATTCCTAAAGTAAAAGTATTTCTACGCATTATTGGAAAGCATTGCTTAATAGGAATCTCGAATATTACTACAAAGAAGAAATTAATTTTCATATAGCAAAAGAACAAAGAGGAACAAAACCAAGGGTTAGGTTCATCAAAAGAGGAAAAGAGTTCCAACTTTCAAGCCAAACAAAATATACCCTCATACCATCTGAAAACTCTACATAAGGATCTAAGAAAAAGTATGGCTCCCTGCAACTCCAAAAGAACAAACTATAAAGGAGATCTAGATTACATGGACAAACTAGATTATATAATTTTTTTTTTTCTTTACATCATTCACTGCTGACAGCCAATCCAATAATTCAACACAAAAATACTTTAGACATCTCATATAGAATTTCCATTTTTATCATCATCAAATTCAAATCATCTCCATCATTATTATTACTAAAATTACCACCACTTTTAGAGATCATTTTTTAACTAATTCAAATTTTTGAGTTATAAGATTGACATCAACTCTTCATCATGAAGTGACTTTAGGTGATGGGAGAAAAATCAACAGAGGCATAGATAACAAATGGCTGCAATGGATCTATTAGTTGATGCTAACCATTGATGTAGAAACAAATATGGCGACACTCCAAATGGTTGGTATGTGATTGGAACTTAAGAAGGCGACAAGCAAGTGTTTAAAGGTTCCCATCATTGATCTTGAACATTCAGGACATGTCTTAGAAGCACAAAATGTTTTACTTTATTGAAGGCCAAAGTCTTTGTCTATAGTCGAGCTCAAAAATATAGGGCTCACAGGTTGAGCAATGCACTTGACATACTATACCATGGCTAGTTCTTGTAGTAAGAAAAATCAAAGCTTCAATTCAGCAAAAAATGGGAAATTCAACCAACACAAGAGCACGAGTGGGGAGAAAATAAGGTAAAAAAACAAATTAAAAAGACTGAAAATCATCTTAGAAGTCCAACTTATCAAGCACAACCAAAAACCTATTTGTTTCATGTTTAAGCAGACAGTCTACCCAAACTGTCCACGTAGCCTGCTTTAGTAGCTTCCATTCATAATATGTCACAAAAGCAAGAACAATATGAGGGAGAACCAACTTGAATAGGAACATTTTTACTCCTCAAGAAGCACTTACAGAATGTCAAGAAAATTCAAACAAAAACTTGATGTTACAAACTCTCTAATTGGTGGGGAAACTTCCAACAGAACATGGTAAACACAGGCCGCAAGCAAACTTATTTCTGCAGTTGAAGTTAACAATTCGGCTTTATGTCAGAGAACTCAAGCCAAATAGAAGCTATGAACCTAAAACCCTTACAGTTGGAGTACACAGCCAAGCTGTGGTCACACTTGGTCTTGTAAAATTTGCTTCTGTTATACACCCAATTGTTTTTTAAGCTCAGTAGCTCATTAGGTGTTGAACCTCACGTCTTTACTGGTAATTATACACCAGACAATAATTAGATTTTAAGGCATGCATTCTCCTTTGAGGAATTTTCAAGCATAACATCTTTAAAACTCTAATATGGTCTTAGTTGGGATTGGCTCGTTATCCACTAATCTTGCTCCCTACATGTTTCTTGCCAAAGAGGGCAATAGCTATTTCGACAACACATGTATTAATGAATAATAAGGTAGAAGAATACTTCTTTTTAAAACTCTGGCATCATCCATAGAATGTCAGAAATACAACAATACTCATGGTTTTAACACAAATGAAAAAACAACCATGTTGGTCAAACTAAGACCCGGGGGGTGGGGTTTCAATGTATGAGATACGTGCAAGTACCAACTACTTTTATTAATGCAAAGTATAGATAACCACCACATAATTAGATAACGAGTTTTCAAAAAAATAATGTAATTACTTTAAGCAGTAAAATTAGTAACTCTAAGGATACAGTATGAACATACAGCGAAAGGCTCAACTTCATTCCATATTCCCTGAAAATTTATATCTTGCAATGGCTTGAGACCAAGGCGACATAACCCAGACAGGGTGTATCTCAGAAAAAGTGGATATTGGTCAACAGATTTGGCCTCACATTTGGAACCAATATGAATATTTCCATGAGATAAGGTTGCTGCCTCAAATGCCAAGGTAGAGCCGTCATCTGCAGAACATGTTTACAAAGTTAAACAGAGCTTAGTCACAACAATACAACATAAGTTTCATAAAAAGGTGCATTATTTTGAGATACACTGATGAATTATTTACCTGTTTCCAGCTCCTTAAGTTCCATGGGAGGGCAATTTCCATTCATATTAGACTGTGAACAAATACTTTCCTTTTTGTGCAGCAGGGAGTCCAGGGTTGCCCTTTGCTGTCGGCGACGCAAAGTCTTCCCTTGACGGCCAATTGGACTACTTGTCACAACATCTGGGTAATATCTAGTCAGAACCTTCAGAAAAAACAGCTGTTACTCGCAAAAAAGACTTTAGAATTAGGGAAACAAAAGGGACAAATATGAGAAGAATCTAAAGAAGTTGCCACAGCAACCACAAAACAGAATAAGAGAAAAATGTAAAAGGGAATAATTTAAAACCAAACACTATATAAAAACAATGGGAAAGAATTGACAAAATAATAACATAAAAATCATTTTCTTTCTTTTTTTCTCTTAATTCAACTCCCACAATAGTGGTTTTAACACAACATACCACACAGATACTAGCACTTGACATGTGTCAAGAAATTGGTTGAAATGAGACAAAATGGGCTTTGCTTTAGTGATGATATCATAGCTCGCCAAGGAATTGCCACTGGCAGCCAGGCAAGCTCCTAGGGTCCCAGTTACAATATCTGTTTTTGAATTGATTATCCCAAAGGATTGAAAAGCTTGGGGCAAAAATTGACCATTAATAGAAATATGAAGGAATAGAAATGTTTTGCTAATTTTTTTATCATCTTGGGTTGGCCAAAGGTAGCTCACCATCGTTCGAGATGAAAGCCAATGGTGAGATCTGTTAGATTGAAGAAAAGAAGCAAGTTAGATAAGAAAAAGCCTCACTTTTTGACAATTCAAAAGGTTGCACATCCTATTAGGTATAAAGTGGGGCATCCTTTTGGGATTATGACCTAGTGTGGTCTTGAATTAACACAGGGAGCCCCGCTTCTCAGAGTTACACAGTATTTTTATGGTTCTAAAATAAAACCCTAATATGAAAAAATCTCAACTCTTAAATTAAATCTATAGTCTAAACCTTGGATAAAAAGGAAGCACTTTAAAGAAAAATCAATATTTTATTTATATTTGCATGCTTTCTTTCTTCATATTAGATTTTATTTTCTAATAACTGTATAGATATGTGTTTTTTCTACGCACACTAGTGAAGCGCACTCACGTAAAACAGACGAATTGAACTAGCAAGATTTAGGGTTTGTTTGGTATTTAAGACAGCGCAGACTCAAGGAATAAGGAAACTTCAGAGCCGTATAGGGCTTAATAAGCACATCTCCAGTAGTACACTTAGCTTACACCTTACTTATTTCCTTTTTTTCAGCACATTTTTACGAAAATGTATATTATTATGAAGAACAGAAATGAATTGATAAACCAAAATTTACAATTGCACATCTGACATCAAAACTGAACTTGCTATACCTTCTAACCATAGAAATGATGCTAAAGAAAATACAATTTAAATGTGCATACCATCTGAAATGCTCCACGAAAAGCATGCAACCAAAAGTTATGCAGACCAGCATCATTTTCCATACATCTCCACCTCTCTGCACTCTAAAAGGATAAAGCAAGAATATTGAAGATATTTTGTAATGTCAAAAATTTTTAAATAATAGTGATAAAAAGATAAATCCCAAGATATTTACAGAAGGACAAGTTAAAAACATGGCTTCACCAAAAGATCAAAATACTTCCAAAACCTAATTTGCAACATACAATTATAAATATCAAAGATGTGACAAGAAACAGGTCAATTGTTATTCGTGGAACAAGACATTTTGGAAAGTTATATCAAAACAATATATCAATCTCAAGTTCATCATTCAATTGTGGCCATAAAGCACTATATTGATTACTCCCTCATGGGACATCGAACAAACCAAATGGACAAAAGGTAACCAGTTGACCTGAGCACTATTTGAAAAGACAAATGGCAGGGAACATATTTGAAAGGCTGTCTGCATATGCTTATGTAGTGAGCAAGGCAATGAGCACAAAGGCTCCAACTGAAGAAAGATTCTTCATTTGGAAATTCTCCTGGGAGAGGACATTGACATTTGAAAACCTAAGAGAGTACTACCTCATTGTGGTGAACTAGTGCGGCATGTGTAAAAGTTATAACAACTCAGTTGATAACCTTCTTTCTCATCCACTGTCAATCACTTCTAAGTCTCTTGGATTATGTTGGAAATAGCGCATACTGCACTGGATGCTTTCTTTTGGAGAGGTTTTTAGGTTCATAGGCATGCCCATAAATTTCACAGAGTTGCAACTATGGATTTTATCGGAGCTTAGGAAAAAAAGAAATAGGAGGACTCTAGAGGGTATTGAAAATTACATTTTAGGACTTAAACCATGCTCCAACTTCCTTTTCCATATTGCGGAAAGTTACACTTTCTTATTTATTGACTACCTTGAGGGTATGCCTTACATAGCACAATGGGGTTACTAACAAAACCTAACTTCTGGTTTGCTTTCTGTATGTAATTCTGTTGGAAAGTAGTGACTAGGTGTCTAGGAGTACATATTATTATGTGACCTGTATTGTTCGTATTTATCTTAGTCTACTGTATTAATAAGGGTAAATCTGTAATTACCTATTTTGTGTTGTCTATAGCCTATAAATAGGAGTCTTTAATTAAATTTTATTTCATGAATGAGAATTGAATCAATAACGATTCTTTTTCCACATCATCTCTAAAAGTTCACATGGTATCAGAGCCAGGTTAAGTTTGTTACCGTTCTGTGATAAACCCTAGCCGTTCTGTGATAAACCCTAGCCTAGTGGTTGAGCCACCATGTCAGATGTTACATCAGGATCAACCCCTTATTCCAGCACCTCCTCAAAGTCGACAGATTTTCAGATCCCCAGCGCCGACTCCAATTCTGTACAGATCACAAAGATTCGACTGAATGGAGATAATTTTCTACGTTGGTCTCAGTCTGTTCGTATGTATGTTCGAGGGCGAGGTAAAATAGGGTATTTGAATGGAGAGGTGAAGGCACCTGCACAAGAAGACTCTAAGTATGCTGTGTGGGATGCTGAAAATTCCATGATTATGTCATGGCTTGTGAATTCCATGGACGATGACATTAGTCCAAATTATCTGTGTTATTCTACTGCTAAGGAACTCTGGGATAATGTTAGCCAGATGTATTCCGATATGAGTAACCAGTCACAAGTCTACGAGATTCAATTACAACTTGGTGAGATTCGTCAAGGAGAAGAAACTGTCACCAAGTATTTTAACAATCTGAAACGGTTATGGCAAGATTTGGACATGTTTAGTGATTATGAGTGGAAATCACCGGATGATTATAATCACTACAAGAAAGTGATAGATAGTAACCGAATATTTAAATTCTTGGCTGGTCTTAATATCGAGTTTGATGAGGTACGAGGAAGAATAGTTGGTAGACAGCCTCTCCCATCACTCGTGGAAGTATTTTCTGAAGTTAGGAGGGAAGAGAGTCGAAGAAGTGTCATGCTTGGAAAGAGGGGAACTGGTGAATTAGTGGAGAACTCGGCTTTGCTTACTGCAGATGCAAATGCAAGTAAGTTTACTCCAAATCAATGGAACGGTCAATGGAAAAAGGATGAGAAGCCTCGTGTGTGGTGTGATCATTGTAATAGACCACGCCATACCCGAGAAACTTGCTGGAAACTTCATGGAAAACCAGCAAATTGGAAGAGCAGCAAACCTGGTGATAGAAACAACCAAAGGACACCTACTGCACATGAGGTCGACACCAATCTCTTTACCAAAGAACAGATGGATCAACTTCTGAAATTGTTCAAGTCCAATTGATTGTCTAGTATTCCTTCGGTTCTCTTGCTCAAGCGGTAGTAATCCAAGTACTTTTTCTTGTTCTTTGACATCGCACCATGGATAATTGATTGGTGCATCGACCATATGACATCCCTTTCCAATCTGTTTATTTCTTATGTGCCTTGTTCTGGTAATCAGAAAATCAGGATTGCTGATGGTAGATACTCTCCCATTGCTGGGAAAGGCCTCGTTAAAATTTCTGATAATCTTGTATTACAATCTGTTCTTCATGTTCCTAATCTTGCCTGCAATCTTTTATCGATAAGTAAAATTGCCACGATTCTAATTGTCGTGTCATTTTTATGCTTCCCATTGTGAATTTGGGACACGACGAGGAAGATGATTGGCAGTGCTAGGATGGCGGAAGGTCTTTACTACTTTGATGACATTTTTTGCAATAATAAACAAGCTCAGGGACTTAATAGTATCAGTTCAATCCCTGTAAGCGAACAAATAATGCTTTGGCATCGTAGACTAGGACATCCCAGCTTTCTCTACTTAAGACATTTGTTTCCCAAATTGTTTAATGGAATTGATTGTTCTTCTCTTCAATGTGAAGTGTGTTATTTATCCAAGAGTCATCGAGTTCCTTACTCTTCAAAATCATACAATGCATCAAAACCATTTTATTTAATTCATAGTGATGTGTGGGGACCCTCAAAAATTACTACTGTTTCTGGAAAACGATGGTTTGTGACTTTTATTGATGACCACACACGTTTGTGTTGGATATATTTGATGCATGAAAAATCTGAAGTAGGGAAGTTGTTTAAGAATTTTTACAACATGATTGAAAATCAATTTCAAACCAAAATCAGCATACTTAGAACTGATAATGGAACTGAATTTTTTAATCAGTTTTTGGACCAGTTTTTAGCAGAAAAAGGAATTCAGCATCAATCAACTTGTCGGGATACTCCCCAACAAAATGGTATTGCAGAGAGGAAAAACCGACATCTACTAGAAGTAGGTCGTGCTTTATTGTTTGCAATGCATGTCCCAAAAACTTTCTGGGGTGATGCGATTTTAACAGCCACTTATTTGATAAATAGGATGCCTACCCGAGTTTTACAATACAGTACTCCTCTGCAATGTCTAAAAAACTTTTTCCCCTACTCTCGGATATTTTCTGATATTCCATTAAAAGTCTTTGGTTGCACTGTCTTTGTTCACATCCCACGGCATTTGAGATCAAAACTTGATCCACATGCAGAAAAGTGTGTGTTTCTTGGGTATGCACCTAATAAAACTGGATATCGATGCTACAATCCTACAACAAAAAAAACCCATGTGAGTATGGATGTCTCTTTTATTGAAAATCAGCCTTTTTATTCCCCAAAACCTCTTCAGGGGGAGAGTGTAACCGAAGATCAGTTTTGGGAAACTACAAATAATACCATTTCTAATTTCATTCCTATGGATTCACATCCAATCCCTGCCCCTGTGTCTTCTGAGTCTGTACCAGTGCCTTCAAGTGGTATTGATGTTGTTTCCCCAAGGGTTAATGTCCCACAAACAGGGGGAGAATTACTGCTGAATGGTGAAAACCATCCTGAGCCTGAGCTTCGGGTTTATAAAAGAAGGATTGTTCATCGAGATAGTAAAGATCAACACGCAATCCAAGAGCAGAATCAATCATCATCCTCGCAAGTTGGTCCTTTTCCTGATAATCCAGGTAATTCTCCTCTTCATACATCAATTCCTTCTACTGTTGTTACTCCAAGTCATGCTATGTCAGAACTAGATGTTCCTATAGCAATTAGGAAAGGAGTTAGAACCTGTACTATGCATCCTATTTCTAAATATGTGTCCTATCATAGACTCTCTGACAATCATATAGCCTTTGTAACTACCATGTCTCATGTTTTGTTAGAACCATTCAGAAGCCTTAGGAAATTCGGATTGGAGATTGGCTGTTTTAGAAGAGATGAATGCTCTTACAAAGAATGGGACTTGGGATGTTGTTGAGTTACCAAGAGGGAAAAAACCTGTGGGGTGCAAATGGATATTCACTGTCAAATGCAAGGCTAATGGGAGTGTAGAGAGGTATAAGGCAAGATTAGTAGCAAAGGGATTTACACAGACATATGGGATTGATTATCAAGAAACTTTTGCTCCAGTCGCAAAGATTAACTCAATCCGAGTATTAATCTCTTTAGCTGTTAACCACAATTGGCCCTTGCACCAATTAGATGTTAAAAATGCTTTCTTAAATGGGAATTTAGAAGAGGAAGTGTTTATGGATTTGCCATCTGGATTCGAGGACGAGCTTGGAAAAAATAAAGTGTGCCGATTGAAAAAGTCTCTATATGGACTTAAACAATCCCCTAGAGCATGGTTTGAAAGATTTGGAAAGGCAGTGAAGAGTCTTGGTTATTGTCAAAGTCAAGCTGATCATACTATGTTCTATAAACACTCAAAAGAACAAAGAATTGCAATCTTGATTGTTTATGTGGATGACATAATTTTGACAGGTGATGATAGTGTTGAATTAGCAAGGCTGAAGCAGTTTCTTGCTAATGACTTTGAAATTAAAGATCTGGGTACTTTGAAGTACTTTCTTGGGATGGAGTTTGCAAGGTCAAAAAAAGGCATATTTATATCTCAAAGAAAATATATTCTTGATCTCCTTGGTGAAACAGGTATGCTTGGGTGCAAGGTGGCCGAAACACCAATTGAAGCCAATTTGAAACTACTGTAGGCCAAATCAAGAAATTGTGAATAAAGATCAGTTTCAAAGGTTGGTTGGAAGACTAATTTATTTGTCTCATACTCACCGGACATAGCATTTCTTTGTTAGTATGGTAAGCCAGTTCATGCATTCACCAGGTCAAGAACACTTTGATGCAGTGTATAGGATCTTGAGGTATCTAAAAGGGACTCCGGGAAAAGGTCTACTATATGAAAATCGTGGTCATCTTCAAATTGAAGCTTACACAGATGCTGATTGGGCAGGATGTGTTACTGATAGAAGGTCAACTTCAGGCTACTGTACCTTTGTTGGAGGCAATTTGGTGACCTGGAGAAGTAAGAAACAAAGTGTAGTGGCTAGAAGCGAAAGTGAGTTTAGGTGCATTGCTCATGGAATCTGTGAAGTTTTGTGGATTAAGAGACTCTTAGAGGATCTAAAAATTCCTTGTTCTTTGCCTATGAAGGTTTATTGTGATAATAAAGCTGCAATTTCTATTGCACACAATCCAGTTCTTCATGATAGAACAAAGCATGTTGAAGTGGATAAACATTTTATCAAAGAAAAGATTGATAGTGGTTTGATTTGCATATCTTATATTCCGACTACTGAGCAGGTAGCAGATATTTATACAAAAGGGCTACATCGAGCGGTTTAATAATCGGTTTGCAAGTGGCAATGGAGGATATTTTAAACCAACTTGAGGGGGAGTGTTGGAAAGTAGTGACTAGGTGTCTAGGAGTACATATTATTATGTGACCTGTATTGTTCGTATTTATCTTAGTCTACTGTATTAATAAGGGTAAATCTGTAATTACCTATTTTGTGTTGTCTATAGCCTATAAATAGGAGTCTTTAATTAAATTTTATTTCATGAATGAGAATTGAATCAATAACGATTCTTTTTCCACATCATCTCTAAAAGTTCACAAATTCTGTGAATGATATACTCTATATCCCGATAGGCAAAAAGCATACGGATGGTAAATGCAACATTTTAGCTCCTTCCTCTGCTTGCTATCTTCCCCTCTCCTAACTTCCCCATCTCTGTTTCCTTTCATTTTCCTTCCAATTTGTGAGACCAAGAGTACGGGTATAGATTGCTTATATTTATAAAAGGATGAACTCAACAGCAGAAATATACCAACGTTTGGAACAAGCTGCAAAGATAGGGACAGAAGCAATTTTATAGAGGTGTTCTGATATTGTTTGGGTGGTTTGGAATGAAACAACAAAATAATTTTGCAAGAAAAATAAGAGGGTTTAGAATTTTGTGGAATTTTATTAAGCATTATGAAGTGCATTGGGCTTCTACATCAACATCATTTGAAGACATCCAGTTGGGATGTATTTCTAGATTACTGGAAGAATTTAATACAGTTTTTATCTTTCTTTTTCATTTTTTTCTGAATGAATGTTTTATGTTATAGCTTCATGTTTGCATCTACTTTTGGTGAAGAAGGTCATGGTCTGAATAATCTTAAATTTATATTTGCTACAAGTTCTAAAGGTTGGACCGCTGGTCTTCCTTCGTTCTCTCATTTAGTTTTAATGAGTTTTATGCTTGATATCAGAAAATGAAAATACAGCCCAAAACTATACTAAGAATTCAGGTTTCTTTGATTACAAATTTGGATAGAAAGCCTAGGGTTGTGAACTTAAAGGTTTGTGACAGTTAAATAAAGAAGGGTTGTGTTTGTCACATTTAAAACAAGGAATAAATAGAAGTGGTAGAGGAAGAGAGCAAAACAGAGAAAACACATAAGGCGGCCATGCATTCATGAAGCAAAAAACCAAGTATAATTCCATTTGTCAAATTCTGATCTCAAGCAAAACAAAGGAAATTTATAGAGTTGTACTAACTTCCTTAAAAAAATTAAGGATCCAAATTTGTTTAAGTTTCTGTAGAAGACATGTCAAATCAAGAAACAAACTTCAGCTCCTCAAAATACCAGATTTTCTAAGAATCTAAGAAAAGCTCATGTAATCTGAACAAAGTACTTGTCCCAAAAAAAAAAAAAAATCTGATCAGCAGTTGCTATTTGCTGGATCTTAAGAAGCCTGTTTGGGCGTGCTTTTCAGAGTGGTAAGAAGTGCTTCCCAAAAAAAAAAAAAAAACAAGAAAGCATTTTAGAAGGTTTTTGGCAAAAAAAAAAAGCACTTTTTTTTTCTTTTGACAAAAACAAAGCATTAACAAAGCATTCAAGTCTTTCTTAGGAGTGTCCTTGAAGTGCTTCAGGTTGATAAATGAAAATCTTAAAGGCAGCATTTGATGTATTAATGAAAATTTTAAAACACCTTAAATAACTCCATTTTATTTGAAAAACACTTTTTTTTGGTTTGTAATCAAACACTAAAATGCTTCATTGTCGAAGTGCTTTTTGGGTAACGAGCCACGGACAGAAAGCACTATCATGTAAAACCATCTGTAGAAAACCAAATCCAAACAAGCCCTAAATCGAAGAGTAAATGAAACTTCATAAATCTTGCTCTCAAATATCCATGATATTGTTCCACAAACAAACAAAGGAAGAAATGAACAAAAGAGAAAACCAAGATATAGGTTTACCTGGCATGCAAGATCAAGCAAACATTTTCCAAGTGAAAAACAAGTAGATTTAACACCAAAACTCATTGGAAAACCACATTGTGAATCCACATGATTGAAACCTTCTTCAGATAATAAATTATAGCAGCAACCGATGCTTATAACTGACTTTACTTCTTCGCAATCCAGAAAGGTCCTGAACCGAAAGCATACATATTCCTTTACGTCAAACCAATTACATAATAACAGTAATAATAATAATAAGGAAAATTACATTTAAAGCCTTAAGTTTTGCCACGATTTGTGCATATCTCTTCAGCCAATTCCAACACCACCATATTTCCCCAAAAAACATACTATTGTCAATGAAAAATTTTCCTTGAAGCATGACTCCCATCCAGAATTAAAGCGTATAATACAAGAGAGGGCATTCAAACCATGATCAATAAGGACGACACATTTAAAACTAGTACTTTTTAACTTTCCCACCATAAAGTTGTATAACTCATGAGGAGGAATCTTAAGTCCTATGTCTAATTACGATAAAAATGAGGTTCAAAGTAAATATTGACACTCACTTGAGCATCATTACTGAAAGATCTCCACAAGCATGAAGCCCAGCAAGAACCAACGAAGCAACATTGTCTGCATTGCATGAAGATTGTTGCAGTTTTGAATCATGGGTGGCACAATATTGTTCAATACCAATATCTTCACGTGTTGCCTTGTATGCCAAGGATTTCAACATCTCATTGGAAATAACACGGCACGTGATTGTCTTAGGCATGATCAAATTTCTCTTTCCTGGTCTAACAAGAAAAGAACAAAACATAAAAATTAAATATATAAAAACAAAGTGTTGTCAACCAGACAAGGAAATCAAAACCAATAAAAGAGAGACTACAAGAGGATATCTTCAAGGTTTATCCACCATTTAAATTTCTTTAAAAATTTCAGAGCAAGTGAATTTGTAAGGAAGATCAATAAAGGATTAAAAATAGATAGGCACACCCTTTGACCTTGATAAATAAAACATACAAAGAAACATAGAAGTATATGGTCCATCCCACTTCCAAGAATCTCCCCAAAATCAAATCCTATCACCTCTTCCCACCTTTACTTTAAGTAAGATTCAGAAACGTAAGAACTCCATAACAACTTTCCTAGTAAGGCAATATTTCTATTTTTATTTAAGTAACCAAAAGTACACAACAGATTCCTTAACACAGTAAACAAATAAAGTAATGAATGAACGAATTAGAGGAAAAGCATAACAAGAGAAGAGAGCGGGAAAACAAAAAAAATGAAATCAAACTGTTTCAATCTGTTCCATACTCAGAGTTACGCATCTGAGCAGCATAATATTTCTTGATTCGTTCTGCACGTGCATTTGTAACCCTTCCATGATGAGAACAAGCATCAATTGCAATTACGCAATGCCGGTAGTGGAAAGAAAGAACTTGTGCAAGATAACCCTAAAAGAATAAATGTGAAAAAAAATTTCCACACATTCAGGAACTAAAAAATTGTTACTCTTAAAAATTGACATATAAACTGAAAGTAGAGTATTGAACTTCATTACAAGGAAAGGCAACATTCATCCTTACAACAAATAATGGTGTAGATGATTCAATTAATAAACAATTAAACAAATAATTGCGAAAAATAATAGTTTTTTCAGGATGAGTAATAGTTTTAATAAAAATAATAATCATAATAACAATTCCAAGTATACAGACATTTATCAAGGAAGTATCTAAAGTGAATCACATTCTAAAATCTAGACAAAAAATTCCATGGAGAAGCACCAAGAGCCTTTCAAAGAAGGAACCCGCTGAAATTAGAGATCATTAAATTTCAGCATTGCCTGGAAGCCAGTGTAAACATCCTCTAAAAAAAAAAAGGTAACACAACTATCTTTGCCACAACCAGTGAATTCAGTCATGAAAAAGATCACAGACCATACTTCTTTCACAATAGACTGACAAAATGAAAGATGATCCACACAACAAAAAGAATGGCATCCCTCAGACAGCATATTACCAGTCACCAGCCTCCTAACATATACAGCCACCGCTCCAATGTTGACTTTATCACCACCTCTCCAGAATCTAAAAGAGACTAAAGCCAACTTAATTTCTTCCCAATGTTTTATCCACTGCCCTCTCTTCTTCACAGTGCTTCTAACTCTGATTAATTCCTGCCACATCAAAATAACTCACTTTGTACATTCATAAATTTTCTACTTTTTAAATTTCAGTTTTTCTTTCTTCAAGAGATCTAGAAAGAAGTTGGAAATTAGAAGGGTTTTAAGTCCCACTTTTCATTCAACCAACTAAACCATATATACCTGTCAGTTTAGCAAATTCACTTAGATTTTCTATCGATGATTTGGACAACTTGAGCTAAAAACTTTATTTGTGCCAGGAAATATAAGTATTGGGATATTCTGGTTTGGAGAATACACAAAAGAACTGGGAAACTAGGAAAACTAGTTCTGGTTCATTTTCAATATTTGAGATTTACCATGTCGATGGTATAGCAATAAGTATCATATAAACCAATTTCAATTGAATTATAAGATCCAATCAGTATGTTTAGAGCATCAAATCTGTTCAAACCACCTATATTCAACTGGCAGGGAATATACACTGAAGTTTCAAGTGAATTCATAACCCCTAATACATGGCCTCCATTTAAAAACAACGGTTTTAAGACGGGGTCATCTTTCTTTCTCTCTGTTGAAGAGAAAAGAAAACCAATATTTGGAAATTACAAGTTTCTCAAGCAGTTGGTGTCCTCTCATAAAATAGACAGATGCCCACTAAATTTCTGCTTTCTCTTAACTTATAAAGAAAATATGTCCACATGAAGATTTGTTAAATAATTTTTGAGGCCCGAAAACTCCTCTCATAAAACAGAAGGATGCCATTAAACTTCTGTTTTCTCTTAACTTTGTAAAGAAAATATGTCCACATGAAGATTTGTTAAATAATTATTGAGGCCCGAATACTTCCAATCTACATATTTGGAAAGAGAGTTCGATGTTTACACAAAAATGTACTTAACACAGTGAATGCTGACAATAAGTATATTGATCTGTATATGTTGCTCACAGCCATAAAAAAAAATGGCAATAAATCCACCATTGCTGAAATACCAGGTATAGCATGGACTTATTGGAGTAAACTTGAACTTAAAAACCAATTATGCCTATTTGTAGAATTGGTAAATAATTAGTCCTAGCCCTAATAATTCTCATTCCAGAAAACAAAATAAAAGGGAAAATTACACTAACCCCCTGAACTATCACGATTTTTACAATTTGCCCCTGAGAACTTCAAAATCGCACACGTTGCACCCTGGACTATCATTTTTCTTACACTTTGCCCCAATCCATAACTTCCATCCAAATAGCCAAATGGAATCTCCCAAGTGCATGGCATGTGAGCCAGCTCGATGGGCATTTATTGGAAAAAAAAAATTTCTGGGTGTCACCCACCCCTCCTCTTCCACCCACCTCCTCCCTCCCTCCACTTTTTTTTCCTCATCCATCCTCCTCCCTCTTCCTCCTTTTTCTTCTCCTCCCTCTTCCTCCTTTTTCTCCTGTTTTATGCGTTTCACCCACCCCTCCTTCCTCTTCCTCCTCTTTCTTTTTTTTTTTTTCTCATCCATCCTCCTTCCTCTTCCTCCTCTTTCTTATTCTCTATCTTCCTCCTTTTTCTTCTCCTCCCTCCTCCCTTCTTTTTCTCACCTGATTCATAGATTTCGGCAGTGAGGAGGGAAGAGAAGAAAAAGGTGGAAGAGAGAGAAGAGGAAAAATGAGTTAGAGGGAGGAGGAGTGGGAAAAACCCAGAAATTTCTTTTTCCAACAAATGCCCTCTAGCTGGGCCACATGCCATGCACATGGAAAATTCCATTTGCCTATTTGGACGGAAGTTATTGATTTAGGCAAAGTGTAACAAAAATGATGGTTCATGGTTCAATGTGTCGGATTTTGAAGTTCAGGGGGACAAAGAATAAAAATCCTGAAAGTTCTGGGGGTTGTAGTGTGTGATTTAACCAAAATAAAAAAGTTCTGAATGAATGCTTTGAATAAGTACAATCATCAGTATATGTTGCTCACCATCATTAGGGCTCATAAATCCAACAGTCCTGAAATACCAGGTATTGCAAGAACATTTGTGTTTTCTTCCTTTTTTTTTTTTCTTTTTGTGTGTGTGTGTGTGTGGACAGAAGGTATTGATTAACATAATGGAGTATAGTTGCGAACATCCAAAGAAGTATATTAATCGTAGCTAAATGAGATACAAAAGGTAAATTCACCCAAACAGCAAATCCAAAAAACAAATAAGGGCACAAACTGATACAATTCAACAAGACTTAAAAGCTAAAAGTCCCAGAAAAAACCACAATTCTTTTTAAGCAGAATATACACTTCAGCCCCAAAATAAGGGCAAAGGAAATCTATATACCTCCACTTTCAGTATCAGTATGTATTGAAGTGAGCATCAAATAAATCAACTGATTGCAAGGAAACAGTCAAACATGGAAGACAAGCATTGAAAACTTGTCAGGATATTAGAACCTCAAACAGGTATGAAAGCAGATTAAAACAAAGCTGGTATACCTGACCAGCACCAACATCAATTATTGTGGGAGCTCCAACATTGCTTGCAATTGAACTAACAATGGCAGAAAGAACTTCTACCTACCAAAATCAAATCCTTTCAGTTCATGAAGTACACCAAAAATGAGAGAGAGAGAGAGAGAGAGAGAGAGAGAGAGAGAGAGAGAGAGAGAGCTTGGACTAAGCATTTCCTTTTCAGAAGAAAATGGCCAGCCACAAATATTTTATCTGAACAGAGGTTTTAGCATGCAAAAAGTATTAACCAACATAGATTCGTCATTGTTAACAATGGAAGGAAACAAAACAAAACAATCTGCAGTTCAGAGAGTGAATAAGACAATTACCTACTTCATGCTTTTTCTTCAGATTCATGCCTTGGGAAAGTACACTGTTAAGGGGACACAAGTTCAAGCCAGGTAAGGCCTGAAAGAAACCAAAAACAAAATGAAGGGTTAAAATTGTTGAATGACTAACCCACCCTCACCACCAACCACGAAAGGAAAAAAACAGAAGAAGAAAAGGAAAAAGAAGCATTCCAAGAAGAGAAGAAATACACATGAAAAAAGTTGGAAAGATAATAGAATACGCCATTAAATCTAGTTCTTGACTGAAATTATAGTATTCTGGACATTACCATATAAACAGAAAAATTAAAATATATTTTAAAAAGACATGTAAGGAACTAGCTAATAAAGGGATTTATGTTATTAATAGAAATTGACAGCATGAGTAGGACAGCTAGTTATGTGGATTGACTAGAATCCAAATAAGCAATGGAAAAGCCTCTAAAATTAGTTTTTCCACTTGAAGCCGAGGGAAACTCTAATCTGAATGTTAAAGACAGGGGAAAATAGCAAATAAAAAACAAAAGCAGTAATCATAGGATTCTCAAATAACGTTTTTGAACTTTTAATAACCATGGATCAGTAATTGGTCCACAAATACTCATATTAAATATGACAACGATATAAAACAACAAACAAAGGAGGTAATCTATCACAAATGGAAAACTGTTTAACTCATACATCTTCATCAGATGCAGGGAAAAATTTAAAAATTCATTTCAAATAGTTGAAAAGTTCTCCTAGTTTCTTAAATCAGCCCCCAAAGTGATAATAGCTATACTAATATAGTCACACTCAAGAAATATATAAACGGAAAAATGTTAAACTCATAGAACTATATCAGGTGCAGGGAAATTTTGAAAATTCCTTTCGCATTAGTTGCAAATTTTGCCTAGTTTCTTAAATCAGCGACCAAAGAGAAGCAGTAATAGTCACAGTAATGTAGTCACCCCTGAAAAATATGTAATTTAAAATATAAAAAATTCCTAAATCAACCACTGCTCATGATGTTTACACTGACTCTATGTATAGCAATTTCACTATTAAAAAGTCCCTTTTTTTCCCCGAAATTAACCATGCAATACTCTGCATTCAAATGCATTAAATAAGACACAACCAAATTGTCGAAACAAGCGATATGATAACGATACCTTCTGTAAGTCTGTTTGTTCTCGAGGAAACGCCAAAGACCTGGAAGTAAACACAAATTCCTTAAGTGAAGCGGGCCAGTGCTCCTTCCATCAACAAAATGAAGAAGCACTCATCAGTCTTTCACAAATTTAACCCCAATCCATATCATTGATTATTCTAGGATTTAGAAATTACTGAAAAAAAGATAAATGATAAAGAAAACCATGAAAAATGACCTAAAAAGAGCTATTTGCGACACAAAAGCATGCCAATTAATTTAGTTTAACCCGAAGAAAGCAATTCAATACCTGGACTATTCCAGAAGGAATTTGAAGAAGATTTTCGACTGGTTCTTTCCTTAGGCACTCAATCCATTCCTTATCAACTGCTTCCCATAGTCTATCCTGGAAAACACCATTTCTTTTTATAACGCCGAATCAATCAAACCTAACTCATAAAAGCTTTCAAAATCCAATTTCCAAATAAAAATTTTCACTCGTTTCCCAGCAATTTTTCTAGGCAACCAAACACAGAGGATTTAGACTTTATTTTTATTTTGAAAGAGCAAACCTTGAAGAAGTTGACCACATGAGCGTTCGTTAAGAAAGAGTACGGCCTGATGAAGTCGATGATGGCGTGGATCCATAGCAGCGTCTGAGTGGCAGTCTCGCATGAATACTTGCATTCACGAGCCCCAGCAGAAGCAGCCATCTCCCCTACTCTCCAATCGCCGGACCAAACGCGAAAGACCACGCAAATTTAATAATAATCCAGTTTTTTTTTTTTTTTCAGAATTACACACTTCACTTTTAAAAATTATATTATAACCCCTCACATTTTATTTTGTTTTAATTTTAATCTATTTAACAAAACAGTGATTTTTTTTTTAAATTAATAAAATAGTGATTAAGTGTCAAAATTTTGACAAATTTATCCATATTTTAGGAAAAAAATAAGGACAAAAAAATTTCAAGCTAAAAAGAAAATGTGTGTTTACAATGTTGTTTAGTCACCAAAGAAAAAATCTTATATACTAATAAAATAATTTAAAATCTTATATGTAAAAAATAAAAGGGTTAAAAGTGATTTTTAAAATAGTATATAGGTTGATTAAGAGCATCATCAATTGGAATGTAGATTGCTAAGAGTTTGCACGACTTCTAGTCCATGTGACATAAAAATCTATTTAATTGACAGTCAAAACAAAAATTAATTTCCAATAATTCCGTCTAAAATACGTTTCATTAGTGAGTTGTATATGTATTTTAATTTATTTAATTCTTTTTTATTAAAATTTATTTTGTTAAGCAATTTATTAAAGGTCCGTTTGATAATATAGTTGTTTTTTATTCTTTTTTTTATTTTTTCTTCTTAATTTATATTAATTTAGTTAGTTTATAGGTTAGTTGAACTTAGTTAAATCTTAGTTAGACTATTCAATTGAATAAAATTATAAAAACACAGATAGAAAATGAAAACATTTTGAAAGTATTTTCATTTTCTTTCGTATTTTTGTTAAATTGAATAATCTAACTAACATTTAATAAATTCTAACCAACTTCTAAACTAACTAAATTACACATAAATTAAGAGTAAAAAAACTAAAAATAAAAAATAATCGTGTTATCAAACAAACCCTAAGTCACTTTGTCTAATAATAGATATTTAGTTTTTTCTTTTTTTTATGTATTTTAATTTATTTTATTCTTTATTTATTAAAATTTATTTTGCTAAGCAATTTGTTGAGTCCCTTGTCTAATAGTAGATATTCAATTTTTATTTTTATTTTTATCATATGAGCTTGATAATCTGTCTAAATAATTATATAGGAGAGAGTTTTTTAAGTACTCTATATATATTACCTATGTGGCATAGCAATCCACAAAAGCATTGGAGATACTCTAACATTTAACTAACAAAATAGTTAAATTGAATCAAAAATAATATATTCACATGTAATGGTTATACATCGTCTAAGTCTGCCATCATTGGAAGCAAAGAGTAAAACTTTTATTTCACAACAAAAGTATATACTTGAGCTTATAAAGGAAACAAAGGTGCTTAGTTGCAAACCAACTGGTACTTGTATAGAATCGAATGATAAGCTTGGATTAGCCAAGGAAAATGCAACAATATATTAAGGGAGGTATCAACGTCTAAGAGGCAAACTAATTTATTTATCTCATTCAAAACCAGATATAGCCTATGCACTGAGTATGGTGAGTCAATTTATGCATTCTTCAAGAGAATTTTATTTAGAGGTTGTGAACATAATTCTTCATTATTTGAAGTTCACTTCTAGAAAAGGAATTATCTTTACCAAAAATGAAAAATTGAGTTTAGAAGCTTATATTGATGTAAATTCTATAGGATTTTAATTAATAGAAGATCAACTTTAGGGTATTTCATATTTCAAAAAAGGAAATTTGGTTATATGGAAAAGCAAAAAATAAACAATTGTTGTAAACATGGAATTTTTCACAAGCAGAATTTAGGATCATGGCACATGGGATTTGTGAAAATACTATAATTGAAGATTTAAGAATTATGTGTTAGGGAATCATGAAATTATTTTGTGATAATAAGTCAATAATTAATATTGCTCACAGTCTAGTCTAATATGACTATACCAACCACGTTGAAGTAGATTAATACTTTATTAAGGAGAATTTATATAGTGACCTAATATGTACTCATATGTCTCTACAAGTAGATTAATCTATTTTAGAAGGCAATAGCTTCTCACCTTGAAATTTCAAAGTCAAACCATGCCTCAATTATTCTTAATACCATCGGTAATGATGGTGGAAGAAGGCCTTTTCGGTTCATTAGTGTTTGGATGGCAGACATCAACAGTTACCGTGTAATTAAGGAAGCTTGGAATCAAGGACCTCTTCCTATGATAGAACATGCTAAAATTAGGTAGAGGCTGACGATGACTCTGAAGGCATTAAAAGTGTGGAATAAGCTCATTTTGGGATGGTTCACTATGCTATTCGTGCGTTGGAAGAGGAATCAAAAGAGTTGCAGGAGATAGAAGATTAAGGTGAGGAGAAAAATGAGGTTAGATAGCAGACTATTATTAGTGAGATGAGGATGCAGAGGTTAAAATAGGAGCAAATTTTCAAACAAAAATTTAGAGAGCTCTAGCTGAAGGAGGGTGATAGAAACTCAAGATTTTTTCATGCAAGTACAGTTGTTCAACGAAGGAGGAATCAAATTGATGTAGTGAAACTTGCAGGAACTAGATTTCGGATAGGAGAGCTATTAGGGAGTATTTCTTGGACGAGTTCAGTAAGGTTTATGGAACTAAGACGCCAATCCTTCCAAGGGAGATAAGTGGTCTAGTTGACCAATGTATCCTTGAAGAGGAAAATATGAAGTTAATGGCAATTCCTTCTTATGAAGAAATCAAGAATACTATCTGGAATCTTCATCTATTGAAAAGTTCAAGGCCATATGGTTTTTCTGGAATATTTTATCGTAGTTACTGGAATATTGTTGGTAGTCAGGTGGTGGATTTTGTTCAAGAGTGTTTTAGGAATGCAAGAATGACATCTCCTATGAATAAAATCATGATTATTCTAGTTCCAAAGACTAAAATAGCTTCCAATTTTGGTCACTTCCGTCCTATTAGTCGTTGTAACTTCTTATATGAGATAATATTAAAGATCTTGACATCTAAACTTTGAATTTTCTTGGAGAGGATGATTGGCCCGAATCAAAGAGCTTTTGTTCTTGGGAGATATATAGCAGAGAATTATTGTGGCTCAAAAATTCATCTACAAAGTCCTTAAGCATAAAGGTACAAATTGGCTGATGTATATAAAAGTTTATATCAAGAAAACTTATGATAGTATGGAATGGAGCTTTCTTGATGTTGTTCTAGGTGCGTAGGGTTTTTTAGTCAAGTTTCAAAACTTCATATTAAGTTGTGTGTCTACTGTTCGAAATGAGGCGCTGTTGAATGGAAGCATTTATGGTCAGGTGGTTCCTTTACGTAGACTTTATCAGGGGGACCCTGTGTCCCCATACCTCTTTATTTTATGCGCTGAAATACTTTCGAGATTGGTTTCTAAGGAGGAAGGGAAGGCAATTTGCACAGTATTAAGATAAGTAGAGACTCTCAAGTTGTTTCTCATCTCCTATATGTAGATGATATCCTTTTTGCTTGTAAGACTAATAAACAGGAAACTTCATCAATTGAGAAAGTTCTTAAAAACTTCAGCCGGTGGTTAGGTCTCCATGCCAACCCGGAAAAGTCTCAAGTATGTTTTTCCGGTAACACTCTTACTATAGTGAAAAGAGAGGTTAAAAATGTTTTGGGTTTTAAAGATTTAAATATGGGAACTATATACCTTGAAAACTTTTTAATCATGAGGCAGAAAAAGATGAAAAAGTTTGACAAAATTAAAAATCGTGTTCATTAGGGGTTGGAGGGTTGGCAGTCTAATATTCTTTCTTATGTGGGGAAAACAATTTTAGTTTGCTTGGTGGTTCAAGTTATATCAACGTATGTTCTGTCAACGCATAAAGTTCCTAAGAGAGTGTGTGGAGAGCTTAATTCTCTGGTTCACAAATTCTGGTGGGGGGTTAAACCTAGGCATCAACATTTCTTAGCTATAAGTTATTGGTCAAGTGACGTATCAACTTCAATAATGGAGGTAAGATCTTTGGGGTAGAATTTGGAAGAGTAAATTGCACGACTATTTAAAGCTACACCTTTGGAGGATTTGTTCAAATGTCCCTCCCACAAGAAAGGTGATCTTTGATTATATCAATCTCGGTGATACAGTTTGTTTATGTTGTGGTCAAAAGGAGGAATCGTGTTTGCATCTCTTTAAAAAGTGTCAGTTGGTGAGGGAATTCGCCTTTGGAAGCAATTGGGGCCATAGATTGGATTTATGGGAGCGTGAAACAACCCAACAACTGCTAGAAAAGTGTTTGTGTCTAGAAAATTTGAAGTTAAAGGTTGGCATGGACAAAGAGGATTTTGTTCCCTACTTTGCTTGTCTATTTTATGTCATATGGACAGGGAAGACTGCTATTTTGATGGAGGGTGGTATTGATGTTGGCCAGACTTTTAATCATTTTAATAGGAGTTTCAAAGATTTTTTTTTTTTGTTTTTGAAAGACAATTCTTTGATGGGAGAGTCAAGCTCAATGTAGGATGTAATGACTGCGTTCCTCATGGGCCCCACTTATTTTTTCTTTTTCTTTCTTTTTCCTTCTTCTCTTCTATTTTCTGCAGACCGGATAGCACTCTCTCTCACTCTCATGCTCACTCTCTCTCTCTTCATGCTATAATAATCGTCGGAAACAAATCGCCGCTACGTTTTCATCGTTGGTCACCAGATCTTGTCGCCACCACCATTAGAACCACCACTTCGAACTGCACTATAACCGACCCTCTTCCCACCAAAAAGACACCGGCAACCCACCTAAAAATGGTAAAAATTGTTCATTTTCTCTTTCCTCTAATCGTCGGATTCCTACGAGTTTTCTGGCTAAAGGAGTGTTTTTTCCTACTGTTTTCGACCTTCTAAGTTCAAATCTGAGCTTGTTTTTAGTTGAAAACCTCTCATTTTATAGGAATCACATAACTCACTTGGAACTACCATTTTCTATCGAGATTCCGGCTAATTCGGGTGTTTTCCGACCGAACAAAAGGTATATTCTTGATTTTTGGATTGTGGGATTCAATTTGATATATAATATGTCAATTTTGATGAAAGTTTGAGAAAAACCCCAAATTTGATGGTTAGGGGTAATTTTGAAATTTTAATAAAAGTGGACTTAATTGGTGTTATTTGGACAATTTAATACTATTAAGATGTTTTTGAATATAATTGAGAATGATAGATGATTTAGTTTGGGAGAATTGGTCAATTAGAAGAAGAATTCACATTGTAGGTGGTAATTTAAGATAAATTATGTGTAATAATTGTTAATTGAGGTTGTTTTAAGTGTAGAATCTATTAATTGACATTAAATAGAAATAAAATAGAAATATTTTGTTATTATTTAGGACCTGCAGTTCATATGGGATCAGGAGTAGATACACATGAGGATCAACAGTTATAATATATGTAAGTGGATTAAATTTTACTTTTAATTATATCTTTATATTAAATTTATTATGTTGAGTATTATTATAAATTGATAAATTTGATAATTTTCAATATATTTAAATATTTATTTTAATGGTATGCATATGACTGTTATTATGAGAAATACCTATTTAAACACATATTGATTATTAAATGTGATTTTGGAAAATTTATATTGGTATGGTTACAAAAAAATATTGAATTTGGTTGTT
Source organism: Rhamnella rubrinervis (assembly GCA_007844105.2). Taxonomy (NCBI): domain Eukaryota; kingdom Viridiplantae; phylum Streptophyta; class Magnoliopsida; order Rosales; family Rhamnaceae; genus Rhamnella; species Rhamnella rubrinervis. The sequence goes on along the minus strand of CM017583.2, from coordinate 4,547,137 downwards.
GGATATGTTTATGTACCGTGGACATTGTTGTGTTACATTTTCTTCTGTTAATGTGCGCCATGTATCATTTAAACATAGTGATTAACTTGTTGATATGTATTTCATCACCCTTGCGCATATACTGGACGATAATTGTTATGTATTCTGTCCCCTTTGTTTGTCTATGCTCAACACAAGACTGGATGATGATCCATCTCTGTTACGCTTTAAGACGCTAAGAGTAGTATGACGATGTTCCCCCTCTCCATCTATTTCTGCTATGCCTTGGGACTCTAAGGATAGTATGATGGTTTCCTCCATTCCCTTGTGATTTGGGTTGTATCTTGATGTGCAGATTTTCATCGATTTTGATAAAATTTTCTTATATTATTACTTACTGTGATTATAAAATTTTATTTTATAAGGTATTAATTATTATTATTCTCATTATTATTAAAACCATTAACATTAGAGTATTAAATTATTAAATAGGTTTTATTTAAATTATTATATAAATTATTTACATTGTTTGTAATAGATCCACTCAATGAGCTTGTCTAATTAGTTTTTGTTCTAATTTTTTAGATTTTCAATAGATTTTAGCTGATTGTGGTTGGATCTCCACGCAAAGCATCACCGCATCTTTCTTCTATTGTTTAAGACCTTTTGTTATCATAGTAATCATATTTCTATTTACTTTTAATTTTATTTAAATATCTTATGTCTTTAACTTTTTTTGAAAAGTCATCTAGATTGCTCTGAAAATATCCCAAATCAGTACTAAATTGTCTTTTATATTAAATTTCTTAATATTTATGAAATTATCATGTTTATTTGTTATTCTATTGTGGGCAATCCAATGATATTTATTGTGACCACTGGATGAATATTTTGGAAATGATTTTATTTACAGGTACAAAATTGGATTAGTCTAACTTTTAAAGAGTATATTATTAATATATATATATATATACACACACACACACACATTAATCTACACTAACAACACTTTTTGATAATGCAAGTCACATTACGTTAATCTCTTAATTTTTCTCAATACTATTTTGTGCATGCATGCATGGTGTTTCCAAAATCCAGCATAAACTAAAAGGTCAATAAACACAGCCACATGAAAATTAGTGCCAGTAAAGGAGAAAGAAATTTTCTGAAAATATTTCAAAGAGTATGTTGCACTCATAAGACTGGACAGTCCAATATGTTTTAATTAATTATATACATGTCAAATATATAACTATATATACCTAATGAAGCAGTTTGACTTTGGTGTGGAAGCTGAAATATAGCATGCGCAGCAGTATGCTTCGTGTTGAGGCCACCATTATCTTCAGTTCCTTTTGCTAGTTTTCGGACATTTATCCATTTCGTACCATCTTTGTCAATGTAATCATACCACAATATTACAATACTCTCATAATTTCTTCTTAAATGTATAAGTTGAAATTAATATGTCTAAAGGTCAAACCTACTATACTTTTCATAGATCTGCTTGGTGACACTCTAGTTGGCAGCTTTCCTCCACATATGTCAAGCTTCTTACGTGGCTTTGGAGGCATGTTGAATCAACAATACCTACAAAGGACATAACATTCATGATTAGTGATTCAATAGTGCCTATTAGTGTACAAACATATGCAATTTCTACTACTAGACAAATCACATAAAAAACATTAACTATTTGAATTAATAAATCATAATTGGTACATAAATAAAAATAATCTGCAAGTTATTCCATTAACACAGTACGTAGGTGAGTTGGCCATCCATATTAAAATACAAAAGAAAAATAAATAAAGAAAATACAACATACATATCCTATTCACTATGGCCATCATCTAAGGCATCCTCATCATTTTCATTGTTTAAAGTACTTGAATAATCGTTTAAATGTACAAAACTATATTCATTTGCATTAATATATATGTCGTCCATGTCATTCTGGGTTAGAGACTGAACAAAATCATCAAGTGTAGCATCACTATCAAAATCATTGCAGTTTGAATCTTGCTGGAATGGCTCAGTTCCTGCATCTCCCTTTCTTTGCATAACTTGTGCATTATAAATATGTCGTGGTTGTACCCTTCAACGACCATCCAATTTCGTCCTAACTTTCTATCGAGGATATAAATAACTTCCTCAGCTTTGTTTGCAAGAATATAAGGATCATCATTATACCAAGTCCTTGACACATTGACACTCAAAAAATGATATTCATCTATATGAGTCCCACTTCTATGGCCGATGTCCCACCAATCACACTTGAAGATGAAGACTCTATTATGACCTAAATAGGACAACTCAATTACGTCATTAAGAACACCAAAGAAATCAATTTCAGCCCCATTGTGCTCTCCTTTCACAACAACTCCAATCGTTTTGAAGTTTTTTATTTACATCACGTTTTATCGTGCAAAACCTATGCCCATTAATAATGTAGCCAGGATATTTAAAAACTCTTCTATGGGGGTCCCTTTACTAAAATTTTTAAGTCAGCAATACCATTAACATTGCCATCAGACTCCATTTGAATCAGCTGCACACAATTACACAAATGTATTAATTACAATATTGACATAATATGTACAGATTAATATTTATGACACCACATTACGTGAAATACTAATCTGTACATATTATGTCAATATTTATGACAGCACATTACTAATTATGTGAAATATTTTCAACATTTTCTCTTTCAAGTTGTTCCTTATGTTCACTACACAATTTGCAAATGGCATGTTATATACAATCTGGAATTCCATTTTAAATTTCTTCACTTAATCAGTAAATGCAAAATCTAATTGGTAGAATATGACTTACTGTAAATATAGGAGAACCTCCGCACAATTATTCAATACATACCACCTTAATCTTGCCCACTTAATCATATTAAGATCCTCAATTGTGGATCCACCTAATGCACGAGTTTTTTTTAGTGAAAATTGATAAATCACTGCAACTTTCACAACCTTGAGCATTACAATTCCTTTCGGGTCTGTTAAATATAGTCTCCATCTCATTGAAATACATGGAGCAAAATGTCAAGCATTCTTTGTCAATGTATCTCTCAGTAATTGATCCTTTTAGATGAGCCTTATTACGAATATAACTTTTTAGATTGTACATGCACCTATAGAGGATATAACATTATTGACCATTTGAAACAAAGTGAACAACAATTTGAAATAACGTTCAAACATAGATGTTGAGACTATTACCTTTCAAATGGATACATCCAATGATATTGGCAAGGACCGGCAATCTTGGTCTCACGTGGAAGATGGACTGATAAATGCACCATTACACTAAAGAATGCAGGAGGAAATATTGCCTCTAGCTTAGACAGAATTACAACAACATTGTTTTCTAATTGCTCTAACACATTGACCTTCAAAGTTTTAGAACTCAACTATCTGAAAAAAAAAGCATAGATCAATCAATGCTTTACATATATCTTTGCATAAATTTCCATGCAAACCTATTGGTAACAATCTTTCCATGAGGATATGATAATCATGACTCTTTAGTCCAACAATCTTATACTCCTTTAAATTCACACATTTAGAAAGATTAGATGCATATCAATCGGGTTGCTTCACTAAAGTTAAGAATTCGCATAACTTTGTTTTCTCATCATGATTAAGCATATAATATGCATAATGCCCATATTCTCCAAATCAAGATGAGATTTTAATGTGTCTTTTGTTTTGCCTTCAATGTTCTTAATAGATCCAATAACATTATCACAAATATTATTCTCAATGTGCATAACATCAAGATTATGACGAATTCTTAAATCTTTCTAATATGACAGCTGAAAAAAAAATACTTTTCTTGGTCGACTTTAACATGCATGAACCACGCTTCCTATTCTTGGACCCATAACTTGTCTTCCCAAAAACATGTTGCGTGAAACCATTAAGTTGGTCAAGAACATCTTTTGCAGACAATAACTTTGGGGTTAATTTATGCTCCTTACAACCAAATCGTTTATTATTGGGTCAATTATGGTCTATAGGTAAGAACCGACGGTGTCCCATATAGTAAATCTTTCGCCCATATTTCAACAAATGAAAAGTTGCATCTTCATTACATACAGGACAAGCTAATTTACCTTTCGTACACCATTCTGAAAAATTGCCATATGCTGGAAAATCATTAATGATTCAAAACAATGCGGCTCACATTTGGGAGAGATTGTTCATTGATGTATCAAAAGTTTCAACGCCTTCATCCCATAAATTCTTTAACTTATCTATTAATGGTCGAAGATAAATATCAATATCATTACCTGGGGCTTTAGGACCTGAGATCAACAATATTATGTACAGATTACTGAAAATATTCAAATATTGTATGGTTTTAAATAAATTAACCATACTTATTATTACATTTTAAAAAATATATATAATCCACATGTAATATTATGTTCAAAAATATAAATTTTTTTTTAAAAAAACTGATTAAAAAGATAATTTATTTGTTCAAAAATAATAAAAATATAAAGAGAAATAATTTAATTCTAAAAACCTGCAATAAATGTAAAAGCATTATGAGACAGGAAAATAAAAAGAAAAGTGTAATATTATTATTATTAAATATATATACAGTAACTTTACACATAATAATAGAAAACCAAACATGCTCAGTAATAAAAAAATGGCTCAAGTTGATTTTAGTAATGCCTATATTATGAATTCTCATATTTTATAACACCAATCTTGATTAACCAAAATTATATATAGGTCGGTCCGTAGGGTGAGGTTTTACCTTTTAATTTTCATGTTACTTCATATTTATGATAATTTAAGAGGATCTCATAAGTGCACTAAAAGCACTCATTGATTAATGTCAACTTTTTGCATTAATAATACCATTTTAATATTAAAGAAATGACAAATTTTTTATAATTATAATTTTCCTCTATTTTCAAACAAATAGAGTAATTAAGCACTAACACCCCCTAAGTTATAAATTAATTGATATCCTCTTTTAAAAATTCAACAATATACTTTATAAATAAAATAAAATATTTACTCAACCAAATAAAAAATAGTTTAGGATTTTTTAATATCATAAATCTTAATATTTATTTATTGGGTTTAATGCATTTTGCTAACCTTTAATTTAGGCCAAATTCCATTTGGTGCCTTTAGAATTTTTTTTTTTAATCAAGTGCCTCAAATTTTCCCTAAATTACTAGTAGAATTGTCAGCACTCTTAATTTAAATCTAATTTCCTTAATTAATTTTTCTCCACTTCACTCTCCTTTGTACTTGCAAAAGTTTACTGAAAATCTTGGTGTGAAGTCCAAAAAATTGAATTTTGAATTATATATTTCTACACCTGCTGGAACAATGATGTGTACTTGTGAGATGTTAAAGTCATGCAAGCTTGTCTTTAGAGGCAAAACCTTGTTAGTTGATCTAATTGTTCTTGATATGAATGACTTTGATGTCATTTTTGGCATAGATTGGATGTCCATACACGGAGTTAATATTGACTATAAAGAGAAAAAGATCATCTTTACTTTGAAGGGTGAAACTGTGACATTTGAAGGAGTAAAATCCAAATCACCCCCGTGTGTTATTTCTGCACTTTAAGCTATGAGAAATGTAAGGAAAGGATGCCAAACTTATTTGGCAAGTGTGGTGAATACTAACAAGACAGTACCGACGCTTGCGGGCGTGAAGGTTGTTCGAGATTTTGAAGATGTATTCCCAGAAGATCTACCGGGAGTACCGCAGGAGCGAGAGATAGAGTTCAAAATTAAGCTGATGCCTGGAACTGTACCAATATCGAATATTCTATACAGAATGGCACTAGCGAAGTTGAAGGAAATCAAAGAGCAATTACAAGATCTACTAGATAAGGGTTTTATTTGACCAAGTGTATCACCATGGGGAGCACTTATTTTGTTCGTGAAAAAGAAGGATGACACAATGCGAATATCTATCGACTATCAAGAACTCAATCGTGTAACGATCAAGAACAAGTATCCCCTACCGCAGATTGAGGATCTATTTGACCAATTGCACAGAGCTCAAGTATTCTCAAAGATAGATCTTCGATCTAGATATCATTAATTAAGGATAAAAGAAGGAGATATACCTAAGAGTGCATTCCAGACAAGGTATGGCCATTACGAGTTCTTAGTAATGCCATTTGGATTGACGAAGGCCCCTATTGCTTTCATGGATCTTTTGAATAGAGTATTTAAGAACTATTTGGGTAAGTCTATGATAGTTTTCATCGACGACATCCTAATATTCTCCAAGAATGAGGAAGAGCACGAGCAACACTTGAAATTTATCTTACAAAGGTTAAGAGAAAAGAGATTGTATGCAAAGTTCAAGAAGTGTGAATTTTGGTTAGAAACTATATCCTTTCTTGGCCATGTAGTTTCTAAAAAGGGAATAGAAGTCGACTTGAATAAGATTGCTGCAGTTTAAGATTGGAAGACGCCGACCAATGTTGGAGAAGTAAAAAGTTTTCTAGGGTTAGCTAGATACTACTAAATATTCATTCAAGGATTTTCAAAGATCGATTCTCCTTTGACGGAGTTGACAAAGAAAAATGTTAAGTTCTTTTGGTCTGAAGCTTGCGAGAATAGTTTTCAAGAACTCAAGAAAAGATTGGTTACTGCACCTATGCTAACCATACCAAACGACCATGATAAGTTCACTATATATAGAAATGCTTCTGGAACTTGTAGAAGGAAAGGTAATAGCTTATGCATCACGACAATTGAAGTCGTACGAAAGAAGCTACCCTACATACGACTTGGAACTCATTGCTATAGTATTTGCATTGAAAATTTGGAGGCATTATCTCTATGGAGTGAGATGCGAAATCTTCACCCACCATAAGAGTTTGAAGTATTTTTTTACGTAAAAAGATTTGAACATGAGGCAAAGAAGATGGTTGGAATTGGTTAAGGACTATGATTGTGTGATTAATTATCATCCGGGAAAAGCTAACTCTGTGGCGGATGCGTTGGGCAAGAAATATTCTGGTTTTAATGCCAACCTTCTAACCAAGCAAAGACACATATTAGAAGATTTAAGGAAGCTGGACATTAAGGTAGTCATTGGACAACATTTGAACATCTTAGCTACTCTCAAAGTGCAACTTGTGATTATCCAAAGAATCAGAGTGGCACAACGACAAGATTCTAACTTGCTACGGACAAGAAATGAAGTGCTCGAAGGAAAAAGGCTGGATTTCAACATTTGTAGTAATGGTACTTTAAGATTTGGAGATCGTCTTTACGTACCCAATGATCATGAATTAAAGAATGAAATTATGATTGAAGCTCATTGCACTCCATACTCTGTTGATCCTAGAAGCACGAAGATATTTAGAGACTTGAGATGCACGTTTTGGTGGACAAACATGCGAAGAGAAGTTGCTCATTTTGTTGAACAATGCTTAACTTGTCAACAAGTTAAGGCGGAACACTAGAGACCATCGGGTTTATTAAAACTGTTGATGATTCCTATATGGAAGTGGGAGCACATTATCATGGACTTCGTGGTTGGATAACCTCAAACCTTGCAAGGGTTAAATGCTGTGTGGGTAATAGTGGATAGACTTACAAAGTCTGCTCATTTTCTACCCATAAAGACGACTTATTTGTTGGATCAATTAGCTCAACTCTATATTAATGAGATTCTGAGACTACATGGAGTACCTGTTTCCATTGTATTCGACAGAGATCCCCATTTTACGTCGATATTTTGGAAAAGTTTGCATGGAGCTATGAGCACAAAACTGAAGTTTAGCACAGTTTTTCATCCACAAACGGATGGATAGTTTGGGAAGACTATACAAACATTGGAGGACATGCTGAGAGCTTGTATGTTAGACTTCAATCACTCTTGGGATGCTCATTTGCCACTTGTGGAGCTTGCGTACAACAATAGTTTTCAAGCGACTATTGGTATAGCGCCCTATGAAGCGTTGTATAAAACGAAGTGTATATACCTTATACATTGGGATGAAGTGGACGAGCGGAAGCTTGTTGGATCCGAAATTCTAGAACAAACCCAAGATGCAGTTTCAAAGATTAGAGAAAGGATCAATACCACTCAAGATCGACAAAAGAGCTATGCTGACAACCAACGAAAGGAGCTGGAGTTTGCGGTTGGAGATAAAGTGTTCCTGAAAGTAGCACCCATGAAGGGCATAATGAGGTTTGGGAAGAAAGGAAAATTAAGTCCACGCTACATGGGACGTTTTGAAATTCTCAAAAAAGTTGGTGATGTGCCTATCTTTTGGCCTTACCGCCCAATCTCTCAAGCGTTCATAACGTGTTCCATGTTTCAATGCTGAGAAAGTATGTTTTCGATCCTTCGTACGTGCTCAGTTATGATCCGATGGAGATTCGCAAAGACTTAACCTAAGAGGAGAAGCCCGAGAAAATTTTAGGTCGCGAAGAAAAAGTACTTCGAAAAAAGAATATCCCATTTATGAAAGTACTTTGGAAGAATCACTCATTAAGGAAAGCGACCTGGGAACGCGAAGAAGAGATGAGGGTTAAATATCCTCACTTGTTTTGCAACTAATGTAAGTTTGTGCTTGTTTAGAAATAAGTTTTGCCTAATTTTTTTTTAATTTTCGTATGTAATCCTTTTGAATTTCGAGAACGAAATCCTTTTTAAGGGGTAGAATGTTGAGGGACCCTCGATCATGCATTAGGGTTTCAAACCCTAATTGGCATTAAATTGCCATTAAGTTGTATTTAATAATTTGATTTATTATTACATAATTTCTTTGCAAATATGGTATGTAATGAGAATTTGATTATTGGTGTTTTTGACAGTTGACCATGGGTTTTAGGAAAGTATTATTTAGGTATATTTATTTTATTAATTCCCTATTTAAACTCTAAAGACTATCTATTTAAAGACATCACATAACCTTAAGACAGATTCTTTTTCCCTGTTTACGTTCTTTTTTCTGGGAACTCTCCAGCTTATTCGTCTCTTTTATATATTTTTTTTATTTCTATCTACTGAAAAACGAATCTACTTATACAAGCTCAAGAAGACGTTTTGATTTTTTTTGGATTTCTGACGAAGAAACTATTCGGATCTATAGAAGAACTCAAGAATTAAGGTAGATTTTTCCTAAACAATCTTTTTATTTGATAATTTTCTAGATGGTTTATAAAAATATTACTATGTTTATTTCTACTTATTATTATTAAGAAGAGATTTACGATTTATACACTATTTTGATAAGGGTGATGGATTTTCTAAACATAAATATATGTTAAATATTTTTGTATTTTTTTTTCATCATTAGATCTGTTATCTATGAACGTTCTCCTTTTCGTTTCACCTCAATCTAATTTCTATAGAATTAATTATGATTTTTCAAATCTCATACTATCAATCTGGAAAATTACGACAAATGGGTATTTTTTGTGAAATTTTATGGAGCATATGGATTTATTTTGCTCTTAAACTTTTACAATTTGGACTATTTATGAACATTCTCGAATTGGAATTTCTATTTTTTGAATTTTTATGAGTAAGTTATGAATTTTTGAAATTTAAGATATTGCTGCTGGAATGCTAAGACATATATAGTTTTCTGTAAAACGTATTTAGTTTCCTTACTTGGATTGGAATGAATGAATTTTCACAACTATCTATATCTGTTATGGTTACAATACCACTAGTTTTGGCTGAAAATGATTTTTGTGGAATTTATTAAAATTTTTTGAACATCTCTGGTTCGCTGTAGAATCTGTGTGACAATTCCTATTAGAAAGTAGATATGAAATATTTACTTGATTTTGAAAATTATGAGAAAATTATGGTCAATCCAAGACATCTAATAGGATTTAATACCTTTAGAATCATGTGATTTAGATAAGAATTTAATTTATTGTGAATTGAATTTATTGTGAATTTTACAATATGGCAGTTGTGCAATTTCCATAGGTGATTGCTGGTTAACATGTCTTGGAAGTTTTGAGATTATTGTCATAATATTGTGAATTTGATGATTATGATAAGTATGTGATTTATGTATGTTTCTTTTATCAAGAATTAGCTAAAGTATGCATAAGCATAACAATGTACGACGAACTATGAACGGTACATTGCATTTGATTGGTACTATGAAAGCGCGCTATATAAGTTTTGAGTTTGATCATGACAAACCATGTAAGCTATAAGTAGATGAAATGGTTACGGTGTATTGCTATAAGTGATATTGAGACGTACACACCCCATTTTGATATGTTGTAAGCTATAAGTAGACTAAAATGTTTACGGTGTTATTCTATAAGTGATATTGAGATGCATGGCCCCCTTTGAGAATTTGTATGAAAATCCAACCATTTTGAGATAAGCTCATGAATCATGTATGCATTATAAGCTCTTTGATTATATTATAAGTTTGTAATGAGCTATGAAATGTTATGAATCTTTAAGTAAGTAAGATATTTATGATTAAACAAGTATATGACTAGTTTGATATTGTGATCTCTGTTGGCATGTGAAGTTATATGTTTGCTTTTGACGTCTTATATGAATTTTGGGAAAGCCTACTGAATTTTGTAAAGTCACGTCTTTGTTATTTTCTTTCCCAGATAAGCACGCTTAAATCATGTACTTATTCGAACTTGTGGGTATGGTAGACATGTGATAGCTCGAGAGGAGGTTCCTTGAGGGTATCTAAATAAAACAATAATGTTGTCTACAAATTGGTGTTATTGCTTTTATGTCATTTTCAGTTGAGAACTATTTTCCTATTAAATTGGAGTGTTTTAATGTAGTTGGATGTGTGTTTAAGAGTAGTTATAATCTCTTAAATTAACTAATTAATATTTTTTATAATTTTATTAGAAGTTAAAGTATATAATTAGTTACTATGTTATTTTATGATAATTAATTAAGTATTTAAAAGTAGTCTGAGTGTGAGCTTTGACTGTCTATGTATATATGATTGAATAAGATTTAATTTTCCTTGCAATTTCTGCAAGTTAAGTTCTGGTAGCCACCATAATCTTGTTCGACTTAAGGAACTTAGTTAGGGTGTATTATAGTTTTGGTATCATAGCGTAGTTATGAACTATTTGGCAAACTTTGATGTATTAGACATAAATATATATATATATATATATATATTTTGATGAAATATATTTGTGTTTGATTATGTAAGTATCACTTGAAATAGTTTAAATTATTTAATTTGGAGAATTTAAAAGTACCCCAAAGAAATCTCAAAAGTGCCATAAGGTCTCCGAAACCACAAGGTATGATTAGAAACTTAATTGTTTGTCATTCTGACTTTTGATTTGAATGCGTTATTAAATGATATTTATAGGGAAAAGAAATTCTGACTTCGAGGGAAATGAAGAGTATCAAAAGATACTGCTTGAGAAGCTTAGGACCTTGAAGGCTCTCATAGCAAAAAGAAATAAGTTGAATATGTTTCAAAAGGGTGGAAAAGAAAACCCTATCGTCATCGAAGATCCGGAGGAGAATTCAGAAGAGGATTCGGAGGAGTACCCGGAAGAGAGTGAACCAGTGGATGAGGAGATCGAAATTCGGGAGGAACCAAATGTTAGGGAGACCGAGGTTCAACAAGAGAATAAGGTGGTTGAGGATTTTCCTGAGTACAAGAGTTATTTTGAAGAATTTGGAAGTATTAAATGGAAAAGAAATATGATTCGTTCACGGCCAATTAGGCCTAGATTTTGCGAGAAGGAAAAAGATCTTCCATTTGCTAGCAAAGTGGTTGTTAAACCTCTAGAGTTGGTGATAGAGGAGATAGGGACAGTGTCAGCAAATAAGAAACTTCAAAATGAGTTAAAGCGCCTAGTTTAGTTTTGTTCATGGGTTAAATAAAATAATTGAGTAGGTTATGCTACAATATGACTTTGGTTTATGTTTTGATACATTTGAACTTGGATTGGAATTATTTACCTTTACTATGAATTATATGGAGACTTTTTGCGTTCTATGATGATGTGTTAAATGTTTAGCATTCTTTTGCAATGATTATGTGTTAGGTAACTTTGTAGTTAAAATAAATGCAAGTGATTGACTAATTGAAACTTCAAAGTTTTGGTATATTGTCTTTCTCAAAGTTTTGTTAAAATTGTTTATGACTTATGTGTAGTAAAGAATGGTTCGTGCAAGAAATGATGCTGCTAACAAACAAGCCCTTGGCGTTAATGAAACTGCTCAAGCTGTGCTACAAGCTTTAGTGGCTAATATGAGCTTTGCACCAAATGGACCAAGAGATGAGATTGCTGACGTGGTGGAGAGGTTTAGGTGTCAACGACCGTCTACTTTCTCAAGATGAACAGACCCAATCCACGCAGACAACTGGATTAGAGAAACCGAACTGGCATTCGAGTTGATAACCTGCACTAAAACTCAAAAGGTGGTATGCGCTTCTCATATGTTAAGGGAGAGCGTAATGCATTGGGGGGAATCAATGAAGAGAGCATGCGTAACAGCTTAGAACCTTATGACGTGGATAAGGTTCAAGGAACTTTTTAATGACAAGTATTTCCCCATGAGTTCCTGAACTCAAAACAAGGTAATAAGATTCGAGTTGAGTACGATAGGAAATTTGAGGAGTTATACAGGTATGCTCCTAAGTTGGTGGAAAACGAGGAGGAGAAGGCCTGTCGTTTTGAAAATGATTTAAACGAACACCTCTTCAACGTTGTAGCAGCCTTACGACTGCCAACCTATAACGAGGTGTTGCAGCGAGCACAAATAATAGTCGATCGGAGTGTTGGAAGGAAAACTCTCAACGAAGGCTCTAACTCTAGGAGCAAACTCTGGAATCGCAATAACCATCACAACAAGCGAAAATTTGGAAGGAAGAAGTTTGACAATAAGAATCCAAGAATGGAATAAGCAAAAAGGGAGTTTTCGGTGTGTGTTATCTGTGGGAAAAAGCATGGTGGAGAATACTATCGAAAAACGGAACCTTGCTTTAACTGTGGCAAAATTGGTCACCGATTTATTAACTTCCCTGAGATGAGGAAGGAGGATAATAAGACTCAAGGAAGAGTTTATGCAATGATAAGAGATCAAGCTATAAACGATCCGAATGTGGTGGCAGGTACACTCTCGGTATCTGATGATGATGCGTATGTTTTATTTGATTTTGGATCGACGCATACTTTCGTGTCTAGAAAGTTTGCTGAAAATCTTTGTGTGAAGTCCCAATAATTAAATTTTGAATTATGTGTTTCTACACCTGCTGGAACCCTGATGTGTGCTTGTGACATGTTAAAGTCATGCAAGGTTGTCTTTAGAGGCAAAACCTTATTAATTGATTTAATTGTTCTTGATATGAATGACTTTAATGTCATTTTCGGTATGGATTGGATGTCAATGCAAGGAGTTAATATTGACTGTAATGAGAAGAAGATCATCTTTATTTTGGAGGGTGAAATTGTGACCTTTGAAGGAGTAACATCCAAATCACTCTCGTGTGTTATTTTTCCATTTCAAGTTATGAGAAGTGTAAGGAAAGGATGCCAAGCTTATTTGGCAAGTGTGGTGGATACTAACAAGACAGTACCGACACTTGTGGGCGTAAAGGTTGTTCGAGATTTTGAAGACGTATTCCCAGAAGATCTACCGGGAGTACCGCCGGAGCAAAAGGTAGAGTTCATGATTGAGCTGATGCTTGAAACTGCACCAATATCGAAGACTCCATATAGAATGGCACCAGCAGAGTTGAAGGAACTTAAAGAGCAATTACAAGATCTACTGGATAAGAGTTTTATTCGACCAAGTAAATCACCATGGGGAGCACTTGTTTTGTTCGTGAAAAAGAATGATGGCACAATGCGAATGTGTATCGATTATCGAGAACTCAATCGTGTAATGATTAAGAACAAGTATCCCCTAACGCTGATTGAGGATTTATTTGACTCATTGCAAGGAGCTCAAGTATTCTCAAAAATAGATCTTCGATTTGGATATCATCAATTGAGGATAAAAGAAGGAGATATACCTAAGAGTGCATTCCGGATAAGATATGACCATTACGATTTCTTAGTAATGCCATTTGGATTAACGAATGCCCCCGCTGCTTTCATAAATCTCATGAATATGGTATTTAAGGACTATTTAGATAAGTCTGTGATAGTTTTCATCAACGACATCCTAATATTCTCCAAGAATGAGGAAGAGCACGAGCAACAATTGAAATCTGTCTTGCAAAGGCTTAGAGAAAAGAGATTGTATGCAAAGTTCAAGAAGTGTAAATTTTGGTTAGAAACTATATCCTTTCTTAGTCATATAGTTTGTTAAAAGGGAATAGAAGTCGACCAGAATAAGGTTGCTGCAATTCAAGATTGAAAGACGTCGACCAATGTTGGAGAATTAAGAAGTTTTCTCGGGTTAGCTAGATACTACCGGAAATTCATTCAAAGATTTTCAAAGATCGCTTCTCCTTTGACGGAGTTGACAAAGAAAGATGTTAAGTTCTTTTGGTCCAAAGCTTGCGAGAATAGTTTTCAAGAACTTAAATAAAAGATTGGTTACTCCATCTGTGCTAACCATACCAATTGAGCATGATAAGTTCACTATTTATAGAGCTTGTATTGGGTGTGTGCTAATGCAAGAAGGAAAGGTAATAGCTTATGCATCACGACAATTGAAGCTGTATGAAAGAAGCTACCCTACACACGACTTGGAACTCGCTGCTATAGTATTTGCATTGAAAATTTGGAGGCATTATCTCTATGGAGTGAGATGCGAAATCTTCACCCACCATAAGAGTTTGAAGTATTTCTTTATGCAAAAAGATTTGAACATGAGGCAAGGAAGATGGTTGGAATTGGTTAAGGACTATGATTGTGTGATTGACTATCATCCGGGAAAAGCTAACTCTATGGCGGATGCGTTGAGCAGGAAATATTCTGGTTTTAGTGCCAACTTTATGACCAAGCAAAGGTAGATATCATAAGATTTAAGGAAGCTGGACATTGAGGTAGTCGTTCGACAGCATTCAAAAATCTTAGCTAATCTCAAAGTGCAACCTGTTATTATCGAAAGAATCAGAGTGGCACAACGTCAAGATTCTAACTTGCTACGGATAAGAAATGAAGTGCTCGAAGGAAAAAGGCCGAATTTCAACATTTATGGTGATGATACTTTAAGATTTGGAGATCGTCTTTGCGGACCCATTGATCATGAATTAAAAAATGAAATTATGACTGAAGCTCATTGCACTCCATAATCTGTTGATCCTGGAAGCACGAAGATATTTAGAGACTTGAGATGCATGTTTTGGTGGATAGACATGCTAAGGGAAGTTGCTCATTTTGTTGAGCAATGCTTCACTTGTCAACAAGTCAAGGCGGAACACCAGAGACCATTGGGTTTATTAAAACTGTTGATGATTCCTATATGGAAGTGGGAGCATATTACCATGGACTTCGTGGTTATATTACCTCAAACCTTGCGGGGGTTAAATGCTATGTGGGTAATAATGGATAGACTTACAAAGTCTGCTCATTTTCTACCCATAAAGATGACTTATTTGTTGGATCAGTTGGCTTAACTCTACGTTAATGAGATTGTGAGACTGCATGGAGTACCTGTTTCCATTGTATCCAACAGAGATCCTCGTTTTACCTCGATATTTTGGAAAAGTTTGCGTGGAGCTATGAGAACAAAACTGAATTTCAGCACGGCTTTTCATCCACAAACGGATGGACAGTTTGAGAGGACTATATAAACATTGGAGGACATATTGAGAACTTGTATGTTAGACTTCAATGACTCTTGGGATGCTCATTTGCCACATGTGGAGCTTCCATACAACAATAGTTTTCAAGCGACTATTGGCATGGCGCCCTATGAAGCGTTGTATGGGAGAAAGTGTCGATCTCCTATACATTATGATGAAGTCGGCGAGCGGATACTTGTTGGACCCGAAATTCTACAACAAACCCAAGATGTGGTCTCAAATATTAGAGAAAGTTCAAAACCGCTCAAGATCGACAAAAAAGCTATGTTGACAACCGACGAAAGGGGTTGGAGTTTGCGGTTGGAGATAAAGTGTTCCGTAAAGTAGCACCCACGAATGGCATAATGAGGTTTGGAAAGAAGAAAATATTAAGTCCACACTACATGGGACGTTTTGAAATTCTTAAAAAAGTTGGTGATGTGCCTATCTTTTGGCCTTACCGCCCAATCTCTCAAGCGTTCATAACGTGTTCCATGTTTCAATGCTGAGAAAGTATGTTTTTGATCCTTCGCACGTGCTCAGTTATGATCCGATGGAGATTCACGAAAACTTAACCTATGAGGAGCAGCCCGAGAAAATTTTAGGTCGCGAGGAAATAATATCTCATTTGTGAAAGTACTTTGGAGGAATCACTCATTAAGGGAAGCGACCTAGGAACGGGAAGAAAAGATGAGGGTTAAATATCCTTATTTGTTTTGCAACTAATGTGAGTTTGTGCTTGTTTAGTAATAAGTTTTGTCTATTTTTTTTTAATTTTCATATGTGATCCTTTTGGATTTCGAGGACGAAATCCCTTTTAAGGGATAGATGGTTGAGGGACCCTCGATCATGCATTAGGGTTCCAAACCTTAATTGGCATTAAATTGCCATTAAGTTGTTTTTAATATTTTGATTTATTATTAAATAAATTTTTTGCAAATATGGTATGTAATGAGAATTTGATTATTGGTGTTTATGATAGTTGACCATGGGATTTTAGGAAAGTATTATATAGGTATATTTATTTTATTAATTCTGTATTTAATTACAAAACCCTAATGACTGTCTATTTAAAGACAACACATAACTTTAATACATGTTTTTTTTTTTTCAAAAAGACATTTTGATTTCTTTTGGATTCTGACAAAGAAACTATTCAAATATGTAGAAGAACTTAAGAATTAAGGTAAGTTTTTCCTAAATAATCTTTTTACTTGATGATTTTCTGGATGGTTTATCAAAATGTTACTATGTTTATTTCTACATATTATTATTAATAAGAAATTTATGATTTATACACTATTTTGATGAGGATGATGGATTTTCGGAACACAAATAATGTTACATATTTTTGTGTATATTTTTCATCATTAGATCTATTATCTATGAACATTCTCCTTTTTGTTTCACCTCAATCCAATTTCTGTAGAATTAGTTATAATTTTTTGAAACTCATATTGTCAATCTGAAAAATTACGACCAATAGTATTTTCTGTGAAATTTCGTGGAGCATATGGATTTATTTTTCTCTAAAACTTTTATAGTTTGGACTTAAGATATTTATGAACATTCTTGAATTGGAATTTCTATTTTTTAAATTTTTATGAGTAAGTTATGAATTTTTGAAGTTTAAGATATTACTGCTGGAATGCTAAGATAGGTATGGTTTTCTGTAAAACGTGTTTAGTTTCCTAACGTGGATTGAAATGAATGAATTTCCACAGTTATCTATATCTGTTATGGTTACAATACCATTGGTTTTGGCTCAAAATGATTTTTGTAAAATTTATTAAAATTGTTTGAACATCTTTGGTTAGCCGTAGAATCTGTGTGGCAGTTCATATTAGAAAGTAGATATGAAATATTTACTTCCTTTTGAAAATTATGAGAAAATTATAATCAATCCAAGACATCTAATAGAATTTAATACCTTTAGAATCATGTGATTTAGATGAAAATTGAATTAATTGTGAATTTTATAATACAGCTGTTGTGCAATTTCCATAGGCGATTACTCGTTAACATGTCTTGGAAGTTTTGAGATTGTTGTCATAATAATGTGAATTTGATGATTATGATAAGTATATGATTTATACATGTTTCTTTTATCAATAATTAGCTAAAGAATGCATAAGCATAACAATGTACGACGGACTATGAACGGTACATTGCATTTGGTTGATACTTTGAAAGTGCTATTGTGTTTGATCATGACAAACCATGTAAGCTATAAGTAGAGTGAAATGCTGACGGTGTATTGTTATAAATGAGATTAAGATGCATACACCCCATTTTGATATGTTTTAAGCTATAAGTACACTGAAATGCTTACGGTGTTATGCTATAAGTGATATTGTGATGCATGCACCCCTTTAAGAATTGTATAGAAATCCAACCATTTTGAGATAAGCTCATGAATCATGCATGCATTATAAGCTCTTTGATTATGTTATAAGTTTGTGATAAGCTATGAATTGTTATGAATCTTTAAGTAAGTAAGACATTAATGATTAAGCAAGTGTATGACTAGTTTGATATTGTGATCTCTGTTGGCATGTGAAGTTATATGTTTGCTTTTGACGTCTTGTATGGATTTTGGGAAAGCCTACTGAGTTTTGTAAACTCACATTTTTGTTATTTTCTTGCCCAGGTAAGCACGTTTAGATCATGTATTTATTTGAACTTGTGGGAATGGTAGACACGTTGTAGCACGAGAGGAGGTTCCTTGAGGGTATCTAAATAAAATAATAATGTTGTCTACATATTAGTGTTATTGTTTTTATTTCATTTTCAATTGAGAACTATTTTCCTATTAAATTTGAGTGTTTTAATGTGGTTGGACGTGTGTTTAAGAATAGTTATAATCCCTTGAATTAACTAATTATTATTTTTTATAATTTTGTTGGAAGTTAATTATTTAATTAGTTACTATGTTATTTTGCGATAATTAATTAAGTATTTAAAAGCAATATGAGTATGAGCTTTGACTCTGTATATATATATATATATATATATATATATGATTGAATAAGATTTAAAATTTTTCTGTAATTTCCACAAGTTAAGCTCTAATAGTCATCCTAATCTTGTTCGACTTAAGGGACTTGATTAGGGTGTGTTACATATATGCTAATAAATATTTATTTAGTAGAATTCACCATAAAATTATTATACGTGATTAATGGACCTCTTTTAGCCTTTTTTAGCTTCCACTAAGCTTGTCTTTAAAGAATTATTAAAATCACCATTTTTGCGGCATCTATGTGACATGAAGAAATGCTATATATAGAATATGCTTTTATTAAATTTTAAAATTTCAATTCTTCAAAAACATAGATGGTCAAACATTTGGGTCATTTTACAAAACAAAACATCTGCGAGCAATTCATGAGCAGTACACAATTGCAGTTTGTTCAGAATTATACATAACACATTTATATATAATCAGAACCCTCCTCTGGGATTCTTCTTCCCTTTGCGTCCCGTGACACCATTAAACACTCTGCAATTCTTCCTGATTTCACCAGCATTCCCAACAAGAACATCAATGCTTCCCATCCTCACCATAGCATCTGCAAAACTCTGAATGAATCTCATTCCATTCGAAGCAAAACCAGAAACCACACCATTCGTAGAACTATCAGAAACCAGCTCCTGATTAATCTGCAGCACACCTTTCTTTAAAAGAATCTGATTGTAGAACTGGTTGTCGAACGCAAACGACGTATTCTGATCCAAAAACGCAGTCGGGTCGCTATTCAATGGCCTAGAGACGTTCCCACAAAGCCCTTGCATCTTAGCAAGCAAACCAGCGTCCATGGGAGGATCAGGTAGACCCGTAGCTTCAAAATCGAAAAGCCTGTCTTGGAAGAAAGCACAGTGAGATACACCAACCGTGTGTGCACCCAAAAGAGTGACCATTTCATTTAGGGTTAGCCCCTTGGCTGTAAAAGCTTGCAGAGCGCCTTGGATGGAGGACGATGGACCGGGAAGATTGACATCGTTGGGGTTCGATAAAAGTCCGTCACGTCTGCCTGTAGGGACGACGTAGTTTGGTCCGCCAGAGAGGGACACGGCGTCTCGGGTTGCTACGGTTATGATGATCAGCACATGAAACTGTTGAAGGACATACAGCTTCTAGCCTTCTCTTGGCATCGTCGATAACCTCGTATCCTCGTACTGATAGATTTGGTCCTGTGGTTTTCTCTGAGGGCTTGTTCTTCGTTGAATCAATGAGGATTGAAGCATCACAACCCTAACAACACAAATACATCGACAAGATTAACAAACAATATTGTAAATTTTAATATTACAAATATTAGAATATATAATTGTACGTAAAAATCATAAAACAAAACGCACACATGACACAAACCCCTTGTTAACATAAAGAAAAGAACTCAGAAGTACTCACTCTAACAAAGCAATCATGGAAATGCATGCGAAGCAAGCCAGCGGTTGTGAAAGGGTTGGATTTCATTCGGGTTTGAACAACTTGTCGGATAATTGATTCAGCTTGTGGGCATGTGCTGTTGTAGAAACCAACGCTAAGATCTCCCATTACATTGGGAAACACAGAGTATACAAGGAACACCAGAAAGAATAATGCTGACTTTTTTACCATCATCATCTTCTTCTTTGCTAGCTTTTTCTACGTGCGTCTAAACAAAGTGTTATTTGTGAGCAATATTGGATATACAATCACAGAGCATAGACATATATATATATATATATATATATATATATGGTGAGAGTTAGGGAGATATGAACATAATAATACTCATCTTAACTGGTAGTGTCACGAGCATGATTAAGACCTAAAGAAAGCGATAAGGTTGGCCAATATTACACGGACATGGTTTTTGAAGAATAATTTGGATGCATTTATGGAATACGCGTTGAAAGTAAACATCGCTTGCATGCTGACCTTTTGGATGTGATTATTTAAATATGACAACAAAATATAATATGGATTTCTTTTGGTTAAAAAATAAAAAGACTGAATAATGAAGAAAAAATTACTGTTGAATAATAAAATAGAAAGCATTAGTGATTATATATATTAGACGACCATTAATAAAGACAATTAGATTAATTAATCAAGATGTTTCTTTCATCGTTTTGACATTTGCTTTTTGGAAGGATAGAAAAGGCATTGAATTACATTTTTTAAAAAGAAAAATATGTATTCAAAATTAGGGCTCAGTGGTTTTTTAGCTGTATAAGTTGTAAAACCTTTTTAAAAATTTAACAACAGTTTGTTAGTGTCATGGATAAGAACAGTTTCTTGAAATTTATTTCCAAAATAGTAACTGAGATTGTGATAAATTATCCAAATACTCTAATAATTATAGAAATTTCTTTTATTTAAATCATAGTCAACTATTTAAAAGTCATACTAAAACAGAATCGATTATGTATTTATATAGTTTATTCATAAAAAAAAAAGCTTCTCAACGCCAGTGTCAAATAGTTTGAGAATTATAAATCACATTCTCAATTGATTTTGTTGCCACCTAAAAGATTAATCAATACACTACAAAAAATTTTGGATTTAGTCACGAAAAGCCTTGCTACAATTTTAAAATTCGTAACTAAAATATATGGTTTAGTTATAATTTTTTTTTTGTAACTGAATATAAAAAATTTTTACAATTATTTACGACATAAACATCGTAGCTATGTTTCGTAACAAATGCTAAAAAAATTATGATGTCAATAGAAAAAAATTTCGTTTAGCTACAAAAATCATGGCTATAATTTTTAAATTCATAACTAAAGCATATATTTTTAGCCATGAAATTTAATTTTGTAATTGGACCTCAAATTAATTACACCATATATTTTAGCAGAATTTTATAATTAATATATATAAACTTAATATATTTTTAATTTTATATAGTTACAGAAATAAATTTATAACAAAAATATTCAAATACTTTTTGTGCCAAATTTCCTTTTAAAAAATTTAATGATGTGGCATAGCTTTTATCATATGCTACAAAACAATTTATTACTAATTGAAATAAGGGCATAATTGTAATTTGATCAAATATTTTTGAAATTTAATTGTTCCAGAACATTCAATCGTTCTTCTTCTCCTTTCCCTTTCTCTTCCCGTCACGCACTCCTCCCTGTCCCTTCTTCCAGCCGCACCCTTGCACGCTACCAAAGGCTGTTGCCACCGTCGGTCACCTCCGCTGGCCAACCCCGTACACCTCCGCCGGCCATCACCAGCCTTGTCGGCACCGGTAGCTGCTTGTATCCGATGCCTCTACACCCAGATTGGGTGTCTCCAATTTCCTTTGTTTTCTCTTCCTCTCTTGTAAGTTCTCTATTCCCTCTATCTCTCTTTCTATTTTTTTTCTTTGTCTATCATCCAAATTTTCCCGAGAAAGAAAAATGTAACCTTTTTTTTTCCAAGAAAACTCAATGCCCTGTCTTTAGCTCGGATCCAAATATCTCCTCCGAATCACTAATTCATGTTTTAATTTCCTTGCCGTGAAAATCGTAGGCATTAGATTCATTCTCCCACTCCCATCTCCTTAAGCACGCCATCTCCTCATTTTTTTCGAATTCGGTGTCTTCTTCTCAAACCGGTGCCGCTAGCCCTTTCCTTTCTCTTCTCTGATGTCTCTGTTCTACATTATGGACATCGGTATGTGATTTACTTAATTTCATATCAAATTTCATTTCTTTTTCTTGGTTTGTTAGGTTTAGACTTTACTACTTTAGATTGAAGATTTGGGGGTTTGCCGGTTTGATTTGTTAAATTTCCTATTGCAAGTCTTGTATTTGGGTGCTCTGTAGATTTGGGGGTTTGCCGATTTTATTACAAGTCTAGGCCCACTGGAGTTTCTTCGATGTGGTAATTGATTAGAAAGTGATCACAATTAATTAAGGATATATATAATTGGTTCAGTGTTTGGAATATCTAATAGACTATTGTTTGATCTATATTAATCCACAATTTGTAGTAATAATTATATATTTCTCTTTCTATCACTAATATTCAAATGGTGTACTTAATTTGCATCTAAAATGGTGCTTGTAGAACAAGGCTTTTGGACTGTATGGAATAATTAAACAACTTACAAAGAGTAAGCAAAATATGGGCCAAGCGTTAATTAAAATAATGAACCACAATTTGATGTGCTTGTCCGATGTGGGTTAATGCATTGGACAGTGCACGGACAAGTAGGAGACCTTTTCATTTTGTCATCATTCATCTCTATAATTCATTGAACTAACAAAAATAACCGATGTGGGTTAATGATTTTAAGTGGCTGTGGCTGTGGTTGTGTCTGTGTGTGTGTTCTTTTTTTTTTTTGGGTTGATTTTGAGCATGGTCTAGGTTTTGTTTATTTATTTTGTAGTGTCAAACTAATTGAATTGTTGGTTTGGAAGTGGCGTTGAGTTCTGTGGCATGTCTACTGCAGTATTCCTTGCATTTAAGTTGAACCTACATGCAAAGGTTAAATTATATACATATATGTATATATAGACACGCACTTTAATTAATAAATATATGTATATATGTTTATAAGTTTATTGACAAAAATTCTTCTAAGTTAATCTATTTGGACGATCAAGAACTAGTTTAAACTAGTAAGTGATTTGATATATGAGTAATTTTTAGTGTAAGCTTGTTGTTAAGAATATATTTAAACTAGTTCTTGTGTTACTGTTTTGTATAACTACTCATTGGAGGTCAAAACAAAATAAATTGGCATGTGATATTTCTTTCTAATAGGTAATGGGATGTGAGAAGATTCCTACTAATAAGTGTGCCCATTTGATGCTTGCATTCAAATGAAATTGCATTCAGATCCAAGAATAAGCAAGAGTTGACCCAATGAAGAATGGGTAGCAGATGGGACAATGTTTATAAGGTTCTTCTTGGTTTATGAAATATCATCTACCACTTAAGAAGTTGGTTTTTTCATTTGCTTCTTTAATTATTACTTAATCTCAATAGTGGTTGTTGATATTTATTCTTTACTTCACTTTACAGGTTCTACACTCTCATGATGTAGTCTACTACCTTATTTGGGAAACCTGCATTTAGGAATTTCATTTGCAATGGGCTTGTCTTGGCTGAGGATGGAAGAAACTTAAGTAAAAATTTTCTTCTCTTTGTTTCTCCTGTTGGGACTGTATCACTTAAGCTTTTGATGAGATATCCTCTATGACATTAACTAGTGTAATTTTATTTGTATTCTTTCTCTTATGCTTGCAGATCCTCATTCTTTCATGTAAATTGATGGCACCATTTACACTATTCTTCACAGAGGTTCTTTATCAATGTAAAAACAAGGGAACAAATCGTGGAAGATAGACCAGAAGATGGGTCTCTGTTTTCAGTGAAGGTAGAGGGCATTTTGTTTTGGAATGGAGATGATAATTTTATTGTAGATGATAAGAGAGCTCCACGTTGTAGGTAATATATCTTACTTTTTCTATTAATTACTCATAGTTTTAGCTATTCTTGAATTGTGTAGATTCAAGGCATGAAATAGTTTTGCATGTGAAATTTGTGTTCCTTGTTTGCTTTTTTGTCTGTAGTCCTATCATTACATAGTTACATCTCACAATTGGTTTCTTTTTTTATTTTTCTTTTTTTTTATATTCGTGTTCTCCTATGACATTGTAAATGTGGATTTGACATGTTGGCTATAAGTTGATATAATATAGAACAGAAAGGGAACAAGAATATTTAGGACAGGTTTTTAGTCCCACTAGTAGAGTTCTAGGAATTACTAAGGGACCTTAAGTATCACACTGACACCAATGTCTGGTCCACAACAAACAGAACTAAAGAAACAGTTTTTTTCTTTCTTTCCTTGAAGGTTTGATATCTCGTTTTGGTTCATGAGCTAAAAGGTACATGAATTAAAAGACGGATGTGTGATTGATTTGCTGTTTTGTGGTTATGTAAAATACGGATGTGTGGTATGTTCTTTTGATTGACTATTGCTATTGAATTATGTGTGGGGAAGACTACCTTTGTTAAGCGGCATCTCATTGGAGAATTTGAGAAGAAATACAAACGTAAGGAACTAAAACTTTACATTTTATACATTGTGCATATATGAGAGAGATAAAGTAATGTTTGAGATGTGTTTTTTAATGTTGGGCTGTAAAATGTTGGATTTCAGTGACGATCAGTATTGAAGTACATCCTCTTGACTTCTTCACCAATTGTGGGAAGGTCAGAACACGGCTAGTCAGGAGAAGTTTGGCAGACTAAGAGATTGTTACTAGTATGCTGTTTTTAACTATTGAGGTAAACTTGGGATTTCGGGAAGAGGACATGACATTAGAATGTATTTTCAAATATATAGGAGTTAGATTATTTTAGGATAAGTGTTTATGAATATTATTGCTGTATTTTTCCATTGTAATATTATCACTGTATATAACAGATTATGTTTTTATTATTAATAAAGTAATTTCATTTAAGTTTAATACTGATGATGCTTTAAATATGTGAATTGTAATATTTAGCTATATTATGTAGATACAAAAATTATAAAAATAAACAAATATGTAGCTACAAAATTTTCGTAATAATAATTTAATCGGTAACAAAATTATAAGTTTGTAACTATTCTGTATATATTTGTATTTTGTAGCTTTTAGGTTTTAAATGACAGAAGTAATTCATAGCTTACTATCAAGAGTGACAAAGTCTAATTGTACATATATTGTAACTAAAATGTAGCTACGAAGTGTAATTTTGTAACACTTAAATAAAAAGTAACGAAAAAGTGGTTGTATTTAAATGCATATTTTTGTAACAAATCATCTAAAACACTAATATTTTCATACCCAATTAGTTACGAAATGACCTTTTAGACATGAAAAAATTATCAATTAGTTATGAAATTTTTTATATCTGAATGTTTTGCTTAGCTACAAGATATGTGTCGTAACAAAAGACACCACATTCAGTCATGAAAATTGAATTTAGTGACTTAAGACTATTCTATCACAAACCTTTAGCAACAGTGAAGTTACAAAATATTTTCATCACTATATGTGAATTTGATACGGTTTTGTGTTGCTCATTAAAATTTAGGTACGATTTTAAGTTAGTGTCTAAATAAAAAAATTTTTGTAGTGATAATATGCTTTGATTAATGTCTGATTAGGTGAACATGCATGCATTAGTTCGAAGTCAAATCTTTTCAGAGGTGAAATGGTTTGCACGTCGATAAATATGCTAACCTACTACATATAATATAATCCCTATTCTATCAAAAAAAAAAAAAAATTCTATCAAAAATATAATATAATCCCTATATAATTTGGTGAATAGTAATATACAATCATATATAAGGGACATTAATATATATATTTAATATTTTTGTTTTTGACAAAATCACATAAATAGTTTGATTCTCGTTACATGGACATAGAGTTCTGTTCTTTCAACGAAACAGGATTGTTTACATATTTTAGCAATGTCAATGATTCTATATATATAGTTATATTAAAGTTTATTTTAATAACTAATTTAGAGGTGAGAAATTCAATTTTAGGATTTTACTTAAATATAGGGATGAATCCACATTGTGGACTGTCTCGACAGTTCAAAAATTTTCTTGTAATTTTGCTTTTATATTAGTTATCATTGGTCCATAGCCTACCAAAAAAAAAAATTGCCCCAGCCTCTATTAAGGGCTATAACCACAGCTTCTTGATTTTTTTTTAATATTTATTTTTTTCTTTTAAAAGGAAATGACAATAAGTTAATACTTCTTAGTATTATTGAAAATAAATTTATAGTATATCGTTACTTCACATGCTTTTATTTTATAGAGACTTAATTTGGTACTGTCCTATCTATACTAGTATAGTTTTAGAATGAATGAAACAATTTTTTAACTTATATTTTAACTCTTTATATTCTCTTTTTAAACTTTATGCATATTTATTAATTTGCCAAATAAATATAACTTTGTTAAAATTTTAATTCAAGATTGAGAGTTTATTAATTGGTTAATTAAATTGAGAGTTTGGTTAGGTTTTGGCTTGTTGGTTTGGATAATAGTAAATTAAGGTGTTTATATATATATATATATATATATATATATATTTAAATTTGTTGAAATTTTGTTTGTTTTGATGACTTGGATTGGTTGCTGGAGTTTGTTTTATCTTAAATTACTTGTTGAAAATTGGA
Organism: Rhamnella rubrinervis; assembly: GCA_007844105.2. NCBI lineage: Eukaryota > Viridiplantae > Streptophyta > Magnoliopsida > Rosales > Rhamnaceae > Rhamnella > Rhamnella rubrinervis. The sequence continues at coordinate 4,520,226 of CM017583.2, read as the reverse complement.
TTGATTGTTGGTTATTATATTTTCATGACATCAATAATTATAATTTAAATATAATTTTTATCCTATAAAAATTTTAATAGAATTTTCCCGAGGCAGGACCCTTCCCGAGTAGGGTCTTGTCAACTTGGCATCAAAGTTTTAGGTTTTTGTTTCATATAAACCTATATGTAGCTGTGCAAAGTTATAATTCTTTGAGATCAATTTTTCTTTGTGGTTTAAAAAAAAATCCTTGTATTCTATAATTGATTATTATTTTTGGAAAAACTGAAATGTTTTATTTATTTATTCTGTGTAGTATCATTTTGGTAATGCCTCAAAGATGTGGACGCAGTAGGACCATAAATTATTTGGGATCAACTAACAGTGCTGGTGGACCAGCTTTGGATGGTGATGTACTGGAGTGTCTTATGGAGATGCTAAATATAGGTGCCCAACCAAGACCATCAACTCAGGTGCCTATGAGATTGGGTATTACAAATTTTAATGGCACCATCGATCCTGTTGAGACACTATTTTAGTTATCTGAGACGGAGAAGGTTTTAGATTAGGGAATAGACTGTTCTGATGAAGAAAAAGTCAAGATAGGAGGTTTTCTTCTTGGTGGGGACACTCAAGATTGCTAGATTGGTGGGGACACTCAACGTTGGTGGGCACACTTAGGAAAGTGTTAAGGCTGCATTTGACACTTAATTTTGCTCAGAGGAGTATAAACAAGCAAAAAGGATGGAGTTTGAGAGGTTAGCTCAGGAAGGCATGTTAGTGACAGAATGTGAAAGGAAATTCCTGAAACTATTAGAGTTTTGTCCCTATATGATTCCGGATGAGGAGAGGAAGAAAAAGAAATTCTTAAATGGTTTGAAGGATGTCATTGCTACTGGTATATCTAGAGTTGTGCATCCTACATATCAGTCTTTAAGGGATGCAGCTTTGGAGGTTAAACGACAGTTATTGATGTAAGGATCAAAGCGTCGTCCATTCGAGGGGACTTCCTCAAGTACTCCAGTCAAGGATCTTCAAAGAGAGAAAGTTAGAGCTCAGGATCCTCGAGCAGTGGTAGGTTCAGAGGACCTAAATTTAATCAAAATGTTTAGTCATGACAGAGTAGTGGTCGTGGCATGAGATCAGGACAACAATCCAATCGTTTTGGTAGCAGTTCATATGAGGGACCACAGTTTGAGGGTAGTCATCCGATAGCATACACTTTTTATGGCAGATATCATAGTGTGCCTTGTCGGAGGATGGATGGATATTTTTATTGTGGACAGTCTGGGCATTTCAGGAAGGATTGTCATTTTCTTGTTCAGGTGTACGCCCTCAGCAGTTTAGTGGCAGTAGAGGGTAAGATGCTCAGGTTGGATAGAGAGGTGCATTTACAAGTGGAGTTTAGTCCACATGGGTTCGTGAGAGTAGTAGTAGACGTGGACGACCTTCAAGTCAAGAAAGGGTTTGCCATGACACAGCAGGATGCATAAGCTACTCCAGATGTAGTGATAGGTATATTATCTATTATTGGAATGGATGCATATGCTCTTATGGATCCTAAAGCCATACATTTTTTTGTATCACATAATTTTGTTGCACAATTCAGTGTGTCACCCGTACCTTTGGATATGAAGTTAGAGGTTCTCATACCTATGGAGGATTCTTTATGGCCCACATAGATGTTAAAGAATTGTCTTTTCTTCGTTTGTGGTTTAGTAGTAAAAGCAAACTTAATCTTGATAGATTTGGAGGGTTTGGATGTTATTTTTGGATGGATTTTCTTAGGGCAAATCATGTATCAATGGATTGCTTTCGCAAGGAAGTTACATTTAGAATACCGGGGTTACTAGAAGTAGTATTTTATAGTGGTCGCAAGACTTCTACTAAAGATTTGATTTCAGCATTTACAGCTCAACATTTATTACGTAAAGGTTCTGTGGGGTTTACGACTTACGTATTAGATGCTCGAGTTAAGGGAATGAAACTTGAAGATATTTCTGTGGTGCGAGATTTTTCGGATGTGTTCCCGGATGATCTTCCAGATTTGCCTCCTGAAAGGGACGTAGATTTTGCTATTGATTTGATTCTGGGTATTAATCCTATTTTATTACTACCGTATAGGATGACTCCAGCAGAATTGAAGAAGTTAAAAGTTCAGTTGCAGGAATTGGTAGATAAAGGATTTGTCTGTCCTAGTGTATTACCTTAGGGAGCATTGGTGTTGTTTATTAGGAAGAAAAATGGATCTTTAAGATTGTGTGTTGATTATTGGTAATTGAATAAGGTAACAATTCGCAACAAGTATCCACTGCCTCGCATTGATGATTTATTTGATCAACTTCAGGGTGTTAAAGTGTTCTTGAAATTTGACTTAAGGTCTGGATATCAATTCAGGATTAGAGAATTTGATATTCTTAAGATTGCATTTCGGACTTGGTATGGTCATTATGAATTCTTAGTCATGTTATTTGGACTTACAAATGCTCCTGCAGTATCTATGAACTTGATGAACCGAGTTTTCCACCTATTATTAGATTGGTTTGTGATCATTTTCATTGATGATATTCTTTTATATTTTCAAAGTGAAGCTGAGCATAATATACATTTGAGTTGGGTGTTGCAATTCTTGAGAGAACATCGACTTTATGCTAAATTTAGTAAGTGTGAGTTTTGGTTTGATAAAGTGATCTTTTTGGGACATGTAATATCTGCTGAAGGTATCTTTGTGAACCCAAATAAAGTGGAAGCTGTGTTGAATTGGAAAAGACCTATAAGTGTAACTGAAGTGCAAAGTTTCCTGGGTTTAGCTGGTTATTACCATCGCTTTGTTGAGGGTTTTTTTTAAGATAGCAGCCGCACTTCATCATTTGACTTAGAAGGGGGTGAAGTTTGATTGGACAAATTTATGTGAGCTAAGTATTCAAGAACTTAAGCGAAGGTTGACTTCAACGCCTGTTTTAACTCTCCCTGATGGTAATGAAGGATTTGTGGTATTCTGTAATACATCTCATCAAGATTTAGGTTGTGTTCTCATGCAGCATGGAAAAGTGGTTGCATATACTTCTTGACAACTTAAAAGACATGAAGTAAATTATCCTGCTCATGATTTGGAGCTTGCAGTGGTGGTTTTTGATTTAAAGCCATTTGTCAAATATTTACGAATCATAAGAGCCTCAATTATATTTTCTCACAAAAAGAGTTGAACATGAGACAAAAGAGATAAATGAAATTGATTAAAGATTATGACTGTATTATTGATTATCATTCAGAAAAAGCCAACATGGTTGCTGGCGCCTTAAGTAGGAAGGCTACAGGCTCTTTAGCGCATGTTTGAACGATTCATTTATCTTTGATTCTTGAGCTGAGAAAGATGGGAGTTAGCTTGGAATTAGGTGATTTTGGAGTTCTATTGGCTAGTTTTCAAGTTTAACCAATGCATATTGATAGGATTTGCTAGGCATAATTTTCTGATTCTAAGTTGATGAAAGTTAGAAGTGAAGTTGATTTGGGTATAAGGACAGATTTTTCTGTTAAAGGAGATGGAGCTCTGGTTATGGGTACTAGACTTTGTGTTCTTGTGGATGAAGAAATAAGGAAGGAAATCCTTAATAAAACACATAATTTTGCTTATGCTATGCACCCTGAAGTAAAAAAATATATCGTACTTTGCGGGATCATTATTGGTGGCCAAGAATGGAAAGAAAAATTGTTGAATTTGTCTCTAAGTATTTGATTTGTCAGCAAGTGAAAGCAGAAAGACAAAAACCATCAGAACTTTTGCAACCATTGCATATTCAAGAGTGGAAGTGGGAACACATTACTATGAATTTTCTATTTAAGCTTCCCCGTACTCAGAGGCAACATAATGGAATTTAGGTGGTAGTAGATCGACTTACCAAGTCTGCACATTTTTTGCCAATTAGAGAGACTTTTTCTCTTCAAAAACTTGTTGTTTTGTTTGTGGAAGAAACTTTAAGATCACTTGGAGTACCTATATCTATTGTATCGGATCGAGATATACGATTCACCTCTAGGTTTTTAGTGAAGTTTGTAAGAGGCTTTAGGTACTAAGTTACATTTTAGTACAGCTTTTCATTCTCAGACATATGGACAATCAAAAAGGACTATTCAGATCTTGGAGGATATGTTGAAATCCTATGTTTTGCAATTTAAAGGGAACTAGGACTCACATCTACCATTAATGGAGTTCACCTAAAATAATAGCTACCATTCAAGCATTGGAATGTCACCGTTTGAGGCATTATATGGGAGACAGTGTAGAACTTATTTATGCTGGGATGAAGTTGGTGGAAGGAAACTTATATGCCCGAGTTTGTGCAGATGTTGACTTAAAAAGTTAAAGCAATTAGTAGCAAATTGAAAGTGGCTCAAGATAGACAGAAAAGTTATGCCTACAATCGAAAAAAAGATCTTCAGTTTAATATTGGTGATTAGGTTTTCTTCAAATTGCCACAGTGGAAAGGTGTGGTACGATTTAGAAAAAGAGAAAAATTAAGTCCTAGATTTATTGGGCCTATGAGATTGTTGAAATGATTGGTCCAATTGCTTACAAACTTACCCTACCGATGGAGCTTTCTCGAATTCATGATGTTTTCTATGTATCTATATTACATAAATATATTTATGATCCTTCTCATGTGTTAGAACTCCACCAATTTAAGTAAAGGATGATTTGTCATACGAAGAGCAATCGATTCAGATTCTTGATCGAAGATATCAAATACTTCGTAATAAAACTATTTCACTTGTGAAAGTCTTATGGATGAATCATGCTATGGGAGGAGGCCATTTGGGAATCTGAACATCAAATGCGAGCACAATATCCTTACCTCTTTCAGTATTGAGGTACGAATTTCGTGGATAAAATCTCTTTTAAAGCGGGACTTATCCCGAATACGGTCTTGTCATAAGAGGATTCTGATTCTTAGAAACCACCTCTAGAAGGTTGACTGAAAATTAACTTGGATGCTACTTATCAAGATAATGGCTTTGCATTAGCTATGGTTGTTCATGGCCATAATGGGAAGGTCTTATATTTGGTTTCTAAGGTTGCTGGTTATAATTATGCTTTTGATGCTAAAATAGCTGCTCTCGATTAGCCTTCAAACTTTGCAAGCTCTGGCATTAAAAGCAGGTTATCTGGAAAATGGATGGATGCCAAAGAGGTAGTTGAGGAAATCTGTGCTAGTAAAGAACCCTCGAGCTAGTTTTCCTTTGATAATATCCTGTCTATCAGGAGTAATTTCCAGAACCCTCATTAGCAGCTTGTGGCAGAAGAGATTGACAAACCAACTTGTTGATAAGGTTGCTACATTTTCTCTGTTGAATAATTGTTGTCTCTCTGTTTATGAATTTTCTTTTTGAGATTTGCCTTCTTTTATTGTTGGAAAGACTTTTGTCGATAAGGGGGTTCCCCTAATGTAATCTTCATTTCATGAGGCTTTTTGTATGTTCTTCTCGAGAAATACAAGTCTCTATATATTAAAAAAAAAAAAAAAGTATGCAACTAGTTGATATTCTAATTAAAGGATTGGCCAATCATTTATTCTAAAAGATCACTAGCAAATTGGAAACATATAATATCTATTATTCAGCTTAAGAGGGAGTTTAACAATTCAATATCATACTAAGAAAGGAAAATTGCGATTTTCCTTGTTTTTAGTTATGATTTCATGTGCATGTCTGTATTTAAATAGTTTCTTTTTTCTTTTTTTCTTTTTGTTACTTTGTACTTATATTTTGTAATTAATATGGTAGATTATTAAAACATTATTATTTTTTCTTGATCTATAGTGTTTCCTATAAATATTTTACAGATTATTTAAATGAATATAAGAAAATATCATATTTCCTCACAGTTGTAATATTTGTTAGGAAGTTGATGCACTTGATTATAGTTATGAATTTACCAAAATATCACTAACAAGCACAAACAATTGGTTACCTGTATTTACTAGGGAACTGAACCCTTTTACTCTGTCCATTCCTATTTTTCACAAAAGATCTTTGATGTATTTATAATGAGCTAGTTATATGCATAGGTTAAAAAATAAAAAAACATCTATGAAATTTTGTGGATATTTTTGTTTTTTTGAAACATAGATATTATCTTTCAATTGAAATTGGAAAAGGTTTTAATTTATTATAATTTTTGTCAAAATTTTTTCTATTTCTATGATATTTTTGTTAAAATTTTCATGTCAATTCATTCATATTTTAGTCAAAATTTCCATAATTTCTACAAAAATTTATGAAATATCTAGAATATTTCTATAAATATTTTCATAAAATTTTTGAAAATAATAATTAATTTTTTTATAAATTTTTAAAAATATTATGGATTTCTATAAAATATAATATTTTTCATTATAAAAAAATAAAATAATATACTTTTAGATTTTAAACAAAAGTACAATATGAATTCTTTTTTTCAAATTATAGTTATCATATGCTTTTAGATATTATGTATAATTATAAGTATTAACTATTAAGTACAACATGAGTGTTTTTTTCATCAAATTATAATTATTATACTTATATGCTTTATACGTTTCACATATTATTTATAATTTTTTTTCAAGCTATAATTATGATATTCTTATATATTACAAAAAAGTACTGAAGTATAAGAGCATATATTTTTTTTGTTTTACATTATTATTAAGTTATTAAATATGTAAGTTATAGCTTATGAATAATGTATGAATGCTTGTCATAATGAATTTAAATGTCTCAAATATTGAACTGTACCAAACATGATTGGAATTGGATTACACTCACTCAAAATACCATTTTTTTCTTTTTGACATAAAATCTTGAAAATTATTTAAATTAAAGTCCTCAAGATATTCAAATTATAATAATTATTTTTTTTTCAAATTATATAATAATTAGTTTACATTATTTTTAAATTATAAAATATATATGCTTTGCTTTTACAATTTACACTGACAGGTACATTATATATGTAAAGCATCTTTTCATTTTCAAATTGTAATGATTAATTTTTTTGTTTTTGTTTTCAAATTATATAATAATTAGTTTACATTATTTTAAAGTTATGAAATATATATGCTTTGCTTTTACAATTTATACAGATAGGTTCATTATATATGCAGAGCATCTTTTCATTTTCAAATTATAACAATTATTTTTTTTCCAAATTATATAATAATCAGTTTACATTATTTTTAAGTTATGAAATATATATGCTTTGCTTTTACAATTTATACGGATATGTACATTATATATACAGAGCATCTTTTCATTTTCAAATTATAGTAATATATTCTTTAAATATATAATAATTAGTTTATATTATTTTTAAGTTATGAAATATATATGTTTTGCTTTTACAATTTATATGGATAGGTACATTATATATGCAGAGCATCTTTTCATTTTCAAATTGTAACAATTATTTTTCTTTTGTTTTCAAATTATATAATAATTAGTTTACATTATTTTTAAGTTATGAAATATATATGCTTTGGTTTTACAATTTATACAGATAGGTATATTATATATGCAGAGTATCTTTTCATTCTCAAATTATAATATTTTTTTTTTCAAACTACATAATAATTAGCTTATATTATTTTTAAGTTATAAAATATATGTGTTTTGGTTTTATAATTTATACGGATATGTAGCGTGCATAATATTTGTAAATTGTAATAATTACTTTTTTTGCTTTTACAATTTATATGTACAGGTGATGTACAAAGCATCTTTTTGGAATAATTACTCTTTTGCTTTTAAATTACATAATAAGTATTTTACATTATTTTAAGTTATTGTATATATATATATATATATATATATATATATATATATATATATAAACAAGCCAGTTACTACAAATTATTAAAGGGGGAAAGTAGTTTTCAATTCCCATGCAAGTAGACTCCTTCATTCCTAAATTAAAAAGAAGCTCACACATTTTCCATGCTAGTATTGAAGTGAAGGCCTTGAAACGTTAGCGAAAGCAAGTAGTGAGTGACCTAAGGCCTTAACGCGGTAATAGATCTTTTAATCCTTAGGCTTTCTAGTATATATAATTAGATTTTTATTTCAAAATCTCACATGTTCTGCTCGTCTAACAACTATTTCAATCCTTCAAATCCAATAAATATGTGATTCAAAGTTTCAAATACTTTTTAGTAAAACAATCTACTACAAGTCTACAATAAATTTTATAAGTTTGATCTCCTTTAAGTTAATATATAATTACAATTTATAAAGTTCATGCCTAATTTAGTTATCTAACATTTCTCTCTCTCACCTTTTTTCTTGTATGATCTCCTTTGTTTAAATTTATAATTTGTAGGGCATTATTTTTATAATTTATTTAAAATTATTAATTAAAATTGTAGCTATAAATATGGTAACTTGTAAGTTTATAATTAAGTACCATACATGCTTTGCTAGTGTTGTAATTTCATAATTATTATATAAATTAGAATAGTATTTGCCAATATTGACATGAATATATATATATATATATATACACACACACATATATATCTTTGAACATTTAATACTATTATAACCATTTATGTAAATTATTTTAATATTTTTTGAAAATTTAACTTGCCGCTTTATATACCAACTAATACTATTTTAATACTATATGAAATATGATAAGCAATTGCTAGGGAAGAAAACAAATATGATCCTGCTTGGGAGCATGACATTCCAATTGATGGCAATAAACATAGAATAATATACAAATAATGTGGACATATGATGAAGAGTTGTGAGGTAACAAAACTTAAATATCATCTTAGTGATGTGGATCCTTTACACAATGTACAACATTGTGAAAGGGTGTCCCATGAAGTAAAAAATTATATAATAGGGTTACTAAAAAGGAAAAAAGAGCGTAAGACAAAGAAGGTCATTCAAGTATATGAGATTTGTGTAGAATTACGAGGATAACTTAATACACAAGTAACTGATGTCGACGAAAAAGCTGATGATGATATAATATTTCTACCTGGAATGGATCCTTATAAGAAAAAAGAATATAGAGAGGTAATTTGTGCTTCTAAACAAACAAAGTGGAAAAAAAATCATCTCCACAAAATTTCATTTAGGGCTTCAAAAGGTCTAGCAGTCATGTTAGACCAACAGTGCAATGAACATAGAGTCTTAGAGAACCATAACCAAGGCCTGAACTAAACTTTAACAAGTCATTTCAACTAAGGTAAAAGAATATAAAAAAAAATTCTAGAGGAAAGATAAATGAAGGTATGACAAGGTTTATAAGTAAATTTTTTATTTACGAAAATATCCCAACTAATAGAGCAGCATCCCATCATTTCAAGAATTTAGTAGTAGGATGTCAACAAGTAAGGACAAGTGTAGAACCCCTCATCTGGTATGAGATTAAGACAAAGTACTTAGATTTGGAGTTCGATGAGATAAAAGAATATGTGAACATTATGAGAGAAAAATGAAAAATTTATATTTGTATAATCATGTGTAATGGATGGACAGGTCCTACACAAATGTATATCATTAATTTCATAGTGTACTCCAAAGGAAAAATAATTATGTGCTTCTTTTTAAATCTAGTGATGCTTCGAATATGATAAAGGATCAAGCATACATTTATAACCTATTGAAAAAAGTAATTGCGGAAGTGGTGAAAAAGAATATGGCACAAATAATAACAAACAATGGCTCTACATTTGTTAAGGATGGGAAAAAGTTGATGGAGCGTTATGATTTGTATTGGACTCCATGTGCAACACAATGCATTGATCTTATGTTCGAAAATATTGAAAAAAGGAGCAAATGGCTGATTAAACAAGCTAGAATAATCACAAATTAAATCTACAATCATAATTAGTTGTTAGCAAAAATGAGTCAAACTTGTAGAGGAGATATTATTCATCCTGGAATTACATGATTTGTCACAAACTATCTTACAATTGATAGTTTGGTTTGGACTAAAGCAACTATTTACATATGATGATTGGGCAAGGCATAAGTCTAGTGCTTCAAAAGCAGGTTAAAAAGTAAAAATGATAGTACTTGATCATAATTTTTGGAGTCAAGTACAAAAGGTGTATGAACTTTTTGAGCCATTATATGAGCTTTTACATGTTATTGATATTATGGTTTATCCAACAATAAGAGTAGTGTATAAGTTGATGCGTATTATTATAGAGGAATTTGGAAGAAAACATGGTGCAAATTGGTTTTAAAGATCATCAATGATAAATGGGATAAAGCTTTATTTCATCCATTACATATAGCAGGTATGAGCTAATACTCGATTTATATGAAACTCATATAATTTTGCACATCATTAATTAAACTAATGTATTTATCATTTCTTTTATATAGCTTATTATTTAAATTCGCAATACCAATATAGAACAGGCTAGGAGGAAACTCTGAACTTATAAAGATAGTACATGATGTATATACTAAATTAGACTCCAAATCAATTGTAATTGACCAATTTGGAAATGAGGTATTATTTTGGTAGTTTGTTAACTTAATATACTTAAAAGGTTTATAATTTAATTCAATTTTATTGTCAGCTTACATATTTCAAAAATGCTAGGAAATAATTTGGAAAACTAGCAACAATTGTTGCTCGAAAAGAGATGTCTCCTAGTAAGTCCAACATAATTATATTTGAAAATTGATCAATATTATTATACAAATTTGTACTTGTATATTTATTTTTTATGATAGTTGAATGGTAGGTTATGTATGGCAAAAGTGCTCCTATCGCTAGAAAATTACCTATGAAAGTATTATCACAAAGAACCTCATCCTCCACTTGTGAAAGAAATTAGAGCACTTTTACTTTAATACACACAAAGTAAAGAAATACACTAGCATACAGTAGGATTTAGATGCTAGTATATTACTACTATAATATGAAGCTGAAGTTGAGAATATGGAAGCAAAAGAAGAAAAGCATGAAAAATTTCATCCAATAACAATATTTGATTCTATAGTAGATTACAGTGATGAAGAGGGTAATCAAATATATCAATGGATTAAACTAATTCATTTATATGATAAGTAAGAGAATTCTGATCCAAAAATTGCTCTACAAGCAAAAGAGGAGGGCATAAATGTTATAAGAGTGATTACTGAAGAAGTAGGTTCTAGTATTGATGATTCTTTTCAAAAATTGATGAAAGAACCAACTAGTACTCTTAGTGCTTCAACCATTTTCAGGGATATAGGTTTAGAATTTCAAACCACTAATAGTGACTCTAGTTTAAATGGTGATATCAGTAGATAATCTAGTAGAGTTAAAAGTGGTTAACAACGAGAGTCGCTAATTCAAGATAGATTGAGTTCATTTACTGATGAAGAATATTACACTCATACAATACGAAATGAAGATCATGAAATTAAAGATACTAGGTAAGGAATTGGTGCTGTAGGAAAAAACTATATATAGAGAGAGAAATGGATGCAATAATAATTACACATTAAGATAAGGAATGTTTTTCTAAAAATTTTTTATCAATGAGGGTTATAGGTGAATATAACCCTTATTCAATGGATGGTTATGAAATGTCAGCAAGTAATTATTCATTAATATATTCTCAAGCTCAACCATCAGGGAATATAAGTTATGCATAGAGCTAATCGATATCATATTCATATCAGATTATCAATAACAATCATATGTAATAACATATTCATATGATTAACATATTAATAATTAAATGCAAAACTATCAATGAGATGAGTCATTTGATCAATATTTCTTTCAATACACTACTAGAAATGAAAATACAAAAGAGAGTGAAGATTTTCAACCACCAAAAAATTTTATATAGTATTGAGTTATATTTAAGTAATTATGTACTTGTATTATTATTCTAATTAATAAATAATTCATTACAAAAAATAATAGCATTTTGTTACTATCAACGAGTGTTGTAGGTCACTTGATTATGAGAAATATAATTTACGTTCTTTTTTTTTTAATTTTTATAGTTAAATTGATAAAATGGTTAATAAATAAACATATTAAAATTTCATTGAAAATTTTCATATTTTGTATCAATTTTCATAATTTCATTTAAAATTTATCGATATCTATATTTTGTCGACATTTCCACTAATATTTTTGTATTTTTTATTTTCGATATTTCTGTTGATACCAATATTTTAAACCACCGTTTTATGCAATATTGTTAAGCAGTTTAGTTGTAAACCCAAGTGTGAAGCCCAAATTCAAGATCTAAACCAAAGTTTAATATTCAGGCCCAATACCAAATATGTGTCAATACATATGTGGCGTAACACCCCTTTATCTGAGCCCGAAGACCCAAATAAATAGATGTCACTTCGATAAAGCGGTACAATTGAATAATATAAAAGAAAATTTCCTTTTGAAACAAAATCGAAAAACCGAATAAAAATTTTCTTTACTCTTTAAGATAAAATTAAACTGTTAGTATTAATAGCAAAATCAAAATATTTTTTTTTAAACTCTGAATAAATACGGTTCTCTGCACAAGACCCACAACGTAAAGAAAATCAAATATATCTCTATCAAAGTTCTAATTTTAATCAAAAGGAAATAAAACGTGGAACAAATTTGTACTATTGCCACTTTTTGTTGGTCTGCCACATCATTATCAAACTGCTCAAGTTAGGATTCAGGATTACCTATATACATAAAACAAACAGGAGTAAGTGAAATACACCCAGTAGATTTCCAATATGCATGGAGTTTGGTTTAATTTGCAAGTTCGAAACTAGTCACATTCTTACGTTTTATTGGTCTATTAAAACATTACTTTTGGCTAGTGCAGAACAGCCTTTTTAATCCCAAAATTTACAGCTTTTAACAATATCAAACCCACTGCACATTATAAATTAAGCCACCAGCTCACATGGTCTAGGAAATTTCAGCACATGCACACTAACTTTTCACAACAAGAATTACAAGGTAAAGTTGCCAAATCATGAAGATCTATCTAGTTTCCCTTAACCTTCCATGACCGAAATTTATGAGCAGATATAAACAATAATTTCCAGTAAGAAATCAATAACTAAAGATTCCAAAATAGCCATGACAAGATAGAGCACGTTGGAAGTGTAAATAAATACATTAATGGCCGAAAATTTGCAAGATTTGAAAACCCTAACCTACCACAAATTGGGGCTTTGGCCAAACTCTTAAAAACCCACTTAAATCAAGTTAAAGACAACTCATTTATACACTTTCCAAGTGAAATAAAGTAAATCTAAGAAAAAAAACACTTAGAAAGAGTAGATCCAAGTCAAAATCAACAAGAACACATCACAAAATCACTAACATACACATGTACGGTTGGGATCCTACCTTGAGTTAGCTTAATCCTCATTTAAAACCTTGAAAAACAAAACGAAAACCACCTCCCTACTACTGGAAAATGACCGGCCAAAGCTTCCCCCATTGCTCTTAAAGTTCCTTTAATTTCTCTTTTGAAAAGCTTGAAGATCTAGCCTTCTTCTCCGTTCTTCTTCCTATTCTCTCTCAAGAAACTCTCTTCTTTCTCTCTCTCTCTCTCTATAGTGGTGGATGGCAGCCAATGTTGATCTAGGGTCTTGGTTTCTCTTATAAGACGGCTTTTAAAGAGGGAACTAGAGTTTCAAGAGTATGAAGTAGGCGAAGTTACTTTTAACTTAAGTTTGATCAAATTTGAAATTTAGTCTTACAAGTGGTCCCCTCTCATTAAACAAAACCACTCCTTAGTCAAACATGCCCCATACACAGTCAAGATATGAATCTCAGTCATCACACTGCCAGTCTAAATGATGACGTGACAGGATTGACTATTAACTTTGACTTAAACTTTGACTTTGCCATTAATGAAAACAAATACAGGGAAAATATAAAAGATAGCAAACCAATCAATCTTAGTCAACCAACACCAGATCATGACCCAATAGTCACCGGTCTATGTGTTGACTTTGATCAGAGTTGACTTTAACTAAAGTTGATTTTGACCAAAAGTCAACTATACACAAAAGCAGATATTACAACTCATCCATTCTAAAAAGAAATTTCATCATCGAAATTAAATGTAAAAAGTTAGAGTACTTACTTGAACATAGATGGATACTTGACTTTCATTTCGTCTTTCCATTCCTAAGTTACTTTGACTGCATGGTTCCACCAAAGCACCTTTACAAGTAGAACCTTCATACTTCATCTTATCTTGTTGATGGTGTTACTAATTTGTTGTAGGATTTCGAGTCCGAGTATCTTTCTCTCACCTACCTCGTCCTAATGCGACAGAGGTATACATTTTCTTCCGTAGAGAGCTTCATATAGAGCCATTCGTATGGTAACTGTTGTTATAAATGAACTCTACTAAAGAAATGTGCTTTTCCCAACTTCCGTGAAAATCCAGCATGCATGCTCTCAGCATATCTTCCAATGTCTAGATAGTTCACCCCGATTGGCCATCACTCTGAGGGTGAACAACGATACTAAAATTTAACTTTGTCTCCATCGCTTTATGTAAGCTTTTCTAGAATGAAGACGTAAACCTTGGATCTTGGTTTGATATAATCGACACTGGTAACCCATGTAATCGCACGATCTCATCCATATATAGTTGGGCCAACTTCTCCATAGAGTAAGTCATGCACATGGGTAGAAAACGAGCTGACTTTGTGAGTCGATCCACAACCACCTAAATTGCATCATTGCCTCGCTGAGACAAAGGTAAACCGACAACGAAATCCATGACGATATGCTCCTACTTCCATTATGAAATCATCAACGGTCTCAGCAAACCAAATGGTCTCTTGTGTTCGATCTTCACTTGCTGACATGTCAGGCACTGTTCCACGAATTTTGCTATGTCTCGTTTCCAGCCAAACTATCAAAACATTTTAGAGACATCTCTAAACATCTTGGTAGCTCCCAGATGAACAGTGTAGGGTGTACAATAAGATTCCGCCAAGATCTTCTTCTTGATCTTGTCAACATTTGGTACACGCAGATGGAGTATCAAATCTCAACGTTCTATCACCAGCAAGATTAAACTTCGGCTTTTTCCTTTAAATCACTTCAACTTTGATCTTCATAAGAGTTGCATCCTTAACTTGACCTTCCTTTACCTTCTCCATGATCAAGGGTTGAATAGAGAGTGTAGCCAACATGGATGAATATTGATTAGGAACTAATTCATTAACCGGTCTTCTCAGATCCTCCAAAATGTATGGTCGAGTAGTAATCAAGCTTCCGCTGAAACCTGCATACTTTCTACTCAATGCATTCACCACTTTATTTGCCTTGTCTGGGTGATAATTAATTGAACAGTCATAGTCCTTTACTAACTTCAGCCACCTTCTTTGTCTTATATTCAATTCTTTCTGGGTGAAGAAATGCTTGAGGTTCTTATGGTCGGTTTAGATTTTGCACCTTACTCCATACAAGTAATGTCGCCAAATTTTTAAAGCAAACACCATTGCCGCAAGTTCTAAGTCGTGCGTAGGGTAATTGCGTTCATATAGCTTCAGATGGCGCGAAGTATAAGCAACCACCTTGCCATTCTACATGAGCACACAACCTAGACCCGTACCCGATGCGTCGTTATAAACTACAAAGTCGTCCTTGCCGTTCGGTAGAGTAAGAGTAGGCGCTGAAATCAGCTTCTTTTTTAGTTTCAAGAAACTCTCTTCACACTCTTTAGACTAAACAAACTTGCTCTCCTTCTTCAACAACGGTGTTATCGGCATCACAGTCTTCGAGAATCCTTGTACAAATCTGCGGTAGTACCCAGCCAGACATAGAAAACTTCTAACTTCTCCAACATTGGTTGGTCTTTTCCAGTCTTGAATTATTGCAACTTTGTTGGGGTCCACTTGGATACCCTTGCTCGATATCATATGACCAAGGAAGGTGATGCTCCCTAGCCAAAACTCGCACTTCTTGAACTTTGCATGCAACTACTTTTCCCGTAACCTCTGCAGTACTAACCTCAGATGCTTTTCAACCGTCTTCGAGTAGATAAGAATGTCATCGATGAACACCACCACAAACTTATCTAGGTAGTCATGAAACACTCGATTCATCAAGTACATGAATACTGCTAGTGCATTTGTCAATCCAAATGGCATTACTATAAACTCGTAATGGCCATATCTTGTTCGAAAAGTACTCTTCGATCGGTCTTCTTCCTTGATCTTTGGCTGATGATATCCTGAACATAGATCGATCTTTGAGAAAATGCTCACTCCTCGAAGTATATCGAACAAGTCGTCAATTCTCGTCAGTGGTACTTATTCTTGAATGTTATTTTGTTGAGCTCATGGTAATCAATGCACAGCTGCATTGAACAGTCCTTCTTTTTGATGAACAGAACTGGTGCTCTGAGGGGTGAGACGCTGGGTTTGATGAAATCCTTATCCAAAAGGGCTTGTAATTGCTCCTTCAGCTCCTTTAACTCTGCTAGTGCCATTCTATAGGGTGCCTTTGAAACGGGCATTGATCCCGATACCAAGTCAATGGTAAATTCTACTTCTCGATCCGATAGCTCTTTAGGAAACACGTCCACAAAATCATGAACTACCTTGACGTCTTGCAGATTTAGAGTTGAAGGTTCCTTATCGTAGACACTAACAAGGAATCCTTAGACCACTTACAAACACTTTGCAAGGCGCTTAACAACCTTGTCATGGTCACGGCTTTGGCGTTTGAACTCTAAATCGCCTTTGTATGAGCGATATCTTCTTCTCTTTGCAGTCTATGTAGGCTTTACTCTTAAACTACCAATCCATACCGAAAATCACATTGAAGTCCAACTTATCTAATATGATCAAGTCGGCATGCAACTTCTCATTTCCAAGGCACACTTCACAAACGAGGCACATAAACAGACACCAGATAGCGTAGCAACACACAAAACATCATCAAGATGAGCTGGTTCTAGTACCATCTTAGACGCAAACCATCTAGACACAAACGAATGCGTAGAACTCAAGTTAAATAAAGCATATGCCCCATACAAGTGGCACACTAGGGTCTTGATTTCTTTCATAAGATGGCTTTTAAAGAGGGAACTAGGGTTTCAAGGATGTGAGGTAAGCAAAGTTACTTTTGACTTAAGTTTGACCAAATTTAAAATTTGATTTTACAAGTGGTCCTCCTTCATTAAACAGGACCACTCCTTAGTCAAACATGCTCTATACACAGTCAATACATGAATCTCAATCATCACACTGCCAGTTAAAATGATGTTGTGGTATGATTGACTGTTGACTTTGACTTGGACTTTGACTTTGCCATTAATGGAAACAAACATAGGAAAAACATAAAAGATAGTAAATCACTCAGTCTTAGTCAACCAACACTAGACCATGATCTAACAATCACCGATCTATGCATTGATTTCAATCAGAGTTGACTTTGACCAAAAGTCAACTATACATAAAAGTAAGCAGATATTACATGAGGAGCTGTTATCTCCAATTGATGAGAATTTCTCTCCTTTTCACTTTTAAGAACTTTGTTAGAGTGTATACAACTGTTAGAAACTTCCTCTGAGTGTGTACAACCGGAAGCAATAATAAGCTATCCTAACATCCTTAAGGCAACAGTTTGGAACTGCTTGAAGAATAACCGCTTTATGCTTCACCGTATATTGATCAAAGGGAAAACATACAGTTAATCCTGGAATAACGTTACTAAAACTTTACCAAACTCTTTCCAAGATACACATATTTTAATTTGAGCGTCGAAGACCCTTTTACCAGTACCACATTGATGCCTAGGATTTCTATGTTTTGATCTTGGTTTCTAGGTTAATGATAGGGTCTGATATGATTATTAGAGAAAGCAAACGTGAAATTCCACCTAAAACATTTAGGCCTTCTATAGGAATAGCAATATAAAGCTCTTACGCTCTCTAGGAATAAGATGGTATATTGATGTTAAAACACCTAGTTTAGTGCATAGATGCTTAGGCCACTTCAACTTGTTGAAGAATAAGGGTTGTTATAATCAAATCTAGTGCAAGGCTCCTATATTACTGCACGGATGGCTTAATTATAGCCTTAAAAGTGCGTAACTCACCTGTAGGGGTTCTTAGTAGCCCAATGTAGCATCTAGTGAACTTTAGTACACAACCAAATGATTTTGTGCACACCTCAGCATGTCACATCTCAATACATGTACTTCAATGTGCACCTCAGCATGTTACATCTCAGTGCACACCCCAACGCCTCAATGTATACCTCTCGCTACATATCAATGCAAGTCCAACACTTTAAAACATATTTAGTGCATTTTAGCACACTACATCTTAATATGCACCCTACACCTAAGTGTCAACTCAGTGTTTTAGTGGGCTACACATTAATGCACACCCTGCATCTCAATATGCACATCAGCGTGCTATATCTCAATATGCACCCTTGCACTATACTTCAATGCACTCTTTACACTTTAGAGCCACATAGTGCTTCAGTTACATCTTATCGTGTCATGTCTCAATACGTACCTTGCACATCAATGTACACCTATTGCATTAATGCACTTATCAACACGCCACATCTTAATGCATGCACTTCAATCCGTACCCAGCACATTAGTGCACATCTCAGTGCAGGTAGCTCAAAGCCTTATTGTGAACCTTGAGTTGAGCTATACTTCAGTGGACACCCCGCACTTCAGAGCTCACCTAGCAATGGTCTTCTTAGAACTATACATCTTAATATACACCCCGAAGCTTAGTGCGCACCAAGTGCATCGGTGTGCATCTTAGCGCCCTTCATCTTAATGCATAACCCACACTTTAATGCGCATTCCAATGTTACACACTTCAGTGCATACCTTAGTGCTTTACATCTCAATGTGCACTCTAGCAATGCATTTAATGCACTACATTTTAGTGCACTATATCTTAGTGTATACCTTAGCATGCTGGCACACTCAACCTAGACATGCCCAAATTAGAGAGGGACACCCAGAATGGTGCATCTTGACATGCTTAGTATGACATGATTAACATGGGCTAGAGAGGGATGCCTAAGTATGTCTACATAGACACGCCCATAATTCATGTGAGGAACACCCACGTGGCCAACACATGAACATGCTTATGTGGCTAATGTATAAACAAGGCTATTCCCATATCACGCTACACGTAACTTGCATCATCTTACCTTCAGTATAAATCACTATATTCTGAAATAATAGCTACATGCGTCATATAAGAAAATCTCTAACTTTGTATCTAGAGGGAAAATGTTATTGGATATTTGAGTTGTAAGCCCCAATGTGAAGCCCAAGTCCAATATCCAAATCCAAATCTAACATTTATGCTTAATATCAACATAATTTGATACTCATATGGAATTACTATCTCTAAATATTGAGAACTTCTCCTTCTAACTTTTAAGAACTCCCTTAGAGTGTATACAACTGCTGAAACTTCCTCTAAGTGCAGATAACTAGTGGCAACCGGTAACTATCCTCGACAACCTCTAGTGCTCATGGCTAAAGGTCTTTTTTTTTTTTTTTTCGCAGTGCGACATGTTAGATAAGTCCTTTCCTTAAAATGTTTGGTTAACATTAATAGACTTTGACATGTCCTTACCCACATTGCACCTAGATGGCCATCTAAATCTACATTTCATTTTATTCTTTATTTAAAAAAAAAAAAAAAAACCTTAAGTGAAATTATTCAAACTTAATTCCTCTCTCACATTTAGGTGAAAAAAGAAGAAAAAAAATCACCTCTTTCTCACTTCAAGCTGAAATAAAAAAAAAATAGAAAAATCAACTTGTTAATAAACAAAAAGGTATCAAAATGACAATATGGCTTTCAAATTATCTTTTTTTTATTATTATAAATATCCCTTAATTTTTTAGTCTCTTTCTTTTGCTCATAATCAGTCCAAATTGAAACCTTACCAAAATAAATACTTAAAATTCTTCAAAAGTTTAACCGATTTACAATTTTAGATTTATCGATTTGCTTAAACCTTAGGTTTGTGTCTCTAGAATCTTTGTCGATATTGTCACTAGATGAAAATTATTATAACTTTTTATTGATCGAGAAACAAGATTAAAGGAGGTCCCCAACATTTTGGATTGTTATCATATAAACTCATGAGGTTTAGTCAAATTATACTCAATTTATATATGTTTGAAAAACTATGTCAGACCCTTGCTATTACTTTCATACTATTTAAGTTAACAGAGAAATGGTGTATAGGTATTTGTAAAATCCTTTTTATAGAAAATAAAAAATAAAAATATTATATGAAAAATAAGTAATTTTGAAGAAAATTAATTTTTTCTCTCTCCTCTATTTCTTTCTCAGTCCAGTTTCCTTCTCTTTCTCATCTTCAACCTCAAACTTTGAGTTCACAATCTCTATTTCACATACAAATCCTCTGTAGCTTTATTTTCCAACAAGTCTCTCTACAAAGGTCTCTCTTAGATTCTCCATGGTTCGAACTTTCTTGGTTTCTTCAAGCACATCTTCTTCCTTCGACAAAGCCACCATCGACTCTCAAAATTCTACCAAAAGCAATGACTCTCACTCCTCTTTTAATAGCTACCTCGTTCTCCTTACTGCCAACTTGTGTGACTCTTTCTACTGGCCAAGCTCCGTCACTAATTAAGACGATGAGTACAAGTGCCTCAATTACACATCCAGCCTTCAGAGGCAAAATCAATTTTGGTGGTGGTGCCCAGATCAAGAAAAGCAAGTACTTCTCATTGTCCAAACTCTTGCCTATGTTTAAAAGAGAGCGGAAACAACATGGCGGTGACCCGACCTCGATCGATAATGTATCGGGATCATCGTCCCTAAAGAGAATTGGCTCCACTGCGAAGGAAGTGATTGGAAAGTATTTTAAGAAGGTGAAGAAGTTGTATAAGTTTTTGCATAAGCAACAATAATAATAAAAAATGTGTGGGTTCGTGAACATGGTGATGATGATGGTTATGGTGATGGAGAGGAGCTTTTCTTTGCCCCTGAAAATGGATAGATTAGTGGGTAAGAGCATAAAAATTAAAGACATTGGAGGTGGTAGTCATGGATTTTCTTATTCATTGGACAGGGTAGCAAGCAGAACCGTAGATGGTGGTCATCAATTTCTCATTTAGTCACTGAGTAAATGCTCTCTGAGCTCAATGTGAGTCTAGAAATTAACTTAATATTTTTGCTTTATAAAAATAAAAAATTTTAAGCTTGATAGTTCGTTACAATTCCAAATTTTGAAATTCCAAATGCATTACAAATGATACAGCAGATGTCGTGTCATTAACCTTTTCCAACTCAATTAATTAAAAAAATAAAAGAGATAATAATATTTATTATATCAATGGGTCCACATAGTAGAATTCTATTGGCATTACTCTTTTAGGGTTTCACTTTTAAAGTTTTAGTAAAAAAATCTAAACATTTTTTAACAAGTTAAGGTATGTAATTTTTTTAATATTTTATGACATGCCAAGTGCCATGTCATTTGGGATCTCTAATATCTTCCAATGTAAAATTAATTTTTAAATTGGTCTTCTTCTTCAACTTTGCAAATTAAATTTGTAATGGTGGTTATTGGTCTTGATATGAATTTATGGGTTTGCTGAGTTTATTGGCATTTAAGAGAAAGGCATTCATAAAGGAAAAAATATGTTAGAGAGAATGGAAGGGAAAAATTATATATAAAACACATATATGGATTGAGGAGAAAAATATCAAATTGATTTTTTTTGAGCTTCTTCCATGGTTCAACCCGTATAGAGGAGGCAGTGAGGAAAAAGAGAGAGATTTACATCTTTGGATAGCAAGTGGGTTTGATAAGAATGAAAAAAGTTTCTATGGGTGAGTAAGAAACTGAACAGACCCATGAGTTATGTGATTTTGATCTGAATAATGCATGAAGGAGAGGATTAAAGATTTGGGCATGGTGGACAGTGCTGAAGAAAATAAATCCAGTTTAATGGTTGCAGTGGTAAGAGAAAAAATACTGACGCTCACTGAGGGTAAACAAATATAATTAATTGAAATTTTTATTATTTACTCATATTATTTCATAATTTAAATTTAATTAAATAATTACTCACGTGTTTTGCACATGGATGATCCTATTACTATAAATTTCAGATTTTGTAATGCAACTATTTAAATTTCATATTTTGGGCAAAATTACTCCAAACAAGGCTAACGATCGGGGTTTGGGACCGTCTCCGCGGAAACATCCAAAGTACCAATCCGATTCAATATTTTTGCAAGTTTATGGTCCTCAAGAAAATTGGAAGACAAAATTGAAAAAAAAAAAAGGAAAAGAAAAGGGAAAAAAAAATTATAGAGGATGATAGAAAATCAAAAATCTACTTGAGCCTTATCGCCAGTATATTTTTGTCAGGCACAGAAGCAGCCACACATGCCCAAATTGCCCAAGCAGGTCTAGCGTCTCTCTCTACCTTACCACCATATTATCCCAACCTTCACAACAACAACCACTTTCATATTTCCTTTTCACTATTGAAGAGAAACACATATACTCTCTCTATCCCTCGACGGAACACCATTGAAGTTTTTGAGTTTCAATATAATCGCAGTTTTTAGGAGGGAGGGAGGTAAGACAGTTTCTTGTGTAAGACTCAGTTTTTGGGTTTGGTGTTTTATTTTTCTTTCACCCAGTTGTTTTGTTTTTTTCGTTGGGGATAAACTGTATCGCTGTGTATGTTGAATTCCATTGTTGGGTATACTGAATTTTGCTTCTAATAGTGGGAATTATCTTATACTTGAAAATTCATGTGCAATTGGTAGGGAGGATATGGTTGTAGTTTAGAATTTATGGTTTCTAGTGGGACTGGTTGTTTTTTGTAAGCTCCATGCTAGTAGTAGCGGGAAGCATGCAAGGAACCATGGCTTCTCTGACTTCCCTGGTCAGTTTGGGAAGTTTTATGGTTGTGGGTTCATCTGAAAGGTGTCATTCACTAGTTAGGAGAGTTTCCTTGTCTAAAAGGAGTTTTAGGGGTAACAGGAGATGGCATTATGTGTCATTTTCTGTTTGTAAATATTCGGTCACCACAACTGATTTTGTTGCCGAACATGACAATGCGGTGTCCCTTGATGCTAACACTTATAGAGGAAGTGAAGATGCTAGTGGCGGAACTGATTTTGTACTTAAGCCTGCCCCTAAGCCAGTATTGAAGTCCTCAGGGTCCAAGGCTGAATCACTTTTAGATATGAACCCACTGGCTTGGGATCCATCAAGTAGTGAGGATTCTGATGATGAGAAGTTAGGTATTGAAGAAGAGAGGAATAAGGTGATTGAATCGCTTGGAGAGGTTTTGGAAAAGGCTGAAAAGTTAGAAACTTCAAAATCTGGTGAAGTGGGTAGCAAAAAAGATAGTAAATCTCAGAGTAAACCCGCACTATCTAATACTAGTACCAATTCGAGAAATCCGGAACCTTTAAATTCGATGACAAGTCGGAAGTCTAAAACATTGAAAAGTGTGTGGCGCAAAGGAGATACTGTTGCAAGTGTGCAAAAGGTTGTGAAAGAATCATCAAAGCCTAATATTAAGACTGACAAAGAAACTAACTCTGGTGGAAAAATAAAGGTAGAATCTCAAACAGTTACACCTTTAAAGCCTCCTCAGCCACCTTTAAGACCCCAACCAAAGCTACAAGTAAAGCCATCCATAGCTCCACCATCAGTAATAAAGAAACCTGTTATCTTGAAGGATGTTGGGGCAGCTTCAAAGTCATCAGTGGCTAATGAAACTGATTCATCTACGAAAAGTAAAGAACGAAAGCCAATTTTAATTGACAAATTTGCTCCCAAAAAACCTGTGGTTGACCCTCTGATTGCTCAAGCAGTTTTAGCACCTCCAAAACCTGGAAAGGGCCCACCACCTGGAAAATTTAAAGATGAGTACAGGAAGAAAAATGTTCCAGCTGGATCCCGGAGGCGGATGGTTAATAATGATGATGTTGATGAGGAGACATCAGAACTCGATGTCTCCATTCGTGGGGCAGCCACTGCCAGGAAAGGGAGGAAATGGAGTAAAGCAAGCAGGAAGGCAGCTAGACTCCAAGCTGCCAAAGAGGCTGCTCCTGTTAAAGTAGAAATTTTAGAGGTTGGTGAAAAGGGTATGTTGATTGAGGAGTTGTCCTACAATCTGGCCATCAGTGAAGGTGAAATTCTTGGGTATCTGTATTCGAAGGGAATTAAACCTGATGGGGTCCAAACGCTGGATAGAGATATAGTAAAGATGGTTTGTAAAGAGTATGATGTGGAAGTCCTAGATGCTGACTCTATAAAAGTGGAAGAAATGGCAAGAAAGAAAGAAATCCTAGACGAAGATGATCTGGAGAAGCTAGAAAAGAGGCCTCCTGTCCTTACTATAATGGGTCATGTTGATCATGGCAAGGTAAGGGCATTCAAGTCAAACCTTTTTCTTTTCCTATGAATAATGATATTTGTTAAATTTGATACAGCTAAGTAACACTAACATGCATATGTTTTTATCATTTGGCAGACAACCCTGTTGGATTATATCCGCAAGACGAAGGTACACATTGAAGCTTTATCATTCCCTCTTTTTGATTTGATTTGGAATGACTCCAGTGACTTTAGTATGTTTGGTTTTCTAGTCTTATTTCTCCTTAACTTTGGAACTTCTCATGTTCCGTTTAGGATCATTTTCATGTTTTAGATACAATTGTATCATTGTGCATGTAAAGGTGCTACCTATCATGTTTATGGTATTGGATTAACAAATTTAAAGCTCAAATTCTATTGTGCTGGCATGATTACACATGATTCAAGTGAAGGCTGATTATAAATATTTACAGGTGGCTGCCTCTGAGGCAGGTGGAATTACACAAGGAATTGGGGCATATAAAGTGTTAGTACCTTTTGATGGCAAGTTGCAACCATGTGTTTTCCTTGATACTCCTGGTCATGAGGTACGCTCGCCAACAAGCACTTAAAACTCTCTAACTCATGTCTCTTCTCATATGCTTATTGTTCTATGACCAAAAGGAAAAAAAAAAAATGCTGCTGGGTTATCTATCAGGTTTATAGTTCTTGTTTGAGTGATCAATTTCATTTTGCGAAATGGCGTGCCTCATAAATCAGGAATTGTCAACTTTTATTGCCTTTAGATGATATCTGTAATATACGCTGCTGTAGGCATTTGGAGCAATGAGAGCTCGTGGAGCAAGGGTTACAGACATTGCTATCATTGTAGTGGCTGCTGATGATGGAATACGCCCTCAAACAAATGAGGCTATAGCTCATGCCAAAGCAGCTGGAGTACCAATAGTGATAGCTATAAATAAGGTACGTCAATTATGAAGAAAAAATTTATTCATTTATTTTTCTCAAATCCAGATTAGAATAAAGAAAGAGGGACTTACCATGTTCATGCTGCCTTCTCATGGTATCAGGACTCATTCTCCCAATCTTTTTATTTATTTATTTTATTCAAATTTTTAGTATATGTATGTTTTATAATGTATCAGATAGATAGAGATGGAGCTAATCCAGAACGAGTAATGCAAGAGCTTTCTTCGATTGGTCTAATGCCAGAAGACTGGGGTGGTGACATCCCAATGGTCCAGGTTGTTATTTTGTGCAACATATTTTATTAGTGCTTTCTTTTATTCTTGTTCTTATGTTAACAGTTCTAATTGCTGATATTCTTCGATATCCTGAAACAGATTAGTGCTCTAAAAGGGGAAAAGGTCAATGATCTTCTTGAAACCATCATGCTTGTTGCAGAGGTAAATCAAATGTCTTCAGTGCCTACGAATTAATTTTTATTTACTTGTAAATTGTAGTTAGTGTTTTCTAGCTATTTTGATGGCTAGAATTTGGAAAGGGATATTTTTTTCCTCAATTTTAATTTTTTTTTATTTAGTTGGTGTTTCTGTTTAATATGAGTTTTTTTTTTGGTTTTGTTTTGTTTTGGTTTTTTTTTTTTTGGGTGTTTTGTTTTGTTTTTTGTTTTATTTTATATTATCAGGAGTGAACAAATTTATTGTACTTATAGATATTGTACATCTTTGCTCTTGCCTTTTTGTTAATTGTCTTCATGTGTTCTAATATTTTGCATAATTGTTTTAGTTGCAAGAGTTGAAGGCAAACCCTCATAGAAGTGCAAGGGGCACAGTCATTGAGGCTGGTCTTGATAAATCTAAAGGACCATTTGCTACATTTATTGTGCAAAATGGGACCCTCAGAAGGGGTGACATAGTAGTCTGTGGAGAAGCCTTTGGCAAGGTTGGTATATCGGAAATTTCCATATTCTTTGACACATCTCCACACTATAACTCAGTACTTATTTTTAGTACAAAACAAATAATGTTTAAATGCTGGGCTATATACTTGAGTAACTTTCGCATACTTGAAAATTGGATTTTATGTTGCACATGGTTAGGTGCGGGCCTTATTTGATGATGATGGAAATCGTGTTGACGAAGCTGGACCCTCTATACCTGTTCAGGTTTGTATTTCATTTGTTCTTGTTGTATCATGCTATTTCTGACTATGTGTTTTAAGTACTGACTTTGAAAAATATTTTCTTTAAGATTTGGTTAATATTAGTAAGTTCTAATGTTTACCATTTAGATGCTTGTATGCTTTGAATTTCAGAATTCTCTTTTTTAACCTCAGTTAAAGTCCAACAGCTTTTCTTTCAAATAATTGTTAGATTGTTCTCATTCTGTGGTTTTCTTATAACACCTAGGGGGAGTTTCCTATGTAAACAAGCTGCTCAAAATTCTGTAGTTTAGTTTCGTTTCTTCACTTGAAAAAAATTCCTAATTTCTTGTCACTTTAATTTATTCCATATTTGAACAATGGAGAAGCTTGTGAGTTCTGCCCATTGTTTACTTGAATGGATGATTATTAATTTAAAAAGGTATGATAGGAGAGTTCTAGATTTCTCTTAATCTTTTTCTTGTAAATCCTACAATTTGTTGGTTGATGAATCTCCTCTCTCAGTTTTAGAACCTTATGATATAAATTGGAAAGCTAGTGTACCAACAAAGATTTGAATATTCTTTGGGCTTATATTGCACTGTAAACTAAATACTTAATTCTATGTTACAAAGAAATATCTTATGCTTGTCTGCATATTGGTGTATGATATATAGAAAAATGGTGAATCCATTGGCCACTCAACTGTAAAAGTGGATTCTAACTTAAGATCATGGATGGTAGAGGAAGATGGGGATTTTATGGGAATTTCCCTCATTTTGTTCTTCGCTGATGATTAGTAAGTTTAAAGGTTTTAGGGATAGTAAAAAGAGGGAATGTTCTTTTGATATTTGCGAGTTCACTTTGTTATTGGCAATATGCTTGGAAAGAAATGGAAGGTTTTTCCTGGACGAGTTAAGATATGAAGATTTTTTGGGTTTGCATAAAATTTTCAGCTTCTTTCTGGGCATACGCTTCAAAAGAGTTTTAAGAATATTTGTGTTCTTTGATTCTTTTTTGTTGGTACTTGGAAGGATGTGCAAGTTTGCTTTGCGTGAATAATATGGTTGGAAAGAAATGGAAGGTTTCTTGTGTATAAGATTTAAGATATGAGGATTCTGTGGGGGTACATTAAGTTTTTGGCTTGCTTATTGGCATATACTTAAATGAGTCGCAAGGATATTTGTCTTCTTTGATTCTTTTGAGTTTGTACCTGGAAGTATGCAATTTAGTTATACTAATGTTGGTTGTTTTGACTGTTTTTGAGGGTCGGTCTGTCTGTCTGTCTGTCTCTCTTTTTTCTTTTTTATTTTTTTTAAATTTAAGCAACAACCTTTCATTGGTAGTAAATCAATACAGTATATGAGGGTTTCTCATCTTCTTTATGTATTTTTTCTTCATTAATCATGTAATGGGTACTATAAAATAAAATATTTGTTGTATATTGAAAAACTTCAATATGTTCAAGATAATCTAAAAAATTAAGCCGTAGGGATCTTTTGCAGCCACTCAAATAGTCATCCTATACTCTACTTTCCATCTATCATCAAAAGATACTCAAAGAGGTCACTTTTCACATTATTTGAGATTACCATAAGACCATCGTGCCATCCTTGATATCAAGTTATTCCCGGATTTCTCCCAAGCCATAAGAACGTGAGCCACCCTTTTTCTTTTTGGATAGAAAGCTTTATTGAAGAAGAAAGATAATACATGGAAAAGGAGGATTTCTGGAGGATGAGAAATCCTCAATTACATTAGAATAAAGCTAATCAAAACAAGATTGCTTCTTTCCAACTCCAAAACCCTTTTGAAGTAGATGCGCATAAAGAAGCCTGAACCTTTATATAATCCAGTCCCAACATATTGATTCTTGTCTTCAAAGCCATAAGAAGTTGAGCCACATTTTAATTACTCCCTACATTTAATGGATTTCTATGGCTGTGTGGTAATGTTTGGAAACAGATATTTTGGCTGCATTAGCTTGCACCAAAAATAGCCCCCTGTACCCAAAAGAACAGGGAGATGACAATTTGAAGTTTCAGATTCCAAACGAAAGTTATTATCCTCAATTTCCCTTCTATTCCTTTCCCTCTACAAACTTCACAAAATTACAATATGGAACTACCCTTCAAATGTCGGTGGCCTTTCTATGCACCCTCTACCTTCTCCAAGAGCCAAACATTCCCTGAACAGGGCCAGGCATCATTTACTAGACCCAAACATCGATATGAGTGCTGACGGGATAACTCTTTCCCCTGAACAGTCGAGGTTATAATAGGACTACTCATCCTTTTAACACATGCAACACCAATTAGCATATTGTGATTTTATCTACTCATCCCCTCAAATTGGGTAACACCCTTATCCATGTACCAGAAGTCTTTTTAACGTCATTCTATCTTGAAAGTTACTGCTCGAAGTTACTGCTCAACAGACTCTTCATACCTTCAATGGGTTCCTTAAGTTTTTGAAAGATGTCCGCATATTTTGTCCCTTTTTTTTTTTTTTCAATTTGTTTTTATATAGTTATGTTTGTTTAATTTTCTAATGACCCTTGTGTTAGAATATTAACCTTAAATATTTTCTGCACGTTCGTAGGTCATTGGATTAAATAATGTTTCAATTGCTGGTGATGAATTTGAGGTTGTTGGTTCACTTGATATTGCACGTGAAAGGGCAGAGTCTCGTGCTGAGGCATTACGAAATGAACGCATATCAGCTAAAGCTGGGGATGGGAAAATTACTCTTTCTTCCTTGGCTTCTGCAGTTTCAGCAGGAAAACTGACTGGATTAGACTTGCACCAGCTAAATGTAGTTATGAAGGTTGATCTTCAGGTATACATATTTGTTTATCTAGGAATGTTGTTAGTTTCACTTGTTCATCATGTGGAAACTTTGATTTATATATGAGAATTTATTAAACCTTTGGTATAATTTAATTGATAATGACATAACTAATCATATGGCAATTTGCTTGCTGGAACAAATTACTCTTAATATGCCAGAAATTTCCTTCATTATTTAATTTACTAGATTCAAACTAGTAGTCAGAGGCCTCCACCTTTAAAGGAGTGAACATCAACACAACATTTTCATTTTTTAGATAGAAATGCTTTTCAGATTAAAGTATTACATTCCAGCTAGGTTGATAATGTGCATGACATGGCACAGATGGCACAGATTCAATGACCTGCATACAACCACTTCTATGGTGGGATTTATTATTCCATGTAGTTATATTTATGTGGCCTGGAGTTTTAGGAATTAATGGTTTTTAAATTAACTAGGATGTTGATAGGGTAGACTTTGGGTTCAAACAGCTGCAAGATCTTTCTAAAGAGCAGTAAAAATTGAGCTCTTAGTCCTGTTTTCTATTATCAGCTAAATAGAACTTCAAGGTTTGTAAGAGGATCTGATTTAAATTTAAAAAGAGATCAGAACTATTTTCAGAAGAGCTTTTAAGCCTTCAAAAGAGCTTCTAACCAAAGCCAGGTAGGTCTAGCTTATCTAGGAAGCTCTTCTCAGGAAATAAGGAAAGTTATTCTTCTCAGATAATAAGGAAAGTTGTTTAACTTTAATGTAACTTTCATAATACCTATTACACCCTTTTATTTCTTAATAGCAAAAGAAATTCCATAATTATCTTATTAAAGCTCTTTGTACATAAAACTGCGAAACATTAACTGCTTCTGCTGTAGCTTGTGCTTCTCTTCTTCTACTGCTCAAAAGAGAGAAAAAAAAAAAAAAAAGGGGAAAGAAAGAGAAGAAGATATCCCAAAAGGGCCCTATGTCATTTTGGAGGCTTACCCTTTGAAAATGATTGGTCAATTGGTCTTCATATTGATTTTTGGTGAATTCAGTGGAATAAATTTTCTAAAGTATTCAATCTTTTACTTCTGACAGCAAAATGAAATTTGTTCACGGAAGCATTAAATCTTGTCTTGTAGAATCAATGATTTATGAAGATACTTATAGGAATTTTTCGTAAAAGAATAGCGGTAGAATATTTTTGTAGGTTTCATCTTCAGCTGCAATTTAATTTGATTCTTGTGATCTTAACTAGGGATCTATTGAGGCTGTAAGACAAGCGCTGCGAGATCTTCCACAAGCTAATGTCACATTGAAGTTTCTCTTGGAAGCAACAGGCGACATAAGTACCAGCGATGTTGACCTTGCAGTTGCTAGCAAAGCCATTATCCTGGGTTTTAATGTCAAAGCGCCAGGTTCTGTGAAAAGTTATGCAGAGAACAAAGGTGTTGAGATTTGCCTATATAGAGTAATCTATGAACTTATTGATGATGTACGAAGCGCAATGGAAGGTCTCCTAGAGCCTGTAGAGGTTAGTTGAATTATAAAACATTGTGTTTTTTGATATGTGATTTTCTGCTTGTAGATAAGATGTAGGTGGGTAGTTTGTGTCAATCCATTTTACATAGATTGTCAAAATGTCAGGTGCCAACTCTTGTGTAGGTGCCCAATCCTTATAACCTTCCATTAAGACATGAAAAATATTTTCTTTTTGTCATCTCCTATTTATCATTGAGGTATATGAACTCTATATTTAACTTAAAACATCATGTTTGATGTGGGTATTTAATTTAGTTTCCCTTTCCTTAAGTCTCCCTTCAGTAAGTCTTGATCTCTTGCATTTGAGCTTGGCTATGAATTTTCTTTTCTTCTATATTTAGCTTTGTCTCTGGTCTAGCTATAATATGCCCTTGGTGGTTGTATCTTTTTTCCTCTATACCTTCATTCATTTTTGACCATCACCTTGTCTAATTATTTATCTTCATTTGATACATTCATTAATTTTTTGAGTTAATGTATGGATTTTCTTACATGTTATATGTTAACACAGGAACATATGATGAGGGCATTACAGACCTTCCTTGTATCACATTGATTAATTATCTTTTTTTCTCTGTCCATGGACATGCTTATTTATTTGTGATGGTAATTCTCATGTCTGACATATTCATATTTACAGTGTGTCATATAGCTTGACAGATCTTCATTATACAACATGCCCATGTAATAGATCTGTTAAGTTGACATGTGTATGTTGGTTTACTGTTCATATACAATATTCAGATGAGTTAGGGGGCTCTAATATATAAAGAACTATTTTTCTGTCCTGTTTCATATTTGACATAGGTTGTTTATCTTGTATGCATTGATTTAAGTTCTTGAACTCATGGGTACGAGGCATTAAATTCTCAGGGATTTAACTATTTCTGTTTTGTCCTTTCTGAACTTCTATATTTAAAAGATTTTACAGTTGAATGTAACTTCTTATTTCTTTATAGGAACAAGTAACAATTGGTTCAGCTGAAATCCGAGCCATATTCAGCAGTGGCAGTGGCCAAGTTGCTGGATGCATGGTAATGGAGGGAAAAGTTGTTACAGGTTGTGGTATTCGGGTTATTCGAAAGGGAAAAGTAGTTCATACTGGCACTCTTGATTCTCTGAGACGAGTTAAGGAGATTGTGAAAGAGGTATGTTTTCAAAGGCTTTATTTAGTTTTGTTTTCTTTCTGCTGTGTGCCTTTTTTCTTTTCTTTTTTTATTTTATTTTTAAATATAATTCAAGTATTAAAAGTAGGGTTACACAAGAGATTTGATTGGGGTTAGGGTTAGACAGTGGTGTAACTGGGTTATATGTGTTTTTTGGTTTGAAATATATTCCAGTGAATGGTTGCTCAAGATCCATACAACTTTACCCTGAAAATGATATGGACATTTTTTTTGGACAAATTAATATCTCTGTAATTATAGGCTTTTCAATTAAAAAAGAAGAAAACTGTAACTGATACAGCTGAGTTGAGGGTTACTATTAGGGTTGGCGAGCTCGAGCCTAAGCTTTTTGAGCATGTGCCTGGTTCTTACGTTTTTGGCTATTATTTTTTCAACATGTAACATCCCTATGCTGGTGTAAATCAGCAGCTCTGATCACTCATCACATGTAAACTCTTTAAAGGTGCTTTCTTGGGTTGGATTTATTATGTTAAGAAACTATCTTACTTTTCTTGAAGGTTGCATGAACCAGATCAAAGATTGAGTTTTGCTTCATAACTGCTTATGAATATGTCAGTTTATATTTGTGTTAGTGTGATCAGCATAGTTGGACCTAATCCTGGTGACTTACACCAAAATTTCTTGTTCTGTGCATGTTGGGCCACATCCATTTCCTTTTGCTGGGTGATCCTAAATTGGAAGGGGAATTATTAGTGTTTCTTCCTCTTGTTCAATGTCTGTCTTGTCTAGTCATTCACCAGAAGCACGGTGCTATCCCTAGGAGTGGGATTTTCTTTCTTTTTCTTTTTCATTTTTAGGTAGCTATTGACATGACGTTTCTGTGTCAACCTGCACCTTCGTGATGTCATACAATGTCATGCTTTAAGCTATTATTCTCTTTTCTGATGCACTGTTGTTCTTTATGACAGGTAAGTAACGGATTAGAGTGTGGAATTGGTTCGGAAGACTACGACGACTGGGATGTGGGAGATACCATTGAGGCCTTCAACGTGGTTCAAAAGCGGCGGACCCTTGAAGAGGCATCAGCTTCAATGGTAGCTGCACTGGAAGGAGTGGGAATTGAATTGTAGAAAGCATGCAGTTATCAATTCAAACCGTGCTTTTCTCAATGAAGATACCAAATTTTGATTGACCTCAACAGTTGTATCACTATAGGATCGAGTGCTTTGACAGCCCCCACCAGATATGCACGGAAAACCTCCCTCCCTCCCTCCCACCTGCACGCAATTTATTTGAAGTGCGGGGTGCTAAAGATCCGGCTTCACACACAATTACTGGCGTTGTATGCTATCACAGTGTATATAATTATTTATCTTGTAATTTTAGCTTCTTTGTAAAGATGGAACATTCATTCAAGTTATTTAAAGTTACAATCTGAACAACACTTGCATAAAATTTTAGGTTAAGTTATACACCCTATTGTTATTATGTTCTCTAGCCAAAATACCATAGTAGTGCACTAGAAATGAAATGGTACTTGAATCAAAAATATTTTTGGGCCAAGAAATACCCAAATCTTTGTGTGAATTGTGTGTGTTCTGGCCATGTCAGAACTGATATCATATGATTACCAAAAAAAAAAAAAAACCGATGTCGTATGCAACGCTTGTCTTTTCTACTGTTGTTAAAGGAGCTCAAAAAAGCTTGTGAATTTGGCCTTTTTATTTCTCATCAAGAAGTGTCATTTTATGATGATTTTGTTTGTTTCAATTATATATGCACTTATGCAGACAAAAACATGGAACTAAAAGCATTAGTTCATGGATTAATATTTAATCATCCATAATGCCTTGCTATTATCCATAATCCTTGGTCGAGATTGTGAACACATTAACAATGGTCCTTAAAATTCATACAAGTAAAAACGTAGTCCTAATAAACCAATTTGTTTAGGATTAACATAAAGTTCTCAAATTTTCATTTTTGAAATTCACATATTTAACCCTAGTGTAATAAACCAATTTATGTAGAATTAACATAAAGTTGTCAAATTTTCACTAAATGATAAACGCTGCAACATTGTCATTAATTGAAGACAAATTTTCATTAAATTAGAAAAAAAAAATGCACTCTTATTTTAAGACCATATTATAACTTTTGCAACATTCTTACTTCTCCAAAGTGCACGAGTGTTATAAGTAACAAACAACCCAAAAAAAAAAAGAAATCATTAATTTTTTTAATATGAAATACCATATTATTAAATTTTCTATTAAAAAAAAAGGAAAATAATATATATTTAGGTGGGGTTATTGCATTACTCAAGCTTGCGCTCCTATTGGCCAGACCACGTCATCTGCCAAAACTCATTAAAGACAGAAAACCAAATCCTCTCGACCACACTCTCGCTAACGGCGATTGTAAACACGCCATCAACCCCTGCGAACCACGTACTGAGTATCTCCAATTGAATTCGCGCGTGTCTGCTAACTGACGCCGTCAGCCGCCGCGTGAAAAGTGGCTCTGGTCCTCCCCTTGACCGTTACAACTGTCTTTTCCAAATGTCAGAAAGAAAACAAAAATATTATTAATAGTCAGTCCAAAAAATAAATACATAGTTGCATGCAAAAGTATTTCGGTGAGGGAAAGTAGGCTCTGTTTGGGTGATACATAAAAGAAAAGTTGGGTGACATTTCCGTGAAATGCTGAAAGGGGATGGGATTATCAACGAAGAGAGGCGAAATGGGGTTGAGAAGGAGGAGGAGAAGAAGAAGAACGGATTGGGAATAGTGGTGGTGGCTGTGGTGGTTGCTTTGGTTGCAACAGGGATTGTCTTTGACTTCTCCGTCTTCTTCAAGGATCCAAAATCTTGCCATTGTTCTCAGGTACTCTCTCTCTCTCTCCGGCTTTATGATTGTTTGGATTGTGTTTTGGTGGAGGATGAGTTTGGGACTCTGCGTGCATGTGGTGCTTGTGGTTTTGATTCTGGGAATTTGGTGATTGGTAGGTACTGAGTTGGAGCTGAATTTTTGTGAATCCGTTTCTTTTTTGAATGTATGAAACAGTGTTGGAATATGAGTTTGTTTGGTTCGAGTGCTTGCATTTTTATTTTCTGTGGAATGATTGAACGAGTATTTTGATGGAGTTTAGTGGGTTTTCGTTGTTTTGCTGATTATGCGAATTTGAAAGAGCATGAAGAATAATAAGTTTATCTTCTTTTTGGGTTAATTAAATTATAGAGAGTCAATTTTGAGAATGAAATTGGTTTTTGGTTGGTGCAGGATCCACAAAAGTACACTGGCATTGTTGAGGATTGTTGTTGTGATTATGAAACAGTAGATAGTATTAACGAGGAGGTTTTGCATCCTCTGCTGCAACAGCTAGTGACCACCCCCTTTTTCCGTTATTTTAAGGTATGATATTCCATCTTCTTATGTGCTAATAATATGACTTCTATTGTGTTTATTTATTTAACTAGCATATATTCTGCTATACTATTTCCAAAAATTGTGCAACTGCTTTTTTTAATTTGAAAGGACTCTTATCAAGTAAATAATATTAAGTTCAAGATATGGCTTATATGAATGTAAGTTGAATTGTGAGAGGAATTTGAGGGGTAGGTAAGGTAAGCTTCTACATGGCAATAGTTCAATAATCAAGAGAGAGGAGGAGAGGGAGAAACTAGTTTGAAGCATAATTAAGTATATTTAGTTTAAGTGGACAAGATGAGCTGATACGGCCAAGAGGTGCCTCAGTTGGGTTGAATCAGATATGATGCTAACTCAAGAAAATTTGAAACAGGTGGTATGAAGATCTGAAAAGAGCATGATCAAAATCAAATAACTTTAAGAAAATTGTTTAATTGTGATTTTGGTTTTAATTATTATTCATGAAGGCTAATATGATTTTTGTTAACTTCTTTATTGAATATCTCAACAGTAGAAATGTGTTTGTTCCTACTTGTTTTAAGATTTTGGCACATTTTTTCTATTTCTTTTTATTGGTTCGGTGATTGTGTGTTGACTTGACTTGAAGTGACAATCGGCCCATGTTCCAACGCGTAGATTTTGCAATTGATAATAACTTAATATGGTTTAGAGCCTTAACGTCTAATTATTTTTATTTTTATTTTTTTGGTTTTTTGTAATTCATGGTCTATATGTGTTAGGTTAGGAGTCAATTATAAGGTTTATATGTGAAAGGAAATATTTATTATGTTGAGCTAGTGACATACATAGTTGGACATACTTTCTATTTTCTAATAGCTTAAGCTTTTAGGAATTGAAATCACCAAGGAACGTGCCTTAGCTGAAATCTAATTGTTACCCATTCTAAGACCATTTAAATCCTAATGTTTTAAAACCATGGACATCACTCACAAACTACTTATTTAGTGCTTCCATAAGAATAGTCTAGTATCAAGGATGGCTCCTGTGTAGCTTCACTACAAAGTCTTTGCTTCAAAATTGAACTATCAAGAGGTTGCATTTCTCCTTTTTATTTGTATTATCAACTTTACCACTGAAAGTGTTTGTTTTGTTTAGCTGGACTGGAACTGCATATGTTATTTTGTTCTCTCTCTCCCTTTTTCCAAATAGGAAGGGATGTGTCAGGAAGGAAAGTGTATGTTCAAATCTTTGAAATTTTGAAATCTGGGAAGTTGAAGGAATTTAAAAATCCTTGATGAAATGTTGTGTGATCCATTACATGTGACATTGGCTAGCCTTTACAAGATAATCTCCACAAGCAAGGTTGTACCTGGTGCCTGCTGGTGGTAATTATTTATTCTTTCATATTAATAATCTAGCCAATTTTGACATAGAAATGCAATGGTACCACAAGGAAGAAAAAAAAATAGTAGGAGATATGTCTATAACATTAAGTATGCAGGTTGTCTGTACGACATAATTTTACTAACCTGTAAATTGAGATCTTAAGTGTACAACTTGTGTTTCAATTGTACTATTCGATGACATGATTTACTAATGAGTAATCTATCAGTATTTTTCCTTTTTGGGGACTTATGTTCTTGTTACCTATTATAGGTCAAGCTGTGGTGTGACTGCCCTTTTTGGCCTGATGATGGCATGTGCCGCCTGCGTGACTGCAGCGTCTGTGAATGCCCGGAAAATGAATTTCCCGAACCATTTAGGAAACCATTGAACCGAGGCCTTCCATCTGATAATTTGGTATGTCAAGAGGGAAAGCCACAGTCAACTGTCGACCGTACCATAGACAGTAGAGCTTTCAGAGGCTGGATTGAAACGGATAACCCATGGACAAATGATGATGAGACTGATAATGGTAAAATCAATTAACTTTGTGCTTCTGGTGCTTAGTGTGATCTTACCTCTACTTCGGTAGAGTTATGTGTTGAAAGATGGAGTGCAATTATATGTGCTTATTTTTTAACTTTCATTTTCTATGTTTTATTTACAGAAGAGATAGTATATCTTATTAGATCAAAATGAAATTAAAAATATTCACAAGGATTTGTAATCCTAAAAGATAAAGGTGTTAAAATTGAGGAGTATTTATGATTGATTAAAGTGCTAGTAGATCTCATGTCAATTACACAAGTCTTTAAACAGCCATTAGAACCTAGGAATGTTAGGTTTCTTGAGTATTGGAAGGGTAAGTAAATGCTGCCTCATGTTTTCAAACTGACATGTTTTTTTTTTTTTTAGTTCTATATCCATTTAAAACATTTATACTTGAAACAATTGTGCAGATATAGACTATTCAGCTTTTATGTGCAGGTGAGATGACATATGTAAACCTTCAACTAAATCCTGAACGTTATACTGGTTATGCTGGTCCATCAGCTAGAAGGATATGGGATGCTGTTTATTCTGAAAATTGCCCAAAATGTAAGTTGATTGTGCAGATCTTACAGACAACTTGGACTGGGACATTTTTTCTTTTATTCAGGTGCATAATACTATAAGTAACACACACACACACACACACACATGAAGAAAATGAATTGAGCAAGAGAGAAGAATAAAACCCTGTAATCAAGTAGAAAACATCATCTGATATGCCAAATGAATAAACAGCGCCTCTTGTATTGACAAATGTTTTTCCATTTCTATGAATTTAAATATAGATCTTGAATTCATCTACTTGGATTCAAGCAATTGGTTTTGTTTCTGTTGCTGTTGTTTGTTATCCTATATTTGGCTATGCCAGTTGGAATTTCAACTCTTGTTTCTTTTTTTTTTGGGCAGATCCATCTGGAGAGATATGCCAGGAGAAGAAAGTGTTGTACAAATTAATATCTGGTCTTCACTCCTCAATTTCAATCCACATAGCTTCTGATTATCTCCTTGATGAATCTACCAATCTGGTTCTCATTCTACTTCATATCGCTTGTCCTTTTTTTTCTTCTTTTTCTTTTTTGTAAGTTTGCTGTTGTTATTGGTTTGAATGTCCTGTTTAGTGGTTACCAATTGCAGTCTGAATGTTCTCATACCACTAAAATACTTTTTTCTTTTTAGGGAAATTATAGTAATACCCCTATATTGTGCGAGTTTTGCAGAACTACTTTTGTACTTTTAGAAATTACATTATACCTTCTGACTTATGAATTTTGTTACATTTGTCAACAATTTTTTGAAATTTTTACATGTAAATTCGGTGTAAGAAACTGTGCAAATGCCAATTACAGTTCAATTGATTGTAATTCTTATGAAAATATAACAATTTACATGTGAAAATTTTCATAAAATTGTGTATTAAATTGGGTGACATTGAGACAAAAATGAGATCTAAGGTGGTGCTTCTGTAATTTGTTGTTTAATGCGTAGGTATAGTTATGCAAAAGTTTTGTGGGGTTTCTCTAACTTATAAGAGGTGAGATTTGCTGATAGATCCCACTTTTTGTTTTCAAGGACTGAGATTTATGCTACACTTAAAGAGTACTGTGTTTAAGTCTTTTTTACATGCACTGTACTCGTGAAACAATAAATTTTTTTGTTAGTATGCGAAGTCTTAACATGTTTTATGTTCCGAGCAGTATTTTTGTGGCATACACAATAAAATAATCCTCATTTCATTATGAGATAATCCAGGCTGTGATTTACATGTTTAATTCTGTGCAAATGATAATTAGATGGATCATACTAGTAATTTTTCACTTGTATGCCCAATATGGAAGCAGTATAATTGTGATAACTTCTGATAAGTATAGCAGCATTTGACATTTTCTTCATACAATTCCAGTGGGGTCAAAACCTGGAGTTATTGTATGATCGAGTTCTCAAATATCCTGATCGTGTTCAAAATTTGTATTTCACATTCCTCTTTGTTCTTCGTGCAGTGACTAAAGTGAGTATGTGTATGCCCTTGTTTTGAGAACCCACTATATAATTTTGTGATTTGTTGTTTAAAAGTTTCCTTAAAATTTTCTCTAGGCGACAGATTACTTGGAGCAGGCTGAGTATGACACTGGTGACAATGCAGAAGACTTAAAAACACAGTCCTTGATGAGGCAGCTGCTTTATAATCCAAAACTGCAAGCTGCATGTCCTCTTCCATTTGACGAAGCAAAGCTGTGGCAAGGTCAAAGTGGACCTCAGTTGAAGCAACAGATTCAAAGGCAATTCAGAAACATTAGGTTTGTCTCAGTACATTTGCTTCACTAATTACTACCTTATATTTGGATTAGGTAGGACCTCCTTTATGTGAAGGAAACGTGAATCCATGTAATTTAATGTTTTTAAGTCCAACATTCTGTTACAGCCGTGCTTCATACCAAATAACTTATAAAAGTTTTAGTAGATTTGTAAAAAAAAATGTTGTATTTTACTCCCTAAAAGTATCTTGTAAAATTTTACAACTAGATGCTTATAATAGGCATCATTTTAACCAACTATTTATTACATCTATACATTGCAGCGCTCTGATGGACTGTGTAGGCTGTGAGAAATGTCGTCTATGGGGAAAGCTTCAAGTTCTTGGTCTTGGTACTGCATTGAAGATCCTATTTTCTGTTGATGGTCAAAATCATCCAGGTCAACCTGTGAGTTCTTGGAGCTTTCTTTTAAGAACTTTTTGATAGTTTTCCAACTAAATTCGCACTTGTTTCTTCTTTCTTTCGTTTTTCTTGCTTGATAAGTGAATTGGAACCCAAGACATGGTAACAGAATGGCAATTGCCATCTGAATATTGGCAGTTGATGCCCCTCTCTCTCTGGATCTCATTTGCATAATACTTTTCTGGATTTTCAGGTGCAGCTGCAACGAAATGAAGTTATTGCTTTACTGAATCTGCTCAACCGACTCTCAGAATCCATCAAGCTGGTCCGTGAAAGGGGACCTTCAATTGAAAAGAAATTGGAAGGACAGATTGTTGAACCTGCTACACAAGAAATCAACACATGGCTAAGAAGATGGAAGTCACTTATTGGCCCTAGGTATGTCATCAATTTATTACATGTCTAATTTCGTGCATAAAGTGGATGCAGCTCAGAAAATGAAATATTTGGGGAAATACGTTTGCAGGTTAGGGAAGCATTTCTAGCTGTTCATCAGCAATTTCAAAGCTATGTAAGAAAAATACAACGGAGTTGTAAAGATGGACAGAAAGAATAGAGATGTTGAAGTTCAAAGTGTAAAATGTAAGATCCTTGTCTTCTGCCAAATATATTTCTAGCAATTGATTATACAAATGCGAATTAGAGTACGACATTGGAGAAAATATGAAGTGAAAGCAACGAAGGATTTGGAAATTTTAATTCTGTATATTGATTGTGTAGCAAATTTATACCAAGTATGATGTTAGGCTAAGGCTTTAACCTAGATGAAGGAGGAGAACCCATTATACATTTAGGGAAAAATAGGGCCACCACCTTTATTTATTACATTGTTTATTAACTAATGATAACAGAATCTTGGACTGATAATTCTCATAGAGGTCTTTTTTAGTAAAAAAAAAAAAAAAAAAAACTAATAATGTGATAACACTATATTAATTGACGAATAATATGAACTCTAAATGAAAGCTAATCATAAACCGCCATATCAGTTGGCAAGCAAAGGTGGTATTTGCGCATTATTCATGCAGTTATTGACTTGCATTAATAGTATGGGAGTACTGCTAAGACCTATTAGGATATAAATGAAACCTAAAGAATTGTGGTATTTGTCACCACAAGTGATCTTCACTGGACCCATTATTAGCTTATACGATATTTGGTGATTGGTTATTAAATAATTTTTTTTTTTTATTTAAACCCTATTTAGTAAAGTGCATTCTAGAGGTGTTAATGCTTATAGAATTCCTCCAAGTTAGCATTGAGCCCGTTGATGATCATCAGTATTGATAAATATCATTATTCAAACCCTAAATGTAAGCTAATCATGATCAGTTGGTAAATAAAGATGGTAAACAAATGTGGTGGCTCCATAATTATTGATAGTATAATGTCTATTTTGGTCTTGCAAACAATAATAACAGCAAAACAATACGATTTATGTTCTGATTTTCGTAACCTACAGCACTTGAAAAAATAATTTACAAGACTAGCTGAATAAAAGAACAGTCACGAGAAGGGAAATAAATCCTACAAGAAAAGATAGAGGGTCGACGAGAGAGAGAATCAAACGAATTGCAATCCTGATTCTGGCCTTACGTGATCGACATTTGTAATTAATTTCCTCAATTTCTGGGGATATGTAACAATCTTCAATGTCAAACTCAAGCTCCTTGGTGAGACTATTTAGAAGATCCACTATTTCATCATTGCCACCTTTACTCTGTTTGATAATTCCCGCATGGCGTAGAATGTTAGCATCGTTGGTAGTATCCACAATACTATCCAACAAAACTGCAAGACATGTAAAATATGGTTTGGCATATCTGTTGCTTTGTTCATAAGCTAGCAAGTTTCTTAACAGAGGGCCTGTGCCATCGTCGAGGAAAAGAGTTGGGATTTTCAACACACTATCTTTAAATTCCAAATCCAGAAGATATCCTGATTTGCGTTCTAGTGTAATACCTGCATGACAAAGCTTTGTGGCATTATTGACCCAACCCTTACCTGGAAGCTTATCGTCGTCACTGCTCCACCTCTTCTTTAGCTTTATGTCAGGGCTTGGAATGAAGCTAGACTGAAACAAATCCAGTAGGTGTTGATGTTTCATGTCTTGGGTACTGTTCAGTTTTTCATTGGGGAGTTTGTCCCTACCAAGTCTCAAGGGTTCAAAGAAGTGGAGGGCAAGCTTGTTTAGCGGAGTTATAATAGTTTGAGTTGAAAAACCACGTACGAGGTCAGACATTGTTTTCAATACAAACATAGGAAGTTGATTCTCCAGATTTAGTAAGTCACGACCGATGATGGACAACATCCAACGTGTTCCAAATATAGGTTCCTCCACGTCTAATCCCTACAAATAAAGATAACGCTAGAGTTACGAAGAAAATTTACCAAACAATAAGGGTCATTATTCAAAATATGAAAATAAAAATAAGAGGTAACGTGGGTTATATACATAGGTTGGTACTTGTATATACCTTGTTGCTCATTTCAAATAAGCGAAGGAGCTCCACAATGAAGCAAGAATCAACAATCATCATTTGGACAAAATCATTACTATCCATATCATTAAATAGTTGCGAGTAACACTCTCTAGTCTTTCCTTCTAACTCTTTCATAGCATCTTCAAGATCTACTTTGCGAAGTATAACATGTTGTAACAATCGATTTAGAAAGCGCAGCTTTTGAGTTTCCATTGCTGCTAAAGAAGGCTTGTTATGGTGAATAGGACCTATAGAGACAATCTTAGGGTCGTAAGCCTTTTCATCAACTTCACGTACATGTGCTGGAACTCTGCATATTGACCATCTTTTGGTGGTGATTGGTTCAAATTCTTTGGGATGATCCAAATTAGACTCTAATTTCCCCTTCTTTTTTCTAAGTAATGGCCCTTGTCTTGAAGGATCATCATCAATCTGAATTCCGTGGTCTTTGGCAGATTCCTTAAGAGGGAGCTCAATTCTAGTAGACCTTATTCCGTCCACCAAGTTTAATAGATCGTCTCCCATGATTTTTCAGCAGCACTGAATTTTTAACTTTATCAAACTTCTCCCTGCAGAGGTATTGCACCGTGAACAAATGATCATTTCTAGGAAAAGGACTACACTCCAAAGTAGTCCAATTTAATTATTTAATTAAAGGTTTACATGTTTAAAAGGAAATCTACGTTTTGTTGGGATTGATCTACTAGGTTTAAGGTCCCCAATATTTGAGATAAACAGGTTTTTTGCTTTTTGTATTTTTGTTTTTTGTCTTTTTGTCTTTATTCCGAAACTATTTTCATAAATATCTTTGTATTTTGAAAAATTATACTAATACCCTTTTTATGTTTTAATTTTGTTAAACTAACTATCCCTAATATTTAATATATAAAATATATTTATTAATAAAGGTTTAATAAGAGTTTAAAATTGATGGATTCTTTAGTAAATAATTTATTTTATTAAAATTGTGGCTCACTTAAGACAATTAGCCTTTTTTTCTCTCATAAACAGGTCCTAAGCCAATTTTTTTTTTCTCTTTTGCATAAGTTGTTTCTTATTCGTGTTTTTAGATGCCATGTCCAGCCTAATACCCTATTAATTTTTTTTAGCAACAGTAAATATTTTATCTCAAATTATCAAAAATGCCCCTCAAGAACAATAAATTTTTTTTTGTCCAAAGCATGCCGAATCAATTTATTATATGCCAAATTAATTCATCATCAATTCATTAATGCTGAATCAATTCATCACCTCGAATAAAAAATTATTTATTTATTTTTTATATTAAATAAAAATTATCTTTTAAAATAAAAATTTATTTATATTATATAAGAATATAAGGGTGATAAGTTTTTTTTTTAATCTTAATTGGTACATTTACACAAAAAAATAAAAAAGAAGAAAAAAGGGAAAAAATCATTTATATATATATATATATATATATGCTTTTGGGTTTTTTAATATTTGGATGGATTTTTAATTTAATATATACTATATTATTAATCGAATAAGAAAAAAAAAAGATAAGAAAAAAAAGGAGTAGACAATGAACGAGTAGAGAAGGTAGGAGAAGAAGTGGATGAAAAGTGAACTTGTAAAATTAGGATATTCTTTATTTTTTATCACAAAAGTTGGTTAAAATTTTAATTGTACCAATAGTTGCATAAATTAATTCAAAAGATATTGATATGGATATGACATCAAAAAACTCTTATTCCTAAGACTCTAGGTGAGGTCTAAACAAACAATTGTTTTTATAAGAGACTAATAAATCGAGTGTTCTTTTTATAATAAAAATAAATAAATAATTGGTAAGAGTTTTTTGGTAAAAAAAAAAAAAAAAATAGTAATTGGTAAGAGTTATTTATACGATTGGTTCTATCTTGGCATTTTCAAAATCGTTAAAATTAAGTTCTATATTAAGTACGACCTATTATACTTTTTTGAATTATTGGTACCAAAAGCTCTCTAAATTTTGCAAAAAGTAGTGAGCCGTCCCTAAATTTTGAAATTAATAACAGTACCTATAAATTTTAAAAATAGTTGAGAATTGCCTCCTTATTGATAAATATATTATATTTTTACCTTTTCATATGGATTTGTTTTTCTATTAAGGGTTGAGATAGATAATAATATATGAAAAATAAATTAATTTAAATCATTCATATAAAAAAGTATTTTTAAACCGTTTTAATAAACTATATTTAAGATAAAAAAAAATACACTGTGTTTATGAGATAGAAGACAATTTATAAATATTTTTAAAATTTAAAAGTATTGGTATAAATTTTAAAGTTGAAAGGGCAATCTACTACTTTACACAAAATTCAGTGCATTATTTTGAAATTTACCTACAGATAGAAATATTGCGCTTGTAGTATTATCATTCAAGTTCTGGACAACAAAT
This sequence comes from Rhamnella rubrinervis, assembly GCA_007844105.2. NCBI lineage: Eukaryota > Viridiplantae > Streptophyta > Magnoliopsida > Rosales > Rhamnaceae > Rhamnella > Rhamnella rubrinervis. Next base: position 4,475,373 of record CM017583.2, on the reverse strand, counting down.
TTTTCGTACTTTTCTTTTTCTATCTTTCTTTTATAAAATTCTTCAAGGATCTCCACCTTTTCCCAAAAGGACTCTTGAAGCATAAAAAATATAATAATAATAATAAGAAAGACTTTTTTAGGTACGAGTATATTTCCAAGAATTTCTTCAATTTTTATTCCTTTTAATTATTCTTGATGTTTTATTTTAACTTGTATCTTTCCCTTTATTTATCTTCCAATTCAACTAATCATTACAACAATTTCAACATTATAATAATACAAAGTATGGGATTGTACTTCATCCAATTATATTACCAAATATTTAGGGTTGTGTAACACAGCCGTTTTTATAAATGTTTTTTGTTTTCTGTTTTTTTTTTTTTCATAACCATTTTTAAAATTTGTGATAAAAATGAAAACGTCAAATTTACATTTTCATTTTGCGTTTTTGTTTTTCTTTCTGGACGATGTCTGCTTGTCCATTTGCCTGGATCTAGCTTGCTTTAACTCTTTTTCGATCACCCAATTCCATGCATGTGATTGTTAATTTTGAACTCTTTTTCAATCAAGATTTGCTTAAGTTGAGAAGAACTGAAATTTGATATAGTTAAGTTTTGTATATTAATTGCCATGAGAAATATGTTACGAGTAGAATTTAGATAGAAAAAAGAAAGTAAGGAGGAGATAGGAAAGTTGCTCTATTTTAGAGCCTAAAGAACAGGGAAATATAGAAGGAGAGAAGAAGAGTGGAAGTCTGGGTTGTTTTCTTAATTCTTCTTGCCCTTATTAAATTATCTGGCTAGATTTAAAAGCCTCACATCTAAAGGGAAATAAACAACATGACTACACCGTGGCTTGAAATCGGAGAAACTACGTTGGAAACATAAGGAAACACGACCCCACTCCACTTAATGGTTCTAACAACATGGAAACATAAAATAATAATTTTAAGAAAGACCAAGTCTACCTAACCAAGACAACAACATGGCTTCTTACATGACACGCATCAACCCGTGCATGTAACAAAATGATGCCACCTCCCTGGCTGCTTCTCATTTGAGATAAACAATGTATGTACATGAACATCTTAAATTCTGCTGTCTATACTCCCTCTAATATAGTTATCTTGCAATATGCCATATTTTATCTAACTTGAGTGCACCTTTTGGCTCTCACTATCTCTCTGTGTTTCAATCTTTTAACCACCTTTAGAACTTTTGCGTTTCAATTTGGAGTGCTCAATGTTTGATGTTGAATGTGCAATTCACACTTTCCTGCCATGTGTTGTATCATACTGATGTGGCCTAAATGGGTAGCATACAACGTTGAGCATGCATGCACGTTTGACGTATGCTGTTCATATAGGATAAATTTTTCTGTTGCCTTGTGGAGTTGAATTCCACTGTATTGCTATTTATTGTTATAAATGGATGCAGGGTTGCTTTGAAGCACTTGAAGATAGATCGACTATGACTTGTATTGTTCTGTTTTGAGCTATGTTTTCACTTGTATTATTCTGTAAGTTTCAAACTTTATGTTTTGATTCATGGTGAGCCATGGTTCTTATAATATGTATAAAGTTTCAAACTTTGTATTTCTAATCTCGATAATAAATTTCCGTTTGTAACAAGAGGTATTTATTATGATATTTATATTTATAATTTTTATTTTAAACATTGTTTAATTTTATATTTATATAATGTGTTTTATATTTATAGATAAGTATTATATTGTTGATTCAGGATATCCAAATATGTCTGGATTTTTGTCACCTTATCGAGAAGAGAGATATCACCTACGTGATTTCAGGGGCCGTAGGCGACAACCTCAAAGTAAGAAAAAATTATTTAACTACCAGTATTTATCGTTGTGGAATGTCATTGAGTGGTGTTTTAGAGTGCTAAAAGCTAGATTTCTAATCTTAAAACAAATGTCTTCATATCTCATGCACACACAGACATATATGCCTATAGCATATTGTACTATTCACAACTTCATTAAACTACATGTTCATCGAGACCTTTTATTTCATGAGTTTAATAATAAATTATTGATTACTGATAATGATAATGTACAAAATAAGGAAACTAGTACATAAATGTCAGTCAATGTTAGCTAAAATGATATTATGCTTATGGCTCAAGTGAGAGATCGAATTGTAGATCGACTTTAGATCATCTTTCAATATTAGATTATATATTATTTTTGTGTATGATATTTTAAAATGATTGTAAGGTTTAAATTTTATATGTTTGATATATATTTGTGTTTGATTATTCATGTTTTATTTTTTATTTATGATCTGAGATATATCTCAGTCTTAAAATTAAAATCTGTACTTGACATTTTAGATATAAATTTTAGATTTATATCGTGGATTTTGTATGTAAATTTTGATTCTGAATTGTTAGTGTTAGTGTGGTTTTTACGTATAAAATTTTAAAAGAAATACAAATTTTTTTTCAAAAAAAATCAAAAATAAAAATAATTATTAAATGAGTTTTTATTTTTTTAAATTCAAAAACTAAAAACAAAAATGGTTGTCAAACATGTTGTTTTCCTTTTTAAAAATAAAAACTAAAAACTAAAATAAAAAACTAAAACCAGAAAATAAAAAATGAATAACATAAGGCCTTAATGAATAAGTCAAAGTCAGTTGGTTTTTACCTTGTATTTAAACTTCTTGTTTTTCAATTTTAGCTGGGTTTTAAATTTTAAATTTAGGACAACCTTTATGGCTTGGGTATTAGTATTCTTCTTTCCCCTTTAGCTAAATATCTAGGGTTTGTCTTAGTTTACAAACTAAAAAAAAGGATGTAAAGAGATCATGATAGTGCGCTTTGAGTGAGACTGAGTGTGTAAGTAAAATTTAATTATAATGTAATGGATTTCTTGTTGGAATTCCATAGATATGGATGGAACATTTCCACCGCACCATAGAAATTTGTTCTGTTATTTGTGTGAATTCTTTCATGTCTGGCGTTTATTGTACTGTGTGTGCAGATAATTCAATGACAATGACAGTAGCGCATGAAATAATTAAAAAAGAAGTAAATCAATGAATTATTAAAACTTGAAATAACAATACGCAATTAAGATTCCAACACAAGAAAAGAAGTAAATCAATGAATCATTAAAACTTGAAATAACAAAAATTAAGATTTAATATATATATATATATATATATATATATATATGTGGAGCAATGCTATGGTAGGCGACAAACCCATCAATTTTTTTTCTTTTTTTTTTTGCATATTTATATAAAATATATAAATATATAAAAAATAGAAAAAAAGTATAAAAAATATAAAAAAAAAATTATAAAAAGTATAAAAACAGTAAAAAATAAAAACCAGTATAAAAATAATATAAAAGATATATAAAAGATAAAAAATAAAATATGTAAAACAAAAAAAAAAAACCGAGAAATTGGTGGGTTTGTCGCCCACCATAGTATTGCTCTGTATATATGTATATCTTTGTTTAGTTGAAATTATAAAGTGCTTACCTGTGTAGAGGTAGCTGGCTAGCTGTTGAAGAAACCAAGCCCTTACCACTTCTAATGTGCTTTTTTTTTCATTTTTTTTGGTACAACACTTCTAATGTGCTGGAAACTGAGAGACCCAAGTACAGGCTCCTTATAAAACAGCACAAGTCAATGAAGTCAAGAAGCTCACGGGACCACATGAAAAATAAGAGAGCCGCCAACAAAGAAGGGAAAAATTTTCTTCACCACATAACAGCGAATCCAGGACCCGCGATAAATCATCTCACGTAGCGGTGATTATTGGACCACAATAGAAATACAAAATCTCATATGTCTTTGCTAATTTTTTTATATTTCAGTTTTTTTTTTTTCATGTTATATATATATATATATATATTTGGAGAATTAGAAAATGATACGTACTATTAAGTTTTTTTTATTACAAAATAAGAAATTAATTCAGCAACTGTATAAATATTGGTGAAATATTTCATAGATAATTTTGTAATTTACCGTCAGAAGTTAACATGAATGAAGTCTCACATGATAATAATAATCAATAAATTTTCTTTATACATATAAGTTATAAACCTAAATAAAATAAAATGGAAAAAAGAGAATACTGATTTATTAATTACTAATTAAATTAATGACTAAATTTGTATTCTTGTAAAGATATAATACCAAAAAATACTAAAAAAAATGTTATATAATATGAATTTAAAGGGGGCACTAATGCATTTTCTGTAAGAAATAAGATAATTAAAAAATAAGAAAAATAAAAAATTCAGGGGGTTCAAAAGTCCCCCAGCACATTATTGGTTTTATGTTGACAAACTTTTTTTTTTCTTTCAGCCATAACATAATAAATTACTTTTTTTATTGTTATTGCTCCATGTGTATCCAACAATTCCAAAATAGTTTAGATCGTCTATGACTTCATTGCTTTGTAGCCTTGGCACAATTACTTTTATTTTGTAATATTTAATACAAAAGTAAAATGAATGGCTTTTTTATTCGACAATTTATGTTATTAATTTAAGCAATAAAAAAAAAAAAAAACCAATTAGGTGAGAAAAACTTATATATAACCGTTGTGTAAAAAAACGTTTGCAGCAAGCAACTAAATACGACACATAATTTTTAGCTACTCATAAAAAAATAAAATATATGGGTGTGTGGTATTTAATGGCTTGTTGCAAACATCACTTACATAGCGGTTACGTATGTTTTTCTCACATATATATATATATATATATATATATATATATATATATATATTTTTTTTTGTCACCAAAAGTAATAATATAAATTGTGTCGACTAAAAAAGCCAATCATTTTACCTAGGTATTAAATATACCAAAAAAAAAAAAATTGTGCCAAGTTTAGAAATAATGAAGTCAATTTTTACAGACAAAAATTCTCATATGGATGAGAAAGCTCACACATCCAGCTCTCAAAGACATGAAAGCATCGTTAAATTAGATTCAGAACTTTCTTGCTTATGGACGTTTTGGAAAACTCCAACATATACTCTTTTGTTTTCTTTCTTGTGGTATTTGATTTAGGTTACGGGATTTTTACATGAAGGTTTACAGTTTCTGGACAACAATGTGGCTTTTAACAATAGATTGGGACATTTGCGGACAGAACATTAACGACTCAAATTTCATATCGTAATCATCTATTTTTTAACAAACATTCGTCAATTGGCCACATTTATAACAAGAAAAAAAGAAAAAGAAAAGAAAAAGGGTTTTATGGCTAGTAGGACAACCAATATTAGTCAAATTGTCAAACACTTTTCATCTTCCGATAAGCAAAATGCCCCTTTTGACACACCGCTTTATTTACTTTTTTTTTTTTTCCAAATTAAATTATTCTCCACCAACTTTTGCGGTCAAAAGTCTCATGTTAAAACGATGAAGAAATTAGGTAGAACACTATAAAATCTCACAAGAATTTGATGTAAGAAGATGAAATGAGACAACTGCATTTTTTTTCCTCTTCTTCTTGCTCTCCTCCTCGTTGTTATTGAATCCCCAATAAAAATTAATAGTAAAAATAAAACTAATCATAATAATAAAAAAGATATTCAAAGTAATAATAATATGATTAAACAATAAATAATAATAATAAATTAAACCCATAATAAAAATTAAAAGCAATAATAATATATCATCTAAAAAAAAGTAATCAACAATAATACAAAAACTAAAATAAAACTACTAAAAAATAATAAAACAAAATAAGAATAAAATAAATAAACAGATTATATGGGGATCATTGGATCCTTGGGTCGGATTGTCGGGTCTGTTTACCAATGCAGTCGAATCGTTACATCTGTGATCCACAAGTGTCGGGTCGTCAAAATTATTATTATTATTTAAAATCTAAATCCTTAATAAAAATTAATAGTAAAAATAAATTAAACAGAGTAAATAATCATAAAAATAAATTAAACCCATAACAAAAATTAAAAGTAATAATAATATATCATCATAAAACCAAAAGTAATCAACATAATACAAAAATATAATGAAACTACTAAAACATAATAAAACATTATAAAAATAAAATAAATCAAAAGATTAAAATATATATATATATAGGGATCATCGGATCTATGAGTTGGATTGTTGGGTTTCCTGACCCATGAAATCAGATCGTCGAATGTGTGATCAACGGATGTCGGATCATTGAATCCATGGTCTGCATGGATTGGATCATTGGATCTGTGGCCCAATTGTGTCAGATTATCTATGACCATCGGACCTTTTGATTCATCGAATCCAAGTGGACGGTTCGTTTCTGCCATGCTTCCGATCCAAAGTAACCCAAAATCAATCCAAATTGAAATCCAAAAGTTTTCACCGTTCCTATCACCAAATAATTCAAAAACCCATTTGCCAAAGACCCACGAAATAGAGCCCACTTGAAGAAGGAGGACCCACACAAACACAATGCAAGAATTCAAAGACGATCGGCAGCTGCGATACGATGGACCAGACAATCGGCCGACGAACCGGACGATATCTAAAAATTGAATGCCAATAGGTGGGTATGTGTATTCGACAGTTTGGTTTTGAAATATGAAAGACCTAATGGTTTGCTAAGGTGTGTTATAGTTGAAGGGTACAAGAATAATTGCATGGGCACCAAAATGAGGCTTTAACTAGTCAGCTGAATGTGAAAAGCATTTGGCTATTTGATTATTATTGGCTCTACCTATGGCTACTAGGCCATAAAATCCAATAAAATTGAAAACCTAAGTTGAAAAAAAAAATCATAGTTAAACAAAAAAATGAAATAGCAAGTCCAGTTTGAAACTAAAAACAAAATAGAATGTCAATATGATACAATCTTACATATGAATATGATCTTCGTCTTCCTAATCAAATACAACAAAAATAATTATTATAATAAAAATAAAAACTATTTATCTATTTCTTAAGGTTTTTGATATTATTGGCTCTACCTATGGCTACTAGGCCATAAAATCCAATAAAATTGAAAACCTAAGTTGAAAAAAAAAATCATAGTTAAACAAAAAAATGAAATAGCAAGTCCAGTTTGAAACTGAAAGCAAAGTACTAGGCCATAAAATCCAATAAAATTGAAAACCTAAGTTGAAAAAAAAAATCATAGTTAAACAAAAAAATGAAATAGCAAGTCCAGTTTGAAACTGAAAGCAAAGTAGAATGTCAATCTGATACAATCTTACATATGAATATGATCTTCTTCCTAATTAAATACAACAAAAATAATTATTATAATAAAAATAAAAACTATTTATCTATTTCTTAAGGTTTTTGATATGTGCTTATCTGCATAGTAGTTGGTGGAGTACGTGCATGTCCATCTGCATGGTGGAGCATGCGCATGTCCATATGCAGGGTTGTTGATGGATTGTTTTGTTTAGATGTTAATAACCCACGTTGAGCTGGTCTTCAGTTGGTGGATTTGCAGCTGATCTTCTATTAGAGGGATTTGCTTTTGTGATTTGGTTTTCTAATTTTTAGGAGTAATTGTTATGTTTGATCGTTGTAAGACTATTATGAATGGTCTACTATTTTTCAATAAAAGTGGAGAATAATAGCTCAAATACTTTCCTTCTCTCTCTAAGTTAACAGTTCATCTTCCTTTTTATTTTCTCTCTCTAATGTGACAGACCCTTTTCTTTCTCTACCTTTTTCTCTTTCTAACCCGATCTTCAGTTGTCCTCTGCTCCTTGACTCTAAAACAAAGCAGTTCTTCCTCTACAAACTCTAATAATATCATTTGGTATCAGACCCTGCACGTCCTAGTATTGATATGGATACTCGTGGCAAGTCTAATGTCGAGTTTCGTAATGAGGTTAATGAAGCTTAGCACGCCATGAATCAACCTTTGATCAAGTTAATACTGCTCTTCAAACAGTATTGACTGAAATTCAAGCTTTACATATTGCTCGTAGCCATTTTGAAGTGAATCCATTTACTCCTTGGGAGTCATCACCTTCTCCTAATGCCATACGTTTCCATTTCAACAATGAGCCCCACCACTAGCATCTTAAACTTTCCTTTCCAAAGTTCAATAGTGAGGATCCAATAGGCTGGATTTATAAGGTTGAGCAATACTTTGAGTTTAAGGGAGTGACACCAGAGCAACAAATCCAGTTAGCATCTTTCTATCTTGATGGAATAGCTCTACAATGGTATCGATGGTTGACGAAATTTCGTGGTCCACTTACGTGGGCATAATATATCAAAGCCATCCTCGTTTGTTTTGGTCCAACCAATTATGAAGGCCTATTGGAAGCTCTAACCCGCTTGAAGCAAACCTCCTATGTGGAAGCATACCAAGAAGCATTTGAAAAACTCTCACACCAAGTCAACGAACTTTCTGAAAATTTTCTTATTGGGTGTTTTATTGCAGGTTTAAAAGATGACATCCACTTAGATGTGAAAATCAAGCAGCCTAATAACACCTTGGCTGATGCAATTGGGGTTGCACGTCTCATTAAGGAACAGAATCATTTAAACAAAAAGCAAAGTCAGCCAATTTGTGCCCAACCCACTCAGTGGTACTCAAGGCAAATTCCAACCCTACAATAGGAATACTCGGCCCCCCACCAACTCTGCGCATGAATGCAAGCTCGAGCACTCTGCAGACCACATTTTGTCGTATTACCAATCAAGAGGCACGGGAGAGAAGGGACATAGGTTTATGTTACTATTGTAATGAGAAATTTGTTCCGGTACATCATTGTGAACATCCACAATTGTTCATAATTGAGGATTCTCTTTATCTAGCTTCCAAAGACTATAACCAAGCTACACTGAAACTAGAACGTGAAGAAGCCATGCCTGAAATTTCTTTTCATGCTATGGTAGGAATCCATCATCCACAAACCATGTGAGTCCAAGGGAAACTAAAAAATAAGATCATACTTGTGCTAATAGACGTGGGCAGTATACATAACTTCATCGATCAATCCATTGCCATGAAGCTCGGCTTGCTAGTAATTCAGAACAAAAAGTTTCAGGTTATGGTGGCCAACCAAGAAAAGATTGAATGTGTAGGACAGTGTCAAGCTCTCACCATCTCCATTCAAGATCATCTCATTACAACTGTCTTCTATGTGCTTCCTATTACAGTATGTCCATTGGTTTTAGGTGTGCAATGGTTGGAAACTCTTGAACCAATTGAGATAGATTATAAACATTTGACCATGACCTTAAAGTTGGAGGCATTACCCACAATTTCCAAGGTATAAAGCATGTCAAAGTTAAAGTATTGATAGAAAAAGAATTCAAACACCTCCAAGGTATTGGTCACTTTCTCCAAATTACTACATGTTGTAAAGTCGAGCCACCATCGACCCACCTCTTAGCTAATTTTTCTTAGCTATTTGAGCAACCCACCCACTTGCCTTCTAAATGGGATTATGACCGCCGAATTCCACTACAACCAAATGCAACATCCATTAGCGTTTGGCCATACTGTTACCCTCATTACCAAAAAACTACAATTGAGAAAATGGTCAAGGAACTTTTGCAATCAAGACTGAAAAGACCCAGCCATAGACCATTATGATCTTCAGTTTTATTAGTTAAAAAAGCTGATGGTGAGTGGTGGTTCTGTGTCGACTACAGAGCCTTGAATAACATAACTATCAAGGATAAATTTCTAATTTCAATAATTGATGAACTCTTGGATGAGCCCCATTGAGCTAAATAGTTTTCAAAAATTGGATTTACGTGCTGTCTACCATCAAATTAGGGTACACGAAGATGATATATCAAAAATAGCTTTTCGAACCCATAAAGGCCATTATGAGTTCATTCTAATGTTGGTCGGCCTCACCAACGCTCTTACAACTTTTCAAGGCCTCATGAATGACCTTTTTCGTTCCCATCTCAGGAAATTCATTCTGGCCTTCTTTGACGACATTATCGTGTATTCACCATCTTAAGAAGCACATCTTTCTCATTTGGGGATTGTCTTACGTATCTTATCCTCTAACAATTTGTTTGTGAAGGAGTCTAAATACAGGTTTGGTGTCACACAGGTTAACTACCTAGGCCATGTTATTTCTAAACACAGAGTGGCTCTTAACACAACCAAGATACGAGCAGTGCTTGAATAACCTAAACCGTCAATAATAAGGGAAGTTCTTGGATTCCTTAGCTTGGCAAGATATTACCACAAATTTATTCAAAATTTTGGGTGCATAGTTGCACCTTTAACACATCTTTTAACCAAGGAAGGGTTCAAATGGAATGATGCAGTAGAGATGGCCTTCAAGCAATTAAAAAAAGCACTAACATCACCTCTAGTCTTGCAGCTCCTAGATTTCTCTAAGCCATTTGTTATTGAGTGTGATGCAAGTGGAATTGGTGTAATTCTCACTCAACATAACAAGCCGATATCCTATTTTAGTGAAGCTTTGAAGGGTTCGGCTTTGGTTCTTTCTACCTATGAAAAAGAAATGTTAGTTCTTGTCAAATTTGTTAAAAAATGGCGCCCTTACCTTCTTGGAAAGCCATTTAAGGTGCACATAGACTAGAAGAGCCTTAAATACTTGCTTGAGCAACGAATTTCTACTCTGACACAAACATGGTGGCTATCAAAACTACTTGGATATGACTATGAGATGAGTACAAAAAAGGGTTGGATAATCAAGCGGCTGATTCATTATCTCGAATGGTAGAATTCCAACTTATCTCTACTTCCATGTCAAAAGCGGATTGGTGGACAACTCTTCAGCAAGAAGTTCAACAAGACTCTTTTTACAGGCATTTGGAGCAAGTAGATGACCCCCGCTTACAGTTACGTGATGAAGTGTGGTTGAAAAATCACAAAATTTTTCTCAGTTCTACCTCCTCATTGATTTTCAAGGTAATTGCCGATTGTCATTCATCTCCCACTGTGGACATTTTGGGTTCCATAAAACACTTTCTCGCATCAAGCGCAGCTTCTTTTGGACAAACATGCCTCGTTCAATAAAAGAATTCCTACAACAATTTGATGTTTTTCAGCGATTCAAAACTAATTGTATGAAGCCGGTTGGGTTACTTCAACCTTTGCCAATTCCAATTAAGATATGGACTAATATCTCTATGGATTTTATAGAGGGCTTTCCACCTTCAAATGCCCACACCGTCATTATGGTCGTTGTTGATTGCCTATTCAAGTACGCGCACTTTGTGCCACTTAAACACCCATTTACAGCGGTAAAAGTTGCTAAGGCATTTGTTAATAATGTGGTTCGTCTACATGGAATTCCCACATCAATCGTAAGTGATCATGATAGAGTGTTCATTAGTTCATTTTGGCAGTCACTCTTTCAATTGCAGGGCGCTAAATTATGCATGAGTTCAAGTTACCACCCGCAGTCCAATGGCCAGTCTGAGGTGGTGAATCGAACCTTGGAACAGTATTTGAGGTGCTTTGCAGGTGATCAGCCTTATATATGGTTGGAATGGATTTCATGGGCTGAGTTTAGTTATAACACCACTGTTTATTCATCTACCGACGTGACACCATTCGAGGCCGTTTATATATTTCAGGGACTTTTAAGGGTACAAGCAGTTGACGATTACCTTTGAAACCGTGATGCAATTTTGTACGAACTGTGTCGCAATCTTTTACGAGCTCAGAACTATATGAAAAGTCATGTAGATCAGAAATGGCGTGAAGTCACTTTTGCGATAGGCAACTACGTGTATTTAAAGTTACAACCTTATCGCCAGTCTTCGGTGGCCTTTCGTAGGTCCATGACACTTGCTCCATGCTACTATGATCCACTTCAGATTATTGATAATGTTGGAGCAGTGGCTTATAAGTTGGCACTTCCATCGGGTTCCCAAATTCATAATGTATTTCATGTTAGTTTACTAAGGAGGCATTTGGGACCAGTTACGTAAGCCTCGCCACAACTTTCTCCTACATCAACGGATTCAAATCTTCTTCCTCAACCCAAACTTATTTTGAACCATCGCGTTATTAACAAAGGGAAATATTGAGCACGAAAGGAAGTTTTGGTTAAGTTGTCCAGTGCTCTGGTGGAAGATACAATGTGAGAAAATGAATGCGCTTTACCATGACGTATCCCCACTTTATCCTTGCAGATAAGGATTGTTAAGGGGGGAGGAATGATATGTGCTTATTTGTATAGTAGTTGGTGAAGTACGTGCCTGTCCATTTGCATGGTGGAATACGCACATGCCCATCTACATGGTTGTTAATGGATTGTTTTGTTTAGATGTTAATAACCCATGCTGAGCTAGTCTTCGGTTGTTGGATTTGCAGTTGATCTTCTGTTAGAGGGATTTGCTTTTGTGATTTGCTTTCTAATTTTTAGGAACAATTGTTTTGTTTGATCGTTGTAAGACTATTATAAATGGTTTACTATTTTTCAATAAAAGGGGAGAATAATAGCCCAAATACTTTCCTTCTCTCTCTAAGTTAACAATCCCTCTCCCCTCTTATTTTCTCTCTCTAATGTGACAGACCCTTTTCTCTCTCTACCTTTTTCTCTCTCTAACTTGATCTTCAATTGTCCTCTATTCCTTGACTCTAAAACATAGCAGTTCTTCCTCTACAAACTTTAACCATATTAGTTTTTTGATTGAACATTAACATGAACAAATTATACAATTAATATATTTAATAATCGGCAGTAGTACCCAATGACTCATTACTTCGGAATTACTAGAGTTTTTTCCATGGTTAAGATAGATTTATGATCAATTTGACTTCATTAACTCGTGTTATTTTATAATATTCAGCAATGCAAGATGAGTATACAGCTTTTATGCGTAATTATACGTGATCACTTATTCCACCTTCAAAATCTCATAACTGGTAGATAATAAATGAGTGTTTAAAATCAAGAGGAACCCAGATGGCCTAGTACAACGACAAAAGGCTTGATTAGTGGCTAAAGAATTCCACCAAACACCGGGAATCAACTTTTGTGAAACATTTAATCCAGTTATGAAGCCTTGTACGATACGTGTAGTTCTCTCTGTTATTATCTCTTGGAATTGGGATGTTAAACAAATAGATGTAAACAATGCTTTTCTTGATGGTGTGATAACTAAAGCAGCCTTTATAACACAACTTGAACATTTTATTAATTCTACACATTCTGATCATGTATGCAAATTAAATAAGTAACTAGATGGCCTTCGTCAGGTACCTCATGGGTAGTATGATTGTTTGGTAATGCACTTTGTGTATGAGCCTTCCAATATTCAAAAATGGATTCCTTTCTCTTCTTGCTCAGATGTGGTTCAAGTTGTGTATATGTTCGGTATATGTAAATGATATTCTTATAATTGGGAACCATAAGCTATTGATAGATAGGTATATATCATAGCTTAATCAAAGTTTTTCCTTAAAAAGGACCTAGGTTCATTTCATATTTTCTGGGAGTTGAAGTTTTATGCACAAAGGACGGTATGTAGTTGTCCCAAGCTGGTTACATTAAAGACTTATTGGTGTGTATGAACATGTTTAACTGCAAAGCAAGTCCTTCTCCTGCTAGCATATCTATACAGTTGGGAAGTAATACTGGTAACTCTTTTAAGGATGTCTTTTGATATTAGAGTACGATTGGAGCGTTACAATATTTGACGGTTACTTGTTCATAAATTTCGTTCATTGTTAATAAGCTTAGTTCATGCATATTCCTATAAATGTTCATTGGTTTGCATGCAAAAAGTGTACTCTGCTGTTTAAAATGAACTTCTAGAACTTTTTATTTGCCCCTCTTCACCTCTCAATTTATATGGTTTTAGTGATGCTGATTGGGCATCCAATCTCGATGATCGGCGCGGCAACATTTTGGTGATAATATGGTTTCTTTAGTCTTCTCGAAGACAATTATTTTGGTGATAATACCAAGATTTTCCTCATGGTGCAGCAAAATTATCTTGGTTACAATCTCTACTACGAAAGCTTCAAATTCCGTCCCCTTGAATCCTAATTTTGTGGTATGATGATATAAGTGTCAGCTCTTTGGTGGCTAAACCTGTGTTTCACGCTAGGACTAAGAACATTGAAATTGATATCCATTTCATAAAAGATAAAATTTTTATATAAAAGCTTGGAAGTCCGATTTGTTCCCTTATCTGATCAAACTTGCAAATATTTTGACTAAAACCTTATCTGCTGCATGTTTTTCTCATTTACGAAGCAAGCCCCCTATTTTTCTTGGGGGATGTTAGCGTAAATGATTGAATGACTGAGGAAAGTGTATACATGGAGCTGTGTTGTAATTGTATGCATTCTATTTAAGTGATAATTATATCATTTATTTTGTGATAATTAATGTACATCTCCTTTCTATTGTATACGACTATATACAACCTCTTTAGTTTCACTATCACCAACACACCTAGATAAACACTATCACCAATTCAAGGACACACTTAGGGTGTGTTTGGCACATGGAAAAGGTGGGATGAGATAGAAAAACATATCTCACATTCATTTTCCATGTGTTTGGTTTGCTACAATTTAAATTCTAGATAAAAAAAATCTCGAATAATTATTTTCCTATATTTTTAACAAACCTCTTATCCCACCTCTACCCATAGGATTTCATCGGATAAGAAAAAAAAAAATTCTTTCGACAAACTAATATCATATACCCTTCTCTCTTGCACCCAGCTATCATCTTTCACTTTCACATGAGCCTTCATTGTCATAGCTACAACTGTTATCATCGTGTCTACATGCCCTTGTTGTTGCAGCCACATAGCGTCCACCCACACTTGTCATTACCACACAATCGATCCACCAAGACATTCATTGTCCGATGTATTTTAATTCAAGCGGTCGTAAGGCTCTTGGGTTTGGCTAATCGATGATGGAGCCGTGGTGAGGGTGGTTTTCCGATGGTCTAAAGAGAAGAAAGGGAAGAGAGAGAAAGAGATAGGAGATAAAAAGAGGGGTTTCCGCATAAATGAGAGGGAAAACTAGGGGAAAAAAAGCAAAAAAAAAAAAAAAAAAGGCTGGCTGGTCTAATTTTTAAAATTTTGTCAAAATTATGATTTTGCCACTAACTTCTTAGAGCCTTCCACACCATAGATTCGATTCACGCATACCTTTTGTCTATAAACTTATATTGACAAGCCTACACAATGACACTAAAATCAAAATAAAATTCCTCAAGTAGAAAAGGTCAACTTTTAGGCCACTTAATGTATCTAAAAGTCAAATTTCAATCAAAATGAGTTTTTATTATACAATTATGAGTATCGATCATTACAATCTACCCCTCTTAAAAAAAAATTTATCTACAAAATTTATACCTCAGTACAGAAAAATATATAGATGCTGAGCTTGCATTTTGCTGCTTAGATTTCTGTATAGCTTCCTTTCTAACATGGTTTTCTTATAAGACTTTCACAAGTAAAATTGTCTTATTATGAAGCATTTAGTCCCTCTAATCAAGTATCTGAATTGGTTGCTTTTCATACATCAAATCATCCTCTATTTCAATCTTCGGAGCTTCTAAAACATGTGAAGGATCAGAAATGCACTTGCGCAATATAAATATATAAAATACATCATGTATTCGAGAAAGCTCTATTAGTAGTGCAAGTCTGTAAATTACTTGACCAATTTTTTCAATAATCTCATAGTGTCTAATAAATCTGGGACTTAATTTTCCTCATTTCTAAAATAGTATTATGGCTTTCCAATGCGACAACTTTAAAAATACCCAATCATCCACATCAAACTCAAAATTTTTTCTTCGATTGTCTGTATAAACTTTATGTCTATCTTGAGCTGCCTTCAATTTACTGCAGATTGTTTTAATTTTTTTTTTGTAGTCATCTACACAAACTTAGGCCCTATAAGCTTCCTTTCACTAACCTCATCCCAACATAAAGAAGTCCTACATTGTCTCCCATATAATGTCTTAAATGGTGTCATGCTGATGCTTGAATGGTAACTATTATTATAGGTAAACTCTATTAATGGCATATGAGAGTACCAGTTACCTTTAAATTGTAAAACACATAATCTCAACATATCCTCCATAGTTTGAATAGTCATGTATGACTGTTTATCTATTTAAGAATGCAATGTCGTGCTAAAACATAATTTAGTGTCCAAAGCTTCTAGTAAACTCCGCCAAAATTTGAGGGTAAATCATATATCTCGACCATATACGATAGACACAGGTATCCGATGCAGCTTTACAATCTCCTCCACAAATAATTTATCAAGCTTTTGTAGAGAATACATTTCTTTAACCGATAAAAAGTGTGTAGATTTAGTAAGTCAATCTCTATCACTCAAATTTCATTATGTGCTCTGGGAATAAAAAAGCTTAAATAGAAAATCTATAATGATGTGTTCCCACTTCTATTTTGAAACAAACAATGATTGTAAAAGCCTTGAAGGCTTTTGTCTCTCTACTTTTACTTGCTGATAGATCAAACACTTAGACACATACTCATCAATTTTACTTTTCATCCCTGATCACCAATAATGATCACGTAAGGTTCGATGCATTTTTTTGCTTCTTGGATGCATTACATATGTAGAGTTATGTGCTTCATCAAGAATCTCTCTTTTTATTTCTTCATCAGTAAGAACCCAAAGTCTGGTATCCATAACCAAAGCTCTATCTCCTCTAATAATAAAATCTATTTTTTGTCCCATATCAACTTCACTTCTAATTTTCATCAATTAAGAATCAGAAAATTATGCTTTACGAATCCAATCGATATGTGTCAGTCGAATATGAAAACTAGCTAAAAGAACTCCAGAATCACCCAAATCTAATCTAACTCCCATTTTTTTCAACTCCATAATCAAAGGCAAACATATTATTTGTACATGTGCTAAAGTGCCTATAACCTTCCTACTCAAAGAGTCAGCAACCACATATCTTTTGTCTCATATTTAGTTCTTTCTAAAATAACATATACTTAAGACTATTATAATCCATAAAGATCTGACATTGACGCTATAAAGATAATGCTTCCAAATCTTTAAAATAAAAACTACAGCTACCAACTCCAAGTCATGAGTAGGATAATTTACTTCATGTCTTTTAAGTTGTCGAAAGACATATACAACCACTTTCCCATATTGTATAAGAACACAACATAAACCTTGATAAAATGCATCACAAAACACCACAAATCCTTTATTATCATTAGGGATGGTTAAAACAGATGCTGAAGTGGAACATTGTATAAATAGACGCTGAAGTGGAGCATCGTGTAAACATACGCTTTGTTGATGGCTAAGATTGTGTAAACTTTGTTGACACATATCATTCCAGTCAAATGGTGAAGTGGAGCTGCTATTTTAAAAATACCCTCAACAAAACAATGATAATATTCAGCCAAGCCTAGAAAACTTCGCACCATAGTTACACTTGTGTATCTTTCCCAATTCAACACAACCTCCACTTTGTGTGGGTCCACAAAGACACCTTTAGTAGAAATTACATATCCTAAAAAGACCACCCTATCCAACCAAAACTCACACTTGTTTAACTTAATATAAAGTCAATACTCCCTTAAGGTTTACAACACCCAACTCAAATGCATCTCATGCTCTGCTTTATTTTTTGAATATACCAAGAAATCATTAATAAAAACAATCACAAACCATTCTAAAAATAGGTAAAGGACTCGGTTCATTAAATCCATAAACACCGCTGGAGTATTAGTAAGTCCAAATGACATAACCAAAAATTCATAATGACCATATCGAGTAAAAAATGCAGTTTTAAAAATATCTGAATCTCGAATTCTTAATTGATTATAGCTCGATCTCAAATTAATCTTTAAAAACACCTTAGCACCCTGAAATTGGTCAAATAGATCATCAATACACGGCAATGGATACTTATTGCAAATTGTTATTTTATTCAATTACTGGTAATCAATACATAATATTAAAGATCCATCATTCTTCTTAAAAAATAACACCAGTGCACCCCCAAGGTGAATACATTAGGTCGGACAAATCCTTTATCTATCAACTCATGTAACTGAACTTTTAATTTTTTCAATTCCGCTAGAGCTATCCTATACTACGATAATAAAATAGGATTAGTGCCCGGAATCAAATTGATAGTAAAATCTATTTCCCTTTCAGGGGATAACCTAGGAAGATCATCTGAAAACATATATGAAAAATCTCGTACTACAAGAATATTCTCAAGTTTCATTATCTTAACTTGAATGTCCATAATATCGGCTAAATAACTCATACAACTCTTACATAATAAACGTTGAGTTGTAAAGACTGAAATCAAACCTATAGTAGAAGTTTTACATTCACTATAAAACAACCATTTTGAGCAACCCCAGTATTTTAAAAGTGACTTCCTTGCTAAAATAATCTATCGATGCATGATTTGCTGTAAGAAAATCCATTCCAATGATAACATTCAATCCTTAAAGATCTATTAAAATTAGATTTGCTTCTACCACCAACCCATCAATAAAGAAAAGACATTTCTTTAACATCTGTATTAACCATAAAAAATCTCCTGTAAGTGTAAGAACCTTCAACTCCACATCTAAGAGTACAGTTGGTATAACAGATTGCGCAACAAAACTACGTGATATGAAAGAATACGTAGCTCTAGGATCTATAAGAACATAAGCATCCATTATAAGGATAGATAATGTACATGTTACTACATCTAAAGTAGATTGTGCATCTTGTTGTGTCATAGCAAATTCCATTCCTTAACACAAGGGTCATCCACGTCTACTACTACCCCCACAAGCTAGTGTGGACTGTGCTCCATTCACAGATTCACTGCTCTAACTAGTAGAAGTACACCGTTCTTTACTACCATTGAACTATTGAGGGCAAAAACTTGATCCAGAAGCTCAAAATCCAAACTTAGGGGTCCCCATCCTACTATGAAAAAGAAAAGGACATTCTTTTATGAAATGTCCAGTTTGTCCACAATGAAAATATGTATCCACCCCCTGATAAAGTCCACTATGATATTGGTTACATATATTACATGTCACTCAAATCCTATTCTCAAACTATGCCCTCTGATAGGAACTGTTACCCGAACTAGTAAACTACTCACCAGAACTCATACTATGGTTGCCTCTCTACCCTGATTGCACATTTGAATTTGGCCTAGACTCTTTGAATCCGCCACTACCCAAGGATCCTGAACTGTAACTTCATCTCTTAAAGGATCTTTGACTTGGAGTACTTGAGGAAATACTCTCAAATGAACGACGCCTTCATCCCTCCATATTTCTCTGCCACTCAACCTTAAGATTGCATCCCTTAAAGATTGATATGTAGGATACACAGTCCCTGATATACTCGTAACAATAGCATCATTCAAACCATCCAAAATTCTCCTTTTCTTCATTTCCTCATTTGGAATCATATATTGCCAAAACTCTAATATCTACAAGAATTTTCTCTTATACTTTGTCACTGTTATATTCCCCTGCACTAATCTCTCAAACTCCATTATTTTTGCCTCTGGACAAAAATGAGAGTCAAATACAGCCTTGAAGCTTTCTCAAATATGTTGTTTCATACTCCTTTCCACAACCTACCAATGTCAATCATCCCCGCCAAAAAAAAATCCTACTATCTTGACTTTGTCAGAACAATCCATCCCCTCTTCTAAAACCTCCTCCATCTCCAATAACCATAATCGTTCCTCAACAAGATCAGTGGTACCATTAAAGTTTGTGGCGCCCAATCTCATGCTCAAGCACATTACCCCTCAATGCTGGCCCACCAACACTGTCAGCTGAGCCAAAAGTGTTGGTGGCCCTACTACATCTACTCTAATGAGGCATCAATAAACTATATGGAAGGAAAGAAAGAAAAGTAAAGATTATTATTTAAAATATTAACCAAATAAGGAAATATAGAAATTTGAATGGAAGACATTGAAAAGGTTTTTTTTTTATCAAAAGTAACAAAATATTGCATAATCATGTGCATATCTACAGGAAATAAAATCTAATACTGTGATACTAAGCTGACAAGACCGTACCTGGGGTGGGTCCTATCTCAAGAAAATTCTATCAAAATTTCTATAGAAATTTCTGCATAACCTCCTCTAAAACTTGGACTAACCCATTTGTACATGCATATAAAATCTCATTTACAACCACATATCTAGTGAGCACAACAAATGCCACTAGATTTCCCATAATAGAATAATTTTTAAGTGTAACATATTCTCAAAAGAAACAAATAAATTTTAACAAAACATCAAAGTGGTACCAACTTGGGTTATTCTCAGAGCAATTTATAAGTTTTCAAGAATAATTTAAAATACATTAACTTAATTAAAACAAGTGGAAAATGACAGTATGTTTGCAATGGAGGATAAAACTCAAAAGATGAGGTGGAGATGTAGGTGATGCCAGGGCATGAAAGTCTAACCACAGTCAGCTGAGATCCTATGAGTGTTCTTTTTTTTAAAGAAACAAAAACTAATGAGACTAGCTTAGTGAGTGGATTCATAAAACAATACAAATTAAATAATAATGACAATAATAATAATGACAATAATAATAATGACAATAATAATAATAATAATAATAATAATAATAATAATAATAATAATAGAAATAAAGTAAACATCTTTACACCAATTTACACTACAGACAAAAAATCATGTACATCAATTCATTAATATGTAATCGTTTTACATCAAAATTAAATTATTGAAATTATCAAATACGTAGTAGTGACAAGTCCAGGTCAAACCCATAGGGACTGGTTTAATGAATAATTCTAATTATATTCTAATCAACAAGTTAAAACAATTAAAACAAAAGGGGATTTTCAAAATGCAAGTAATTCAAATTAATAATTGACCAAAATAAATTAAAATAAGTAATAAATAAAACATAATCTTGGTTCAGAGTAACTTAATAATATTAATTGTATGTGATAATTGACAAAAAGGAATCAAATTAATTATCAATCAATCTTTTAGCTTTGGCGTTATTAGATGATACGACCGATCTATTGCAATCTTTCATTGGTGTTGAACAATCTAGAAACATTCATGAGTAATTTCAAATCCCAAATTATTCAGAATCAACGTGAACCAAATTAATTTAGAATTGCATTATGATCTAAAAAAATAGTCAAAATTAGAGAAACTCTACAAACGTTGGTAGAATTTTAATTTAAACTATATTTCCAAAATTGCTACAAATAATTATAATCACAGTACGACTCTGATCTAATTTAGCATGCATTCAATTACATACAATAATATTGAATCCAAAATATCATCACATATAATTGAAATTAATCAAGAATACAGAAGAATATAGACAAAAGAATTAATTGAATTAATTGAAGAGTTGTAAACTCAAGTCTCACACATAATCAATTAACAATAAAAATGAACTTCTATTCGAGAAAAGAAATTTAGCAACTTATAATTTTCAAAGCACAAATTAACAAGTAGTTATTGTTATATCCGTTGTCGTCCTTCTAATCCTAAGAATACATCTATTTATAATAAAATCCTAACCCTACTTGTTTAAACATAAAATCTTAAAAATTATAAAATTGCCACTGATCATTGTAGAACTAAGTCAGGTGCCTGACAAAGAACCTAACTTGCCACCTAACTCCCACAGGTTTCCGTGTCCAATTGTACTATGCACGAACACTTCTGCAATTATGTTGGGCACCTGGCTTGGAGCCTAACATTTGCTGGACTTGTGAATGTTGGGCCTCTCTTTAATAGCATGTCAAGCTCGATAAGGGTCTAACATCAAATTGAATTGATAATTTTCTTTATAATTTTTAATCAAATATTTCACATCTTTTTGAATAACCTTGCATGTAAAATAGATCAACATTAGCTCAATTCTAAAAATTAAAATACGCAGAGATTGCACATTAAATTAATTAAAAATAAAAAAATGAAGACCCACCTTTATATATTCAAAATCACAGGGGAGAGGGAATCTGTTGTACAACTCTTAGTGTATCAAGGCATAGTAGAGATGGATGAGAAAAAAAGACCCATCATAATCAAAACGAGTTTTCATTATACAATCCTGATTTTACCGATCATTACACCGACATGCATGTAGAGGCATACTTGCAAACGGAATTTACAATCTATATGCTAGACAATTAAAAGAAACTATTTCAACTATCAAAGTAAGCTAAAAAGTTACCGCTCCAGATTTTCCATTGTTTTGGAATGACATATCACAAGTTGACCAATAATTCACCTGAAACCTAAATGATTCACCAACGGTTACACACACAACTTCCTTTTGCAAAGAAATTTCAATTTTCATAAAGAAGATACATATATGGTCATCAAATATTACAACCCTGTACACTGACATATCTATGTTCATTAGCATAATCATTATAAATCACACAAAAGAATAACCCCGTGTCTCTCTCTGCATGCAAGGCTACAGGAGTAACCTTTCCTGTGATAAATAAATAAGAAAAAGCAATCAGCTTTTTATGTACTAGTTTTCCCTAGAATATTCCACCCCCTTTCCTTTTCTTTCTGACTCTGCTGTTTGTGTGCTCCTTTCGTTCCGGGTCTTCTACCATTGCCTAGTAAAACCCGGTGTGCCATCCTCCCTCTACTTCCAATAGAGACTCTAACCTTCTCAATTCCTACATTCACACATCTTTTCGTGTGTTGCTGCATTGGAACTTTTGTCTGAACTCTCTTTTGGAGGCTTCTTCTCAACATGAAGCTTAGCTTCCTACCGTCATTTCTGATTACTTTGGGACTATCACAAGGTGTCTGTTCAGGCAAGCAATTAGTTTCAGACCCATCTGAGGTATCATCTTTACTATCAGAGAGATCATGTGGCAATGGTAACAATGGAAATGATTGTTTCTGTGCAGTGTTTGGTGCAATTGGGAGTGGAATAAGAGAGGCGCGCCTTGGAGCACGGGCTGCTGGAATTTGCCTTGTCATTGTACAGATAGATGCTCTTCCAGTTCTCCTTGGCAAATAAGATTGTCCAGCCATATCGGGATTGTTCTCTTTTTCTGTAGAATCAATGGTCCTGACGAAACTTTCCATTGGTTGAAAGGGTAATGGGGGTTTGTAGCTGTTTTTCTCCATCAATGGTTGGATGGGATTTACTTGTTCTTTTCTCATTGTAGTTGCAGGGTCATTTCCATTCTTTTGACTTACTAACGGTCGAGTTCCAAGTGGTGGCCTCATTGGTGGTATTGTATTTTGCTCTTCATGCTGATGTTTCATTTGCTGTTGCTGCTGCTCAGCTATCTTTGTGTCCACATGTTGGCGTGCTAGCTTTCTCTCAATTAGAAGTTGCGATTCCAATTCTTTTACCTGCAAAGTGAACTGTTGTATAGTACCCATAGATTTGTATGTTTGAAACAAAATTGCAGCTTCGCCTTCTGCGTTTCTTATTCCATGATTAAAACTGCAAGGAAAATAAATAAGCAAACTAACAAATTTCCAATACAGTATATTACCTTCTCTTGGAGATTTTTGTTTTTGAAGTCCTTCTCTTTCATCTTCAGTTCTAATCCTTGGATTGTTTCCTCCATCTTCTTAATTTGCACATCTTTGCTCTTTATGTCCAGCTTTGTTTTTTCAGCCTAACAAGTAGAGATTATCCAATAGGTTAAACTGAAATGGAGAAATATATAAAAAACCCATAAAAAAATAAATAAAATAAAATAAAATTATGAAGAAGTCTCAAGTTAGAATAAAAGTAAAAAAAGCAGATAACAAGTAACTTTTTACCAATTGTTTGTATCTCAAAAATTCAGATGTGTCCAATTGCCTCTTTGCAGGCCCCATCTCTATTCCTTTTACCCTACTTGCAAAGTTCAATGAGCAAAGGGTCTCACTCAAATCATTTTCATTAGGGCTGATTTGTACAAACATGAGGGTCTTAGAATCTCCTCCTAGAAAACGTAAAGACATTCATTAGTTCGATTTTTGTGTCCCAATAATCTAAAATAAGAGACGAATTTCTTCGTACAAATAAACTAGAGGATAAATAAACATTTTTAAATTTTAGAACAAGTGATGATCATAGTTATTTTCAGGAGTCCAAGAGTACAACCAAAGTAAAGAATACCTAGAGAATCTTGCAGCAAGTGGGTGAGCTTGGAGTTCCTGCAAAGTAAACAAACATTTTGATGGAAATGAGAGCACTGGACACAGAAGGTAAATAGTACACTGAAAGTAAATAAGGAAGTGACTAATATATACTTCTATGACCTGAAGGGAATGTGTGGGCTTTTAGTTGCAAGCGCAGATATGACATCCCCAAGTGCAGAAAGAGATCTATTGATATTTTGGGTTTCCTTGAGCCTTTCTCCTTGCACTTCTGTCTTTGCTATCCTTTCACTTCCAGCCAGATCCACCAACCATAGCTTGCTTCTTGTGCATTCCCCAGTCAATAGATTCTCCCCTTTCACCATCACACAGTGTATGCTGCATTAATAGAGATCAAACTGACATTCAGCAATCTGACTTAGAGACATTACTCCATGTAATACAAGAGAAGCATTTTACTGTCAAATGAGCTACACGAACCAGTGGGATCGGCTGCTATGCTCATTTGCATTGGTGGAGCCAACAGCCCTTGCATTACTGCCAGTTTGTAGAACTTCCCAAACTTCAGTCATGTTGCTTACATCTGCCTCGGCCAATCCTGGGACATGATGTATCCCTTCACCCACCTGTCTTATTCCGAGCCTACAAATCATTTTGTTACAGAGATAAGGCTATTATCTTGGAAAACTGCAAGAACTTCTAGTCTTTCAAAAGTAGTGACAGCTTGAATCATGTGAAATGTGTCAACAACTATTAAAAAAGTGCAGTTTAAATCATGTGAAATGTGTCAACGACTGTAAAATATATAATAACAATAATAATAATAATAATCTTTTACATAAAGGTAAAAGGAAATTCCTCATTGAAAGCGCTTGATTTTTTTAGGAAACAGGAAGACTACAGAAATTTTTTTTTCTTTTTTTCTTCTTTTGCAAGCATGAAATACCATGGATAATGTCAGCTAAAATAAGTAGCAATCTGCAAGACACTGCAAAGTCATTTACATGATACCTCACATTAAGATTGATTCCTTTTCACATAAACCCAAATAAGGATTATATATGAAGTGAGGTTGCCTTATATAATAAATTTTCACTAACTTTGTTGCAAGGTGAACTAGAAGAAAAGAAATAACTAAGGACACCCTAGCATACCTTTTTGCAACTACTCCTGGTTGAGTTCCTGAAGATAGCAAATCTCGTATTTGCTCATTGTAGACCTCTAAAACACTTACAGATACAGAGTACTGATGCTGCTTTTGTCGCTCTTTAATTATGCGAAACAGTTCCTCTAGAGTCCTAAAATTTACTCCCCGAGCTTCTTCTGTACCCTCCATAGTAAAAGTCTTTCCAGTTCCTGTCTGCCCATAAGCAAATATGCAGACATTGTACCCATCTAGAACTGAGGTTGCAAATGGAGCTGTGTCTTCAAAAACATCAGCTATGTGACCAAAAGAACATAATTAGTATTTCCATAGTAGCATTCCA
Source organism: Rhamnella rubrinervis (assembly GCA_007844105.2). NCBI lineage: Eukaryota > Viridiplantae > Streptophyta > Magnoliopsida > Rosales > Rhamnaceae > Rhamnella > Rhamnella rubrinervis. The sequence goes on along the minus strand of CM017583.2, from coordinate 4,449,840 downwards.
TAACAAAGGAATTTAACAAAAAAAAAAAGAAAAGGAAAAAGAAAAAATGTTATCTCCAATATGAATCTTTGTTTACCTTGTTCTGCTTGTGGGTCAAATACAGCATCGAACTTGAAGGTCTTTCTAGTCCCATTTGATTTTACACTGAGCTCACCATCTTTGGCAGATTCAAAATCAATAACCACAGAAGCTCCAGCTGCAACTTCATCATTGTTCAAAGGCCTACACCGGCAAAAGACCCGTATGTTTCCTACAGACAAGCGTAATTTTCAGCAACTTGTCTCTACTTTCACAACATATCTCCTAACTGTATAAATCAGTACAGCTCACCTTTTAACTCTAGCACCTTGTTGTAAAGTTCTTTCCTTTCCTTGGCCCCTTCAACAAACTTAATCTTGAGATCTTCATGCAAATGTGCTTGCTGATTTACTAGAAGAGGAGAATAATATATTAAATACTAATAATAAATAATAATTACGAAAATAGACCTAAAGGATTTGTCCCTCTACTTGTGCATATGTGGCAACTTGAATAAATATTCATTACTTACTAGATGATTGAATAGTAGAGCTCATTCCTTTCATATCTGCCAAGCACTTGTTATATGCCAATGCCTCTTCTGCTAACTTGATGTGTTCCATTTTCATAATCTGACAAGCAAAAATTCTCAAACCATTGGTATTACATTGGAATCAATTCAAAGGGACATATTTTAGTATAATTTTATTACCTTAAGTTTTCGAGTCATGTCTCTTAAAGATGAGAACCATCTACTCTTCTCCTTCACCTGTCCCTCCACCGCAAAAGCTGCAATGGACAATCATCAAAACCTATCTCACAAAATACTCAAATGATTAAAAAAAGTAGGAGAAGTTTCATACCCAAAGAGCCAACATGCATGGACTTGCGCATGAGCTCATTCTGGAGCTCTTTTAAAGACTTCCAAGCTTCTTTACATTCTCTACTCTTGACTTGGTTCTCCCTCTTAAGCTCCTCCAATACTCTCCTCATCCCACTTATTTCCTTTTCCTGAAATTTATAATCTCTTAGAAGCTTCTGGTAGTCTCCTTCCTCCTTGGAGTCACCAATATCCTGCAATGAAACCATTTGGACCTACACACGTCAACCATTGTAATCTTCCTACTTAAACAACTTAACCTTATGAGGATTGAAAGAGGTTTACTTTTGGGGAGTGGCATTCTGCTATTTGAGACACCTGGACACTGTCCTTAAAAGTGTTAAGTTCAGACGTACTTTTGTCCTCCATTGTTGGGGGTGGAGGAAGCTCAAAAGAAACTTCAGGAGATAATTCTGCATGGAAAGTTTCACAAAATGTGGAGAACTTCACAGATGGGGTCTTAAGGTTATTCTTAATTTCACACTCATGAATGCCATTCTCTAGGGAGAGCTCTGTTGATTCCTCCATCTTCTGATGGCATTTGTTTTCCAACAACTCAGGGGAATCTGCATACTTTGTGGGGTGTATATCGGGAGATTCTGCACTGATCACCAAATCAGGAGATATAAGCGAAAAACCCACCTTGAATTGACCTGAAAAGCAGCGTAGATTAAATCAAATTCCTGAAATCTTGGTAATTAATCTAGGATTAAGGCCAATTGTTTCCACAGAACTAATAATCAATCTGTTATATCATAAACCACGTTGTTTGCTAATGGGTCACTGAATCTTTTTGTTGTACTAGGTTCTAACAAAAGCAATTCATTTACATAATCGGTTTCATGTTCTTAACATAAATTATTTCAAATTTCATCAACCAAGATCCAACAACTACAATTCTTGATATGGGTTTTTTATGTTCTTGCTACTGGTCAATACCTCAATATAGATATCAAAGAAAACATAAAAATAATTTACACAGAAACCAAAAATGAAGTTAGAATAAAAAAAAAAAAAAAAAAGTTCCTGTCACTACCTTCATTTGCATCACCATCATCAAAAGGATAACCAGGATCGACCATTACTGAATCGTTCAAGCACGGTGACGATGGAGGTGAAATATCTGCCAAAGTAGAAATTTTTATCAGAAGACCCAGATAAGGAAAAATCTTGAATTTCCCAAATCGGTTCAGAAAATTGGAGGCTCACACTCAGACATAAAAGGGGAACTGGAGCTCTGCTGCTGTTGCAAAGAAACGTCAGTGAGTAGCAGTGGGTCATATACTTCATGCTGAAAACGCCATTGATTCTGCTCCTCCAATTCCATTGGATAATGTTTTTGAATTCTGATAATAATAGCGCCTTTATTGACGAAAAGATTAAATCCCAAACACAAAAAGAAAAGGAAGAATTGCTTTACGAAGAAAGAGATAGAGAGAAGAAGGCGCTGATTTCGTTCCCGCATTCACTAGGCGTTTAATTTTTTTGACATGACCGTTGGTTTTCTTCTTTTTTTCTTTTCTTTTTTTTTTTTTTTCTTTTTTTGAATTTTGAAATTTCTTGACCGGGCTTTTTCCTGTCATCCAATCTCTGTCAGCCACGTAAGCTACATACCATCTTTGTCACGTGCTGCTGGCGTTTTCTTTTGTCTAGGAATGAGAACGGTGAGTGATGATTATTGTTATTCTTTAAGAAATGTTTTAATTAATAACCATTTTATTTGTAAGGATATTTGATGTATTATAGAATAGGACTTTTTTTTTTTTTTTTCAAATGGCAGTTACTTCACCCAATTACAAGATTTTAAAAGATAAAATTACAAAATAAAATGCAATACTTCGTTTTTTTAAGCAATTTCCTCCTTCAACTTTTGCCTTCATGTTAAATAGGTGCTTCTTTTCAAATTGGAAGGAATTTGTCTGTGTAAGTTGCACATGACCATATGATCATATGCCATATAGTAGAAGTTTAATAATATATTTCATGTTAGTGTAAAATTTGATTATATTTTTGTATTTTTTTATTTTGATTGGGAGAGCATAATTATTTGGTTATTTTTTAATATCTATTGTTTTGTATAGTTTTGTAGATTTTGGTTATTTCTGTTATATATTTGTTAATCTATCCGGCAAGTAATCTCTTCTGATTATGTATATTTGTTAATAAAAAAAATTAAAAATTTTGTTTTAATGCAAAGATCAAATGTTGTTTATTTAAATGTATAAAAATTTAAATTATAAATATTGTGTCATATGGTAGTTGTAAGTATTTTTTTAATTAATTATTTTGCTGATCTACTACGCATTGGTTTTTTTATTTTTTTAAAAAAGCTTTATTTGTGTATGCAGGTTGTGGTTGATTTTTTTTTTTTTATATTCGTTGGATGATTTTAAGTAGAAGGATAAGAGGCATTTTTATAAGTTTTTTTTTTGAATATATATATAGTTGCATAGTAAAAGTTTAATAATATATTTGATGGCGGTGTTAAATCTAATTACATTTTAATTTTGATTTGGGAAGCATAATTATTTTGTTATTTCTTTTTTTATTCTTTGTTGCTTTGTGTTGGTCTATAGAATTTGTTTGTGTCGATTATATATATATTAATAAGAAAAATTAGAGGTTTGATTTTAATGAATGGATGAAAACTTGTTGTTTAAAGGTGTGTGAATTGAAATTTTTAATATTGCATTAAGTAGTAATTATAAGTATTACTTTTTTATGAATTATTTGGATGATTTAATATGCATTTTTATTATTTATTTTTTAAAACAACAATTAGTGGTTCAATTAGTGCTTTGTGCTGCTATATCATTAGTATCTTCTATAATTAATGTATTTAATGAATTTTTTTATGATTTAATTAGTGGTTTAATTAGTACTTTGAACTTTAATATTTTTTTTAATTTATTATCTAATTAGAACTTTAAAAAAATTTATGTTTTTTTTTATGATTTTGTCTAATCTTTGTTTTTTTTGTTATTATTTGTAGATGGAAAGATCAAAGAAAGATATTCAAATAATTGATGATATGTCGAAACATAAAAAGGAAGAAATTAATAGAAAATGGGGAGAGAGGTATAGCAATATGTCATGTGAAGAAAGAGTAAAAATTAATGACAACAAAAAAAAAAGATATGTTCATATGTCAAAAGAGAAAAAGACAGAGATTAGTAAAAAATGAAAAAGTAGAAATGATGCTATATCAAAAGAGAATAAGGAGGAAATTAATAAGAAAAAATGTGAAAAATATTCGAAAGTATTAAAAGTGAGAAAACGAAAAATTATAAAAAAATGTAGAAGAAATATGTGTTAATATGTCGGAAGGGAAAGAACAAAAGTATTGTACAAATATAGAAAGTAGAATTTTGTATTTAGGATCGTCATTGAATAAAGTTAATGTTGAGAATTTGGAGTATACACTAATTGGTATGATAGTTGCAAATATTATTGATAGTATAAATTATCAAAATGTTGACGTATGCAAAAGAGATATGAAAAATAATAACCGTGGAAAAAAAACAGAAGAAATGATATAGATTCTTTAGAAAATATAGTTACTGAGGTTGATATTTTTATAGAGCCTGTATTTTGTAAACATTATAATGCTAAAAAAATGCAATATAAGTCTAAGGGATTTTGTTGCTGTGATGGACAAATATTTTTAGTTCATAGTAAAATGCCAAAGGAATTGTATGACCTTTTTACAATTGATATTATAGAAGGAAAAGAATTTAAAATGTATGTATGAACATATAATAATACATTTGGTTTTACTTCTTTTGGAGTTAAATTTGATATATATTTATGTAAGAAAAATAAAGGAATTTATGTTTTTCGAGTGCAAGGTCAGGTCTTTTATTATATTCATGAATTGATACCTCAGTCTGATAAACAACCTTCTTATTTGCAACTTTATTTTTATGATACTGAGCATGAGTTGCAAAATCACCTTCGTTGTTCAAATGTAATGAATATAAATATTATAGAGAAATTGATTAAGATATTGGAAGTGAATTCATATGTAAAATTTTTTTGGAATCTTAAAGATTTACCAAATTTAGAGGAATTATTTATTCATATTAAGTCAGATACGAGTATAGATCAGAGAGTTTATAATGCTCCAGTTACATCCCAAGTTACTGCAATATGGGTTGAGGATGGTATCAATGTCAATGGTAGATGTCGTGAGATAGTTATAAATAGTCATTCTGTCTATAGTAAAAAAGTTGACTATTATTTTGGTTGTTATGATTCTTTACAGTATCCTTTGATGTTTTCCTTTAGAGACACAGGTTGGGATCAAGGAATATGAAAAATAGATAAAAATAAAAGACAATTTTATTGTGAGGGATAATTTTTGACTAATTCAAATAAGATGGCTTCTGCTGCAGAAATATTGAATAAGGAAGTTGAAGGTATGGTGATTTCAGGATTTGTTTATTTTTTTTGCATTGTTGGTGGATTGGTTTTTTATTTTAGGTTTGTGATATTTGTTTGCTTCTTTTTGTTTTGTTTTTTTTACAGTAATGAGAATGAGGAAAAAAAGATATATGGTTTCATGTCGTGAATATTATTGTTATAAGTTACAAATTAAAAGAAATAGTGGATCAATAATTTTGAGAACTGATAATCTTTTTCAGCAATATATTGTAGATATGTATGTCAAATTAGAGACTTCTAAATTTGATTATTTTCGTAGTAAACAATTTGAGATTCATTCAGAATTATTTCATGGAATAATGGATAGTGTAAATATTGGTCAAAATTGAGGAGTGAATGTTGGACATAGAATAATTATACCTGTTTCTTTTATAAGAGGTCCTAGGGATATGCGTTAGAGGTATATAGATGCAATGACATTAGTTCAAGTATATGGGAAGCCAGATATTTTTATTACAATGACATGTAATTCAAATTGGATAGAAATAAAGCGAGAGTTGGGAAAAAAATGAAGAGGTTCAAAATAGACCAAATTTGGTTGCGCGTATTTTTAGAGCAAATGTAGAAATGTTAAAGAATGAGCTGTTTAAGAAAAAAATCTTTGGTCAGATTGCTGTTTTTGTGTATGTTACTGAGTTTCAAAAAAAAGGATTACCACATGCACATATATTAGTTATTTTAAAATCACATGCGAAATTAGTCTCGTTGATATTTTTGATAAAATTATTTTTACTAAAATTCCTGATGAAAATGAGAATCCGCATTTATATACTGCAGTTGTTAAACATATGATGCATGAGCCATATGGTAGTTTGAATCCTAAGAATATTTGTATGAAAAGGAATGGTAAATGCAAAATCATTATCCAAGGTCTTTCTTGTCCAATACTGTTGTCAGAAAAGATTCTTACACATTATTTAGAAAAAGAAGTAGTGGTGTTTCAGTTGTTGTTAGGAAGTGTTTGCTTGATAATCTTTGGGTTGTGCCTTATAATCCATATTTACTTGCAAAGTTTGATTGTCACTTGAATGTTGAAATTTATTCTTCAAATTATGGATTTCGAATAATACTACGAAATAAGTTGATGAATAAAAAGTTTCCAATCTGCTAGATGGATTTCGCCTCCTCAAGCAATGTGGAGAATATATAGTTTTTGTTTAAATAAAATATATCCATATGTTATGACCTTACATATGCATCTTGAGAGTATGCAAAATGTAATTTTTAAAGATTCAGATAATTTACAATTTGTTATGGATAATGATTTTTTTAGTAGAACAATGCTTACAAAATTTTTGCTATGAATAAATATGATAAAAAAAGTAATAAGTTGTTGTATAGAGAAATGTCACCGCATTATGTTTGGAATAGACAATGAAAAACTTGGAATGAAAGAAAACAATATGTTGTTGTTGGTAGATTTGTTAGTGTTGGTCCTTTTGATAGTAGAGATATTATTGAGAATGTTGTTAAATCATGGTAGATGACCAACATCTTTTTGTAATTTGAGATATTTTAATGATACTCAATGTTTGTCTTTCTATGATACTACATTGTTATATGGATTGTTGGATACAGATGATAATGTTAAATTGTGTTTGGCAGAGGCAACTTTATTTGAAATGCCTTATATATTACATAGATTATTTGCTACATTGTTGATTTATTGTGATCCTAAAAATCCTAAAAATTTATGAAATAAATTTGAAAAGACTTTGAGTGAAGATTATAATAATACTATTTATATAGATCATTATATAAGATCAAAAGTTTTGAAACATATTGGTTTTGTTTTGCAGACAATGAAGAAATAATTAAGTGATTACAATTTTGCAGATGCTAATTTTTTTTACAGATGACATACATGATGAATATAGAGACATAAATGATGAAATTTTGATCGTTATAAATGGTGAAAATATTTTAGTTGCTAAGTTTTTGAATTGTGAACAAAAATTTACATATGATCAAATATTGGATACAGTATTTAGTTGTACTCTAGGAATCTTTTTTCTAGATGGCTCAGGAGGAAGTGGAAAAATATTTTTGTAAAGAACTATTTTAGCTACTATACATTCTAAAGGATTAATTGCATAGCATCATCAGGTGTTGCTGCTTCTATTTTACCTGGTGGTAGAACATCACACTCTAAATTTAAGATTCCGCTTGTTATAGAAGAGAATAGTATGTATAATATTAGTAAACAATCAGGATTGACTCAACTTTTAAGGGATGCAAGATTAATAACTTGGGATGAAACTTCTATGATGAGAAAGGAATCAATACAATCATTGGATAAAATTTTGTAGGATTATTTTTAATGTTTTGTTTATAGGCAAAGTTGTAATTTTTGGTGGAGATTTTCGACAAATATTACTTGTGGCTCCAAAAGCGAGTAGAGAGGAAATTGTAGATTTAAGTTTGGCAACTTCTTATTTGTGAGAACATTTAATAAATATAAAATTGAAGCAAAATATGCGAGCTCAATTAGATTTATTATTTTGTGAAATTCTATTGCGGATTGGAGATGGAACTAAGGAGTATATTCATAATGATTGTATACGATTGCCATCAAATATGATTATATCTAATACTGATAGTGAGGTTGGATTAAATGGGTTGATTGATAATGTTTTCCTAAATTGGAAAAATATGCTGAAAATATAGATTTAATGTCAAATTGTGCAATTTTGACACCAAGAAATGATTATGTAGATGATGTGATTTAATATTTTGATAGATCAATTTCATGGTGATCCTATGATATATTTTAGTTTTGATGAATATATAGATAAAGATCAAAATGATGTACATGAAATTTTTTTGAATAATTTGGTTCCAAATGGGTTTTCTCCACATGAATTGAAGCTAAAAGTAAATTGTCCTATCATATTGCTGAGAAATATTAATCCTTTTCAGAAGGACTTTGTAATGGAACACGATTAGTATGTCGGAGGTTTGATCGTAATGTTATAAATGTTGGAATTAGTGTTGGAGAACATAAAGAAAAAAGAGTATTTTTACCAATGATACAATTTATTCCCATAGAAAATGTGAAAGATGCTTTTCATTTCAAAAGAAAGCAGTTTCCTATTAGGCTATGTTTTGCTATGACAATTAATAAAGCTCAGGTCAAACTTTAAACTATGTTGGTATTTATTTGAGTGAACTTGTATTTTCACATGAACAGTTATATATAGCTTTGTCTAGAGCTAAAATTAGTGATTTTGTAAGAGTTCTTAATTATGAAGATTTTGTTATTAAGAGAGATTGTAGGTTGACAAAGAATATTATTTTTCAAGAATTGTTGTCTTTGGTAAATTATTAATAATGATTTTTATTTGGTTATTTTTAGTTAATAATGTTTATTGTGATGAATTTGTTGACGGTGAGTTGTTTTTCTTTTATTTTATTTTTTATTTTAAAATAAATTATTTATAGTTTTAATTATTATTATTTTTTTTGTGCAGACCATCAAATTCTATAGTATGGATAAAAAATAATTTGAATATTGGATATGAAGATTATGTGAATTTGAAGATTAGGATTAACAGGTAATATATTTGGTTGGATATTTTTTAATACATGTTCTATCGAATATATTTTGAAATCTATTTTTATATTTGTGTTATAGTTTAAATAAATTATTTGATTTATTTTTGTATGTTGTAGAGTAAATTTGAGAGGAAATTTGATTTAAAAAATACAATATATTTGAAGATATATAATTATATTATTTTGAATATTGTGAAGCTTAATTTATTAATAGTGTATTTGTTGAGTTGATTATTTTTTCAACAAAGTTTGTAGCATTTGTTGCTTAATGTTAATATTCTTTGTATGAACAATTGATAGCAACTTATCTTTACATAGTTCATTTAATCATTGCAATTTTTAAAATATTTGACTACATTATTTTTGTGCATAAAAGTTAATAATTTTTAGTAGAATTTAATTTGTGTAGTAATATGCATTTGTTTAAATAATTATTTAATTCGTACTTATATACATTTTAGTCCCTTTAATTTTGAACTTTTTTCTCTTTATTTTGTATTAGCAGGTGATTATTTTTTAGATGAATATAATGACAGTCCTGACGAAAATGTTTATGTTAGTGGATAAATATTAAGACTTTGGATAAAATTATGATTTAACCCATTTTTAAGTTTTTAATGAAATAAATTTTGTTTTGATTAGTGAGTCTATGGTCAATAAGGCAATTAATTCCTCAATACTAAATAGAAAAAGCTGAGACATGTAAAACCAAGAAATAGTAAAAAGTTATAATGTCTTATTTGTAAAAGTTGTTGATTGAGATAAGATAATCCATTTAATCATTATTTTTTATTTCATTGCTTACTTCAAAATTGGATTTATTATAATTTTAATTAAAGTTTTATTATTTATATTATGATGTGTATATTATTTTATGTCAAATTTATCCTAAACGAAACATAATAATGATGTAAAAATGTATTCATGGAAAAAAATTCAATAGTAAGTTTGTAAATAGTATTTTTTTTATCGATTTTTAATTAAAGTATATCATATTAATATAATATTGCCAGTGAAGCCACTGGAGCTAAGGCTATGGCAAGTTTTTTATATATATATATATATTAATCATGCATGGAATAAAATATAGTTTAACGTAACAAAACAAATTAAAAACCCTCACAGTGAATGTTTATATACCAAGCAAAAGTGATAAGCCTGTAAACTAAGCAAAGCTCTGGCTGATATGGTCGAGCATTGAATAAGCAACTCAGCACTAGAAATTTATCAATTGCACTAAAAAGTCTAAAATTTGTTTTCAAAAAATATTCAAAAATTATGGATTCACAAACAACAGAGCAAGTTGCATGGTTGATTTTATTAGGTGAATCACTTAAATAATATTAATATTACGATTTTATCTTCTTCCTTTTTTAACATAATACTATTTTGAAATAAAAAATGGAGGAGCCCCTTTGTTTTTTTTCTGGTAGTGGGAAGAAAAACTATGGAAAGAGTCGTGCCTACAACTTTCCATTTTTTTTCAAGTTTATTTTTTTTATTATTTGTTATATTATTATTATTATTGGGATTGAAAATGAAGGTTTTAGAAAGAGAAGCTCTGGCTTCTCTCAGGGTTCAGCATAATCGCCGTGCTTACCGACCGTTTCAACTACAATGGCACGTCGTGGATCGCCATCGTGAGGTCGACGGAGGTGGCCGTGGGGTTGCATTGTCTTGGATTTGTCGGCTTTCGCAAGAATCAATCTCGGATGTGGAAGAATCCAGCTGCTTCGCTGATCTGGTGAGGTGGGTTTGCGGTCATCGGCAAGCTACCATTGGATTAGATTCAGTCTTTGCAGGTTGGGCTCCAATTTGGATCGCGATCTATGTTCGTGTCGTTGCTGTAGGTTCAAGCTTGGATTTCTGATGAGCTGGTTCATTGTTTCAATGCAGTTTTGCAATTTCCATGGACCGCGAATTGTGTTCGGGTGCTGGGGTTCACGAATTTGCTGTGTCCCCGTGGATTTGAAGCTTCAGTTTCAACAATCAATTGTTAGGAGAGGGGCTTGCTGCATTTGCTAAAAAGTGCCATTGCTTGGTTTTGCCGTGGGAGGTTGGTATTTTACAATTTGGGGCTGCAGTGGTTTGGCATTGGAATTTTGCAATTAAATCTTGTTATTGTGTAACTCCGTTTGATTTCGAATCTGCAAGTTTGTGGAGTTAGAATTTGTTACTGTGGTGTTTCAATTGAATTTTGGCACTGTGGTTGTGAATTACCTTGGTTTTTGGTTAATACTAGGTTCGTTGTCGATCGTCCACTTTGGGATTGAGTGCGCACTTGCCAGAGACTTCAAGATCGGGTTGGGTGTGCATTGTATTTGTTGTAAACTCTGAAACAGTAAAGAGTGATTCCGTGGGATCGGACTTCTACATTAATCTTTGGTCTGTTAGTTGTGGTTTGAAAGCTTGATATTGGTCCCCTGCTTTTTATAATGTTTGATCCATATTGGGAATCGGGTGCAAAAGCACCGGTGGCTATGGCTACGGAGAAGAAAGTCACAAGTGGTCCTGACTTTAAGGCTGGTGCTTCGAATGGGCTACATACTTGGGTTCAAGGGTCTGTGACAGGTTTGGGAGTTCCTTTACAAACCAAGGCAGGTTCTTCCTTAACAAAAGTTTCCTTCGTAGAGGTGATTGGTGGGGATTCACGTTCACAAACTCCATTAATAATAAAGAATTCACATAGCTCTTTGCCGATCCGAAAAAGGTAATTTGGTTTCAGTTCGTGTAAATGATGCCGCGTATTAGGAATGTGTTGCTCTTTGTCAATTTTCATTGATAGCTCGTATCATTCTATCAAAAGGAAAGAAACCTTGGAAATTTGATAACCTTTATACAAAATTACAAAGCATATGGAAGTTGGAAAAATGGCAATTGATTTCTCTTGGGCGGGGATTCTTTCAAGTGTTTTTATTTTCTACGGAGGATAGGGAGTGGTCACATGGTTCTTTGAATTTGAAACCTGATATAGTACGACTTCAAGTTTGGGTAAAAAATTTCAATTCGGCAACACAGAAATCAATGAATACTCAAATATGGGTCCAATTTTATAACTTAAGCTGAGAATTTTGGCATCCTTGCATTCTCACGGATCTTGCAAGAGGGATTGGTACTCCTCTAAAGTTTGATCATTCCACTATTGCAGATAATTATAGTCACTATGCTCGAGTTTTGATCGATGTGGATTTAGTTGAATTCGTTCCAGAAAAACTATTATTGGAAACGATAGACGACTGCATTGAAGTAGATTTATACTTTGAATCATTCCTGAATTTTTGCACTTCTTATCACGGTATTGGCCATTCAGTAACTAAGTGTAAGTCGGTGATTGGAAAGGCTTCTCCTAATGTTGGATCTCATGGCAAAAAAAAAAAGAGATTAAAGCTTCAGGCTTAATTCAGGTGTACAAACGGAAGCAGACACCTCTTATCCATGTAGAGTCGACTACACCTTTTGTGCCTACTATGAATATCTTTAAGGTATTGAATACTAACGTCACACCCACACCTATAGAAGAAATAGATCATCAGCAAGCTGCAGTTCTTTTTAATATGACTAACACTCATACAGAAATAGACATTAATGTTCAATCAACTACGTCGGATTTAGGTGATGCTTCAAATAAAGCTGATTTTAATACCGACGTGGGTAAAAGTTTTCAGATTACATCAGAGACTGTTCAGACTCCATCACACCATAGTACAGTTCCACGCCAGGTCATATCACAGGCAAACGTTTTGGTGATTCAGATGATGAGCCTGGTAAGAATGCAGATGATATTGTCGAAGATGAGTGGCCGCCCTTGCAAGGTGAAAACCCTTCAAAACCCTCATAGGATTTTGATGGTACCTCATATGAGGGTCAGCATTCAAATTCTATGGCCATGGTTCCATTTAATTCGTCCAGTTCACTTACCACAGTACAACGAAACTTGGATTTGGTTACTTCACATCCGTCAATTTTGAAAACTACTAATCAGAATTTATGAAATATAGTTAAAAGAAAATAAGGTCAACAAAAGAAAGGAGAAACAGCTAGAAGATTGCAGCTTTTGACAACGGGATTGGGATTGACTAAGCCTTTCACACGGGCTTCTAAGCACACTACTCACTGATTTTTATTATCTTTGTTCTATTGCTGATAGCAGCTGGGTTTTTTTTTTATCTATCTTTCATACCTGTGCTTTTTAAAAAATTTGGCTTAAGTTTTTTGAGTGGTTTAAGGTTGTCTGTATGGCTTTTCTGACTACTTTAATTGCCTAAGTTACCTTTTTCTGATTATTATTATTATTATTATTATTCTTCATCTCTGTCCGTGTGAATGATTCTACCTATCAAAAGCGAATTGCTCTTTGTCAATTCTCTCTGATTTCTCGTATTGTCTTGTCAAAAGGAGACAAGCCTTGGAAATTTGACGATCTTTATTCAAAATTACACAATATCTAGAAGTTGAATAAATGACAATTGATTCCCTAAAGCGAGGATACTTTCAGGTCCTCTTATTTTCTGTAAAGGATAGACAGAAGGTGTGGTCATTTGGATCATTGAACTTGAAGCCGGGGATAGTTCAAATTCAAAATTGGGTAAAAAATTTTAATCCAGCAACACAGAAGTCAACAAATGCTCAGATATGGATTAGATTTTATAATTTGAATTAGGAATATTGGCATCCTCGCATACTCACGAACCTTGCAAGAGGCATTGGTATACCTTTGAGGATTGATAATTCCATCCTAGCAGGAAACTATGGACACTAAGCTCGGGTTTTGGTTGATGTGGTTTTAGCTGGGTTTGTCATTGAAAAACTGTTATTGAAAACGACAATAGACTGCATTGAAGTGGATTTATACTTTGAATCGTTTTCAAATTTTTGCTCTTTTTGTCACAATGTTGGTCATTCAGTGGCTAAGTGCAAGTCGGTGATTGGAAAGGTACCTCCTAAAGATGGATCTCATGCCAACAAAAAAGAGAATAAGGCTCCAGGTTTGAATCAGGTCTACAAACTGAAGCAGGTACCTCCGCAGCATGTTAAGTCAAATACACCTTTTGTGCCTACTACCAATGCCTTTGAGATATTGAATATTGAAGTAACACCCTATCATATAGAGGACATGGTACATCAATATGATGCTATTCCTACCAGCTTGACAGATATTAATATAGAAATGGGCATCGAAATTCGACCATCAACTTCAGATCTAGGTGCTGCTCCCAACAAGACTGACTTCACTATAAAAACATAGAAGAGTATTTGGACTACATCAAAAAATGATCGGACTCCATCTTTGGTTCCTCGTCTGGTCACGTCGTGGGCCGACACTTTTGCCGACACAGATGATGAGCTTGATGACAATGACTATGCAGATTTGAAGATGAGTGGCCGCCTCTGCAAGGTGAGGGCTCTTCAAAACCCTCGAATGAGTTTGATGGTACCCCTATGTGGGTCAGCAATCAAATAATATGGTCATGGTTCCGCTCGATTCTTTTGGTGCACTTATTGTAGGGCAATGAAATTTGGATTTGGTTGCTTCACAAGCAACAATCTCAGAAATCACTGAACAAAATTTATGGAATATGGTTAAAAGAAAACCGGGTCGACCAAAGAAAAGAGTACAGCTAATGACAGCGGTGCAGTGGACCTCAAACATTATGGTTTCGCTTCCTTTAGTCTCCGAAACCACTTACCAAAATTTATGAATATGGTAAAAAGAAAACCAGGTCAACCAAAGAAATGAAAATCAATTAGAAGATTGCAGTTAATTACTATCTTTATACTATTTATGATAATAGCTGCATTTTCATCTATCTTCCCTTCTTGTACCTTTTTATTTCCTTTAATAAAATTAGCTTAGGTTTTTAGGTTGTTTGAGATTGACTGTATGTCTTCCCTAACTACTCTAATAGCCTAAGTTACATCTTTCTGATTATTATTGTTATTATTATTATTATTCCTAAATTGCTAATTTATGCGATTATCATTAAATTGATTGAGATAACTAAGTAAACCCACTTTATATTCACATTCAGTATGCTCTGTATATCTTTAATTAATTATTTCATATGTTATATATATATGCACGCACCAACGGTTGGTGGGGTTTAGTTGCAAGATAAATAAAAAATTGAACCGTTGGTGCTCCACCAACGGTCTGATGGTGGGGCATAGTTGTAAGAGAAATTAAAAAAAATTAAACCGTTGGTGGGGCTTAGTTGCGAGAGAAATAAAAAAAAAATTCAACCGTTGGTGCCCCACCAATAATGTTCATTACATTTTAAAGTCAAATAGATACGTGTATATATTCAGTCAAATAGAAAAATATTTTCAAATCTATACAGTATGTACTTATTGATCACATAGTTAAAAAAAAAACAAAATTTTGTTTATAAATTTTGAAAACAATTGTCATATTATTAAATTTATCAAAAAAACACTTTGCGAAAAATTAAAATAAATTTAGAAATTTCTTAAAATTGAATATCAAGAATGCAACATTTATATATATATATATATATATATATATATATATATATATATTTATGAAATTTGTTAAAAATAAAATGTTTACAAATTTTAAAAACAATTGGCAAACTATTAATTTTATCAAACTAAAAAACAATGTAAGAAAAAATGATAAATAACCTCAGCATCAACAAATACAAACATCTGAAATTTAATTGGACTGGATCTTACATCTCTTGGCATCTCTTTCTTAATAAGAATTACTTTTACAGTCCAATCCTGATCTCCAACATGAATATCTTTTATAGCTTTAATTACACGTGTCATTATAACCTTAAAAGAAAAAAAATAACATAAAATAAAATGGAATTAACAAAAAATCAAAGGCAAGAGCATAATAAAAATAAATTTCAAAAAAACAGGAAAACGAAAAATTCTAAACATTTAAAATTGAACATTCGACAAAATTTTCATAGAAAACACTTTTTGTAAAGAATGATATTTCTTATAAACATATATAAACACAAAAAAAGTAAAAAAGAAAAAAAATAATTAATTTTCAAAAAGAAATGTAAAATATTGTCACAAAGTCCAAAAACAAAAAGTCAATCAAATTTACTAAATAAAATACGAATACAAAAATAATATTATAAGCATACCGTTACAATGAGCATTGATTAGTAAAAAAAACAATAAAAATTGTAAAATTTGCATTTATGATAACAGTTTGACTTGGAAATAGTTTAGTTACAAACATTTATTTCTCAATATAGATATGGAAATACAAAGTCAGCATAATTCTAAACCATCATTCATGCCAAAAAAAAAAAAATTCTCCAATCAAATAAAAAATGTAGGAACCTAATAAAAATATAAAAAACCGTTAACATTCCATTTATAATCATGCAAAAAAAATAAAAAATTATCGTGAAACAAAATAAAAAATATGGGGCTTAATTGCAAGAGAAATGAAACAAAATTGAACTGTTGGTGCCCCACTAACGGTTTAATTTTTTTACTAATAATGATTAATTTTTTTTTAAATTTAAAATATTAAATAAAATAATTATATTTAAATAAAAATATAAAAAATATATTAAAAATTCAAGTAACATTATTAAAAATTACGTACTGACACATGTATATATATATATATATATAAAAGTGAAAATAATTCATCCATTTTTATGCATATAAACAAATATTAATTTTCAATCCATGGAATGGGAGTCAACTTTTGCTCTATGCTGCTGAGTACTTCTGAAAACTACGTGTCCATATAATGTACCACCGACAAGAACTTATAGGAAAGGTTTCAGGTTCAGGCTTTTGATGTATTTAATTTCTCTGTTTATAGTACATCAAAATCAGTTACTTTTGGTGCATTATGCATCGGAAATTACATCGACCAACATAGATGCATTATATTTAATCCATAAGTACAGTTTGAAATAGACCATTTTTAATTCAAATAAAAAAAATTACAAGGATCTTTTCATAAGTTGACAAAGCCATGGAGCTCTAGGATTTTGTTCTAGAGTTGCCATCTTTAGAGGAGTCTACTTGTCTAAAGCCTTAATCTCTTCTCTACATTTCAATGGAAGGCTTTCATACCAGAGTTGCAAATTTGCAGCTTTCTTTTCAAGGTTTATCCCTGTCAGATAGGGAGGAAGAGGCCGTAAGAATAACGGAAAAAGTACTGGTTGGAAAGCTTCTGACCAGTAGGAATTTTCGAAGATTCAAGATAGTGGAAAGCATTCCAAAAATTTAGAATTTAAGAGGAAAGGTGAGGGTGGAAGTTGTGTCCATAAATTGCTTTAAGTTCATATTCAATGAAACTAGAGATAAGGAAGATATTTACAGAAGGAGACCGTGGTCTTTCAACAGAGCCCATTTGGTTCTGAAACAGTGGCCAGCAGATTTGCAACTGGAGGAAATAGATTTAACCACGTCCACTTTTCAAGTTCAGATTCATGGCCCCCTTCCAAAATTCTTCCATCTGGACAGTGCAAAAAAGATAAGGAGTTTATTAGGGAAGATTCACAAAGAGTCCTTGACAAAGATGTCTTTGATTAGAAGCAGGTTCATCAGATTTCAAGTTGATATATCAGTTCGGGAACCCATTCCAGCTGGTTTTTTTCAGTCAAGAGAAAACGTAGAGGAGTTTTGGATTCAATTTAAATATGAATGCCTTTTGGACTTCTGTTATACCTGTGGAATGATCGACCACGTGACAGGAAGGTGTACTTTTAGAAATCCAGCGTTCATTACGGCTAAAAATGGAGTAACAGCAAAACTGTATGGAGTTTGGTTGAGAGCTGAAAGTGGGGAAAGCTTGAAGTTTATGTCAGTAGCGACGCCGATGGAAAAAAAGGAGTATCGGAGATGGCTGCAGACACCGGAGGAAGATGACCGTTTTGGCCTTTGCAACAAAACCAATGAAAGACTGCCAAGTTCAGCTATCATCTGCAAACCCAGGGCTCGAGGTGACATAGACAACATTGAGGAAGGCCAGTTAGTCAGGGACTACTCAACTTGTCCTACGATTGAAGATCTATGCTATACTATGAGTAAACATCTTGAGGAGGGTTTCTGCTTTAAATCGGCTATTATTCAGCAGAGCCTAGAAGGAAATTTAAATTTAGAGGAAGTTGAAAATTGGGCTGTGAGTTGGTTAGCCCAAATAGCTGAATTAATGCCCGTGAGGATAACGGGGAGCGGGCTTTACTAGAGTGTCGAGTGATAGGTTAAGAAATTTGAGAATTAATGAGATGGACTGGCTTAGTCCCAGGGACTTTTCAACCAGCTTCGGGAAAGAAACGTTACCCAATTATTCCAACCAACCTTGAACACAGGAAAAGGGTAGGGGCCCAATTAGAAGGTGGCAAGGAGAGAGCAGGATTGTTCAATGTAGACTCTTCAAGGGTTGAGCTGGAAAATAACGTGAACGAACTTACAGAAACCGAGGAAGCGAGTTTTGATGGGAGCAGTCCGGTAGTTTCTTTAGTGGGAAGGAGTCCTATCTCCCCCATAAGAACTAGGGCAAAAAGAAGAAGGGAGTAGGAAGGTGCAGATTCGATCCCAATATTGTCAAATCGTGATCAAGGGAATTGTTCTACATATAGAATGAGAGAATGGAAAAGAGATGCAAGAAGAAGTGGCAGAGGATCTAGCAGAGGAGATGAAGAAGCTTATCCAGATAGGTAGGATTTTCAAAGGGCTTATTAGGCGGGCCCGAGCAAGCCCCCCCCTCTCTTTGAAAATTCTTTCCTGGAATTGTAGGGGGATCGGTAGAGGTGCGACTATCAGAAACCTTAAAGACCTTATCAGAAGTCATAGGCCTCAAATTGTGTTTCTGATGGAAACTAAGAGCAATAAAGAAATGTCCTCAAAGCTAAGTAAGTCTTTAAATTACAATCATAACATTATAGTTGAGTTCATTACGGGTAAAAATGGAGTAACAGCAAAACTGTATGGAGTTTGGTTGAGAGCTGAAAGTGGGGAAAGCTTGAAGTTTATGTCAGTAGCGACGCCGATGGAAAAAAAGGAGTATCGGAGTTGGCTGCAGACACCGGAGGAAGATGACCGTTTTGGCCTTTGCAACAAAACCAATGAAAGAATGCCAAGTTCAGCTATCATCTGCAAACCTAGGGCTCGAGGTGACATAGACAACATTGAGGAAGGCCAGTTAGTCAGGGACTACTCAACTTGTCCTACGATTGAAGATCTATGCTATACTATGAGTAAACATCTTGAGGAGGGTTTATGCTTTAAATCGGCTATTATTCAGCAGAGCCTAGAAGGAAATTTAAACTTAGAGGAAGTTGAAAATTGGGCTGTGAGTTGGTTAGCCCAAATAGCTGAATTAATGTACCACGAGGATAAAGGGGCGGAAATGGCTTTACGGGTGTTGTCGAAAGCGGATTAAAGAATCGGGGAACTTAAAGGATGGACTCCGTTCCAACCACCAACAGGAGAAGGAGGAGGGCAAGATCGGCAGTAGGACTATCGTAAGAACTCTAAAGCATCTTATCATAGGAGGTCATGACCTCAAATCTGTTTCACGGAAGAATAAGAAAAGAGAACAAAGAAATGTCCCTCAAAGCTAAGTAAGTCTTAAATTACAATCATCAAAATTATAGTCGAAGTTCATTACTAAAATGGAGTAATAAAGAAAACTGTATTGAGTTTTACGGGAGAATGAAGTGAAAGTCAAGTTTATGTCAGAATAATGTAATGGAAAAAAGGAAATCGAGTTGGTTGGCAGACACGAGGAAGATGACCGCTTTGGCCTTTGCAACAAAACCAATGAAAGACTGCCAAGTTCAGCTATCATCTGCAAACCCAGGGCTCGAGGTGACATAGACAACATTGAGGAAGGCCAGTTAGTCAGGGACTACTCAACTTGTCCTACGATTGAAGATCTATGCTATACTATGAGTAAACATCTTGAGGAGGGTTTATGCTTTAAATCGGCTATTATTCAGCAGAGCCTAGAAGGAAATTTAAACTTAGAGGAAGTTGAAAATTGGGCTGTGAGTTGGTTAGCCCAAATAGCTGAATTAACAGCCCACGAGGATAACGGGCTGGAGCGGGCTTTACTAGAGTGTCAGAGTGATAGGTTAAGAAATTTGGGCAGAGAATTAATGAGATGGACTGGCTTAGTCCCAGGGACTTTTCAACCAGCTTCGGGAAAGAAACGTTACCCAATTATTCCAACCAACCTTGAACACAGGAAAAGGGTAGGGGCCCAATTAGAAGGTGGCGAGAGAAGCGGGATTGTTCAATGTAGACTCTTCGAGGTTGAAATGGAAAATAACGTGAACGAACTTACAGAAACCGAGGAAGCGAGTTTTGATGGGAGCAATCCGGTAGTTTCTTCAGTGGGAAGGAGTCCTATCTCCCCCATAAGAACTAGGGCAAAAAGAAGAAGGGAGTAGGAAGGTGCAGATTCGACCCCAATATTGTCAAATCGTGATCAAGGGAATTGTTCTACATATAGAATGAGAGAATGGAAAAGAGATGCAAGAAGAAGTGGCAGAGGATCTAGCAGAGGAGATGAAGAAGCTTATCCAGATAGGTAGGATTTTCAAAGGGCTGATGAGGCGGGCCCGAGCAAGCCCCCTCCTCTCTTTGAAAATTCTTTCCTGGAATTGTAGGGGGATCGGTAGAGGTGCGACTACTAGAAACCTTAAAGACCTTATCAGAAGTCATAGGCCTCAAATTGTGTTTCTGATGGAAACTAAGAGCAATAAAGAAATGTCCTCAAAGCTAAGTAAGTCTTTAAATTACAATCATAACATTATAGTTGAGTCCGTAGGCAAATCCGGAGGTATGATTCTGATGTGGAATGAGGAAGTTGACATCCAGAAGGAATGGAGTAATAATAATGTTATCAGCATATCGTTTCTTGGATAAATCAAGTTTTTGGAATGCTATTACTACCACAGTTGATATGGAAGAGCTTCCTTAGTGTGTAATAGGGGACATTAATGAAATTGCTAACGACTCCGAAAAGAGTGGAGGTAGGCGGCATGGGGGCAGAGGCTTTCTTAACAATTTTTTAATGGATGCAGCTGCTATTGACCTTGGTTTCAGTGGAAATAGATTTACTTGGTCAAACAATCAATTTGGATTGTCTCGAATTAGAGAAAGACTGGACAGAGCGTGTGCAGACAAGAGGTGGATCGAGCTGTTCCCAAATGTTAAGATTTCTCATTTAATCTCAGAAACTTCGGATCACAATCCCATTCTAATGGCTACGGAGGAGGACAAATGTTTTCAAAATAGACCCTTCAGATACTTGAAAGCCTGGTCGATGGATGAAACCTGCATTGAAGTGGTGCACAACGCTTGGAATAGGGACGCAGGGTAGGAATGGAATCTCATAAATTGATCAGGCGCTTAAATCATACTGTAAGGGTTCTCAAAAGATGGAATAAGGATCATTATGGCTTTGTTCATCTAAGAATCAAGAATCTAGAAGCTCAACTGGCCGATGCTCAAAATTCCAATGTTATTGAAGATTACAGGGAAAGAAAGTTACGGGAAGAGATTGAAGAACAAAGGAAAAGGATGGAAGTAATCCAGAACCAGAAATCCCGTGAATTGTGGCTAAAAGAGGGAGACCGAAATACTAGTTTCTTTCATGCTAGTACGATGATTAGAAGGAGAAGGAATAGAATTGAAGCCATAAAAGAGGGAAACATTTGGATTACAAAGCCGGAGGAAATTGAGAATTATTTTCTAAAAGAATTTGATGACTTATTTTCTTCGTTTGAGATGCAAAATCATGAAGAACTGTTTGAGTTATTGCCTAGATGCATTAGTACAGAGGATAACTGTCAGCTTATGGAAATTCCTACTCAGGAGGAGATAAAAGAAGGATTCTGGGATTTACACCCTCTCAAGGCCCCGGGGCCTGATGGGTTTCCTGGAGATTTTTTTAGAACTCATTGGTCTACTGTTAAAGAATAAATGTTTAGAATGATAGAGGAGTGTTATCGTCACAAAAGGATTAGTAGGGGCTTGAACAAAACTTTTGTCGTCCTCATTCCAAAGAGAAAGCAGGCCATCGATTTCAACCATTACCGACCTATCAGTTTATGCAACTTTAGTTACAAGGTAGTCTCCAAATTGTTGTCTAAAAGGCTAAGCGGTTTGATGAAAAAGTTTATATCTCCTAACCAGGGGGCTTTTGCTCAAGGAAGGTGGATAGCAGAAAACTCTATAATAGCTCATGAAATTTCACACAAGGTTAAAAGACACAAAGGGAAGAAGGGTCTTATGATGATTAAGATCGACTTGAAGAAAGCTTACGATAAAATGGATTGGAACTTTATTATTAAAGTTATGGAAGCCCTTGGTTTTTCATCCAGTGTTAAAGAAATGGTTTTCAGTTGTATGAGCTCGGTGAAGTATAATCTGTTGATAAATGGTACTAAAATGGGAAGAATTGTACCTAGAAGGGGGCTCCGTCAGGGAGATCCTCTCTCACCTTTTCTTTACATAATGGGTGCGGAGATTTTTTCTAGACTTTTGGCGAGAGAGGAAGCAGAGGGCAACCTTCAAGGGGTCAAGATAAGTCGTGGAACGAAGGCAATTTCGCATCTCCTTTTCGCTGATGACATTATTCTCTCATGCCGTGCCAATTTAAAAAATGCTGAAGCTGTGGAAAGATGTTTGAGGAAGTTCTGTGGGTGGTCCGGTCAAGAAGTTAGTAAGGACAAAACGAGCATATTTTTCTCTCCTAATTGTGATATTAATCAGAGAAGAAGGATTAAAGCGTTTCTGGGGTTCAAAAAAATGAAAGCAGAAGCTATATATCTGGGGAATAACTTAATTGCAGGGAGAAATAAATCTAAGGAATACAGTCGGGTCAAAGAGAAGGTTCAACAGAGGCTTGAAGGATGGCAAAGCAAGTTACTGTCAAAAGCTGGGAAGGTTACTCTTGTAAAGACAGTAGCTCAGGCAATTCCTCTCTACTCGATGTCTTCTAGTCGAATCCCGTTGAAAGTATGTCAAGAAATGGACAGCATTGTCAGAAGGTTCTGGTGGAGTGGTAAAAAAGAGAAGAGGAATTATCTTGCCCTTCGAAGGTGGGAAGACATTTGTAAACCAAAGGAGTTAGGAGGTCTCAGTTTCAGGTTGTACTGGGATATTAATACTGCTCTCCTAGCTAAATTAGGTTGGAAGATAGCTAAAGGGGAGGAAAGCATGTGGATCAATTTGATCAAGTCAAAATACTTAAAAAGAGGAAATTTTTTTCGCGTGGCATAAAGAAGGGAGATTCCTGGGTGTGGCGAAGTATTCTCAGTGCAAGGGAAACAGTCTGAAAAGGAGCTTACTTTAAGCTAGGAGATGATTTGAATATTAACCCCTGGTCTGACCCCTGGATCATGGAAATGGAGGGGAAATCTGCACTTCCGAAAGAAGGAATCGACACATCGGGCTTCATCAAAGTTGCAGATTTTATGAGTACAGAAAATCAAATGTGGAACGAGAGATTGTTAAGGAAGGTTATAGCTCCAGATTATGTTGAAGCTATTCTTGGTCTCAAGTGGCCTATTACCAGCGGTCATGATAAACTACTGTGGGTTGGTAACACTTCCGGATGCTTCACTGTTAAAAGGGCTTATATTGTGGAGAAGGGTTTCAATCATGCAGAGGGAGTTAGTGGAAGGTGGAAAGCTATATGGAGTTTGAAGATGCATGAAAGACTCAAGCTGTTTCTATGGCGTCTAATGGCAGGATGTTTGCCAACACGAAAAAGGTTAGAAAAACCTCTTAAACTTTCTGATGTGGGTTGCGTGTTATGTGGTGATCATGATGAATCGTATAATCACTTATTTTGTAAATGTAATGTTATTAAGGCCATTTCTTATGGAAGCAAATGGAATTTGAGGTGGGATTTGTTTGCTAATGATGGTTTGGAGGCCTTGATTGATTGTTGTTTAAACCCGATTAAGGTTAATTTCATGGGAAATAGTGGGAAAACTACTATTGTTCTGGTCCTTGTTCTGTACTCTACTTAGCACTACAGGAATGGAGTTTTGTTCATAGGAAAGGTGGAGATGCTGAAGACTACCTCTTTGTTTGAGAAGTTAGTGGAAGATCACTTAAGGGGTTTGGAGAAAAGAACTACAACTAATATAAAGGAGATTGTTCACCCTACTATTCCTGTTGGAGGTTTATTTGTTAATACAGATGCTGTTGTCAGTAAGACTGGTACCGCTTTCTCCATGATTATCAGAAGGTTTGATGGTTCTGTGGTGTTCTTAGCTTCTAAGTTGGCGAAGATTATGGACCCTTTTTTGGCGGAACTAAAGGCTTTACACTGGGCTGCTTCACTTGCTCGGGGGAAAAACCTGGGACCATCTGTGTGGCTTTGTGACTCTCTCAATGTTGTTAATGCCATCAACAGAAAGGAAGAGCACTGTGCTTGAGATTCCTATTGGGAAGTTCTGGATCTAAAATAGTTTTTCAACAAGTCTCTGTGGACTCTCAAGTGGATCAGTAGGATTTTCAACAATAGTGCTGATTTGTTAGCTAATTTTTCCCTTAAAAACTCGGTTAATTTTGTTAATTTTGTTTTGGAGAGGGACGCTATTCCCCTTTGTTTAAAGCTCTGCTTACAGGAAGATATCCTGAAGAGAAGGTTTGCTGTGTAACCCTGGGGGCTGTTTTTTTTTTTCCTTTTGTGCTTAATGCATTATAATTTACCAAAAAAAAAATTACAAGGAGCAAAGCTGATCCTTATCATAAATGGGATAGTCATGTGTTTTATGGAGTCAGCAGTTAATTATAGGAGTGAAATTATTAAAATAATTAAATGTTTTTTTAATGTTCTATTATAGTAGAAATATATAATTTTTTCCCATGCATTTACTATTTTACCCTCACTCCTTTAACATCATTTTGTAACTTGAGTTAGTGAGATTTTGTGAAAATTTTTGGATATTTTTTGTGATTGTTTGACGTAAAATTTGGATTTTTTTGAAATTTGTTATGGTTTTGTATGTGTTTGTGTTAGAAGAATAGATTTTTTTTTTGTGTTTTGGATGTGAAAATAATGAAAAACTATGATTTTCATTGTGGATTTTTTAAAAATCTAAAGAAAATTGGAAAACCTACAAAAGAAAAAAAAATCCAAGCTGCATCGATTACCAGCGTCAGAGAGGGTGACCAAAACCGATCGGATCCAATTGATCTGACCAGCTTTTGGATCAGATGATCGGATTTTTTATTTAATGAATATATTAATAAAGGATAGTATAATAAATATACGATAACAAAAGCAAATTTTTGCTATGGTAAAAAATTAAAAAAATTCTTAATTATTTTACTAATTTCACCCTTATATATGACTGTCGATCCATAAAATCCGACAAACATTGTTTAAGGGCCCATTTTGGTAGGGCCTCTCAAATTTTTAATTATTTATATATTATATAAATATATATGGAGAGAGGGTTGCTGTAGATCCAACATTGGTCAACTTATAAAATGCGGACATGTTAAAGTTAATGATCCCATTAGTTTCAGAAGGTGAGTTTAACATGATAGTAATAGCTTTTTCTTTCTTCCACAATTTGATTTTGACTCCAAATATCTCCTTCTCTCTTCTGCAACCTGATTTTTCCCTCAATCCACATTCTCCTCTGAAACTCTCCCATCTGCGATCCTCAAGAATCTAGTCACATCATGCAATTTTCCAGTGAGTCTCTCTCGTTCACTCACTTTATTTTTTTTTCTTTTTCACTCAAGCCTTACAAATACTTTTTCAAAATCGATTTCAATATTTTCATATTCATGGTGAATTTCTTCTATCCACGTAAATGAAAGATATAGAGGGTGAGACAAAGAAGAAGTAAAGACACTAGCAGAGGCAACCTTGTAGTAGCCAACCTTCTTTATCTCACACTTTCAATAAAACTTTCTACTTCCATTTTTCTTTTATATTTTTTTAGGTTATTATGATTCTATTTATTCACAATGGAGTTACAGTTTTGTTGCCCATAAAAGATATAATAATAATGGGCAGAAAGAAACAAAAAAATCCAGCCTCATTAAATTCAGATAGATATTTGTTTGAATTGAGTTTGGTTTGGTTTTTTCTTTTTCCTTCTTTTCTTGGCAACCAAGTAGGGAAATTTCGATTTTAATAGCTTTCGGCTTCCTTTCTTTCTTACATTGTTGGTTTATAAGTAATTGTGATTTGAAAAAAATTACAACTTCGAATATCTCAAAATGGAGAAAATATTTAATTTCTAGTCTGTTGGGTGTTGATTGTGGGTACCTTTATATTGCTTTGGGAAATTTGGATTTTAAATGGGTAAATGTCAGCAACTATACTGGGTTTGAGTTTTGAATTGAGCTGATTTGCAGATTAGGTTGTTGTTACCGCTGAGTTATGATTACCCATATATATAAAATTGCAAGTTGTGGTTCTTTTCAAGACAAGGTCTTTTTCTAATTTACTTTTTCTTTTTATAAAAGTTATTTTCTTTTTAGTATTGATCTTCAAAACTACATACCTCTAAGTTAAAATAAAAGTACAATTAATCAATTCACACAAAGCCTAATAAAATATAGAATTAAGAGATAATAAATATTATATATTTACTTTTTTATTCATATTTAATATTATGATACTGGCGTAACTTAAGAAATATGAGTTATATAATCTAGGAGAGATCAGTTTTATAGGCATATGTACTCATAAACACTTGTTAAAAATAAATTTTTATATAACTTTTAATATTTTTATTTAATAAAAATTATTAGTTTTATTTTCAAATATTTTAAAAAAAGCTTCCATAAAAACTTGGCCTAAGGCCCCCTAGAATCCCAAGGCCGGCCCTGATAGCGAGTTACAAGATAACCATAAGAAATTGCTTCTAAAATTCAAGAAGGAAAACATGCATATAGGAACGTCTATTGTAAGAGCTTAAAATATGAACTTTAGGAATATAAGCATAGGTTAAATGTTAGATACCTTATTGCCTTAGAAATTCATTTCTATAAACCAAATGACCTGGAATCACTATGAATAACACAACATAAGAGCAATTTTTTTCACTGAATTTGTGTCAAAAGATTTAACTTTGGCTGAGAGGTTGTTGAAGATGATTGGTGTTTCTCATCAAGTTCTTTGCCTTGTCCTCTGCATCTTTTGACGAGATAAAGCCCTTTCATCTTACGCAAGCATGCCACTAACCTCTTGCCTACCAAAATGCAGATTGAACACCACCATCCACAAGCTTTATTTTATGTTCCATGCACGTGCAACGAACAGGTTAATAACACTATTACAACAAATATATATATGATGATGTGCAAGTTTCCATTGGAGACTCTTATAAGGGGTGTGTTAAGCATATAAAATGTTCATACTTTTATCCATTAATACAAGCTTATTAATTGCCTAGCTCATATGTATATGATTAAAAAGATGCTTAGTTTGTGTGTTTTCTTACTTGTAGGGCAGAGGTTGAAATATTGAAGAATTAAACTCAAAAGGAAAATAAAAGAGAGAGAGAGAGAAAAAAAAAAAAAGAAGAAGGAAAGTTTAGAAACTTGGAGAGCAAGAATTTGGGTGTGAATTTTGACTACAATTAAAATAGAATCTAAAACAAATTTTAGTTAGACTATTCAATTGAGTAAAAATATAAAGGAAAGTGAAAAACCCAAATAGAAAATGAAAATACATTCAAAATGTTTTTATTTTCTATTTTTGTTTTTATATTTTTACTCAATTGAGTAATCTAATTAACATTTAATAAACTCTAACTAATTTTTAAACTAATTAAATTACATATAACTCAAGAGAAAAAAATTAAAAACAAAAATAAAAAATAATCATATTATCAAACAGACCCTAACTATTCTATATTGAAGTTATAAGAAGACGAATGATGAAATTGTCATAATAACATGCATATGTGCAAGTCAAGTACCAATAACAATAACGCATTTGGGTCAAGGACCAAATGCACTCAAGAAGACTGAAGTCAAAAGCTTTAAAGAAATGACTACAAATTAAACGGGAAAAAAATGGTAAAGGGCTCTTAAAGAAAGACTATTGTTCCTCAATCTAAGTATTGTGAAATAACCTGTTAATCAAAAGGAAAAATAGAGGAGTTAGAAGATGCAGGGATTAGGAGATATAATCACTAACATCTTAATGCAAAAGTTAAACAAAAGAAAGAATAAATGTTTGTTAAACGTACTCCTTATGTGCATATTGAATGTAGGCATTTTGTAATTCTGTAAGTTGGTTTACCGTCTCTGCAATGGAGCCTTCAGTTATATCAACAAATCCAAATAGGAACATGTTTTTTTCAAGCATGGTCTTCACCAAAGCAGATACAACTTTTAAACCATGTTATTTTGCAACAACAACAAGGTTTTTAAGTTTTTTTCACTCTTCTGTCGAAATGGGAACATAAATAAGTTGAGCAGTAAACGAACCAAATAATAGAACAGTAAGAGGGGGCCATGTTTATAAATAAACCACAATACAAGATATAGCTGCTTGAAGTATAGTTCATTGTAAAAATTATGAAGAAGCCATCTCCAATGATAGAACATGCTCTTATAGTGATGCAAGATGAAAAATACTGGATGAGTTAAAATGTTGTCTCTGTTTGCTATAAACAATTAAAACAGAAACAAATTTGTAAACATATGTTATTGTTTCGAACTTCTACACTATGCTCTCAAACAGAAGCTCAAATATTGATTGAGTAAGAGAAACAAAATATGCCATAAACAGAAGTGATTATATCCTAAAGCCAGTAGTAGCAAAAGTTGTTCACTCCAGTGTATATTTCAAACAGTTTTGTGTTGATTGCAGTACATTTAAAATTGGATATCCATCATCAAATGAGTATATATCCTTGCACAACCATGAGGATCAACATCTAACCTGATGTGACATAGTACGCCTAACAGGATGCATATTCCCTGAATTCTTCTGACATCTTTGGGGGTTCTAGACAATGATGCCTCCCCATATCTTTAACATGTTCATCATTGAAATTTAGTAACATTAGAGAATTGACAAGAAAAATCATCAGAATTTTATCCATTTATCAATTTAATAACATTGGAAGTTGAAGGAGAAGAGGACACTCCTTTATTGATGGTATATATCTGACAACAAATAGTGGGAAAAAAGAGAATATGGTGTTGTGAGTTGTAAATGGAATGTCACTTTCAAATTAAACCATATGCACCAAGTTTATAATAAAAAATTAAGTCACTTGAGGAAAAGGCTATATATGTAGAGTTTTTCTTAAGGCATAACATATCAACAACACCAATATAAAGATTAAAGGATTCACTTATTAGTTCTCTATGGCATCAGATGCATGTGCACCTATTAAACACAACCAATCTGAAATAAGAGGTCATCCTCAATTATTAAACCAAATTTAAAATATTCTTTGCTCAGTTATGCATAGAGAGCAAAATTGTATATTGGAGTTTATATAATAGGAGGTTGGTTCTAATGATAAACTATGATACTATATTTCAACTCAACACAACCAAAAACTATCAGTTAGAAAGAATATTTACAAAAACAAAAAATTAGTAGAATGATTTGAGTTAAAGAATATACACCACAAAGTGCAATATCTTTGACCTCCCACCAACTGCAGTCGAAATATCCAAGTGCCACTCATTTGAACTTACCTACAAATTTTCATATTACATTCAAAATGCTTCTAAAATAATTCAAACTAGAAGTAATATTTATGCATGCGAACATAAAAGAGTAACTGACAATGTATTTGCAGATCTGTCAAACTTAGAGTTTAAGTCCTCTCACTTGGGTTACCAAGTTTTCTTGAATATACCTACAAGCTCAAGGTCTAGGGAATATTATTTGCCGACTGAAGTGGATTGGAGATAGAAGGGGCTATGACTCCTATCAAAGATGAAGGCCAATGCGGTATGTATTTCAGTTTCTCCAACAATAATACTATAGTCACTACATTGATTTATGAAATTTTTGTGAAAATATTACTCTATATTGAATTGAATTAATCGTACAGTAGACAGGGTATTTATAGAAATACAAATACTAAACACCCTAGGAAATACAAAATTACAAAAAAGTCCTTGTTGACTTTAAGACTAGGATTAACGTTTCCTAAATCTAATATACCACTAATATTAACTAAAAGACTTCTAACACTCCCCCTCAAGCTGGCTCGAAAATGTCCTCCATGGCCAGCTTGCTAATCAAGCTTTCGTACTGCTTTTTTAGCAAACCTTTAGTAAATAAATCTGCTACTTGTTCAGAAGTTGGAAGATAAGGCATACGATAACCCCACCATCAATCTTTTCTTTAATAAAATGCTTGTCAACTTCAACATATTTAGTACGGTCATGAAGAACTGGGTTGTGTGCAATAGCAATGGCAGCCTTGTTATCACAATATACTTGCATAGGTAGCAAACAAGAAATCTTCAAATCCTCTAGAAGTCTCTTTATCCATAATATTTCACAAATTCCATGTGCAACAGACTTGAACTCTGCTTCAGCACTGCTTCTAGCTACAACTGTCTGCTTTTTACTACGCCAAGTAACTAGATTACCTCCAACAAATGCACAATATCCTGAAGTTGACCTTCTATCCACAATATTTCCAGCCCAATCAGCATCTGTAAACACCTCAACATGTAGATGACCTTTATTTTCAAATAATAAACCTTTACCAGGAGTTCCTTTCAAATATCTCAGAATTCTGTAGACAGCATCAAAATGTTCTGAGCCAGGAGAATGCATAAATTGACTCACTACTCCAACTGCAAAGGCTATATCTGGACGAGTGTGAGACAAATATATCAATCTTCCAACTAATCTTTGGAACCGTTCCCTGTCTACCACATCTTCAGGCTTAGCCGGTTCTAACTTCAAGTTAGCTTCAATGGGTGTCTCAGCTATTTTACATCCAAGCATACCAGTTTCACTTAACAAATCTAGTACATATTTTCTTTGAGACACAAAAATGCCCTTCTTGGATCTAGCAAACTCCATGCCAAGAAAGTATTTTAAAACTCCCAAATCTTTAATCTCAAACTCACTAGCTAGCACCTTTTTTAAATTTTCCAATTCAACACAATCATCCCCAGTAAGAATTATATCATCAACACGCATAATTAATATAGCAATTTTGCCATCATCGAATGCTTGACAAACATAGTATGATCCGCTTGGCTTTGACAATATCCAAATCCTTTAACAGCTTTCTCAAAACGCTCAAACCAAGCTCTAGGCGATTGCTTTAGACCATACAAAGATTTTTTTAATTTATAGACCTTATTGTTACCATGCTTTCCTTTAAATCCTGGCGGCAAGTCCATAAATACCTCCTCTTCAAGCTCTCCATTTAAAAATGCATTCTTTACATCCAATTGATACAAGGGCCAATTGGAATTTACAGCCAAGGAAAGAAGAACCCGAATTGAATTGATCTTAGCCACAGGAGCAAACGTCTCCTCATAATCAATTCCATGTGTTTGAGTGAACCCCTTTGCTACTAGCCTTGCTTTGTATCTTTCCACACTACCATCAGCCTTACATTTCACCGTAAACACCCATTTACAACCAACGGTCTTCTTGTCTTTTGGTAGTTCCACTACCTCCCAAGTACCATTCTTTTTTAGAGCATTCATCTCTTCCAAAACCGCAGCTCTCCAATCTGAATTTTCCAGCGCTTCCTGTATGGTTCTTGGAACAAACAAGTTTGAAATTTTAGTAGTAAAGGCCCTATAACTACTAGACAATCTGTGGTAAGACACATATTGGGCAATAGGGTGTTGCGTACAAGCTTTAACCCCTTTTCTAAGTGCAATTGGCAAACTAAGATCAGAGAAAGTACTTTCAGATTCAATCGAAGAAGAAGGAATAGGAATACCTGGTGAAGCATGTTCAGTGGACTTAGCCGGGGAAGAGGATTGAGTCTGCTCAGGAACAGTTGTCAGGTCCTTATTATTTTGACGAAACTTTCTCCTAGAGTATACTTGAAGGTCAGGCAAATTTTCTCCCCCTGTTTGTGGCTCACGGCAAGGACTAGATGACAAAGGCAATGATGACAAGAATGGTGCGGCACCATCATGGGACAAAGGCAATGGTAGTGCGGCACCATCATGAGATAAAGGCAAGGGTGCGGCAACATCTATTGTATCCCAAGGTTGGCTCTCATCTTCCTTGTCTCTCTCCCCCTGAAGATGATGAGGACTAAAAAAGGGCTGATGTTCTACAAAAGAGACATCCAAGCTAATAAACAGTTTTTTGGTCTGAGGGTTGTAACACCTATACCCCTTTTGAGATGGAGCATATCCAAGAAAAATACATTTGACAGCCCTAGGTTCTAATTTAGAGCGAAGGTGATTAGGAATATGAACATACACACAACCAAACACTTTTAAGGGTAGATCTGAAATAGTTCTTGAGTGTGGAAAAATTGTTTGAAAATCTGAAGCGGAGTGTGAAAGTGTAAAACCTTGGTGGGGAGCCTATTAATCAAATAAGAGGCTGTTAAAATAGCATCTCCCCACAAATATTTAGGAACATGCATAGAAAACATTAAAGCCCGACCAACTTCTAACAAGTGGCGATTTTTCCTTTCAGCAATTCCATTTTGTTAGGGTGTATCCCGACAAGAGGATTGATGTAAAACACCTTGGTCTTTTAAAAACACCCCCAACCTTTGGTTAAAGTACTCGTTCCATTATCGGTTCAAGAATACATTTTTGTTTGAAACCGAAGTTTCAACCATCTTATAAAATTTTTAAATAATTCTTCAACTTCAAATTTATCATGCATCAAATAAATCCAGCATAACCGAGTATGGTCATCAATAAAGGTGACAAACCATCTTTTACCAGATAATGTTGTAATCTTAGAAGGACCCCAAACATCACTATGAATTAAATAAAATGGTTTGGATGCACGATAAGGTTTAGGAAAATAAAATGTTTTATGACTTTTTGATAAATGACAAGCTTCACAATTAAGAGAAAAACAATCCACACTCTTGAACAAATCAGGAAACAAACGTTTTAAATAAGAAAAACTAGGGTGACCTAATCTACGATGCCATAACATAATTTGATCACGGATAGGAACTAAAGCACTCTCAAAAACACACGGCACTTTGTTGCCATCACGGGCTGCTTCATCAAAATAATAAAGACCGTCCAACAACCTAGCACTGCCAATCATCTTCCTCGAATCCAAGTCCTGAAAGACACAACAAGAATCAGAAAAAATAACATGACAATTAGAATCCTTAGAGAGTTTGCTAACTGACAAGAGATTACAAGTAAGGTTAGGAACATGAAGAACCGATCGTAACTCGATATTGTCTGAGAGTTTTATGTTTCCTTTCCCAGCAATGGGAGAGAAACTACCATCCGCAATCCTAATTTTCTTATTACCAGGACATGGTGAGTAAGATTTGAATAAGCTAGACAAAGAGGTCATATGATCGGATGCACCTGAATCAATGATCCAAGGTGCAGATGATAATGAACAATAGAAAGAGTTTAGACAACTACCTGATTGTGCCAAAGAACCAGTAGGAATACCAGAAACTGAATTGGAGTTAAGCAGTTTTTGAAGATGCTCTAGTTGTTCCTTGCTGAAAGGAGCGCTGTTGACTTCATTAGCTGCAGGAGTTCTTGGTGCAAATCGATCCCTAGCCCCCTTCCAATTTGCTGGTTTACCATGTAATTTCCAGCATGTTTCTCGAGTGTGACGAGGCCGATTGCAATGATCACACCATACTCGAGGCCTATCTTCAGATCGTGGCTGAATTGGGACCATTTTCCCTACATGTGCATCAGGTATCACCAAGGCCGATCCTTCCAAAGGTCCTTTTGGTTCTTTTTTTCCAAGCATCACACTCCTACGAGTCTCCTCCCTCCTAACTTCAGAAAAAACTTCATTGAGAGATGCTAGGGGTATTCGGCCAATAAGTCTTCCTCTAACTTCATCAAACTCCACATTCAAACCAACAAGAAACTTGAAGATCCGATCCTTCTCCTCCTTTCTTTTGTTATGATTACAATCCTCCCGTGATTTCACTCATATACAATCTTGCCAATAACTCTACACTAAGAATTACACTAACATTTCCCAATTGATAATTTTGCTAATATCCTCTTCCATGGAATTAACAAGCCATGACATAATCATTGAGATCCCATACAGATATCTAGCATCGGTGGCAGGGCCTTTGTTTCACCAGTGATGTAACCAATCTTTCCTCTTCCACGAATATACAAACGCATGATTGAGACCATCGAGAAAAATTATCTCCATTCAATTTAATGTTGGTTATTTGAATGGAGTTGGTATTAGTGATCTGTATCTCAAGATTAGGAATACCGAGGATGTTTCAAGTAACCTCGGACATGATAGGGATCACCTAGGGTTAAGATAAAAATATAAACTGAAACTGGAAAAAGTCCAGCAAAGAAACAAGATTCCGTAGCTAGAAATCCTTGGGAAAGACACGGAATAGAGGTCGGCAGCAAGGAAAATTATGGAACCTTAAGGGAAAAACTAGAATAGGGTTCAGCAGAAGAAGAAAACCAGCCGGCAGCTAAAACCCTAGCTCATACCATGTGAAAATATTACTCTATATTGAATTGAATTAATCAGACATAGAGATGGGTATTTATAGAAATACAAATACTAAACACCCTAGGAAATACAAAATTACAAAAAAGTCCTTGTTGACTTTAAGACTAGGATTAACGTTTCCTAATTCTAATATACCACTAATATTAACTAAAAGACTTCTAACAATTTTTAGTAACATACACTTTGCTATTATTTCCTTTGCATGTGATAAAGCCCACATGTTCTTTTTCGTAACTAGCTATTTCCATGTAAATTGATATCCAACATTTCACAAATTGGTTCATATTACTCTTTGGGAACATTTCCAATAAATTGAGAACAACAAAGAAGAATTAAATGATGAGGATTTGGCAAGACATGCAAAGAGCTAGAATCTAAATGCTATCCAAATTACCCATGTAGAGCTCGGATCTTCTGAAATCCACCACCAAGCCCATCTGAAGGAGTAGAAATTGTCCTGTCTACTTCAAGGCACAACTTTAATATATAACTCAAATTGAAACAAACCAAAAAAAAAAAAATAATAATAATACTATAAACTAATCACAGACGAGCATGAGATCAGTCATAAACCACATATAAATCAAAATGCATAAGGAAATGAAATGAATAAATACAAATTCAGGCAAAAAAAAAAAACAAAGAGGCTATTGCATCTTTTGTGATTGTCTTCTGCAAATTAACAATCTTTTAATTCATTTATTTAGTGCAAAATATGAAATCTGAGATCTAACTCACAAAAAAATAGTTTAAAAAGAGTGCTCTAGATTTGTACCTTGTTCTTCTCTACTGGAGCTTGTTTCCCTTCTGCAGCTCGTGTAGTAACTAGATTACCAATATCTTATAGAACTCGTCTATTTCTTCCTTCTACACTTGAAGTCTTCTGCTTTCCTCCTTCTGAACAACCAATGTGATAAATTTTAGAAATAAACAAGAAAGGAAAGTACAAAACAAAATAATACCTAAATTATGAAATAAAATTATACATATCATTAAATTCATGAATTGACCATTGGGAAAAGGATAAGGAACTGGTAACCGAGAATCCAATTATAAAATCAAAACTTTCAATCAAGAAGAAAAAACTACAACAAAATAAATATTATGCAATAAAATTAGTGTCTGACATGGTAATATTTTAACAAAATTAATATATAACTAATTGATAGCTACAAAAATATCTTATCACAAATTAATTAACAAGCTAGGCATTTGAGCAATCACTGCTTGATAAAATACTAGTTGATGCTCACACACATTTTTATAATAAAGGAATTAATGTTGATACACCTGATTAGTTGCAAACTAACACTAGTAATGGTGAGTGGATTCGTTTTAATTTTCATCTAATGTGAAGATTAAACTGTGCAATGGAAAATAAGTATTTCTTTATTAATGTAATTTATGTTTCTCAATTTTCATATTATTGAGAGTTCATGCATGAGTAATGATTGAATATTTCTTTAAAATTGTAGATGATTCAATCAATGAGGGGGAATGAAGACGTGCAGCTGCTGGTTTTTGTTCACTATGACATTATAATGTTTTTGGTATAACTTTGAAACTACACCATCTTTCGGTTTTTATTTTTTTATGATCGAGTAGTTAGTGTTTTTTTTTAATATTCACCATGATGCATGTCTCTCAGAATCATTTTATTGACTTTGGATGTCGGAAGCAAATAATATTTTACATATATTAATTATGTTATTTACACATGTTTGTTTTAGAATATCTCAATTAAGGGCTGATGAAACAGCATAGTTTAGGTTTACAAAATTATTATTTTTTATTTGTTAATTAATCTGTCATATAATATTTTTGTAGCTATTAATTAGTTATATATTAATTTTGTTAAAATATTGTCATGTCGGCCATTAAAGTGGAGGGAAAGATGACGCCAAGTTTTTTCGTCAGGTTATTTTGATTAAAGAATTATATTTTATTTCTTAATTAAAGCATGGACCACGTTGTCCAAGTTTTGAGAGGGAAGATGGCGCCAAGAATTTTTGGGCCTTCAGTCACAAAATTTAGCAGTGATGTTTATGTAACACCCCCACACTGGGGTCCCCCGGTCAGGTCTAACGCCCTCCACTGGGCTCCCCTGGTATGACGCCAAGTTTTTTCGTCAGGTTATTTTGATTAAAGAATTATATTTTATTTCTTAATTAAAGCATGGACCACGTTGTCCAAGTTTTGAGAGGAAGATGGCGCCAAGAATTTTGGGCCTTCATCACAAAATTTAGCGATGATGTTTATGTAACACCCCACACCTGTCCCGGCAGTCTAACGCCTCCACTCCCCTCCCCTTTCAAACCGATATTGTCCCCAATTTAGCCACCGCACAACAAACGGTATGGGGTTTTGTCAGACTTCCCAGGAGGTCACCCATCCTAGGATTACTCCCACTGGAGCACGCTTAACTTTAGAGTTCCTACGAACCCCTTAGCCAAACGCTCTGAAAAAGCCTCGGTTTGTATTAAGGAACCCTCTATCCTATTAAACCTTTCCTCCACCACCCAGCGATGTGGGATCGACACTGTGTAGCCGCCATGCCTCGCGACCCCACCTCCAGTCGCCACAATCCACCCCCAGGAGCCCGGACGCCCCCCACATCTCCGGGCCACAGGCCACCCCTCCACGCCCCCTAACACCTCCTACCGGGTACGTGCTCATACCACTTGTAACACCCCACACCTGGTCCCCTGCCGTCTAACGCCTCCACTGGCTCCCGTCCCTTTCAAACCGATATTGTCCCCAATTTAACCACCGCACAACAAATGGTATGGGGTTTTGTCAGACTTTCGGAGGTCACCCATCCTAGGATTACTCCCACTGGAGCACGCTTAACTTTAGAGTTCCTACGAACCCCTTAGCCAAACACTCTGAAAAGGCCTCAGTTTGTATTAAGGAACCCTCTATCCTATTAAACCTTTCCTCCACCACCCAGGCGATGTGGGACTGGACACCAGGTAGCTGCCGATGCCTCTCGCACCCGCCCACTCAGGTCGTCACAGTTTACTTCACAGCTAACTGCCACAATTTTTTGACAATTTGTTATAAAATGTAATTTCGTAGCTATGCATTTGTTTATAGTCATGAAAAATAAAATTGTGGCTAAAGGCCCATTTCTTGTAGTGAATTAGCTATTTAATCCTCCTAGGATGATACTTTTTCTCAAACACTTTATTAAGTGTTCGATTAGTGCACTTTGCAAGAGCATTTTACACAACAAGGTGCTGAAGCTGAAGGTGGTTGCTCATTCGTCTATTTTAGCTGCTTCCTGATGACAAAAGGTCAAACTGAAACTTGTTAAAATGAATAAATCACCTTGCACACATAATTTACTCTTCCGAAGTACAAAAGCTGAATGAAAATCATAAACATGAACTACAATATGGGTTACTAGTTCAAAAGTACTATTCAACCAATTAATCTTAAATTAATGATTTTTGTTTCTCACAACATGTCTATTCTCAATTCAAATTCTATGGTTGAAAACTTCCTACAGATAACGGGAACAAACTACACAATCAATGAAAGTTGGTTGTGTTGCATATACATGGTTCACAATTACTTATAGCATATGCAACTGAACACTACTAGCAAAGGACAAAGGCATTGCTCGTCCTTGAATCTTTCTGACGACGACCTATTTTAATGACAATCGAGTACACCTCGTAAAAATAGACATTTAACGATGCTTCTTTACCATCATTAAACATATCAAATATGTTAAAACAAATAATTATTAAAATTAATTTAAAACAACATAAAAATAACAATATTCATATATTAAGAAAAAAAAAACTATTTTCCACATCCAATATGAAAGAACATACAAAATTATACCCATCCAAGCCAATATAATATTATTCAATAACTTATAATACATAATAGAAGGCATCTATTTGTCAAATATGAATTTTAAATAATCATACAAAAGTAAACATG
Organism: Rhamnella rubrinervis; assembly: GCA_007844105.2. NCBI lineage: Eukaryota > Viridiplantae > Streptophyta > Magnoliopsida > Rosales > Rhamnaceae > Rhamnella > Rhamnella rubrinervis. Next base: position 4,411,364 of record CM017583.2, on the reverse strand, counting down.
AGAAACTTGCAAGAAACATTAATGATTATCATTTATCATAAAAAGGAGTTTGAAAACTTAAAAGACATGGTTCATGGTAGGGATTGCCATTTCAAATATGATGTTTGGCTTATTCCGGTGGAATTTTATTCCATCACAAGTAGATGTTGCCCATTGTAAATCCCAAGTGATAGTAACAAGGAAAAAGATCTGCATTGGATACAATAGAAAATTAAATAAAAAATTGAAATTGCTTTTCTTTTAAAAAAATAGAAATATATTTTCCATTAGGATGAGCATTTTTAGATTTCAAGATAAGTCTATAGTCAATTTGCATTGTACATAGAATTACACAAAAATGATAATGTGCATTCTTTCGCCTCATGCGCTCTGCATGATGTGTGAACCTTACCCTAGCCTACCCTAGTGTTGATTGGAGTCTCTTACTGGCTCTCCTTCTTTTCTCAATGAATGATGTGTGTAAGCATTTTGTTTAAATGGTTTTTTAATTGATTTCGGTGGCGTTATCCCATAAATGACTATATCGGATCTTAGACTTAGTTTTTAGGCTAAAGTCATGTCAGAGAAGCCCGTTCATATAAAACATCTTGCAGCTACTCTTTCTAAGGGTTGGAAACATTGTTCCGATTTTAATTACAATGATCTAGGGAATGGGATATTTATATTCCATTTTAGTAATGAGAATGATGTTAGGGTCATTGAAGATAATGGACCCTAAAATTTTAATGATTGCCTAATAGCTTTGAAGAGATGGGAGCCTGATGTTGCGCCGCACAAAGTAATCTTTTGAGAAATGCCCATTAAGATACAAGTATGTGGCCTGCCTTTTAATTAGTGTTTAGAGCTAGTTTTATTGAAATTAAGATCCAAGTTAGGTTAGGTCTTGGACGTTAAGCCTGGGTTTTGCGGGAAATAGGCCGCCAATATCTTGAAGATTAGGGTTTTCCTTTCTTTAACTAGTCGTATACGAAAAGGTAAAGATCCTTTATGGTTAAACCTTAGGTATGAAAGATTACCCCATATCTATTATGGTTGTGGGATTATTGACCATGAAACCAAGTATTGCTCTTCTCTTTCGATCCCGCTCTTTTCTATGTGTATGAATATGGTGGAATGACCATTTGGTTAATGGTTAAGGGCTAAATCTACTCTAAAGACACCTGATACCATTTAGCAGTTTTTCCTTAATTCAGGACCAACAATTCATGTCCTAATGCTATGGTTACTGTCCCTTATCAACTACTTGCTATACCTTCATCGAGTGGGACCTCAAACAATGGTGATACTAACCTGAATATCACTTCCTCTGTCACTTTGAATCATCTTCATCCGATGGAGTCTTCTAGTTCCATTAAAATGCCATGTGGTCTTAAGCTTATAAATCTGCATCGCACTGTTCTTTCTAGTCTAGGTGCAGATTGTTCTCCTCTTGCTAATCTAAACTTTCAAATATCTATTGGTAAGCCCATTCCTCTTTATGAAGGCAATGGTTGTGTGGGAAAGACTATTACTCCACCTAGACCTTAGGGTGTGTTTTGTTAGTCCTTACAAAGGGTGTGCTAAGGCCAGTACGAAATGTAGATTGAACGAGGAGGATTCTGTGCTAGAAATTTAAATTTCTGAAACTTATACAAATGATTTGAAGGGTGTGGTGATTACTTGATCTTAGCCCTCGATGTCCCAATGAGTATAATATGATGGAACTGTTAGGGGTTAGGGTCCTCCTTGATAGTTGCTTCCCTACTGGATTACTATATCCAGTTTGGGCCCTTTATGGAATGCCTTTTGGAAACTAAAAACCAAGATGGAAATCTCCATAGTCTTAAAAGGAAGTTGCATTTTCCACATTCAGAGTTTGTTTCTACCCATGGTTGATTAGGAGGAATTATTTTTTATGGAAATAATATCATTATTTCTTCAACTTAGAACACTATTAACCTGGTGGGGACCTTTCATAGTGTAAATTGTCATATGACCTTTATTTATGGCCCTTTAGATTTTTAAGAATGTAAATCTTTGTGGGAATATATTCTCCATCTTTGCTTTAATAGTTCGCTACCTTGGCTTTTAATGAGTGACTTTTACGACATTTTATGTGTGGATAACACATGAATAGTTTTAGACAATTCATAGATGATAGGGGTTATATGGAGACACAACTATAAAGGCATTCCATACTTGGTCTAATAATAGGCTTCCTCCAAAAAATATTTTTAAAAATTAGATTAAACTCTTGCAAAATATGTCGTTCCTTTAAGAATTCTCCTCAACATACACACATGTCCTTGCTACTCTGGGCTTAGATCATTACCCTTTAATTTTCTTTTCTACTCTCCCCCACCTCAGGCAAGGTGGAGTTTTAAGTTTGAACGGTCATGGATTTTAGAGAAGGATTTTCAATCGGATTTAGAGTACAACTAGCACATGCATACAAAAGAGTTTGTGGCTTGACAATTTGTGCATAAGCTGGAGAAATGTCGTAGGGAGTTAAGCATCTAGAGCTGTTCTCTTCGTGGTAACCTAAAGCAATATATTAAGTGTTTAAAAGAAGCCCTTACCATGTTAGAGATCTTTTGCCTATTGCCTACTTACTTAGAGGATAAGAAAAGAATTTTGGATGAGCTCACTTCTATTTGGAAATATGAGGTGTTATACTAAGGCCAATGGTCTTGAATAAATTGGTTAAATTATAGTGACTAAAATTCATCTTCTTTTTCATGCCTCTACCCTCCAAAAGCAAAATCGCAATCGAATTCAAAGGTTACAATTGAACTTGGACTACTGGTGAGGACCCTATTGCTTCGCTAATTACCAATTATTTTTCTAATTTGTTTCGCTTGGATGGCTCTCAAAATTTGGAAGCATCATTATCTAATGTCGTGTCATATCTCTCCTTACTCATGTTACAAGAGAAGTGGTGAAAAATGCGGCTTTCTCTTTGGGTGCATGTAAGGCACATGCCCTAATGGTTATCTTTCACGTTGGGCTATTTTTGCAGATAATTTATATAATTTGGTCCATAAATTTTTTCCAATCGGGTTATTTTTTACATTGGCTTAGTTATATAAATATTTTTCTCATTCTAAAGATTCAGTCCTCTTCAGAAGTTTCTCATTTTTGTCCCATTAGCTTATACAATTTTGTATATAAAATAATTTCAAAGGTCATGGTTAATCAACTAAAAAAGTTTCTAAGTTTCTTAATCTTAGAGAATCAAGGTGCTTTTGTGCATAGTAAGCATATCCATGATAACATTTTTGTTGCTTAGGAGGTCTTTCATACTTTAATTTGAAACCCACCCCACTTGTGTAAAGACACTTTAACAAGTATTTTTCCTAAATGGATAGCTAATCAAATTATGGTTATCCATATTTCAAAGCGGGGGTTAGAGGACCAGTTAATTTGGCCCCATTCAATGAATGGTGATCTGACAGTTAAATCGTACTATTACCTACTGCTAGAATGTTCTTAGAGTAGCAGGAGCTCAGATATATCTTTTTCATCATGTCCTTCCTCGAACTTATGGAAGGCTCTATGGTTAATCCATGTAGTGCCTAAGATTCATCATTTTGTTAGGAAAACTCTCCATAATGGCATAGCTACTTGGTATAACCTCCAGCGTTGCAATTTAGGTCTTGATGGGTTATGCCCTTTATGTAATCAAGAGGAGGAAACTATAGAACACCTATTTTTGTTGTGTAATTGGGTAAAGGATTTATGGTTTGCTTATCCTTTTGGTTTCTGTGTGCCTTCTGTTGTTTCCTTTCCTATATAGTTTCAGGATATTCTCACGATGCTACTACAAGATAAGTCCTATGGTACTAATAGGATTGGCCGTTATTGCTATCTCATCTGGTTCATTTAGATAACACAAAACAAATTGGTTTTCGAGGGTATCTCTCCTGATCCTCAGGGGGGTTTTTTGTACAGCCTTCATTACTTTCTTTAAGTTCAAAGATGGTACTAGACTTCTGTCTAGAGTTGTTGTGGTCAAACCTAGTTCAACAATGACTTTCTAGCACTAAAGTTAATTGGAAGTCTTCATCTCAAGGTTTTATCAAGCTAAATTACGATGGCGTTTTTAACTCTAGAATGAAGTCGATGCTGTTAGGATCATAGCACGGGACTGGAAGGGTGAATTAGTGTGCCATTAGTATGTATTGTTTCTGGGTGATGATGCTCTTACTTCTGAAAGGCAAGCAATTTATCATGTATTGATAACAGGTCGTAGAATGAGATTTGACAATATTATTATTAAGATGGATTGTGTTGTGCTTTATGGTATTATTCGAGGCAAAGTAACTAATACCAAATGAAGTATTGAGGCTCTTTTACATGATATCTTTCATGTTTAGGGTCTATTTATCTTCTGTTCTTTTTCTATTCTTTCGCGAAAGTTTAATAGGGTTCCTGATTGAATAGCGCAACATGTTTTGAGCGAATCTTTACCATTAAATTGAGATTCCTCCATCTAGCTTGAGTTGACTCATTTATATTCTCTTGATTGTATTCAATAAAAATTTATCCTTTTTTTCAAAAAAAAAAAATTGAATGTTACACATAAATGCAAACCTTATATTAATTAACTAGTTACCTATTAATGATAAAGACATGCAAATGCGAAAAAATTAAACAAGAAATATGAATGTGCAGATGAGATTTTAATTTCACAACTAATTTTTTTTACTAACTACTATGATCTGATATGCAAACATACATAATATTCTAATTTCTAGTTTTAATTTCAATTATTGGACATGCGGTTCCTATAATTACTAAGCTTATAAATAGTAAAACTAGGGGAAAAAAAGTGGAGCCAAACTTTCTTTTTCAATGTGAGACCTTCAACATGAATTAGGGTTTCAAAACCCTAATTGACATTAAATTGATTGATATTTTGAATTATTATTAATTTGGTTAATTTTTGTATTAATTGCTAATTAAATTAATTTAATTTATTGTTTGATATATTTGTATTTATGGCGATTAATTAGAAAATTTTAATTATGAGTTTTATGATAGTTGACTATAGAATTTTGAAAAAAAAATTATTTGATATATTTTTATTTATTAAATTATGCATTTATTACAAACCCTAAAGGATTATCTATTTAAAGACAGCTCTTTGTCTTAAGATAAGTTTTTTCTGTCTTTTGTCTCTTATGCTATTTTTGCTGTAAAAAATAAGGAAGAAAGAAAATATTTATTTATTCTTCTCTTCTTAATTATTCGAAAAATAATTTTTATACATACAAATTCAAAGGAGATTTTGGGGTTCTGATGGAGGGATATTCGGATTTATTGAAGAACTCAAGATTTAAAATAAGTTTTTTTAAACCCAATTTTTTTATTGGATTCTTTTTGTGATGGCTTATCAATTATTACATATTATGTATTATTTTTACTTTATTTTACTTTAAGAAAAGTTTAATCGAAACTTCTACGATTTATATTACTGTTTTAGCGGTTGTGATAGATTTTAAAATTGAAAATAAATTTTAAAAAATTTTGGATTTATTTTTCATGAATTGGTCTACTATCTACAAATGTTATCCCTTTTATTTCATTTCAATCTGATTTTTATAAATTTAATTAGAATTTTTTGATATTCATACTGTCAATCTGAAAAATTATGTCTAGTGAGTCTTCTTTGTAAAATTTCATGGCGTAAATGGACTTATTTTTCCCTAAAATTTTTATAGTTTGGACTTAAGATATTGATAAATATGTGTAATTTGAGTTTCTATTTTTAAAATTTTTATGAGTAATTTTTGAATTTGTTTAAAATTAAGACATTGTTGTTGGAATGGTGTGATATATTCGGTTTTCTATAAAAAAAATTATATTATTTCCTTTTTTTGATTGGTATGAATAAATTTTTACAGCTATCTATATTTGTTACTGTTATAATTCCACTAGTTTTGGCTTAAAATATTTTTTTTGGAATTTATCTCTGGTTCATTGTAAATTTAGTGTGACAATTTGTATTGAAATGTTGTTATTAACTACGTACTTAATTTTGAAAATTCTAATTAATAAAAGACATTTTAGCGGTTCTAATTCTTCTAGAATCATGTTATTTGGATGATTATTGAACTTATTTTAAATTTTAGAATGTATATGTTGTGCAATCTCCATAAGTGAATAATATTTAACATTTTTGGAAATATTTTTATGATTATTGCTATGATGATGTGAAATTGATGAATATGACAAGAATGTGATTTATACATTTTTTTCATCAAAAAGCTAGTTAATGCATACATAAGCATAATAATGTATGACAGACTATAAATAATACATTTCATCTAGTTAGTGCTTTGATAGCGCGCTATATAAATGTTTGAGTTTAATCATGAAAAACTATGTAAGCTATAAATAGATTGAAATACTTACAGTGTTATGCTAAAGTGAGATTGAAACGTATGCACCCCTTTGATATGTTATAAGTTATAAGTTAGACTGAAATATTTACGGTATTATGCTAAAGTGAGATTGAAATGCATGCACTTCTTTGATACTTTGTATAAAAACTCAACCATTTTATGATAAGTTTATGAATCATGCATGGATTGTAAGCGCATTTGATTATGTTATAAGTTTGCTATGAGCTATGGAATGTCAAGAATCTTTAAATAAGAATGGACATTCATAATTAAGCAAGTATATGATTATTTGATATTGTATTTTTCGCTTGTATGTGAAGTTATATGTATGCTATTGATGTTTTGTTTGGATTTGAAAAAGCCTACTAAGTTTTGTAAACTCACATCTTTGTTATTTTCTTTTTCTCAAGTAAGCATGCTTAGATCGTTGTACTTGTTTGAACTTGTGGGGATGGTAGACATGTGGTAGTTCGAGAGGAAGATCCTTGGAGGTATTTAAATGAAGCTATATTATTGTCTACATATTGACATCATTACTTTTATTGAGTTTTATTTTGGATATTATTTCCTTAATAAATTGAAAAATTTTAATTTGTTGAAACAAGTGCTTAAGTTTAGCTATGGTATTATAAGTTAATTATTTTATTTCTTAAATTATATTGAAAGATAATTACTTAAAGAGTTATTATGTTCTTTATAATTATTTATTTTAAGTATTTAAAATAATTAAGGTATGGATTTTGACTGTCTACATATTCATGATTAATAAAGTTTTAATTTTTTCTGTAATTTTTGCAAGTTTAGTTTTGGTAGTAACCCTTACTTTGTTCGATCTAAGAGACTTGGTTAGGGTATGTTACATCTCAATGTGAAGCCTCCAATAGAAACAACATATATTCTAAAATAGATATCAACTAAATAGATACAAATTCTTATTCAATGCCAAATTTGAGAAAGATGAGAGTAGGTTACCTTACAAAAATCTCCAAGTATGTACAATGCAACATCTTCTAGAGATCACCTGAAATAGCTCACGTGAACCACTAATGCAAGCATGCTTCCTTATTACTTCATGAGATAAAATTGCACCATGTGCAGCAAGATGCAAAGTCCATAGAAGCACTATCCTATGTATACGAAGTTTCAGAGTGAAGTTGTCATTTTCCCAGCAAGCTTAAGCTTTAAAGAAGTGGATCAACTATGTTGATCAAGTTAACACAACCATAATGCCCAACAAAACTAGACTTTAATGCCATATTAAGTTACTATCTATCCTAAAAGCTTAATCTATTAAGAAATATATCTAACTACTTGCCTCAAGTTAACAAGACAAAGATAAATAATATATTTAACAATGAGAGTCCAAAATTTTAGTATGAATTTCAATATTTTCCATCCACTCCAAGCGACCTAGAGCTAAGTCCAAATCTTTTGTAGAAGCAATATCCATTCAAATAAGAAAGTAAATGAGGATGGCCACAAAATCTGACCTCAAAGTCACTTGAAAGTTCTTTATCTAATGCTTTCACACATCTTTTACTCTTCGTTTTTAGTAAAGCTCTTCTTGTTTTAGGTCCATCTATCTCCCCAGGCAACTCCTAGTTGTTGCTTGTTTATCAATTGAGATCCGTCCCACCAAAAAAACCATTGTAGAAATTCGAAAGTACCAACTTGGAGAATACATATCTTTATTAAACTCAAATCTTAATAGTCAAAACAAAGAAATCCTACCTCCACAACCATCAAATACAAAACCAATAGAAAATTTCTAAATTTGAAAGTCATAAGTCGATCTTTAATTATGCAATGAAAAGTTCCATCTTTCTATTATCAAGATGATGATCACCAAATTATCACCAGGATGATGATGATGATCAAGATGACTGGGCCTAACAAATCCATTAATCATATTCTTACTAGTACTAGTATGTACTACCGGAGCTAACCAAGTTAGCCATAAGAACCATGGCAACTACAACCAACACCACCACCATACTAACCTGCTTCTCACTCATCATCTTATCCACTTACATACTTCCTATATAGCCTTGTTAGTTATACCCAAGAGTAGCTTGGAGGTAAATACTACATATTATATGATTATATCACAAAATGACCATCAATTGCATATTTTCTTTCACTACGTAATATTCCACAAAATGTCCTAGTAGACATGATCTCTCTGAAAATATATAATTACTTATCGAATATCATAGTCATAGTAACCCATGTACATATATTTAATTTTATAATTAGGAAATGTTAATTTTGTTTGCTTCATCGCCATGGGCATCATCATGCGTATACATATACATATGTATGTATATATATATAGGAATATATGTAAGCATGAATTTGTATTTGAAGCTTTGTTTTATAAATATCAAAATAAACTAAAATTAATTCTTAATTTTTGTCATCATAGCCATAAAACTAAAACTTTAATCTCAATTTTCAAGATTTTTTTTTAATAAATAATTTTCAAGATTAAAAAGGTTAAAAATTGAGATTTAAAAAAATAGATATTTCAAGATCAAATTCTAGGACTGAGAGTGATGAAGACTACATTAACTGAAAAGCATTTTGAACTAATTATTTAATAACACCAAGTTCTGCAACAATGATTAATGTGGAAATTTTGCCACGTATGTTCATTCATTTTATTTCCTATATCTTGCCTTAGGCTTGCTTGGGAAATATCACTACCAATTATAATTAAAATTATTGAATAAAATTAAAGAAATAAATTGAGGCAAATTAAGAGTATTAATTAGTATTGTTTTGAATTTTCTCACTATTTTTTTAGTTAATTGAAGATATTGAAAATATTATTACACAGAAAAATTATTACAATTGTGCCAGTATACAACATTCAGATGCATAATGACTAGACAAAAAATTAATCTATTTTTCTTGTTTCATGTCAAGTCCAAGCATGCATCGATTACATTGCTAATAAGTTCAAACATAAAAACATAGGGTCATAATATTTTAACATTATATTTTTAATCAAAGCCCCTGAATTCCTGCACTTCATCTAAGCCTTATTACCAACATTAAAGTAACGAACTTACACATAAGAACCATGGTGATCAAAATTACAAACACCACCATACTATTATGATATAATTTAGAGAGAGAAGGAAAGATGAAGAACAGAGATATTGTACTTATTAACTGCCTGCTTTTATTTCCTCTGCTAGCTACAATATATAGCGTATAGTACAAGATGGGAACAAGTAACAACCATACTAAAAAAAAAAAGGAAAACAATCCACTAAACCAAACATGATAATTCTATCTTATAACAAGAAACAAGGGATAACAACCAACAAACAGTGACAATCCTATCTTAGTAACAAGTCAGCAGACCCACGTTGCACCCTTGAAGCAAGTCCAAGTCAATCCATGCATAACCATGCACACCAGAGAACAGAGCCATGCATTAACAGACCCATACACAAAACAGTCTTCCTCACTTAAGAATCATTATCTTCAAGCACAAAATCAGGTCACACCTTTGCTTTCTTGTTGGTTCTCATCCTCTGCATTGAGGCGTGCTACAGGTATATCTTCAATCATGAATAACTGGGTCTTTCACAGCGATGCCTTGGTGTGAACTTATCACCACAGTAATAACATAAACCTTTTTCTTGACGAGTCAATGCTTCCTAGTGCGTAAGCCAACGAAAGGTGGACGGAAGAGGTGTAGGACTTGAATTATTGGGCAAGCTTGGTGAAGGCTCAAGTACTCCAGCAATAGGGCTTTTGTGGTGCAACTGAAATTGGTTAGAAATGGAGAAATGGGGCAGCCTCTTGGAGGTAATTGTGTTCTTCAATTAACCTTGCCACACTAATTATCTCGGCTAATGTACATGATTTTTTTATTTTGACATCTAACCGGATATCATCTCGAACTCCGGCGATGAAACAACTGATGAGGAACCCTTCCAGCAAGCCATTTACACAATGGAAAAGACATTCAACGGTTTCTTGTTATGCCACGACGGTGGAGGTTTGATGAAGTCTTGTCAAAGCCTCCGAGGGACCATCAAATTTGGTGGGGCCAAAACGAAGGAGAGCAGCACAGGTGAGTTGATCCTATGTGACAGGTCCTCAAAACTTTATCAATCAACGATGCTATTGTAAAGTTATTCCTTCAAAATGGAAAGAGGCCAATTGAACCCGTTGTTCAAGGGCCACATGATTGAAGTCAATGTATTACTCCGCCTTGTAAATCATCCCCCTAGACCTTCTCTGTCAAACTTAGGAAAGGACAATTTAAGTTGTGGATGAGGCACATTAGTAGTGTAAGAACGGTTGTTGTTTAGAGCATTTATAGATTCTCTTAGAGCAAAAGGGTTGATTTCTTGAGGTTGTGATTGTGAGGGTCGTGAGGTGCGTAAAGCTTGGAGCTTTGTTAACATAACTTGTAAGGTGGTGTTAACTTGGTCAAAGTTTAACTCATGCCGTACCAAGATTTATTAGACATCATTTCTGAATTCAACATTGACCTTATTGCGGGTATTCATGGCTGAAGAGGCTCTGATACCAAATGTTATGATATAATTTAGAGAGAGAAGGAAAGATGAAGAAGAGAGATATTGTACTAATTAATTGCATGTTTTTATTTCCTCTGCTGGCTATAATATATAGCCTACGGTACAGGATGGGAACAAGTAACAACCATACTAAAAAAAATAGCAAAACAATCCACAATACCAAACATGATATTCCTATCTTATCATAAGGAATAAGAGAAAACAACCAGCAAACAGTGACAAGCCTATCTTAGTAACAAGCAAGTAGACCCACGTTGCACCTATAAAGCAAGTCCAAGTTAGCCCATCTATAACCATGCACACCACTGAATAGAGCCATGCACTAACAGACCCATACACAACATATACTAACATTGCTTCTTACTCATACTCTATTCCATTTACGTACTTTTGAAACTGACCGACTTAAAAAAAATTTTGTTAAATTATTCTGACCAACTTCTAGTTTTATAGCCAAAAATAGGGTGATTATCAGCTAGCCAACATTTATACATAATTGGATAGTTTATAAATCACAAAAGTGCCATCAAATGTATATTTTTTGTCACAAATATTTCACAAAAGTTATCGTCGACATGATCGAAAATTATGTATACTGATTGAATATCATATATGGTCGTGATAACCTATGCACAAGTATTTAATTTTATTTTACTAATAAATTTTTTTTGCTTCATCGCCATACATGAGTTTGGTTGAAGATCGTATTTTTAGATGCTATGCCATGAATTAGTATTGATGCATGCCACCTATTTTAGTGTTATTATTTTTCGAGGGTCATGTAAATCAATTAAGACACTTGTCCATTGATCTGTGCATGTATAAGGCCGAGAACACACTAACATACAAATATTACAGTTTATCCTTAAAATAAAACAAATTTTGTGATTCATAAGTTTTTATATAATGAAGAGCAAGACCTCTAGCTAAACAACAAAGACAAACAACACTCGTAAAATATGAGCTTCAAATGGAAAGTAGATTCTCAAAACATTTCTATTTTAATAGTTGATAATGTGGTTCGAATTTATAACTTATGGATCTTTAGGCTCTTAATTGTATCACTGTTTCCTCAATCTTAAACAATAAAAATGAATCAATCCAATTAGTTATTTACATTATTAACTTAGCAAATGAATATACCATTGGATATGAACTAGCAATCATAAAATCCAACACACAACCCAAATATAGCTAGCAAGGGAACCCTAATGGAAGACAGATACAAACATCACCAAAGCAATTAATCCCTCTAGGATGGGTTTCATAATGTATGCTACACCCATGCATGACTCTTCAATGGCTTTATATATGTATCGAAGTATAAATGTAACCATCGTATATGTTTATGCCAAAATCTGTTTTGCCATAAACCATCAAAAAGTCTCCCTGAGCACCGTCGCGGATCTGTAAAATAAGGGAAAAAGTGTGAAGCTTTCGGGGCACTAGTGTGATACCAACTAAAGAACCTCCGATACTCAAATCAGTCCTAATCTCAAGATGAGAATTGGCTTTGGGCTTTTTAAATGTAAGGATTGCATAAGAGTGTGTACCTTTGCCTTGAGATATAATGGAATATTTATAGACTTGATTTTACCTTCCTCACTAAGGTAGGAGTAAAAAATCCTAGCCACCTTGGTTTAGGGCAAGTTCACAAAGTCAATTCATTCTAATTTGAAAAGTAAAATTTAGAAAAGTAACCAGCATTAACTACAGCATGAACATTCTTGTTTGGAACATTCCTTTAACTCTTACTACATCCAACTTAAGAGAATCTATTCCGAACCATCAATGTTGGGTCGTTGCTCAACTCTCCTCATGTCCGAGCCAAGCCTTTTCTAAGCCAAACACCGATGCCTCCTCCAAATAACCTCCTGACTGTCCGAGCCAAGCCATACAAGTTGGCTCATCCAAGTTGGTCGGTTCGGCTCATCCAAACCATTTGGTTCAGCCGACCTATTCGGTTCATCTGATCTGCGTGGCTCATCCGATTCGACTCATCCAGATTGAACCAACAGGCCCAAGTTGGTCGGTTTGGCTTATCCAAGTTGATCGATTTAGCTTATCTAAACCATTTGGTTTAGCTGACCTGTTCGGCTCATCGGACCTGCTCGACTCATTTGACCTATGTGGCTCATCCAACCTATTCGGCTCATCCAAATAGTTTGCCTCACTAGAACTATTCGGCTCATCCAAATAGTAACAGTTCGGTACATCCAAATTGTTTGGCTCATCCAGGTTGAACCAACGGATCTTACCATTAATTCACCTTGGGTCTAATTGGTCCACCAAGGTGGGATTTTTTTCCATATAGCATGGATAAATGGAAATGTTGATTAGAATATGTAGAAACATCCACTTTTTGCAACTTTTAAGAATTATAGTTGAGTTTATAGGATTGAAATTGATTTTTAATTTGGTTCAAATTAACTGACCAATTGAGTTAAAATTAAACCTTTTATGGATCAGAATAGTCATTTTAAGATCAAAATCAACTTAACAAGATAAAAATCAACAATTAGATAGCAAAAGGAAGCTTTTATGAATTGAAATTGATCACACATTCAAACTCAACCTTTTGCGGGCAAAATGAACATTTTAAGTATCAAAAATTGACCTTTAGAAGTTTAGTTAAGAAATTTCAAGATCAATATTATATGTGGAAATTCATTTTAATTTGTGGCAATGTAGCATAAACTCATGACTTCGTGGATCTTTGGCTTTGATATCACTATTCTCTCACTCTTGAACAATAAAAGTGGATCAAGTTAATTATTTATATTATTCTTGCACACACACATATTATTAAACTTAGGAAATTAATATATTCAACTTTGCTATTTCATTGTTATCATAATTATTATTATTTATCACTTTTCTCCTTTTTTTGGTTATGGTGTTTACTTGATTTATTTCTTAAGTACTGCTTGTAAAGCTGCAGCTGCCACATGGTTGATCCTTGTATATTGTCAACGAAGATGCTTTTGGAAGAAGTAAAGGACAAAAAATATAAATTAATTAGATGAAAATGACTAGACAACATTAATTAGTAGATTGCCATATTATTTCATGCAAAATTAAGCATGCAAGTGCAATAATTCACGTAATTTCAATTGTATACATATATATTTGAAGGTCTTCTATCTCTCTTGTTTGTGTCATTTGTGATTGTGTATGGATGAATATTGTTACTGCTTAGAGTCATTATTTAACACAACTAGTATTGCAATATAAGTAATATGACATATATTAATTATTGATTAATTATAATGGATTATAATTTTATTAATTATATGTAATCCACCGATCGATTGAGACATATTGAGACATAACGTATCATTTATGTTGAAATACAAATTGTGAAGAAAAGTTTTATTCTTTATAATTTATGTGTGTAATTTTTTTATGTGTTTGGATCCCAAAAAAATAATCGTGGGAAAATGTTGTTAATGCTAGCTCAAAATGTGCAATCTTGATTATGATGACTGGCAAATAGATAGTTTTGAATATAACAAACACAACTTATATTGAAATATAAATGATGTGTCATGCTCTCATTAATTATTGTTATGGAATTTTGATCTCAAGCAACGAGCTAAAACCAACCAGATTATAAGGAAAAATAAAAACACGGGATTTTATTGAGGTTCGATTAAAAAACTAATATATCCTCAGTGCCATGGTGTTTTTACAACCTCTCATTTCAAACCCACATGTTTTAAACCATCCACAACCCCAATACAATTTTATTTTTATAGATGTTTCTAAGAAAATCTAACCTCAACACATAAGATAAACAAAGTACTAAAAATTAGACTATCTAGAAAAAAGAGCTAAGATTTTTGCTGCACACATCTTTTACTATTTTCACATTGTTATTGTTCAATTGAATGACGTGGCCCAATAAGCTACCCCAATATAAAATCAACTGCCTTATTATATCATTGCTTAAGTTGAATGGCACTATTTCACTTAAAGTTGTTGATTCCTTTTGTATATGTAAAAGATCACATAACAACACACAAATGCAAACGAGATAGCAACCATATATGTTAATATATATATATATATATATATATATGATAATGCTCTAGTTCCTTTTTCTTCCTCATGCTTAAATGTCAGTCGATAGTAAATTGATGTATTTGAATTACTTTCAACAGTTATATATAATGGATATGTTAGTTTTATTGGTCACACGTAATCTCTCAATCATCGAACACATACCATATCACTTGTATTTTAAAAGTTGTAATGAAAAACTTTATTGGGTAGTTTTAGATCATTTGCTTTTGTGGATTTTTTTAATTTGATATAGGGTCACATATATCACTGAGTAGCTTCTATGAGTCTTTGATTTTGTGATTTGGGTCTTACCAGTAAATTATATGCATAGCTTTTCTTATATTTGGATTTTTTAAAAAACTAAAATCATTTTTTTTATAAAAATTAACAATTTTGTTTCTTATTTTCTTGGGATTTTTTGTAATAATAATAATAATAATAATTTGAAAATACTAAAATCATTTTTTTTTATAAAAATTAACAATTTTGTTTCTTATTTTCTTGGGATTTTTTGTAATAATAATAATAATAATAATAATAATAATAATAATAATAATCAGAAGAGGTTACTTGCCGGATAGACGGGCAGAGACATCCCAACTAGGTTGGCACCTCTCTTACCCAGGACGGAGACATCCCAACTAGGTTGGCATCCCTCCAAGCCCACACCGAACAAGCAATAAGTTTTGTTAAATTAAAAGAGTTTACATCCGTTACAAAACTTACAGCAGATATAAAAACCTGAAATAAATAAGCACAAAAATAGAGTACATCTGAAGTAAGAATCAAAAGATAAACGAAGACCGTCGCCGGCCTCATTAAAACCTGAAAGGAGAAAAAACCCCAAATGGAGAAAATCTCAATCCAGGAAAAAGAATACCGGGATAACAAAAGTACAAACAAACTACTTTCTAAACCTATAATTTGCAAACCCATTGACATTCCTGTAATGCATAAGGGTACAAGAATCTGGAAGATCCCACCACCACTGGACTGTAGTGGAAGAAACCGCAATCTTCGATAGAGCATCTGCAATCGTATTTCCCTCCCTAAAGATGTGAGAAACCCGGAACTGAATGCTGGAAACATAAAGAAGGCAGTTCACCCATCTTGATTTGGAGGCCCACGTGACTACCTTCTCTCGACATATGAGCAAATTGACGACGTAAGTGGAGTCGCACTCCAGCCATAGATGATCCCACCCGAAATCTCTAGCACACTCTATAGCAGTAATAGGCCCCAAAAGCTCACTCTCAAAGGCATAATAGGAATCCAAAGGGACAACAAAGCTACCTTTGATGAATCCCCTACTTGTGACGAAGTACCCACCACATCTGCCCGGTCCCGGGTAACCGTCAGCTACACCATCAGTATTAACCTTCAACCAGCCCATCGGCGGGGGTGACCAAACCACGGGAATAATCTGAGGAGCCCGAGGAGCAGCACCCGCAACCCCTAAACTTCTGAAGACCAGAAGATCACTAACCGAGCTGTTCATCGTACCCTTCTAAATAGCATTTGCTTCTCTAGTCGAAGTCCAAATAAAAGCCAAAGAGCGCGCTAAGGGTATGAAGACGTTGCCAAAATGCCCTGATTCCGAACAAACTAGATAGCAGAGAGTGCACTCACAATGGCCGTAGTCCATAAATTGAAGACCTGAGTGCTTAAGGAAGCCTCCATAGCCTTCTCAAACATCGAAACCAACGAACCTGATGCATCCAATCTGATCCCGAAGGCGACTCCCAGACAGTCCCAAATGGTAGCTGCATAAGGGCAAGACAAGAAGAGATGAGAAACGGTTTCTAAATCATTACCACAAATTCTGCATTGAGGCCATGTAGAAACCCCTCCTAATCAAGACGTCGTCGGTAGGAATCCGGCCCTGGAGAAGACGTCAAGCGAAGACCGAGCGAGCCGGAGGAATGAAAGTCTTCCAAACATATCTAACCCACAACGGAGGCGAAGCAATTGTAGAAAGATGAAGATAAATGTCTTGACAAGAAATGGTGCCGGAGACTGAATAAGACCAAACTCTTTCATGCGGCCTATTCATCGAAATCACCACTTGTTCAATGAACGTAGACAACTATGGAAAAGCCGTACGGAAACTAGTCGGGAGATTCCAAACTCCATCAGAATCAACCAGATCACCAATCAGAATGTCCGGATCACATAAAACTCCAGAGTTCTGTAACAACTCAATAATGGGTATCCCCAGCCAATTGTCAACCCAGAAACGAACCTTGGAGTGAACCCCGATGATCCAAATCGTCTCCCTCAAAAGGGTAAGATACAACTGTCTCAGAGGAGACCATATTAAAGAAGCAACATAATGCAAAGGGTTCAGCTTCCCTAAAAAACGCGCCCGAAGAAACCGAAAAACGAAGGAATCCTTGTTCATCAACTTCCAAGCCAACTTGCTGAGCAAAGCTTTATTAAAAGTGACCAGGTTTTTCAAACCTAGTCCCCCCTGTTTAGTAGGCCGACAACAGATAGACCAAGCAACCAAGACTGATTTCCGAACTAATAAAGATTCGGTCCAAAGGAAGTTCCGCATAGCCCTATTAAGAGACTTAAGCAAACCCACAGGCCATCGGTAGATCATAAACGTGTGAACAAATTTCGAGGTAATCACTAAGTTTATCAAACACAACCGACCTGCCATAGAAAGAGTGCGGCCTTTCCATTACGCTAACTGCTCCAAAATTCGATCTGCGATTGGGCGTAGAATAACCTGAGTAGGTCTTCCTTTAAAAAGAGGTACCCCGAGATAGATAAAAGGAAGTGACCCAGTCTTGATACCAAAGTCCGCCAAAATCTTGGCTCGACGCTGGTGAGAGACACCAGAACCAAAATAGATGTGGGATTTGTCGAGTTGACAACGACGATAAAGAAGCGTAGAAGAGCATCAAAAACACTTATCAAATTCTGATAAGTCCCTCTGCAAAACATAAGCACATCATCTGCATAAAGAAGGTGAGTTGGAGAAGAGAAATTCCTCGGGGAGGAAATCGGTAGGAGAGAACTCTCAGAGACCATCCGGGATAAAAATCTACTAAAAAAATCTTCAGCAATGCCAAAAAGCAAAGGAGATAGCGGATCACCTTGTCGAATCCCTCAAGAGCAACCAAAGTAACCCTCTGGAACCCCATTAATCAGAACCGAGACCTTTGCAGATGTTAAAATCGAACTGATCCATGAGCAAAATTTAGTGCAGAAACTAATCTTGTCTAAGACTGCCAACAGAAAATCCCAACTCATAGAGTCGAAAGCCTTGCGGATGTCTATCTTCAAAGCCACATTCCCACCAAAAACTTTACTGTCGAGGTGGTTGACACAATCTGAAGCAATCGCAATGCAGTCCTCAACATTTCTGCCTCGGATGAAACCGAATTGGTTATCAGAAACAATTCTAAAAGCGACCCCCACTAGCTGATCAGCTAAAATCTTTAAAACCACCTTGAAAAGGAAGTTTCCCAACATGATAGGACAAAACTTGTCCACTGAGTCCGCACCTTGAACTTTCGGAAGAAGCACCATGAAATTTGAATTGAGTCCCGGGTGAATAGCTCCCGAATGAAAAATTGATCTCACCGCATCCACCACATCAGAATGAATAAAATCCCAGCAAGTCTGAAAAAAGGAACCTGGAAAGCCATCAGGGCCGGGGGCGCTGGTCGGGTCCAAGTTGAACACTGCCTGTTTAACCTCCTCAGAATCGGGTAAACAGATTAAAAGGAGATTATTCTCTGTAGTAACGGAGCTCGGAATGATCCCATCTAAGCTAGAGAAATCCATGTCGATGGTCTCATCAGTTGAAAATAAAGATCTGTAGTAATCCATAATATGACTTTTGATGGTACCCTCATCCGAAATATTGACCCCCTGAATCGATAGTGAAGACAGAGGGCGCTGAGATTTGCGAACCCGGAGTAGCGAATAAAAGAATTTTGTGTTGCGATCACCATCCCTCAACCATTTAACCCGATACTGATCCCGAAGCATAGTTACTTTAAAGAGCAGAGCCTCATCAAGTGAAACCTGAGCAGTAGCCTCCTCAGATAATCTCTCCTCAGTGAAACCCTCTGTTCCAATAATATTTTGGACCGAAAGAAGTTTTTCCTGAGCCAAAGTGATTTTCTCATGAATATCATCGAAGATATCCCTGTTCCAACCTCGAAGAGCATGTTTTACCTTCTTCAATTTAGCAATAACCCGATAGAAAGGACTCCTCACAACCTCCTCATCCCAAATAGTCTGAACAAAGGATTTAAAATCCTTATTGAGTAGCCACATAGATTGGAACCGAAACGGGCGCGGACCCACATTACCAAGCTTTGAAAGACTCAGCAGCAACGGATGATGATCGGAGTGCTGCCTGGATAAAGTACAACAAGCAATGGAATCCCAAACCTCCAAACAAGAATCAGAACAGAAAGACCTGTCAATTTGCTTTGGACATACCCGCGTGTCCCACGCCGAACCCATGTGAAGAAAGCTCCGTGAGTATCAATAGGTAACAAACCTGCAGCCTCCACAGCAGCCTGAAAGTCAGTACAAGAAGAGTGGATAGGAGGACCACCACCGGACCTCTCATGCGCTCCCAGAACGGCATTAAAGTCCCCAATAACCGCCCACGGATGATCAATAGAACCAACAGAATTTTTCAAAACTGTCCAAAGATTTTTCCGACGTCCTGGAAAAACACTCTCATACACAAAAGAAATCACCTGCCGACCTCCGACTCTCGGAATATCCACAGAAACGATTTAGTCGTCACTGAGTAAAATCCTAGCATCCTCCAAAGAACGAGAAGCAAAGACCCACATGGTGGGTAAAACAGCTGATCTATTGGCAGAAATGAACTCCATATTTAACGAAGACCAGAAGGAGTTCGGAATCATATCAAAAGTGATCATAGGCTCCACCAAGCACAATAGAGTGGGGTTATGCCGACGACAAAAATCATATAAGACCCTTTGAGTATTGGGGTTACCGAAACCCCTGCAGTTCTAAAAATGAAAAATCATTGGTTTCCGTATTTTGAGGCCCGAGTCGCGGGCTTGGTCGGTTCTACTATTGGTTTCTCCTGACGCATTCTAGCCTGTTCCAGTTTTGTAGGGCGACCCGGCTTTCTCTTGACCGTGGTCCATGCATTTGGATCCTTAGTTTCTGAAATAGAAGGGTCCGAGGTGACTAATTCTAGATTTTGCTGAGCTGCGCTGAGAGCAATATCTGGTTCATAAAGAATCATAGTTGTACTAACCTGTCTCACCCCGCCTCCCATTTGCGGCAACTCATCTTCCAAATAGTCAAAGGTATCACCCAGATCTGAAGGCACATCATGAACATTCGTTCCCATAATATTTTCCTGCTCTAAATGCTCCTCATCTGAATCCATAATAACTATCGCGGTAGCAACTCTCGTTGAATTAGGAATATGAGAACCCGAAGCATTTAACCCTTTAGTGGGTACTTCTTTCTATGGAGGCTCATGAGGATTTTCAGCATGTAGACCCGAAGATTGTCCCTGACTTGTATCCAACTGATGTGATGAAGTCGGAGGCTTGGGCATATGAATTTGAGTAGTTGGTTTAGATTCATCCTTACTCTTGTCTGAATGCTTTGCCATAGGAGGAACCCGCCTTTGAATCATACGACACCGACTCACTGAATGTCCTATACTGCAGCAAGAAGAGCAAAATTCTGGACAATTTTCATATTCTAATTGAATCTCGATACATGTGTCTTCCGTTTCCAGTAATAATTTTTCAGGAATGAAGCCTGCCAAATCTACATCCACAAGAACCCGAGCAAAGTAGCCAAAGTTGCCAGATAAAGTTGCATTAGCAATTCTCAAAGGAACTCCAATACCTCTCGCAAGGTCAAAAAGAATCTGATGATGCCAATATTCCCAACTTAGATTGTGAAATTTTATCCAAACCTGTGCATTCGTAGATTTTTGTGCAGCTGGGTTAAAATTCCTTACCTAAGCTTGTAGGCGAGCAATACCGGGTTTCAAATGTAATGAACCCTGAGACCACACTTTCTTCCTATCCTCCTCGGAATGTAGCAGAACATAAAAATACCCTCTTCCTAAGGAGATTAGTTTCTATTTATTCAATTTCCAAATACTTTGCAGTTTTAAAAATAGCTCATCATACTTCCATAGTTTCTCTCCTCTCGAGTGAACAACTCTTGCTATTAAAGAGAATTGAGAAAGAGCAATACGTTCTTTATAAGCAGCATTATTTACTCTTACTGAAATAAAGTTTCCTTTCCTTATAAGCACATTCTGATTATTTGTAGTCACAATTGCAGGAATAGAAGTACCATTTAAAATAGGTTCAAAGGAATGTTCATTCTTACTGTCATTTCCGCGAACCACTGCTGCAAAGGAGACAGCAGCACCGCTGGTTTGTTGGATGCCCATTCCTCTTGCATTTTCACTGACAACTGCTACGAAAGAGGACGCAGCAGGGCCTTTCTTGTTGACTTGTTTTGTAGGTAGCTCACTAATATCAGAAGGAATAGCTGTAACATTCCTTTCTGTCACTTTGAGTCCGTATTCCCCATTCTTGGTGGATTTTCAGCAACTCCCAGCGTGCTGTGATAAACAGCATCCAAACCATAATGCTCTGCAAATTTGTTCTCAACAGAATTGTTCGCACCATAGATACCATGTGCAATCGAATTTGAGTGAGATGAGGGTAGAGTACCACCTGTTTCCCATGACGGATCAAATGCCATTGTCAATCAGAGCCAAAGTCCACAGCAGATAACAGAGAAGTAAAGCAATTTAGAATATAAATGCAAACTCTATTTGATTTCAAACGGTTCCAAAAAGTAGTACACAATCGGTTCCAATTCAGATTAACAGACTATCAAAAACTAAACCGACAAACATATGCTACGAACACAAAAGGCCAACGCGTGTTCAGCTCGATCAAAAACCCACGGCCAAGTTGGTTCCCGATCCACTATCAGCACAAACCCGAACGAACACACCGCTTGAACTACAGGAGCTCAACGAGTCGCTCACGAACGATCCAAGGCTTCCGCTAACCGATCGCAGCTCACTCGAACCGCAAACGCCTCTTCTCAGCTTACGGATCCCGTAGCTGAAGCGAGCTCATGAACCTATCACCATCAAATCGCTACTTGACTTCAATAACTAGCAAGTCTTCAGTTCGCGACTTCACTTCAATAGAGAGCAAATCAGTTGGCGATCCCAAGCTTAAACTACCCACGGCGAACTCAAAACCAGCGACTTCAGCTCCCGAATCCACTGAGATTGCAAGCTATCCTCCCACGAAATGTTTGCACCCAGAACGAAATACCTACTGCTGAAGAACCCATGACGAAACCAGCTTTAAACTCCGGTAGAAGAATCTTCAATCGAAGAAACCTCCATGGTGAAATCACGGCGAACACGATCGCACCAGACCTTCTCTCACTAAAATCCTTTTCAATCAATCAATAATAATAATAATAATAATAATAATAATAAGAAAAGGATTTTTTTTCCTCATTGCTATTAACCTTACGATAATAAAGCTAATCTGTTTGTATTTATTGAATGCTCCTTTCCAAATATCATTATCTTGGAAAGTTTGTGTTTTATTTCCTTTTTCTTTTTTGGGTAAAGAAATCAATTACTTGCAAAAACTTGTGCTGGTATAGAAGTAATAATTTAACAACATAACTCCATAAAACTATTATTACTTTGCATGTCTACTTTTATACTTATTATGTGAGAAGATGACAAATTATTCCCATGTTTTTGTAGGATAGTCAACACATATGCAATTTAGATATGCATTGGACTCTTTTGAATAAGGAGACTTTTATTTGTTTATTTTGTTTAAGTATTTTAGCAATGCGGACCATTTGTTAATGTATAAGTTAACTTGAAAATTAATGTAATTATACAATTAACATTATTGAATAGTGGTGATTGGGTATATACTTAATTGTGTATCATTCTGAGTTTTCTATATAAGAAAAATATTATTGATTCATGAGCTAGCTGGGTATAGTTAGGAAACAAATAGATGATTGAATTAACATTATACGTTCTGAAAGAGGTAGGATGAAAAGTAATTAATTATATAATCTGGTATTTGTATAGGTAATTAAGTACCGTCTTCGCTAATAGGTGCCAATTGGATGATATCTATATATGTAATTTATTTGATCTTTCAGTGTTTAAAAATTCATGCTCAATGTCCTTTACTGAAAAACATCATTTGTCCACCTCATACATGCATTGACGTCCGTGTATATGTTTTTGCAAACAGATAGAAAAATCCAAAATAGAAAAATACAATGAAATGACTTTGTTGAGTGAATATTACATATACAAATGGCATATATATGTGTATATATATATATATAGAAATAGATATCTCACGCACATCTTGTTAAAGAGATGACAACGATAAGTAAGCAGGCTAACTTAATGTATGTTACCTACTTAGAATGACGAAGTTCAACATGTTTTTTATCATTGATCTCTAAGACTTATACGAAACTAATTTGTGGAATATTTTTAGAGAAAACATGTTGTTGACAGTCTTACATCATACATATAAGAAGTGGTTGTAAGCATGTAGAGGTTGGTTAAGTACAAATTTTAATTAAAATAATGTATGTGTGTAAGAAGCAGGTTACTATTTTGGTGATGGTGTTGGTTGTGGCCATGGTTCTTATGGCTAATTTTGTTAGCTGCATGATTACTAGTAAAAAGAATACGATTAATGGATATGTTCGATCTGATCGTCTTCGTCATCCTATATCATTATGGTGGTAATACAAAGATTTTTGTAATCCCTCGTTACAGTCAGCATTAGCATTAGGATGTACGGTGGATCTATCTATAATCAAAATCAGAGTTCTGTGCGTACGACCATCATGATGATCCCCAACATTTCCAATATTTTCTCACTAGAGGTAACAAAGTTAAGTATTGCTAGAATCGTCTTTGTTGTTGTCTAGTCATTATCAATCATTTTTTTTTCTTCGTATAGTTAATTATAAATAATCTCAATTTGTGTAAATGAATTGATTGATGACATTCTCAAATACATTCTACTTCTCTGCAAGGTATGTATGGATTAATCTACAGTACACCTATCTTAATTAGATGGAGAACCATGCATATTTATATATATATAGTTGGGAATTGAATTAACATTTATATTCTCAAACATCAATTTCTCCGCCATCAAAGTGAAAGATGGGGTTCAATATTTGATTAATATGTATCCTAACACTTGCTCCTCATATGTAGGTTGTCCATTTTAAAAGATATCATAGGCTTCTGCAATAAACATTAAGGGAAAAACCCAAAGAAAACCACAAAGTAATGCAGTAACATCTATCTTCGCGCTTTGAACCGAGGTCGTACCATATTGTGTTGTGATTCTTTTATCATTAAAGAGAGTAAATGAGAAGAAAAACAATTCTATTTCTCACTGAATAGAATTTATAGAGAATATATAAACTCTAAACAAAAAAACCTTCTCTCACAGCTTTCTCTGAAGCTTTCTCTTAACCCTTTCTAGAGTTCCTCACTCTTTTCTCTCTAGAAACAATCTTCTCTCGGATTCTAATATGAGTTATAAACTATTCTCTGATGGTTCCCATTTATAAGCTTATAGAGTCGGTTATTATGCATGTTATATAACATTCTTACGTAAATCGACTTAACTTAACAGCTAGCACACACCTAGTTAATGCATTAGATGAAAAAGGTGGTTGAAGCTTCTACCAGCTGAAACTGTTGACTCTGATTCTGAATATCTAATTGATGGAATCTTGCCATGTTCATATCTTCGCAATAAGCTTGTTATCAGAAATGTACTATTACTTAATAGTTGTGATAGTTCTACACCCTCTGGTGTAGAGGATTGAATCTCCCCTACTTAACATCATCTTCTTCTTCTCCCTGTTCTACTTCTGGTTCTTCTACGTGCACCTTATTGTTATCTATGGCGATTGTGCAGGTGCTGTGTTAGGAACAAAGTCCTGGGCATTAACTTTTGAATTAGAAGACATCATGGGCTTTTCAGTATCTTCTATTGTCTGGCTTTCATACAATACTATGTCTCTACTTCTGGTAATCTTCTTTACCTTTGGATCTCATAACCTATATCCATATTCTTCATCTTCGTATCTTATAAAGACACATAGAATATACCTTACATCGAACTTCTGTCTGAGCTCCTTGGATACATATACAAAGGCTAAACAACCAAATATTCTTAGATAAGAGTAGGAGGGATTCTTAACAGACCATACTTTCTCCGAAATTCTAAAATTCCACTATACTGATGGTGATCTATTGATTAGATAACAGGTAGTATGAACAGCTTATCCTCAGCTTTGGTAGCTTATCCATATTGATCGTACTTTTGACTCTTTCTATGATTGTCTAATTCATTCTCTTAGCTACTCCATCATGTTATGGGGTTCGTAAGACCATCCTCTCATGTCAAATGTTACTACAGTAGGCATCGAACTCTCTAAAAGTGTACTCACTTTCATTATCTGATCTGAGACATTTCTACTTCTTTTCAATTCCACGCTCTACCATGGTATGAAATAGTTTGAAATAATTTAGTACTTGGTCCTTAGTCCTTAAAATATACACCCACACCTTTAGCGAGTTTTATCAATGAAGGTCAGGTAATACATATTGCCACCTAATGATTCATACTTCATTGGACCATAAACATTAGAGTGCACCAGACTGAACAACTCTGATATTCTCGATAAAGAGGATCTAAATGAAACTCTTTGCTGCTTACCAAACAAACAGCAATTGCAAGGGTGTATTATAGCATCCTTGAAAACTGTGATAAGTTTCTTCCTTATCAAGGTTGTCAAACCTTTCTCACTCATGTGACCAAGTTTCTGGTGTCATAGATTTTGAGACGCCTCTCCTTCCGAGATGTTGAGGCAGTTTGCACATATCTTCACATGAATTTTATATGGAGTTCCATAAATGGTACTTTTCATCAATTTCCATATGTCATTACTAAGGTGGTTTTCATAGTCTTCATTGTTAAAGATTATCCCTTCAGAGTAATTGTGCATCCTACTCTTATTTTATTTTGAACATCATTAATTTCCATGATTTTCGTAGAACTAGTATCTCTCATCTTCACAGTACCAAAGTCTCTAGCTTTGTACGTCTTAAAGAAGTCTCTATGTGGAGTGACATGGTAGGAGACTGCTATGTTGACTACTTATTCGACATCGTGATTGGAAATGTAAAGTTATGTCTCTTCTTAGGTAGAGCAATATGTCGCCTCTTCTGCAATAATGACCAGTGTTTCTTCATCCTTCTTCGGCTGATTGATTTTCTAACAATGCTCTTGCAATAGCTTTTTGCAGTTCTTTTTCAAATGCCTCTCTAAGCCATAGTGGTATCACCTATAAGTTGGCTTCCTTTCATCTATACATCTACCGTTTATTTTGTTCATGCTCCTCCCCTTACTTTGAATTCCTCCTAGCTGTCTTCCTCTATTTTTTATGATAAAGGCATATGATAGATCAACCTTTGTATTTTTTCTCCTAACCTCCTCGTGAAATAGAGCATTTTGACCATAGACATGGTTAAGTATAATTGGGGGTTGAATTTGTGAGGAAAAGTACTAGTGTGTCCCAGCTATCCGAAAGAGAACTAAACTATAGTATAGTTTGTTCTTTATCTTCTAACATCAGATCTACCACAGATAGTAGTTTAACCATGCTCTGAAACTTATTAGTTTGCTTGGCTATAGAAGTTCCACTCTGTAGCTTTGAATTCACCAATCACCTTATCAATAGGGCTTTATTCAGAGTAGTCTTAGCCTGGTACATGTCCTATAATTTTTTTCAGAATGTATATATGTAACACCCCCTTACCCAAGCATACGTTCCTGAGCAAGGTGTGATTACAACGTAAATTTTTTTTTTTCTCTTTTCTTTATAAATTTGACTGGTTAAAAATAATTTTAGGCAACAACACGACAATAATAAAACTTTTCTTTACTTTTTGAGATCGTTTTGCAACCACACCACAAATAGTAATACTTTAAAACATATCAAAGTACACACCCACACCGTAAAGGAAAAAGAGTATTTAAAAATACACAGAGCATCTTTGTCCAAAATACCAAAGTCAAAATACGGAAGAACACTGTACTATGTCATGCCTCCCCAGGTTCGTACCGCCACCAAACCCTACTGCTGAGTTTTAGATTTACCTGCCACACACAATAGCAGACAACGAAGAGTGATAAATCACTCAGTAGGCAACCAGATGCATATTTCAATGTCATGTCATGTAGTGTATCACCATACATATAAAACCATAATTTTTCCCTCTTTATTTTAATTAAATAGCTCACTCTCTTTCTGCGTCTCGTGCGGCCACATGAAACACCACGCCCTTTGTTGGTATGCAGATGAAACACTGTTCCAGGCGACCCACCTTCTTGTGTGGTCAGTGATTCACAGAGCTATTAAAACAGAGTTTAAAACCATGTACCTTCTTTTGTTCAACCGTTTTGAAAACACAAACCCTTAGAGAAAAATCCATCATTTCACATAACACAATATGCCTCATGAATTGCTCTATGTAAATGAATGCTCATGCTACAATGTATAAGTACAACCAAGCAACGTAATAAAACGCATAGTTACCAAACCATCCCTTTTGATAGCTGTAATTACCGAATTGTCCCTGCTCACACCAACGATCACAAATGCGAACAGATGTAATTACCGAAAGCCACCGCCACCGATAATTACCAAGATAACCACGAGTACATGGATAATTACTAAAATACCCTCAATAGGCATATGGTTAATTACCATTCTACCCTCGGTAAAATATCGGAGTTAATAAATTCCATCAACATACGCATTTACGACACAATTATAAACACATATATAAATAAATACATATATGAAAATATACACAGTAAATACACATTCACATATGCATATCCATATATATAAACACATATATACACACTCATATATGTATACACATTTTATATATACATATATATGCACACAAATATAATTTACATATATACATAATCACATATACACATACACATAAATACATATATAAAATACGCACATATAAATATATACTCACATACACATATATATGCACAAACACGTATATACACACATATATATGTACACATATATTTTATACACATATACATGCATACGAATATTATTTATACATACACATAATTATATATATATATACATACCCCCATGTATAAAATACTCACAAAATTTATATATATTAACTTAATACTCCATTTAATACGTAAAGTATTATTTTTATACATAACCCTCTACAAAATACACTTAAGTATATTTAATAAATACATACATAAAATATATGTATTTTATAAAATACATATATATTTACTATTATACAAATACATGTGTAATTAATTATATTTATGCAAATGTAAATAATAGTAATTGAAAATACTTATATGTATATTAAATAATAAATAGCAATTTAATATATATAGGTATTAAAATAATTTTGGAAATTAGAAAAAACCTCAATACCCCTCCAATTTCAAATATTTTCAACTCTACCCCTCTTGTGAAAAATGACAAAAATACCCCCAATAATTTTAAAAATTTCATCAATGTCCCTACACGTCAAATGACCAAAATACGCTTGACCTTTTTCAAAATTCCATCCATATCCTTTATATATAAAATACCAAAATGTCCTCAAACATTTTTAAAAATTCCATTTGTGTCCTTTACATGCAAAATGACCTAAATACCTTTGCAATTTTCAGAAATACCTAATATGTGAAAAGACCAAAATGCCCCTCACATGTAAAATTTTGACATAATTACCCCACACATGGCCAGCCCCTTATACAAGCCTAATCACATTGATTTCCCCATCAATTCATCAAACCAAGCATGCTAATCATGTAATTCACCAACCAATTTCAACAATTCAAGCTTAAATCCAACAAAATTAAGCATAAACCATCAAAATCACAAAACCTAAACCCTAACCAATTGGGGGTTTTGTCTCACACTCAATACACATCAAATTAATAATCACCAACCATAAATTCATCAATTCTAAATATGAATCCATCCATAAATCATGTAAAAACAATCAATTATATGAAAAATTCAAGAAAGAGAAGTTGTCTACCTCTCTTCCAAGCAAGAAATCACCACTTCTAACCTTTTAAAACCACTACAAACTATGTCAATGAACTCCCCTTGATGGCCGGAAAATTCTTTGAATTTCACACTTTTCTCTCACTTTCTCTCTCTAAAACTTGGTTTTTCTCTCTCTAGAACTCATATGAATGAAAATCAATTGAGAAAATGAAGAAGAAGTGTCGGCTATAAGGAGGTAAATTGGCAATTGACAACATAATTTAATAATAATAAAATTAAATAAAGTAAAAGATATTTTAATAAAATATTAAAATAATGAATAGTAACCCTATTTGGTCAAACTTTGACCAAGGGCAAAATAGGTAGGAAAAAATTTTTCAACTCTCCCTTAGGTACTCTCGACCCTCACAAAATGCCCGGGGAATTCAGAATTTGCTTGATTCGGTAAAAAAGGCAAAACTGCGGAAAAATCGAAAACGCGTCCGAAAATCGACAATTTCATAAATAAAATGTCGTTGTTACAATATATGTCTGTCTCTTACGCAACATGGTGGAAAACATTGTGATAAATCAATTGACGAATCTAACCAATTATTTTTTATGTTTAGTTTCTTCCACTTTGCTTATTTAGTGGGGTCCGAATTTACCCTTTTTCAACTCTACGGGATTAAATAAATCTTTACAACTAAGAAAGTGTAATAACCGTATTTTATTTTTGAATTTGTCGATTTTTCGATTGCGTTTTTGGTTCTATCATCATTTTGGTATTTTCACCGAAACAAGTAGATTTTGAATTCCCTGGGCATTTTATGAGGGCCGAGAATACCCAAGAAGGAGTGAATTGACTTTTTTTTCCATTTTACCCTTGATCAAAAGTTGACTATGTTTGACCTTAAATGACTTTTACTATTCATTATTTGATTACTTTAATTAAAATATCATTTTTTTTCTTTATTATTATTACCAATTAATATTTTGGGATATTTTTACCCTAAGTGGCCAACGCTCTTGTGTCCTTCTCCATTATAATTTGCTTCCATTTGAAACTTAGAAAGAGAAATTAGTAAAATTCAAAGAATTTTTCAAGAAGATTGTAGGGCTTTGTACCGGTTTTGAAGGGGAACTTAAGAGAGTTGTTTGTGGTGATTTTCAAAGCTTGAAGGTGGTGATTTCTCGCTTGAAAGAGAGGTAGACATCTTACTTTGATTGATTTTTCAGGTAAATGTGTGGTTTTATATGACAAATTAATGAAATCATGTGTTGTTGAGATGTTATGATGATTATACATGCTTAATTTGATGTGTATTAGGTGTATGACAAAACGCCCAATTTGTTAGGGTTTAAGGTTTTGTGAAATTGTTGAATTTTGGCTTGAATAATGTATTTTAATGCTTAGGTATTGAATTTGATTGGTGGATATGACATAAACCTTGGTAAATTTGATATTTTGGTGTGAAAATGAATGGATTAGTTAGTGTGAGGGGCCGACCATTGATGGAGATGTTATGAAATTTCAAAGCTTGTGAAGGGTATTTTGGTCTTTTCACAAGTTAGGGGTATTTTGGGTATTTTTAAAATTATCAAGGATGTTTTAGTTATTTTGCATGTAAGGGACACAAATATTTTCTCTCCCTAATTTTTTAAATTTTTTTTAGTCTATTGGAAGTTCCTAATGTTGGGTTTTTCGATGGCTTGACCTGATTTTTAAGTTATAGTTCTTAATCCTTGTCGGCTGTAGGAGCTATTGTTGTTCTAGTGTTGGAGTAAAGATAGTTATATGTTTTGGCTAACCATTTGATGATTAACCATATATTTTATAGATAGTTGTATGCTTTAGCTAACCATTTGATGATTAGCCAAGGTGATCCTTTTCTATTATTTTTCTATATTATTGATTATATTGAATAAATGTCAGACTGCTTGAAACTTTTTTGTCTTAAAAATTGGAAACTCAATATCTTGAAATTTATTTATTTTTTTCCTACAAATTCTCTTCTTAACTGTTTTTCAATGGAGCAGAGCCAATTTAGAGTTATGCTAGCATCTTTTCTAAAAGTACAAAGGATTATAGCTGGTGGTTCAATTTGCTTCAAGGTAAATTCTTAAATATTATTTTAAGCAGTTGTGTTTATGCAGCTAATGCTTGTTGTTTACTTTCCATCCATTCATGGGTTCTTATTGCATTTCTTGTTATAAAAAGATAGGTTGGATTGGATGCTTTTGGATTGAGGTTGTGGCTTCATAGTTGGTAACATTTTATTGTTAGTGTATCCTAGTTGCTTTATAACTCTCATATAAATTAAAAAAATATATAGTAATGGGCTTTACATATTCTTCGTCTTTATTTTGATGTTTATTTTTAATATATATATATATATATATATATATATATATATATATATATATATATAAAACTCATGTTCAATGTATTCTTTGTTTTACAAATCAATCTGTGACTTGTTGTCTTAGCTTTCTTTACTTGATGATTAGCCATGTGTTGTATATATATATATATATGTGTGTGTGTGTGTGTATATATATTACTGCATACAATGAACACTTTTTATATAATTTTCATAAGTTAATAATTTATAAAGTATATGAAGGTGATCCTTTTATATTATTTTTCTATAATATTGAATAAATGTCAGACTACTTGAAACTTTTTAATCTTAAAAATTGGAAACTCGATATCTCAAAATTTATTTTCTCCTACAAATTCTCTTATTAAATATTTGTCAATGGAGCAGAGCCAATTTAGAGTTGTACTGGCATCTTTTATGAAGGTACAAAGGATTATAGCTGGTAGTTCAATTTGCTTTAAGGTAACTTCTTAAAGATTCTTTTAAGTAATTGTGTGGGTTCTTATTGCATTTCTTTTTATAAAAAGATAGGTTGGATTGGATTCTTTTAGATTGAGGTTGTGGCTTCATAACCGGTAATATTTGATTGTATAGTGTATCCTAGTTACTTTATCATTCTCACATAAATTAAACAACATAGTAATGGGCTTTGCTTATTCTTCATCTTTATTTAGATGTTTATTTTTAATATATATATATATATAACTCATGTTCAATGTATTCTATGTATTCTCTATTTTACAGATCAACTTATTACTTATTGTCTTAGCTTTTTTCACTTGAATGATCATGACCTTATTCCTGACATCAAATTTATGGACATTTTTCTAGATCTATTTTAGAATGATTGCATTTAATTGCTTAAAATTATTGTAGATTGATGTTTAACCTGGTATTCAATAATTTTCATATAATTCTTGGGTACTAGAATTTGATTGAGGCTACTAGGATTTGTATAATTCTTAGGTTTCTCTTTGAATGTTTGTGCGTCTTCTTAAATTATATATTTATATATTTTTCTTAGACAAAAAAGTGCACAAAAAAGAATGGGCACACAATCCAAGTAGGTTATTTGCTCAAAACATTTTACATATTGTATATCAATTATCGAAATTTCTTTATGTTAAACCCTTGTACCATGCATACGTAAAGTTTCAATGGAGTTTTACAAGGAGCTTGTAAATTTGTCAATATAGCTCAACCTATAGAGGGTAATCCAAACAAAATTTTATGTCCTTGTGGTTATTGTTTAAATAGAAGTCATCATCATTTTAATACAGTATTTGAACATTTGATTATAAATGGAATAGATCCTGCCTACAAAGTTTAGGTTTTTCATGGAAAAAATCTGATATCTACACATTTGGAAAATGATCATGAGGGCGTTCAATTGCCTTATACTTATAGAATGTATAGAGATGTATATTTTGATATTAACAGTGTTGATTTTATGAAAGATACATTTGGAAAAAGTGAAAATGAGTTAAGTAGAGAGGAGGAGTTTAGAAGTACATTGAAAGATGCTGAATTCTTTTTATATCCCAGATGCACCAAGTACACAGAGATTTTTGTACTTGTTACATCATATAAGCATAAAATTACTCATAATTTATATGACACTGGTTTTAGTGAACTTCTCAACTTTATTAGTGATATGCTTCCTCCAAATTGCACTTTACCAAAAAGCACAATCGAAACAAAAAGGATATTCAAAATATTTGATTTAGGGTATGAAAAAGTACATGCATGCATTAATGTTGTACTTTATTCAGAAAAGATTTTGTAGACTTGGATGAATGCCCAAAATATGGTGCTTCACATTGGAAAACCAACATGCATAGTAAGAAAATGCGCAAAGATGTTCCAGTTAAGGTTCTAAGGTATTTTCATATAAATTACGGAGAATGTTTAGGTTGATTGAAATGACAGAACAAGTATTTTGACACTCTAATTATAAGAGTCAAGACCACAAGATGAGGCATCGAATTGATTCTCTTTCATAGGATACAATGAATGAAAAATGACTTGATTTTACATCAGGGCCTCAAAATTTAAGGCTTGATCTTTCAACTAATGGATTCAATCCATTTGGTGATCTTAGCTCTAGCTATAGTTGTTGGCCTGTTATTTTAGTTAATTATAATCTCCCTCTATAGCTTTGTATGTCTAAGAAGAATTTAATATTAACATTACTAATACTTTGGTCTAAACAACCGGGGAATGATATAGATGTTTATTTGCAACCACTTATAGATGATTTGAAAGTGTTATAAGATAGTGGTGTTGAGATTTATAATGGATTTAAAAAGTCCATATTTAATTTAAAAGTTGTTTTGATGTGGACAATAAATGACTTTCCTGCATATGAAAATCTTTCTGGCTATTCCCCAAAGTGTGAAGTAATTTGTCCTATATGTGGTGTTGACACATGTTCAAGAAGATTGTCTTTCAGTAAGAAGTTTTCCTTCTTGGGCCATAGACAATTTCTTCACCACAATCACAGCTTCCATAAGAGAATGTCTTGGTTTGATAGTGATATAAAACAAAGAGGTCCAATGACATATTATAGTTTATAAGTTATGTATAAAGTTAAGGATTTTAAGAATGATTGGGGAAAAGATCCGAAGAAGAGAAAAAATAATGGAAAAACTTCTATTTGGCCAAGGAGGGAAAACTTTGTATTCTTTAAGTTGGAATATGGGAGCTCATTACTTTTGTGTCATTACTTGAATGTTGTGCACATTGAAAAAATATTTGCCAAAGTATTATTAGCACATTATTAAACATAAAGGGTAAGTCAAAAGATGAATTTAAATCACATTTGGATTTGAAAGAGATGAGCATTACAAATGAATTGCATTCTCAAAGTCAAGGAAAAAGATTTTACTTCCCACTTGCATCACATAATTTGTCTAATGTTGAGAAGAAGTTGTTTTGTAGCAGATTACAAAAGTTGAATAGTTATGGTTCAAATATCAGGCATTGTATTTCCATTGGCATTGTATTTCCATTGAGGATTGTAAAATAATGGGTTTAAAATCTCATGATTATCGTCTTTTAATGCAACAACTACTATGTATAATATTGTGTGGAATTTTACCTAAGGGTCCAAGGAATGCAATATTCAAATTATGTGCTTACTTTAATAAAATTTGTAAAAAGGTCCTTTATAGAAGATCACTTGAAAGATGTGAGAATGATATTTCTGAAACATTGTGCATTCTAAAGAAGTTCTTTCCTCCATCATTCTTTGATACTGGTTCATTTGACTGTTCATCTAGCAAGGGAATCTCTTATTTGCAGTTCGGTACAGTTTCATTGGATTACCCAATGAAAATGTTGCTTGAAATATTTTTACAATATATTTTACTTCTTGTAAAATATTTCTTAAAATTTTTACAAGATGCAATAGTTTGTTGATAAGCATGCTATATAATGGTTTTGACTTTTACAAGCCTATGCTGTATACTTCTACAAAATATATTATACGTTGTAAAAATTATGCACTTTTTACAAGTTCCACATAACCAATGTAATGATGTGTCTTGTAAATAGTCATTAACAGGGGACATTGTATCTTGTAAAATAGTTTTTCCCTTCTAGTGAAGTTAGATTGAAATGCCAATTATATGAAAATCTAACTATTATATATTAATTTTAAATATCATGAAAATGCATTGCATTGCAAGTATGATAGGTATGTATATCAAGTATGATTTAAATTACTAAATATGCTTTAATATTTCTAATGTGAAACTTATGTTATTTAAACTGCTTCTGTATGGGAATTTTACACGCTTTAATTTTATCTATTTTGTTCAGGTAATAATGCATAGATTAATTTGTCTTTTTAGACAACCATAAAACTAATGAATTTTATAGTGGCTCAAGAGGAGGATCTTTTAGAGTATAGCATGAGATTTTATCGGGTATTATAATTAGGAATTTGGCATGCCTACTTTGGTTATTTTGGTTGTTTTAATTTTCTTTGAAAACAAAATTAGTGTGTGAATTTTGGATTAAGCATTTAGTTATTGTGTAAGTTTTAATCTAAGAGTTTTTAATTGCTATTTGGATGACAGTTATGATTATCTTTAAATTAAATAAGTATTTATAGTAGTCTGACCAAAGTTTAAGTTTATAAAAGTTTTAAATTATCTGTATTTTTATATGTTATGTTTTCGATAACCACACCAATCTTATTTGATCTAAGGAATTTTACGGTGTGTTATAGATCTCTTGAAGTCAGCTCCATTGAACTTCTCAGGTTTTGCATTAGAAGGATTCTTAGAAAATTTATAGTGTTTGTTTGTGAATCTGACATCTCTAATATATTGTTTTTTAAAATATTGAAAAATCACAAGCAATTAAGACAAATGACAATACTATAAGAATAAAAAATTAAAAATAATATTAATAATAGAAATATTACAATGTAATATAAGTACTAACTTATTGTAAATAGCGTATTGCAAATCAATGTCTCCCAAAAAAGGTATTTCACCTCTTCCAAAGTGCTTAAAGTCCTATAGATGATTGTGCAATATAAATATTAACTTCTTGTAGATAGAGTCTTACAAAGCATTGTCTTAAAGACAGTATTTTATCCTTTTTCAAGTACTTGAAGTTTTATGTATGACTGTCTCTGTGGATAAATCTATCTGATATTGAATTTATTACATAATGAACTTTAATTTAATCATAACTAAATTTTTAATCTCTATATGAATGTATGTATGTGTGTATTTTAAGTCTATCAAAAAATTCAATTCTTCAAATCTGAATATACTTTTGTTTAAATAGAAAAAGGTTTGTAACGTTTTTGAAAGTGTGCAGTTTATCTGAAAAAATGTATTTTTTTAGAATATAAAAAAGAATTTTTAAAAAAATATATATTTCAATTAAACAGTTAATAAAAATTAAATTGATTCGAAAAAATATAATTTTTTATTTAATTAAAAAACACGGCCCATGGACCAAGGTCATATTTAAATACCAAGTGACTGAAGTGCTTGAAGCCATTTCTAAAAGCTTAAAGTTCTATGAATGAAAGTGTAATAAATACTCATTTATTGTAGATAGAGAATTACAAAATAATGTCCTAAAAATAATATTTTATTCAGTTTTCAAGTGCTTAAAATTTGGATGACTACCTTTTAGATAAATCTATCTTTTTAAAATTCTTACATAATAAATTTTAATCTAATCATAAGGGTATTTCTTATGTATATATGTATTATGTATCTATTAATAAATTCAGTTATTCAAATATGAATATAATTTTGTTTGAATAGAAAAAGATTTGCAACATTTCTAAAAGTATACAATATTTATGTTTATGGAAAAACGTTTTTTTTTTAAATACATAAAAAGAATTTTAAAATAATATATATCCGTCAAACAATTAATAAAAATTAAAATAAGCCCAAAAAATAATTTTTTATTTAATTAAAGCTCACAGGCCAAGATACCAGGTTTACCTTGATATTTAAATATATAAATACTCTATGTGGAAGTTGAAATTTTATTTTTTTTATAAGGGGTTTTGATCTATCTAAAGTATTATATATCTTGTCAAACTCAGATGGCGGTGGAATATACATTTAATTTTACCATTAGGTCAAATTATTGTGTATGGAAATTGAAACACTTATGGAAGTTTACAGTACTTGAAACACTTATGAAGTACTGTAAACTTCCACTTATATTATATGTTGGACTCTTTGAAATATAGTTTCAAAACATTTTTTTCAAACACTATTAAGTGTAATATGTTCTCATTTAGAACATAGATGGTCTTGTAATCACAATTTTACCAGAAAATACAGTTTTCCTTTTTCACTTCTTCTATTTTAGTTTTTGTTCTTCGGCTGAGTTCTT
Organism: Rhamnella rubrinervis; assembly: GCA_007844105.2. NCBI lineage: Eukaryota > Viridiplantae > Streptophyta > Magnoliopsida > Rosales > Rhamnaceae > Rhamnella > Rhamnella rubrinervis. The sequence goes on along the minus strand of CM017583.2, from coordinate 4,373,927 downwards.
GGTGAGAGGCTCCAGATGACCCTTAGACTAGAGGTTTCTGTGTTAATGTTGGGCCCTTGCTGTGTCTACGCTAACATGAGTTTACCCAGATTAGTAATTTATGGTGCATAAGTTTAATTGCATTTACATAAATTTAAATTCCAAAACGAAAAATAAAAAATTTGAAAACAAATGTCTCAGGCTCTAAGCATGTTACATCATACCGAATGAGGTTAGGTGCAACACAAGCACAGAATGAAACACTAACCCAAATGCAGTGTGAAACACGTGCGCATGCACATTCAAGTTTTGTCACGTGCCCAAGGAGTCTGCGGTGGTGCTGGGCTGCCTAACTCATGATCGCTTACGAACAATGCCATGGCCCAATGGACGAGGCCATGCATGTTTCACGCGTCACGCTCGTCATGAAGACCGTGAGACCGTAGTGGTAACGTTACTCTTGCCCATTGAGGCGCAGGAAATCGCATGCTACCGCCAACATTTGTGCCACATGGCTACATGTAGGATCTACACGTGGTTTTCCTGTGTCACCCGTGCACTTGTGCGTATATTGTACACAAACTACGTCGCATAATATTTGGGGTAATGTATGCATGGATATAGATAGGAGCCTCACCAAAGAAAAGGAAGGATCCTCACCATTTCTTAAGAAATGGAGATCTCAATTTTGATCGACCATAAATCAATGGTTAGGATGCATGACAACTCAACATTATTTATATTCAATAACATAAGCATATACATCACCTAATATTAAGATTAAGTTATTTCAAAAAAAACAAAATACTGAGACTAGGTATATTTCAACCAAAAATAATAATAATAAAATTATGTTTAAGGTATTTTTTAAAAAACAATTTGGTAAATTTTGACCTTTCGCAGACTTACCATTCTAGCGCTCACATTTTATTTTGTTTCAGCAATAAAATATTAGTTTATTTATATATATATATATATATTTTTTTTTTTTTTGAAAATGACACTTTAACCTTCTTATTGGTACTTAAAAGTATTTTATTTTCTCATACCTAAACAATATTGTCAAACACAATATTTTTTAGGTTGAATTATTTTTTCTTATTTTTAAGTAAATATACAGTTTATTAAATAGGGGTAAATTTATCAAATTTTAACATCATTAATCACTTTATGTAAAAGGGGATAAATTGATATAAAAGTGAAATGTAAAAGGTGGTAATTATTTAAGAAATAAAAAGTCAAAATGTATAGGTGGTGATTCTGTAATTTACCTTTTTTTCTTTCTTTTTTTTTTTTTCAAGATTAGGGGTGGGACATTCGGCCTCAAACTCTTTGCCTGAAAGAATAAGGTGTCCTCTAAAAATACAAGTTGTGAGCGAATTCAAAACAAAGTAGTAAAAATAAAATGACTTAGCAATTGTTTTTTTTTTTCTTAGAACTTTTTACTTCAGATTTGTATGAACATGGTTTTATTCTTCAGTTAATATAGTTGCATTATAAAACAAAAATATAGGATTGAAAACCAATGTTGAACGGTTTTTAAAATTAGGTTCATTTATTTCCACTATATATATTCATATTGGACATATTTGTTGCTAAATTGAATAACTATTGTAATAACCAACCACTTATTCACATATGTTTTCACTAAAAACATGTATTTCATTAAATTAGAGCTACCTGAATTATCATAGAGAGATCCTTTTTCCCTAGGAAAAGTTTATCCCAAATTATAATGAGACTACCCTTAAAGTTTTGTGGATCCAATTAATTATTTGTGTTCTTACTACATATAATTAGTACCAATTCTTGGGGTATAAGATATAATCCATAAATTTTATTTGGAACGAACACTACATTATATAAAAATTCACTTTGAATTAAGATAATAAATAATTCGCTTATAACCATTTTTTTTCCTTTTCTTCCATACCATTGAAAATTTAATTATTATTTTTATAATACAATCTCCAATATAAAATTATAACAAAAATCAATAGCATACCATGAAAAAAAAGAAAAGAAAACATATGTATATATGTATATAGTAATTCTATATATAGTAGTAGTACAAAGACAAGTTTCTCAACTTTTTTCTAAATGACATAAGTTATTAGAAAATAAATATATTCTAAGTAAGTGAATGTGTGAGATTAATTTAGTGTTATAATCACACTTATATTTTTGAGATTATGAATTCGAGTCATATCCCTTTCTTTTAAATTTAAAATTTATTATAATGCTAATTAAAAAAAATTATAAATGGAAGCCACTAGTAAATTAATATAAAAATTAAAACTTATTATTATTATTATTATTATTGTTATTATTATATAACTTGAGAGTGAGGAGATTGGAAATCGGACTATTATTGGAGGAAGTAGCGGCTTTTAATATTATTGGTATTATTCTGCTCAAAATTTATAATTGGTTAAAACATAAAAGTTATCACTGGGGCTTAAAATAATTAAGTATTGGAACCAAATAAATCGGAGAACTGTTTTATATTTAGCATTTGGTAATGAACTAGGTAAAGTTATAGGAGGCTACGCAATCTTTGATTACAAGTCAAAGACAAGTGATTTAAGGAACAATGACTTGGATGAGTTATGTCCCAAAAATAATTCAATTGATGTGTCCATTCATTAAAATTAGGCCATGGAGTTGTAAGTTTCCAATCAAACATTGAATGATAGATCCATTATTTTTAAGCTTCTTTTAAAAGACTACGTTAATCAAGAACCGCTAGAAGTCGGCATTATTGATGAGACACTTGTCATGTGTGGCCGTTTATATGATTATAGATAAAAACGTGATAATTAACATGAGTCGCCAAATATGTTTCTTTTCTTTTATTAATATATATATATATATATATATATATATATATTAATGAAAAGTTCAATTTATATTTTATAAAGTGTTAATTTGAGCTAGTTTTCCATTTTACAGGATTTTTTATTTTTTATTTTTGGGTAGGGTTTTTGTGATGAAATAATTAGAAATTTGTAGTAAGAGTTGGTTGCAATTTTACCAAGAGAGCAAGCGAAAGAGAGGGGTTATGAAAAATGGAATCCACGCCAAAGGCATACGATGATGTGACAAGGACTAGTCCACAAGCACCCACAGTGAAACCAATTAATAGAAAAGTTCATACATAAGATATACCTTTTTTTTTCTTTTCTTTTTTTTTTTTGGGTAAGGTATCATATAATAAAATTGGGTAATGAAATCCAAGGGCTGGTGAAGTTGGACCAAACCCAAAGATAAGGACAAAAATATTTCCCCAAAAACCCAACTCACCCCCGCCCTCAATCAAAGTTTGGCCCTCCCTAAAGTCACCCTGCCCCACACTACACACTCACTCTTCTATCAGGGAGAGAGAGAAATCGACAGCTCAGCATATGAAACAGGGTAAAAAGGGGTTGGAAGTTTAGGGAATCTATGCAGAGGCAGAGGTCCGACTGTCCATGAGCACGTTCTTTCATTGATACCCCATCTCCAGCCTTAGCAGGCAGGCTCTTCTTTTATTTTCTTTTTAAAATTTTAATTTTAATTTTAATTTTATTTGGTTTTGGATACACCCAATCTTCATTCTAAATTTTCTATTAGAAAAAATTGCTTCCCTTTTCAGCTAATTTTTCTCAACACGCTTTGGGAACCCACTACACTCATTTAATACACAAAGTGGTTTCTCTCTCTTCATTGCCTTGGCTTAAACAAGTTTTCTTATTTATTTATTTACTGAATCTTATTTGAAGATTTCACATGTACTTGTAAGTAGAATTTAGTTAGCATTTAGAGGTGGCCCATTAAAAAAGAAGTCAGATCGAATTATTGTATTCAATTTTTATATTCATTTGTTTGAGTTAGGGTTCATGTTAATAAATTTTATTTATGTATAAGATATATTTGATATTGCTAAATGTTAGGTAAAAAAGGAACAATTAGAGGTGCAAATATGCTATTCTAAACTTCTGTAAACTTATAAAATTAAAATATCATCGAGGACATATCTCTTAATTGATTTTTGAACTGGTGATTTCTATATTGAGGTTTTTTTATATATATATATATATAAAGAATTTAGATAATCTATATAGAAAAATAATTTTTACAGTTCAAATAACAATATCAATTTGGAATGTTTGATGTACCGTTAAAGTCTTTTCAATATTTCAAACAAAAAATATAGTATTTTCGACAGAAATTAAAAGCAAAGGCGTTTTAACAAAAAATAGAGCACCTAGATGCTTCTCTAATTTGAGAAGTATTTTATACTTATAGTTAAAATTATTAGATATCTAAGTAATATTCTAATTGCATTTTTTATGCTGCAAAAAGATTAAAAAAAAGAAAGAAAGAAAGAATGTCTCCCGAAGGGGATATAGGCATATGGAACATAAAACAATTAAAGGTCATTGTTAAACCAAATTGTACAACTTTATTGGAGTCTCAGATGATGGCTCACTCTTTGTACGAGTGCTTGATCCAGCTCCCCCACAGTGTATGGCATATGGAACCACTTTGAGGCGCAGATGGAGTTAGCAAGGATTGAAACCACAACCTCATACTCGCAATGTAATAGGTCGCATGCCTCCTACTTCTAAGCAAACCTTTAAAGGGTAATATTCATATTGTTAAGTATTTTAGTGTTAGAGATCTTATGCCAACATCAAGTCATTATATATATAATTAGTATAAACAATCATATGTGTTATAACAAAATTATTACTTGTTATTGGGTATTAAGGTTTGTACTGTGTTTGAGTTTTGAGTTTAGAATTGAGAAGGTTTCTAGAATTGACTAAAAAGATTATTATTTGGATGATTATTACCAACAAAGAAGCTTTGATCATAGAATGAATAAGTGGACTCAATACCAAGACTAAAGCTTTGATTATCGAATCGATAAGTTGACTCAAAAGATAAGAAATTAAAATGTTCTTCTTATCAAGTTTTATTTTCATTTTATTTATTTCATTTAAATAATTATTCAATAATTTATACTAATTTAAATTTGTTTATTAATTATTCATCAATATTAATAATGTTTTCCTTATTTAGACTAAATGTAATAATTATTTAACAGGTTTTAATTGAAATTAAATTGTTTAATAATTATTTTAAAGTTTTCTATAAAAATAGGTTTTAACGTTGGTTTTGTATGCTTTGATTGGTTTTGTATGTTTTGAAAAAGAGAAAATAGGTGTCTTAGTTTTTAGGATTTTAAGGCTTTATTTTTTTTTTCATTGAAAAACCTAAACTATTAATGTCATGTTTTATTACAGGGTTAGACTAACCAAAAAATACTATGAAAATTATCAGTTCAGGAATCTATTAGGAGATAAAATATATTTGTTATTCTAACTTTGTAAGCATGTAGGAGTCTAGAATAATAGACCCACACCTCTAACAGTTTTTTCTCTAACCAAGATTTCAGAGCCTATTTGTTATTTCAACTTTATAAGTCCATAGGAGTCTAGAATAATAAGCTCACACCCCTAACAATTTCCCTTCCACCACCATTTCAACTAGGATTTTAGAGTCTATTTGCTATTTCAACTTTGTAAGCATGTAAGAGCCTAAAATAACATACTCGCCCTTAACAATTTTCCCTGTACTCGGCATTTCAAAAAGCCTGAGTATGCTTGAGGCACAAACAAGACTTATCATGACTCAAATAGCTTGTAAGAGTCTAGAACAGGCCCACACCCCTTAATAATTTTTCCTCTATCCAGCATTTCAAAAATAATGAGTACACTTAAGGCACATATGGGGCTTGTCATTACTCGAATTTCAAAAAGGTTGAGTACCTTTAAGGCATAAATGCAACTTGCTAGAATTTGAATCTCAACTTTCATAATAGAATGCAAAGATTTGATTAGTTTTCTTTTTTGCGGCACCACACCCTCAATTGTTAGAAGCTTTTATTATGGAATTGATAAGTTGACTCAAAGATAAGAAATTAAAATGTCCCTTTAATCAAATTTTATTTTTATTTGATTTAAATAATTATTCAATAATTTATACTATTCATATTTGTTTTATAATTATTCACTAGTATTAATAAGGTTTTCCTTATTTAGGCTAATGTAATAATTATTTAACAGGATGTAATCTAGTAATTATTTTAAAGTTTTCTATAAAAATAGATTTTTATGTTGGTTTTATATGCTTTGGAAAAGAGAAAATAGGTGCTCTTAGTTTTTAGGATTTAAGACTAATTTTTTTATTGAAAAATCTATACTACAAATGTTACACCTTACTGAACTAGGTCTAGTTTAATCTAAAAATGCTAGCCGAATATATCATTTTATTTAGGCATTTGTTTGAGGCCGATATGAGACTCTCATCATTTCATTCCTCTCATCTTTTAAAATGGTGCTTATGTCTTGGTAGGATTCGCAAGAACCTTAGTGCTCTGTTAATCCACGAGGCTTTATTTCTTTGTTGAAAAATCTAGACTACTAATTTCATGCCCCTAGACTATTAATATCATGCCCCATTAGATTCTATCCTTGCCTAAAAGAGCTAGCTAAAAGTATTATTTTACTTGGGCATTTGTTTGTGGTGGATGTGAGACTCATTATCACCTCCATTCCTCTTGTCCTTTATGGTGGTGCTTGTAATTCACCATGCTCCACTAAACCGCATCCTCGTAAAACCTACAAAAGGCTTAGTGGTCTGTCAGTCTACGAGGCTTTATTTCTTTGTTGAAAAACCTAGATTACTAATGTTATGCCTCACCTTAAGACCATAAAACTAGCCTCGCCCAAAAGTGATAGCCGAAGATTTCACTTTACTTGGGTGTTTATTTATGGCCTACGGTGGACTCTTTATCATCTTATTCCTCTTATTATGGGACTAGCCTTACCTAAAATGCTAGCTGAAAGTATCATTTTACTTGGGGTTACGACTGATGTGAAATTCCTTATCATCTTATTTCTATTATCCTTTAATGTTGTGCTTACAATCCATCATGCTCCTTTGGACTGCGTTCTCATAGAACTCAGAAGAACTTAGTGGTTCGTCAGTCCACAAGGCTTTATTTTCTTGTTGAAAAACCTAGATTACTAAGTCACGCCTCATTACAAAACCACAGGGCTAGCTTCACCTAAAAGTGATAGATGAAGATATCACTTTACTTGGGCGTTTGCTTGTGTACTATGAAGAACTCTTAATTATCTCATTCTTCTTATCCTTTAATGTGGTGCTTACAATCCACCACATCTACCATGCTCTATTGGACTGTGTCCTTGCGGGACCTATAAGAACCTTAACAGTATGTCAATCTATGACCTTGCCTAAATATTTTTGGCTAAGTCATGATCTGATACCATTTTGTTATACCTTACCACAAGGCTAGCCTCTTCCAAAAATGCTAGCAAAATGTATCATTTTGGAGTTTTAAGATTGATTATACACCATACTTGGACATTATTTGTGGTTGATGTAGGACTCTTTATTATTTCGTTCCTTTTATCCTTTAATGTGGCACTTACAACAAAGATATGTTTGGATCTCAAAATTCTTAAGTAGTTTAGGAAAGAATAATACATGATCCATGATTCTTTGTTTTTAAAATTTAAAGTATTTTTCATGTTAATTTGATATGAGTGATTAAGTGTTCTTTTGGAGTATAAACTTGGTTTTTCAAGAGAAGAAGATTTGCTAAGTTGAAGGGAGTACAATTGCAAGTGAAGACAAGCGGTACTCACTGAACAAATCAATATGTTAATTCAACATAGCGACGACAAAGTTAAATAGTGAATCTTTATTTGTTTAAATTTGAATGGTGTCTACAATCTATATAGCTTATTGGATTGTTTGATAACTGGGTGTGGCCTCGTGGAGTAGCAACTCTGAATTATGTTAAAATTTCATGTGTTTTTCTTATTCATGCTTTTATTAATTTAATTAGTTAAATATTAATTAAATTTGGTAAAAAGCTATTAAAAAAAATATCGATGGAAGAGATATTGGGTTAATTAGTTAAATATTAATTAATCTGTATAGCTTATTGGATTATTCATTAACTTAAAAAACACCTTATAATACTTAATCAAATGTTAACATGGTTTCTCATGAAAATACTTTGGAAGAGATCTCAAATTTTGGATTGCCAAATCAACCATATCACCTTAAAATTGAATTACAACTAAAAACTCATAGTTTGTTAAATACAAGATAACAAAATAAGTAAAAAATGTGTATGTATACTATATAGTTTGTTTAATTTACAAAACTAGGGGAAAAATTGGTTAAACCATACGGAAATGGAAAATTTAGTATAATAATTGTAGGGCCACCAAAATATTGGCTAACTTCATTTACGAAGTTATGTAACAATTATGTATTGATATTTGATTAGTTTATTTAGATTTAACTTTTCTTATTTTAATATTACCAAAAAAAAAAAGTTTTCTTATTTTAAGCATTCACTTTTTATTTTACTATGGTATAATAATAGTCAACCAATTACCATGTGACACCTCAATTATCACATTACTTGATATGTATGTTGCAAAAATTTCTTTGTAGTTATAGCACTATTGAATTTATTAACACAATATGTATAGTGTATAATGAGTACATAATAAAAATATAACATAAATGATATTTTTAAATTAATTATTTTTATCAACAAATATTAAAAAATAATTTTATTTTGAGAACCATAATCAAATCCAGTAAAATATGCAAATAAACAAGAAAATAAATGAATATTTTATCCAATAGTATAATTTAATGAGATAATAACTAAAGTAACTATCAAAGTTTAGCAACAATGAACAATAATTTACTTATCCTATTGAATTGTGGGTTGTGTGCAAATAAAATCCCACGCTGGTTAGATATGTGAATCATAAAGGGTTTATAAAAGGCTTGAGTTACTCTCCATATTAGATTAACCTTTCATGATGGAACCCCAACGCCTAATAAATGGTATCAAAGTTTCTGGTACGAGACAGAGCCAAGTTTATCCCTAAATTGAACGGAATGATGTTGTGGACTCCCATGAAAGATCATAGCAATGCTTGTGAAATCCTATGGTGATTACGTGATCAGACCACACATTGAATCTCCATACATCTGCCCCTACAATAGAGACAAAACATCTGGGAGATGGTGGATGAAAAGATTTCTTCTTTAAGGGGGTCATGATGTTTCGTTCGATGGGAAATTGTTGAGTTTGTGGATTATGAGTGAACAAAGTCTCATATTGGCTAAAGATGAAACCTCCATGAAATAGGGGATGAAATGATTTCTCTTTTAAAGAGGTCGTTGTGCTTCATTCAAGAGGGGGTATGGTGCTTCAATTGATGGAGAGTTGTTGAGTTATGGATTATGTACGAATAAAATCTCATATTGGCTAGACATGAATATTCTAAGGACGAAATGATTTCCTCTTTAAAGAAACCTCCACCTATATTAGAGATGAAACCTTCATGAGATGGGGACGAAATGATTTCCCCTTTAGGGGGGCCTTGGTGTTTCGTTCAAAGGAAGATTTTTAAGTTGTGGATTGTGTGTAAACAAAGTCTCACATTGGCTAAAGACGAAACCTCCATGAGATAAAAGATGAAATGATTTCTCCTTTAGGGGGGCCATGATGCTTCATTTAGAGGGGATCATGAAATGAGTTTGTTGAGTTTTTGAAGACATAAGGGTTTTAGGACGAAATGATTTCCTTTTTAAAGAAGCCCCCACCTACAATAGAGATGAAACCTCCATGAAATGGAGGACGAAATGATTTCCCCTTTGGAGGGGCCATGGTGTTTTTTTTAGGGAAAATTGTTTAGTTGTGGATTATGTGCGAGCAAAGTCTCACACTGCTAAAGATGAAACCTCTATGAGATAGGGAATTAAATGATTTCTTCTTTAGGGAGACCGTGGTGCTTCATTCAGGGGGGATCATGGTGCTTTGTTTGATGAAGAGTTATTGAATTGTGAGTTGTGTGCAACAAAATCTCATATTGGCTAAACATGAGGATTTTAGGAATAAAATGATTTCCCCTTTAAGAAAACCCCCAAGGGATAGGGGACAAAATGATTTCCCCTTTCAGGTATCATAGTATTTCGTTCGAGGGGAGATTATTGAATTGTGAATTGTGTACGAATAAAGTTTTACACTGGTTAAAGACGAAACCTCCATAAGATAAAAGATGAAATAATTTCTCCTTTAGGAGGGCCGTGGTACTTCATTTTGGGAGGGGGGAGGGGAGGGTCATGGTGCGTCGTTTGATGGAGAGTTGTTGAGTTATGGGTTGTATGCGAGCAAAATCTCATATTGGCTATACATGAGGATTCTAGAGCCTTTATAAAAAGCTTGAGTTACTCCCTACATTAGGTTAATTTTTTATGGTAGAACTTTAAAGTCTAACATAAAAAAAAAAAGAACAAAACTTTAATCCAATTGAAAGTTTATTATTATTATTATTATAAACTATATATATATATATATATATATATATATATATATATATAAAGGTTATTAAACTTCACTAAATCTATGGATATAAATAAGTTTTTCAAACTTATGGCAATATATGTGGAAATTTAAAATTGACTTTCATTTAAGATTCACTTATCAAAACCAAGTTTATCCCTAATGTGGAATGGACTGATGTCGTGGGCCCTATTGAGGATTGTGTTGGTATATACGAAACCCCATGGTAATTGCGTGATGTGTATTGAATCTCTACGGATCTACCCCCACAGTAGAGAGGAGACCTTTATAAGGTGGTGGACGAAATGATTTCCCATTGGGGGGTCGTGATGCTTTGTTTAAGAGAGGATTGTTGAATCTTAAATTATGTGCGAACAAAGTCCCATACTAGCTAAGCATGGAGATCCTAAAGCTTTTATAAAGGTTAATTTTTTATGGTGAAAATTTAAGACTTAACATACAAAAAAAAAAAACACAAATTTAATCCAATTGAAAGTTTTTATTATTGTTATTATTGTTATTATTATTATTATAAAATATCAAAAAACATATAACTTTTGTATTTGAACTTCAATAAACCTAGGAATATAAAAAAAATTTCAACTTTGGCATTATATGTGAAAATTTACAATTGGCTTCCATTTAAGATTTACTTTCGTAAAAAAATATATATACTTTTTGTATTACGCTTCAATAAACTTGAACTTAAGGATATAAAGACGTTTTTCAACTTTTCCATTATATATGGAAATTTATAATTCATTTCATTTAGGATTCATCTTTTATTTATTGAAGTATATTATTTTGTTAACTAATAAATTAATGTTACATTATAGTTGAGAAATAAAATAGAAAAATATCTTTGTATTTGTAGCATTACTTATTAAACTTCATTCTCTAAAAAGCACAAATTTTTCCATATATTCGAAAACAATATGAGAAATTGGAGTGTTCTTGAAAAATATGTACAAATCCGTACCATATGCTAATTAACTATCTAAGTAAAAACATAAAAGAACAATGTCGTGATTTGGCAAATATTTGAGTTCTCTAACATTTTTCTTTATAGATTTTTTACTTAAAAAAAATGTTTGAAATCTCAAATTATTCTCAAATGTCATGACATTTATTCTAGGATTATAACTTCATGTTTTTAGTTTTAAGAGAAATGATGGGATAACAGCTTTAGTGCGCATTTATTAAAAATTTTCGAACCAAAATCTGCAATATCTTTTATCTACAAAAACACTCAAACGGGCTCGAAATAAATTTTAAGACGTTGACATTGAAATTGTATTGTAAAAACTCATGAATTGTGATATCTCATTAAAATAGAGAGAGAATTTTTGCCAAAACAACCATTTGATACTATCTCTTTTTCTATTATGTTTGGCCTAAAAGAGTGGTAAGTCACCCAAAGACTCCAAAAGCACAATAGGGAAAACAAAGTGGGGGTGCATACCCATATCACCTTGTCACAATAAGGCAAATGGGACAAAACACCATAGGGTCCCAAGGAGTCTGGCAACGACCAAGTCAAACACCCACATCATTATTCTAAAAGCTAGAAGAAAAATAAAAAACTCAAAACCATATAATCTAAAAAATAATATTTTATAAGATAGATCCAAACCACTAAAGGGGTCTCTGTCCCCCGTGAGAAAGAGTAGGGGGGTTCTCTAGAGAAGACCAAGAACCAAGACATAAAAGCATAAACTATTATTATATAATTATAATATATTTGTTTTAGGACTTGGAATAGAGTATATGGTGGATTCTTTTAGCACTCAAAATAAATAAATAAATAACCAAAATTGGCCATGTGGAGGACTGCCGAAATATTGCTCAAAAAAGCTTTGGCGTAAAGAAGAGGAAGGCAAGTAGGGGAATTTAGTAGGGTGGTCTCCCATGTGCCTAACAAAAACAAACCGCACCAAAAAACCAATTGTTGATGCCAATCCAATTGGAAGTCCACGTTTTTTATTCCCCCAATTTTTATTTTTATTTTCCGTTACCAATTGGAATTGTCTAAGCCCTCCCTGTCGATGTGATCTAAAACTTTAGCCTTCAAAGTTAAAGCAAACTAAAAATTGTCTACTTTCTCTTCCTTTTTTTGTCCTTTTTTTTCCTTCATTTTCTAGGGAAAATTGTAATTTTCTCTATCTTTGGACATGTTTTATCTAAAAAGAAAATTGATTACACGGTTATATTGTAAAACTTACCTCACATTGAATTTTTTTTTTTTTGTCCTTTCTGAGTAGTGAAGTATCATCTAGTTTCTGTTCTCTTGAACGAAAGAAAATATGCAAAGATTGATGGTATAAGAGATTGGACCCACTTGTAATGTTAAAAAGGAGCTTCTGCCAATTTAATAAAGTGAATTTTTTATTTTCTCTATACATATTGTTTTGTATAACAGAAAGTCAAGGGTTAGTAGCTATATAAATTTCTAAATTATACACTGATTTATACTTTAGTCTCTAAAGTTTTTTTTTTTTTTTTTAAATTATCATCATTAAAGGCATATTATATGTAGTACTTTAGTTATTTTTTTAAGATTATCCATCACTCTATTGAAATCATAGTTAATGTTATTTTATATGTGTAAAGTGCTATTTAAAATTATTGTATTATATTTTTCAAAAGCAATTAATTGTCAACAAACACGTAGAATATTAAAAAATGACCAAATTACTATTTATAATGTAGAAAATAAAAAAGAAAAAAAATTTAGAGATCAAAATGTAAATGGGTGCAGTTTAAAATTCTATGGAGCTATTAAGTACATAAAGCAAATAAAACAATTATTTTAAATATATTAAAGGTAAAATACCATTTCATCCTCTTATTAACGCTTACAAATCATTGTTTTACAATTAAATAAAATAAATAAGGATATTATATAAATAAATGTAAACTAGAATATCACAAAAATTTCCTTCCAATCCTTCGATTCATCCAGTTATGGAAAAATAAAAGGAAAGTAGCTAAATATCATTTTTTCTTCTATCAAGGAAAAAACTAAAGAGACTTCATAGTTTTCGTTTTGAAATTCATGAATAAAGTGATTACTTAGTAATAAAAATGATTTTAACAAAGATAAAAAAAATATTATTAATTAATACTTACTCATCTTTTTATTTTTTTAATTTTACTTTTAAAACTTTAAAATTTTATATCTTTATTTTGTATAATAATTATTTTTTTATCTTTATTCATTGGATGGGAAAGAGAGGAGAGTTATAGAAATGTCAAGTTAAAACATAACTTGTTACCATTATATTTATTAACTCTTTCATCATTTTTCAAAATTTAATGCTATTAACACATTTACTAGTTTTTGAAACGACGAATAAAAATTTCATTTTCATTGTTCCCTAATAAGTAAAACACCATTTTCAATATTTCTTAATCAAATTTTTCATGTATTTTCTCTACTAGAAATACTAATAAATTAGCTCACAAGCTAGCTAAGTTTCTTTCATCTCTAAATTTTATAATCTATTAAAGGAGAAACTCATGTGATTGGTTACTTTTTTAAAAGCTCATATGTCCAGTTACTAAAATTTTAATTTTATTTCAAAAACAAAGTAATCTCCATTTTCAAAGAGGACCCCAAAAAAAAAAAAAAAAAAAATATATATATATATATATAGAAAACAAAAATTTATTTATTTATTTGACGAGCAAAATTGACCAATTAATATGTCCCCGTATCCATATTATTCATGGATTCAAATTACGCCTCTTTCCTCAATAAAATAAAAATATTATAAGCCTCATTATTCATTTTTTTTAAGAAACAAAATCAACATTCATTTTTTAAAAAAACTTTAAAAAGTTATCCAGATCTCCCATTTTCTTGCTTTCATCAAAGAGTCTTATCTACAACGATCAACACTCATCACTAATTGCACTTGTAATTAATCAAACCCCAACAATCAATATGATTAAGACATTTCTACAATCTGTTCTCACTTTTACGCAAACAGTGCCTTACTATGTTTAATCACAAATAAGGACAGTTAGCTTTGCAATAATTAATGGTGCAAAATTTTTTTTTTAAAAAGAAAAGTACATATATATTTATTTTGCATGGTAAAGCCTAATTTTTAATGATAAATAGTTCAAATTGGGTCCCACCCAATACTCCCACGCTCCAGTGTCAAGAGCAGAGCAACCTTAGCAGCCCCCACGACCCCAAACCCAGATTTTGTAATAATAATAAAAAAAAACAAATGAATAAACTAAAATATATGTAATTTGAAAATATATATTTTTTAAAAATAAGATTCCAAAAATAAAATTTAAAAAGATAAAAAAAAAAAGGCTTGGGATCAGACTGACGTGCAAAAAATAATCAGCAGAGCTGGCGCCTCTGATATAATCTGTTTGAATCTTGGCATCATTTCCCAAACACACCCACACCCCCCAACTAAACAACAAATCACCAAAAGAAAAAAAAAAAAAATTTTAAAAATAAAAAATAATATAAACTAAACCCCCAAATAAAATAAAAATAAAAAGTTCATGGAAAGTGACAGATTAGATAAGCTCAACACCCTGCTTCGCATCATTAGGGGAAAAGGACTAGAAAAGCTTGTGACTTCTCCAAGTGTGCGTAATGACCCACGACCTCCTCAGGCGCGTCTATTTCACGCTCATAAGAGTATTCGTTATTATTATTGTTATTATTATTATTATTATTTCAATATTTACCAAAAATATCATAAGGAAGAAGATGAAGATAAAAGCAATAATGCATTTGACAATAAAAGAAAATCCTTCCCTTTTTTTTTTTTCTTTAATATAAGAAAGTCTACTTGACAATAGCATTTTTACCGTTAGAGAATTAGCATATGAATTAAAAAAAAAAAAAACAAAGCAAGGAAAATAGTAGGCAACAAAGAAGAAAATTAACAAGAAAAAAAACCCATCAAAATCTAGAAGAAAAACCCCCCAGAGTATTTACAAGGCCTTTGCGATCTGTTTGGCAAGAAGAAAGCGAATTTTAATCCCCTACCCAAACAACACAATAACAATGTCAAGGACAAAAAAAAAATTGAAAAAAAAGGGCCGGTGTTAAAAGACGTTATTACCCCCCCTCCCTCAGGTGCTCAGCTTCCTCTCCTGAGTTGTGATTCTGGTTCTTTCAGGTTCGGTCAGTTCGGCTCCTACCATTATTTTGTTGTCCATGACCTTTACTATTCCCTCCGATTCCGTTGCCATCTCTTCTCTGTGGCGAAGAGAACAGCTGGCCGAATCCGAAAATCGAGACCGATTTTGAAGACCCTCTGAGCGAACAAACCGGCACGTTGAGAACCGGGGTGACTCGCACATTGGCTGAGTAAGACCTCTCCATCCCTCTATGCTTAAACCTTGGACCACCATTGAAGCTACTGGGGCTGCTCGAGCTTCGTTCCAGGCTCTGGAATACTATTTTCCCCGAAGAGTTCATTCTCGGGCTGTCTACCGACACTCCCCTGCTTGTTACCCCACCGGATTCTCCCGCCGGCCGACGAATCGGACTGCGTCCCATCCTCGTCGCCGTTGGATGGTCGATCAGCGGTCTCTGATTATTCTCAGACGAGATTGACGATGACGGTGGTCTGGACTTCACCATTCTTATCCTAGGTGGGTTCGGGTTGCTTGGATTCCGGTGGATGGAAATGGGGTTGGCATTTGGTTTGTCGGAATCGAGAGACAGTCTTGGGTGTTCTTCATGTTCGTGACCTGAGGATGAAGACGAGAGCGAGAGACGCGAGGATATAGAAACTGACTCGCAATCAGAATCCTTCAACAATGGCAGGCTCAGAGAAGCGTCGGAGGAAGAAGACGACGACGTGGATGACTTGGAGCTACGGTGGAGAAAATGCTTCAGAGACTTTGGTGGATTCGTGCACGAAGACGATGATGTTTTGGCGTTTGAGTTATTGTTGTTGTTGTAGAGCTTCTTCAAACCCAACAACTCCCTCCACCGACTCGAACACCTCGGAGCCTTTGGAGAGAACAAGTACGCGTCCATAGTAGTACCGGAGATTTCCGTCCTCCGACGGGACTTCACTGTCTCGGGGGACCTGATCTCCGATGACGATGAGGATATGGTTTCGATGATCGTGGACGAGGGCTTCACCGACGATAGATGGAGTGGTACAAGCTTGCCATCTGAGAAGAGCTTGTCTGCCGGAAGCATAGCGACTGGATCTTCAAGCCTGAACTCAAAATCACCATTAGAGGGCTCTGGATCTGATGTATCCGACGGATCCGCCGGCCTTGAAGAAGGCTTCGACCCAGAAAGCTTCGAAGGGTCATCTTCAGGAAACTCGTGGCTGAATGAGATTCGAGGGCTGAGCCATCCGTAGGAAGGGTATGAAGCAGGTGGGCAGTCGAGGAAGCTCTCCGGCGACATACCCATGTTGTTGACACATGCCGAGGCCATGTTCACTGATCAGAAAAACGGTAATGCACACAGTGTATGTATAAACCCACTCGCCGTCGCCGGAATCACATGGCCGGAAAATTCCTTATGGGGTTGAGTAAAAGAGAGATATCTATAGAGGGAGATTTTTGGGGTTGAGTAAAAGAGAGATATCTATAGAGGGAGATTTTTGAGAGTTGGCGCTTTGCTAGGGTTTGGAACTTCGGAAATGTTAAAATGGTTTTCTATCCAAGTGGGTTCCTCTGTGTCAAGGACTGAGGCATACAACAACATGCCATATATAGCGGTGTAAATTAATAGAGGTACCCTGCTAGGGCCGCGTGGCATTTTTTTGTTTTTAATTTTATTTATTCAAATATATATATTGAATATGGTATTTAGTTGGCAGATTTCGTATGTGCTTTTCACATAATTGGACTTTAATGATACAAACCATTTTTTTGTTCCATTTTACAACAATCGTGAAAGCTTCTTTATTTGTATTTTGCTTTTCAATTGCAACATATTAATTACCTTTCTCTGTGTTTTATTGATTTGGAGAGTGTATCACTAGATCATAAAGCCAATTTGCTAGGAAAAAGTAAACTGGTTGTCAACCACTTTGACTATTGATTAGCTCACCGTTATCATATCATACTCATAACTCACCTGTGTAATTAGTCAATTTAAGTTGCGTCCTAGTGGTTGTTAGGTATAAGTTAGGATCAGAAATAGTTCAGTGGATTGGTGAGAAATTTATTTCTAAATCTTAAGAGTAATTTTTAGTTGTAATCTTAACCTATAAATATAGGGTAAATGCTCTAATAAAAACGTGCTGAATTATGATGAAATTTTTATCTTAATGACCTTTGGGAGGCCAAGTCAGAACCTAAACTATATTTCTTCCTTTTTCTTTACAGTCGTTATCTGCTATGATAAGAAAGCAAGCGCTCTTAGTTGATTCCACTCTTATTTTTTCATCTTTTCTTTTTTTATTTTCATGTTTAATTAAGTTACAAAATTTGAATTTGCAATGATCATAATTGAATCTCACATTGCCAATTAAAGGATCAACATGTAGGTTTATAGGCGTTTGGACATCTACACTTATCAATTAAGTCGATTTTAGAGGAAGTTCTGCTCAATATATGCACATCAATAGATATAAGAGCTTGACAATGGATCAGCAACTTGAGAAGATCGTGGAAGCTGCACATGGAAAGATTTTCTAACATAATGGAGATGCATTCGAGAAGACCATGAAAACTTTCACTAGATATGGAGATTTTGCTACAGTTAACGAAGACCCTAAATAAGGATGAACATGGAGAGATTTTGCAACGGTTAATGGAGACGTTAAATAAGCTTAGTACTAGTGGATTAGATCGCTACCCAAACTCTATGCGCAATTTAGAAGTTGACCAAATAAATGAGTTAATAAGAAACTTTATGCACAATTTAGGAGTAAGTGGTAATTCTATGATTCGCATTACTCGGCTATTGATAAGACTGTATCTGAGATGAGTTTTATATCGAGGAAATTCTATCAAAATTCTATAGAAATTTTGGCAGAATCTCTCCTAAAATTTAAACTAGCCCATCTGTACCTGCATAAGAATATAAATCCAACCAAATATCTAGTAGCCACAACAAATGCCACTAGACTTCCCCATAACAGAAATTTTTTAAATAAACATAATTTTAGTAAAATAAATCAAATTCAATACAATACCAAAGTGGTACCAACTTGAGTTATTTTCAGAGCGATCTATAAAAGTTTAAAATAAATAAAATGCAATACTAAATTGAAACAAAAAGGAAATAATATTACATTGAAAATAAAACAAAGCGGACTCAAAGATGAAGAGGATGTGTAGGTGATGTCGGGGCATGGAATCCAACCGTAGATAGTTGAGGTCTTACTGGTAATCGTAAAAGAAAAATAAAATAAAAACTAATGAGACTAGCTCAGTGGATAGATTCTTAAAACACAATAATAATAATAATAATAATAATAATAATAATAATAATAATAATAATAATAATAATCTGAAATGGGTTACCCTCTAATGGAGGGCGGATATAAGGAAATACAAATCTTATTACAGACACCTGCCCCTCTCGGGGTTTTTACAAGCCCGAAGGCTAACACTGCCCCTTGCGGGGCCCGCCCCTTTCGGGGTTGTTGTTCCATGCCTCGTTCGGGGTTACTTGCTCCACTGGGTTCACTGTCGTGCACAGTGTACGCATGCGTGCCGTCGCTTCAGACGGGAACCACTGCTGTCTCGGTTCTCCCTCTGCTATCTGCGGGTGTCTCCGCTCATCTGCTGGGTCCATCCTACCTTTGAGGGTTCCACCGCTCCATTTCGCGGGCGCCCGATCCCCTCACCTCCGCTGCGGGGCCTACCCGCCCTTGCGGGATCCACGAGCCCACCCCTGGCGGGGTCCACCTGCCCCCTACAGGGCCCCTGCCGCCCTTGCGAGGCCCTCCAAATAATAATAATAATAGTAATAATCATCATATTTATGTTTGTAATAACCATATTAGTAAAGTTGAAAACCAAGTAAACATAAGTATATTTTTTACTCCATAACAAAAAATCCAAATACACCAATACATCTACCTAAAATCATAGGGGCATAAAGGATCCGTCGTGTTACCTTTGACGTTTTAAGGCGTAGAAGAGATGGATAGAGAAGGGGAAGCCGTTGTACTATCTTTGGTTTCTCAAAGCTTAGTAGAGATGAATCAAACATATATCACACGTGATCACAATCAACATATAATCTCATAACATATCACAAACTGTGTCTGGGTGACATATGACATATATATCAAATCCATAAGAATACCAACAATTCCAAAATATCCATTAATATCATAATAATCCTATCATAATAATCCATGAAAATAATTATAATATAATATATCAAAAACATATTTAAGTTTTTATAAATAACATTGTTTTCAAGACCATCACAAAATTAAACTCATTATTGATATTTATAGTGGAAATAATTTAAAAACCAAGTAAATGAAATCTACTAACAAAAGGATCACTACTGATCCTCAGTCGCGTCCACTCCCGTATCTGTACAAGCTGCAGATCCTAAAAATATCAAAATAATCTCCATTAATTCCACTTAATTTAATTTAATACTTTTCTATACATAAACAGTTTAAATTAGTAATTATTGTGCATAAATTATTTGGCTTCACCACCCACTTGTAAATCCTTTCTCAAGTTATCTCATTCTTCCAATCCAATTATATCAATCACCCTTAAATATTTTCTTAGTCCTTAATACTGCCTAAAATAATTTAATTATACAAATTAGAGTCCAATTTATGCAAAATTTCAAAATCACCATAAGCCTCAAATTTGGAGATTTTTACAAACTTTAACCAAAATTAACATATAATATACCAAATCGAAGCTCTTAACATAAGGATTAAGAATCTACCTCTTGCTTGGTTGGAAAGTGGTTGGAATCTCGTCAAAAAGTAGTAAGTTCAAGTGAGTTTTGTGGTTCCTATAAAATGAAGTATTTTTAGCTACAAATAAGTTTAGATTCTAGATCAAGAGGTCAAAAAGAGTGGGAGAGCACCCTCTATTATTTGGAAAACTCAGCAAAAAATGATGAACCGAGGTGAGAGAAAGTGATAATGCTGGTTTAATTTTTTGGCAACGGCGGTAGCGAACAGTGTATGGTTGGTAGGGTTGAGTTCGTCGGCAACTAGGGAGGCCGGTGGTAGGAGCATGTTTGGTTGGCCAACTAGCAATGTTGGTAGGTTGGAGAGCTTCTCGTGAGTTTCAATAAGGAAGGAAGAAGAAGAAAAAGAAGAAACAAGAATTTAGAAAAGAGGAAAAGAAAATAGGGTATGTGAGAAATAGAGGGAAAAAAAGGGAAAAAAAAAAAGAAAAGAAGAAGAGGAGTGGGGCTGGTTGAAATTTTTTTTTTATCAAAATGACCATTTTACCCTTGACTTTAAAGACCTATAACTGCTCTACCGTAGTTTCGATTCACGCATACTGCCAATCTACAAACTAGTATTGACGAGCTCTATATAATGGCATAAGAGTCAAAATAAAAATTTTTATGTAAAAAAGTCAACTTTTGGGCCGCTTACTATAATCAAAAGTCAAACTCCAACCAAAATGTGTTTTACTGTACAATTCTAGATACCAATCGTTATATCTATAGATCGATCCATAATTCTCTAGGAAATCATCAAAATAGATCACAATAGATCGCAACAATATTATGTTTCGAGGCTTAATAAATTGGATTTTCCCCATTTTAAAGGGCTTTCGTAAAACTATCCAAATTAAGAGGTTAACAAAGATTTTTAGCCAAGTTTTTGTGGAATTAAAATTTTAACTTAGTTTTTAGGATTCTTTTCTAAACTACCATTAATTATGAAAATGTATAAAATAGAACATACAAAGAGAGTTTGAGCAACTACACCATAACCTCTTCTTTAACCGAAATTTGTGTGAAGGTATTTACTAATTTTTTGTCAGCTTAAGAAGGTTTGCTAAGGAAGGCATATAAATGTACTAGCTTTGGATAATAATCTTAGATATAATATCCAACTTGTAAAGGTTTTCTAAGGAAGGCACATAAATATACTAGCTTTGCACTATAATCTTAGATATAATATCCAACTTGTACGTTACCAAGTTTTCTTTTTTCTTTCTATCTACTTTATAATATTTGCATTATACGATCAGCTTTTATATGATTATGAGATTATTAGGGTCAATCTATAACTTTAAATAGGCATTGAATTGATTTTTTTTGAAGTTACTGGGATATTTTTGGAGCATTTTTAAAGTATTTTTGAAAATGAAATGAACAGTGATTTAAAAGTTTATAAAGAACTAAATTAAAAATAGAAAAAAAAACTAAAATTTCAATTCCTCTCTTTAAACTAAACTGCATATAAAATTTTAAATTTATATTTTTTTAAATCTTGACTGTGGAAAAGGCAATTTCTTAAATGTGAAAGTAAAAAAAAAAAAGAAAAAAAAATTTGAAATTTCAATTCTCCATCTTTATAACAAGTCAAATTTTGAAGTACAAACTTTGAAATTTCAAATTTTGTTCAAATTGGACTCCAACCAATATATAAAGTAGTACAAAAAAAAAAGGAAGAAGAAGGGAGGAATTTTTGCAAAATTTTATGAACTTTAGAAAAATATTGAAGAATTAGTAAAGTGATTCACTACTCATTGATACATAAAACCAAATTACAAATTTCCTACTTATAGATTATATAAAAGATACAGTAAGGAATGAAATAAATACTATAGCTATTTATTCTAAACTTTCCTAAATAACATAAGTTGACTAATTTTATATTCAGAAATGACATTTAATAAATCTCCTAAAATCTTTCTAATTACTTAGTCAAATATTTATTTTTCCAATACTCCTTCTCAAGTTGGTTTGAAGATATCTTCCATTACCAGCTTGCCAATCAAGTTCTCAAATTGCTTCTTATGTACCTCATTTCTAAGTATGTCTACAATCTATTTAGTAGTTGGAATACAAGACATACAAATCAATTTACTATATACTTTTTCTTTAATAAAATAATTTTCAACTTCAACATACTTTGTTCTGTCATGGAGAATTGGTTTATATGCAATAGAAATTGCTACATTATTGTCAAAGTACACTCTCATAGGCAAAAAAATAATAATAATAAAAGAGGAAATTTTCAAGTCTTTTAAAAACCTAATAATCCACAACACTTCACAAATTTGGTGAAAAACTAATCTAAACTCAACATTTGCACCACTTCTTGCTATCACATGTTGTCTTTTACTACGCCAAGTAACCAGGTTATCTCTAATAAACGTATAATAGTTTGAAGTTGATTTTTTTATTAATAACACTCCTAAGCCAATCTGCATCCATGTATAGTTTAATTTGTGGATGACCACATTTTTCATATATTAGACCTCTTCTTGGAGTTCTTTTCAAATATTTTAAAATTCTATATACTGCATTTAAAAGTTCTGATATTAGTGGTTGCATAAACTAACTTACCATATTAACTACAAGAACTATATCTAGATGAGTATGTGACAAATAAATCAGTCTTCCAACAAGTATTTGAATCTATACCCTGTTCATTACTTCTTCTAGTTTGGCAAGTTATAGTTTCAAATTGGCTTCAATAGGTGTTTTACCTATTTAACATCGAACCATACATGTTTCACCAAATAGATCAAGCACATATTTTCATTAAGAGGTAAAAATATATTTCTTAGACTTGGTATATTTCATTCCATGAAAATACTTCAAAGTACCTAAGTCCTTAATTTCAAAATCATAAACCAGTACCTTTTTTAGTCTCCTAAGTTCAACATTATCATCACCTATCAAAATTATATCATCCATATAAACAATCAAAATAGAATCTTTTCCATTATTCGAGTGTTTATAAAACATGGTGTAATTAACTTAACTTTGATAATAACCATGACTTTTCATAGCATTCCTAAAGCATTCAAACCACGTTCTAGGAGATTGTTTAAGTCTATATAATAAAATTTTTTAATCTACATACTTTTTCTTTACCAAGTCTACCTTCAAATCCAGATGGTAAAACCATACACACTTCCTCCTTGAAGCCTCCATTCAAGAAATTATTTTTTACATATAACTGGTGTAAAGGCTATTTAGAGATAAAGGCTAAGGAAAGTAGAATACAAATTGATTTTATCTTGGATACCAGAGCAAATGTTTGTTGGTAGTCAATCCTCTAAGTTTGAATAAACCATTTTTCCACAAGTCTTGCATGTACCTTTCCACACTACTATCAACAATGTATTTTATAGTAAACACCCATTTGTAACCTATAGTCTTCTTGTCCTTCAGTAAATCAATCACTTCTCAAGTGTCATTCTCTCTAAGATCATTTATCTCTTATAAAACTACTAACTTCCAATACAAATATTTTAAAACTTCTTGAATAGTTATGGGAACAAACATATTAGAGATTTTAGAGGTCTTATGGTTACTAGAAAGTCTATAATATGACATATATCTAGCAATAAGATACTTGATATATGTTCAGACTCCTTTATTAAATTCTAGAGGGACATCAAGGCCTAAAATGTTAGTATTAGAAAAAATAATAGTGGGAGGAGCTGAAATTTAAGATTTCCTGGAGTGTCTGATAGACTAGTTCGTAGGGATACTGATTGACTTTACTCCTAGACTGTGGATTGATCTTTAGTATTTTGATGAGTAATTATTCTAATGTAAATTTAAAGCTCATAATTAGGATGATTTCCTTTATTTTGTAGTATTTCTCCCTTTGTTCATGGCACATTAAAAGTTGGTAAATATACAGCTATTTCTTTAGAATTTAATTTGGGAAAGGAAGGATTAGGTAAAGGTACTGATGTTTTTCAAAATTGATCTTCTTTTCTCTCTTTCTCCCCTTGAAGATAGATTTGGCTAAAATAAGGTTGATTCTCCAAAAATAAAAAATTAATACTAATGTGAATTTTTCTTATTAGCATTTATACCCTTTTTTATTTGGAGCATACTCTATGAACACACATTTTTCTTCTCTAGGATCTAGTTTAGATCGAAGATAACTAGGTACGTGGACAAAAATTGTTCATTAAATACTTTTAAAGGCAAATATGAAGTTGTTCTAGAGTTTGAAAAAAAAAATATTTTTAAGTACTGCAATGTTTTTGTATACATTAAAACTCAGGTAGGTATTTTATTAATCAAATATAATGCAGTTAAAATAGCATCTCCTCATAAATATTATGGGCATGCATAAAAAACATTATAACATGACCTACTTTAAGTAATGTATATTTTTTCTTTCATTAATACCATTTTGTTAAAGAGTATGCTGACATGTGGATTGATGATGAATGCATTTTTCTATAAAAAAATTTCTCATATATTAGTTAAAATATTCTGTTTAATTGTAAGTTGAAAATATGCTGATTTTTCCTTGAAATTGGTTTTCAATGATACTGTAAAAATCCTTCAATAATTTTTTCACTTGAAAATTTTCATGCATCAAATGTACCCAAAATAAATGTGTGTGACCAGGTCACAAACTATTTTTTCATAGAGCAGTAATTGTTTATAGACCCCTAACATCATTTGAATTAAATAAAAGAGTTTTGATGCACTAAAGTTTTGAAGTACAAGAAACTCAATGGCATTTTTTTATAAACGATAACTTTCATATTGAAAGAAGAACAATCTAAATTTCTAAATAAATAAGAAAATAAATGTCTCAGATAAGGAAAACTATAATGTCCTAATATAAGATGCCAAACATTATTTGTTCATGTACAAAATTTGAATTAAAACTACTACTAAAGTTGTGAGCTAGTTTATTGTTGAAGATGTTGTCCTCAAAATAATAAAGACCATCTATCATCCTAGCGTTGCCAATCATCTTCCTCAAATTCAAGTGCTAAAATTCACAATGAGAATCAAATATTTAGATATTTTACTCATTGACAAAAAAGTGCAAGCAAGATTGAGGAGACAAAGAACATACTTTAAATTTATATTTTTTTTACATTTTAATTAGACCTTTTCCAGCAATAGGTGAGAATTTGTCATTTGCAATTCTAATTTTCTAATTGCCATAACAAGGTGAATAAGATTTAAATAGATGAGAAATAAAGATTATACAATATAATGTACATGAATCAATAGTCTATGGTGCAGATGTCAAATAGTAAGAGAAAGCATTAGGATCATTACTTGTTTAAGTAATAAAACTAGTAGGAATATTAGATGATGAATTGGACTTTATTAGTTTAAAAAGATGATCCATCTGTTCTCTGTTGAAGTGGCTTGTCTTGGCCTCATGTGTAGGAGGTAACTTATGGCTGGTTCTTTCACCAGGCATATCGGTTTTCTAAGTTATGGGTTTTTCATGGATTCTCTAGTAGGTTTCCTGACTATGGCGAAGTTTGTTACAGTAGTCACACGACACTTGAGGTTTATCATCTGGTATCTACTAGTTGGTAAAGGATTGGCTTATGTTAGCATCAATAATAACTAAAGTAGAATTCTCCGCTTATCCACCAGCCCCCTTTTCAAAGCATGACACTCATATAACTTTCCTTCCAACTTAAGAAAATACCTCTCCAATTAATAGAAGAGGCTTTCAAAAAATTATTTTTCCTTTTTATTTCATCAAATTTAATATTTAGGCTAGCTAGAAATTTAAAAATTCGGTTATTCTCCACCATTTTCTTAAAGTGATTACAGTTATCTAGGGATTTTCATTCATGATTATTGAATATATTTAGGTTTTACCATAACCCTTTCAGAATATTGAAATACTTGATGACAATATCTTCTTCTTGACGAATCTCACCAAGTTGCATTTGTAATTCATAAACATGACACTAGTTACAAAAATCCAAATACATCTCACTAATATTATCCCAAAGTTCCTTCATAATAGAATAGCACAAATAGTTGAGGTGTCATCATCCTTAGCGTTAACAATCCATGACATGATCATAGAATTTTCAGCATCCATGCAGCATACTTTGAGTCCTCCTTTCAATATGACTTATTTTCTTCAATTAGGTATCCAATCTTTCCTCTCCCTTGAATGTACATTTGAACAAAACAAGACCAACACAAAAAATTATCTTTATTTAGTCGGATATTTATTATTTGAACACAATGGAAATCATTGTTGAAAATCTAGTTTTCTGTATTTTTTGAGGTAGTACCAGGGATAGATTCTAATGTAATATCAAACATGGTGTAAAACGGCTAGGATTTGGAGTGGCAAAGATGTATATCATAGAATAAATTTAGGATATTTTAGGGTTTAGTTCTTTCATAAAGAGTCGACAAAAATTCTTGCTCCGATATCATATGAACTTTAGAAAAATAAAGAAGAATTAGTAACATGACTCACTTTTCATTAATGTGTAAAACAAAATCACAAATTTCCTACCTATAGACTATACAAAAGATATAAGTATGAATAAAATAAATACTATAACTACTTATTCTGAACTTTTCTAAAAAATAGAGAATAAGAAACAATCTCTAATATTTTGAAGACCAACAAATTTAACCAATATATTAATAAAACAAATTAAACACCTAAAAATTAGAGAATAAGAAACAATCTCTAATGTTTTTGTGTAAATGAAGAAGTTGTGATGGAGTATTAAATATTTAAAAGGCAAAAAAATACATAAAAATAGAAAATAAAATTCTCTGTAGTAGTTAAAGGAGGGCCTTTCGCCATCTTTTGGAGGAGAGATCAACAAATATATATGTATATATATATATTTCTTAAGTGTTGCTCCATAATAACTAACTTGAAACAAACAATTATTTTCTTCCAAAAAAATCCAATATGAAAAATCAAGAGAGAAAACTTGATATTTAGGCTCTATTTAGTATGAAAGAGGGGGAAGAGGAGGGGTGGGGTAGAGTAAAGAGAGGGAGAGGTTAAAGAAGTGAGTGAATTGCATTAATTCTTCATGTTGTTTATATGATGTGAAGGAAGAAGAAAATAGATTAAAGTGTAATTAAAAATTTATTAGTTAGTTATAAAAGTTTTTTCTTCTTCAATCCTTTAAATATTAAAGGGAGTATTTTTGATAGATTTGTCATCCATACCTAAACCCACTCCCTCCTACCAAATAATATCACCCCTCAATTTCCAACACCACTTTAGGGCTTAAATCCTAACAAACCAATATAATATGAAACCGATAAATCAAATCATTTATTGCATGTCCACACCTTGATTTAGTCACCAGTAGACCGTCTCTTATTCCGGTCTTCTCCTTCTCTCATCAGCTTTGACTTCTTTTCCTAAACCTAGCCCTTGCCACCTTTTTTCTTTGGCGCTATTGTACCCACTTTCGCTTTAGCTTGCACGTCGTACTATGCTTGCTTCGTGCACCAACAACTGCACCACTTCTAATCTTTCATGGAGTTTCCTGTGAATCAATCCCAAGGAAGAGGAGCGAGGGAAGAGAAATTAAAGGAGAGAAAATTTTGTTAATATTAATTTAATTTATAAACTTTAATAATTTTTATTTATTTAATTCAAAATGATAAATTTGCCCCTCTGCTTTTAAGGTGTGGAAAACTAAGTGCAGAGGATTTGATGATATTTTTCAAATCTTTAAAGGTTGACTAAAAATTAACCAAATCTTCATAGAGGTTATATGACAACGAACCCTTTTTTTTTAAGTGTTTTTTTATTAAAAAAATAAAAATAAAAACAAATGCATCCAAAGATGCTATAATTAGTTGTTTAAAAAGGCTTTTGCATGACTAAAGATACTTATAAAAGCTCGAACTTGGATGGAAAGAAAAAATTTATAGAAAAAAAAGGAAGAAAAAAATAGAGCCATCATTCTTAATTTGTAAAGCTGAAACTTCGGAGAGAAAAAGATGGCAGGAGGTGGTTTTTGTTGTTCAAGTTACCGCTTTTGTTGCGTTCATATTTGGTTATGATCTTGGAATGTCAGGTATACTTCAGTCTCTCACCATCGTACATTTCTAAATACATTAATATTATTGCGAGTGATTTTCATTATCCCCTTAAAAACAAAACATGCACCCAAAAGAATAAAGCAATGTAATAAAAAAGAAAACAAAAACATTCAAGCTGCTGTTAATTTTTTGTTTAATAATTATACACTAATTGTAAGTCGTTTTCTAAATTATCGGAGGTGGAGTCGTCTCACCTCTATGGATGAATTGTTTGAACAAGTTCTTCCCATAAGTACAGAGAAATAAAGAGTGAATCAGGCCAAGATAGTGCATACTGCAAATTCAATAACAAACACCTTACATTGTGGGGTGGCAAGGATCAGTCTAAATCTTCTCTAGAATTGCGGTTGATTATTATTTTTAGGGTCCGCTAAATTGGGTGTAATAGTAAAATGTAGACAGTAAAAAAATAATGGATCTAGTGGCGCTATGCCAGTGGAGATTCCCTTTTTTATTTACCAAAAACAAAACGCCTTGCATTGTTCACTTCTTGGCTGCAAATTGGTAGCAGCGTATGCTTAGGTTGGTTAGTTCCTTAGCGAGATGTGTCCGTGGGAAATTCGAGCAGCTAGTCAAGCCATCATTGTTTCTGTCAACATGTTGTTTACCCTTATTGCCACTTGAAGTTTGGCTTTATTCTTTTTCTTTGCCTTCTTTGCTGTGGTAATTCAAAGGAAAAAAAAGAAACCTATCTGGAACTGCCTTTGATTCAGTGTTTATGTTCTTGTTTTCCCTTCATATTTATAATTAATAAAGTCTAAACCGAATATAAATATGTTATCAGACCATAAGCAATAAATTAGTATACTCAAAACAAATTTCAATCTTATTAAATAAATAAATAATATTGAAGCTTTTGAGAAGTACACACCTACCTTTACAGATATTATATAGGCAATAGGCATAGCACTAGCAGAGATTTGAGCGTGTCATAAATCTGTAAAGAACAGAGATATGATATGAACGACAAAGTCGGAAAAAAATAGTTTTTGCAACTCAATTATTGAAACTTTTGTACCAAATTTGATGCTACTGTCTTACAAAAGTCAATATTATAAGGTCACCAAAATATTATGCAAATATTTTAAAAGAGAAAATTGCAGTTCACCTCCTCTTCCCAAAATAAGTTATTTCTGTTGAACAATCTGTGTTCGTCTCCCCATATTCTTAAAACAATGTTCAGTTGAAATATGCACATGGAAAACAAACAACATAACATACCCATGTCACTTGGCATTATGAGCAACAAACAAACACAGTAAGCAGTTTCAAGTCAGCTAGACAACAAACGAAATTTTATTAACAAGAAAAAATATGTACAAGTCGACGACGATGAATTCTTAAGGAGCCTACGAGGCTACCTTGTAGCTGAAGGTCGATCCAAAGGGGCTTAGAGAGCCTACAACACTACCTTGTAACTGAAGATCGATCCTAAGGGTGAGGCACAGTCGATATCACCATTTACGAGTAGCTTTTACTTTGCTCAATTGAAACTGCGACTAAACCGTGCAATGAGCGCAAAAAAATAAAAATCTAGGCTCTCATGCATCAACTGCCTAACCTTTTAGGGGCCTCAAGGTACCCATTGGTTTTTTTTTTTCTCAATCTCAAAAGACGAACCTTTTTCTTCGATCTTTGATAAGCAGACACCGATTGTCGGAGATATATGGGCTACCTATCAATCTTGATCTGGCCAATCCCCACTTGATTTTTCCAGCAAAAACATTTTTCTTTTGGGGATGTGAAGTAAAATTGTCTGTCACATGTACACCATGAATCATTCAACACGACGTTCTTCGCCATTGCTTCTTCCCTTTCTTTTGCAGCTTGAATGGACTCCAGCTCTTTCTGCGTTTAGAGGTCTCACAAAAGAGTCCAGAAGCCAGGGCCTGCTGAAGCCACAGCTCAAATTCTTCTTCATCTTCATCCATCATTTCAGCATCCAGATCCCATGGAAATCTACTTGAGTTGGATCTTTGGGTTTTCTCCAATCCAACCATGTTTACATGGAAGCTGGGCCGATGGGTGTTTGGTCGACATGCCATTCCCTGAATAGAATAAATTGAAACCTTTGTCAGATACAGAACTTCATTTGTCTCTTTGTTTCCTAGTAAAGCTACATGCACAACACCATAACACTGAATCAATCAGCTGTCCACCAGGGTTTTCCTCACAGCACTGCTCAACTCCTACAAGACAAACTGAGACATAGTATGTTGGGTCTTATACGATTGCAATAGATCCAGTAAGGTACTATGGCCAGATCAGAGGTTCCACTTTGTTGAGCCTATAATCACAGTTTCTCATACAACTTTTAAATACTTTCAAATGAGGTTTGTGAAGAAATTTAATATCTGATTGTCTAATTTATGTTGTTTATGCAAAGTTCCTCAAGAAAGTAAATAGGGAACAAAGTGCATAAAAATAATGCAGAGCATGTATGCAATTTTATACATACATAAATAAGTCCAAAGGCACATTCATATATAATTGGGTGTATCGTACATGCATGTTTGTGTATGTGTTTGATATCGGTAAAAGAGTTAACCACTGACCTGACAAATGGCCCATTCTGACACATCAAAGATTTTGCTCTCAGCACAAACAAAGGCACGTGGTATTTCCACCTAAAACACCAGGAAACAAACTTGTAATATAAATAATTAATGGACACATTACATTTCAATAAACAGCATTATTCAATTGCAATTTAACATAACCAATTTTAATGGAAATCTCATAAAATCAGAGATGAGAACTAGAAGATCCGTGATGGACATAAAAATAGGGAAATCATGTGAAAGTATTTTGAACCTATGGAAGCTTGCAAACATCTCAGATGTCAGTTTTAAGGCATTCTAAAACCCCATAATCCAATCAAGTTATTGAAAATTTGAAAACAAAACAAAAAACAAAAGCAGTACTACAGCATATGAAGCTTGAATGCAACTTACTAAATTTAAGCAGTTTTCTAAAAGACAAAAAAAAAGAAAAAAAAAGAAAAAGGTATTTATCCAACAGATATACGAATTTTAGCAGTCACCATCTTAGGGCATGCATCATCTAATTACCCTTGAAGTCATTTTACATACCCATTTATTTATTTAGCAATTTTGCAACTGCCTAGTATTCCAACAAGCGAAGTTTAAGGTTTTAAATTTCTACCAAGAAAAAGGACAAGTTTTTCCCTGACATTTTGATCAGAGAATGTGACAGAACAAATACATCCACATGCCGTAAAATTTGCTCAATTGTAGATATGAGATGCTCAATATTCTCAAAAATATATATTTTTTATAAATAAAGTAAAATTCTGAAACCAAAAGTCCTCTGAGAGAAATTACCTTTTGAGGCCTATCAAAGACCAGAGAGCCTTTGTATTCAACCCATCCATCCCCATCCTTCGCTTGATGATATTGACAGCAATCCTAATGCAAAATCTCCAATGTAACAAACTTTCATAGCATGTAAAATGCAAAACTCATTTCTTTTCCCTTATTTTTTTTCTTTTCCCCTTCTTCATTTACAATAAACAGGAAAACAAATTCAATACTAGAAACCAACCTGGCACCATCTTGCCTTGACCTTACTCCTATTGGTGCATATCCAAATATGGGAATTACCACACTTGGCGCACTGTATACGTCTAGATTCCTCAGAGCAGTAATCTGGACTACCCTGTTAATATTAGGAGCATGGAGACAATTTCTATTTGAGTATATAAACTATCAATAATAATAAACTTGGAGAATTTTTACCAATATATATATTTACATTGGGTAACATAAGATATGTGTTAAGACTCGAGTGATAAAAGTTTCATTTTCTAAAAAGGATACATAAGATATGTGTAAGATATGTGTACAGTTCTAGAAGCAAGAGAAACTTTTATTACTCAAGTCTAACTTGTCATAATATCCAACTTGTATATTCGCTTTAGTAATATCATGAAGAAATCTTATGTCTAATTAATAAATCAATCCTGTTAACAAAAAATGACACATCATATTGCACAATTAAGAATGCAGCCATCACCAGGCCACAACAAACTAGCAGGAAAATAACAAAGACAAATTAACTCATGTAGCCCTGCACTCTTTAGGAATGAGGGTCTAATTCAATCGAGCTGCCATCTAGTCTCCTTACAAGAAGACTTGAAAATCAAACAAGATATGGATGCACAATTCCATGGACACAAGTCAGACTCATCTTTCTTTTAAGAGACAGCTCAGCTCCTATTATTTTCCTTTGTAGTTGTATATGGACTCAATTAAATATAACAATTAAACAAATATAAAAACTCCTAAAAGTTATCTAATTCTAGAGGACAAGTCAACAAGAAATAAAAAAAAACTCACCCGATGTGAAGCACCATGGGACTTCTGGCAGACACTCTTAGTCCTGGATTCTTCCTTCCTTAACTGCTCATCATAATCTCTCTTCTTCAAGGAATCAGAAAGAACCTGAGACAAAAACAGTGAGTGAGCATATTTTAAAACTTGATATGGATTTTAGGACCTCCTTTTACAACCTCAAACAATAATAGTTACTTAACATACATCACAACCTGGTTGCCTAACCTAACTAGTCTTGTGCTCAATCTTGTTCTAAGCAACCTCCCCACCCCAGCCAGGTGATTATTTCATTTTACACACATAAGGAACAAATTTGGTTCAAGTTCTTTCTATCCTAGATGTAAGAAGCATGTTGAAGTCAGTTCTATACACATTTTGTCGAGTCTTTTCAGTATTTTGTATTAAGGTTAAGCTTTTAGGTCAATCTAGAGTTGTAACCCAAGCAAGCTGTTTCATTTTTAAGGCAAAGGTCCCATTATTTAGAAATTTTAACTGAAGCCCAAACCAATTCACAATTTAGCCATAATCGAAGCCCAACTTGAAAAAACATTATGAGCTCACTTGACCAAATTACAAAACTAACCCAAACAATTTAAGTCTCTGAATGATTTAATTTATTGTATAAAATAGACTTCAGTTATCAAATTATGAACTTATCATGAACTTGCTAAACAACATAAAAAAATTAGCGTATAAGTCTTACAAATAGACAACAAAACCAACATAATAGGCAATACATATGTATAAAATCCAACTACAAGAAACTAAAGAAAGTTAAATCAAGTCGAGCTAATATGTTAAAATTTATAACATATAAAGCAAATACGACAATACATCAAAATTCATAAACTAATAAGGTCAGCTTCATGTACAGACCACCCAGTACTTTTAAAAGTTTCCCGTTGACATTTTTCTAATTCATTGTAAAATAAGTTAGAAGAAGAATATCTTATTCACAATTCTTTAGGTAACTTTAAAATCATATAGTAATTTTTTCCACAAGATATTTTATTAACATCCACATTCTCATATTTAGTTTACATAATGATATATGTGTGTGCACGCATATGAATATGAACAATATATCTCAATTTTTGTCCAGGCTTCAAGTTATAAACTGATCCAGCTAAAAGCTTGAAACATCCTAATCCAGACCAGCCAAAAATTCAAGTATGCATGAGCTGGGCCAGTTAACCTTGCCAAGCTGCTATCCTAGGTCAATCATTAGTGTATATGATTGTTTATAGCAAAAACAACCACAACCATGACAATCTTGAAGTTCATAAATTCCCATTTAGAATGTGCTTGAAGTAATAACTATACAACTCAACCGTCCACTGAACCACAATTCAATTACATAGAACTATTTACCTCATATGCACATTGAAGTTTCTTAAACGATTCACTTGCAAGTGGACTTCCCATATTTTTATCAGGATGCACAAGCATGGCCTACAGAGAGAAATGTATATATGGAAAAGGAAAAGAAAAAGTCAATAACCATTTAAAAAGGAAATTAAACTGTCTTAACAACTGCAAATAGTATTCTACTAAATATTGTATTTTAATAAACAGGATCTCATTGCTGATGGTATAACTTTTGGTCATAGATATGCAGGTCACAAGAAAGTAAATCCTCTCCTTTAGAAACAATTCAAAAAATAGAAGAGAGGAGAGAAGGTGAGAGAGATTCCAATCAGTTAACCAAATCCATGGAGGGAAAGTAAAATTAAAAATTACCTTCTTCCGGTATTCCTTTTTTAGAAACACAGCATCAATCTTTTTGTGGCGAGGAAATCCCAAAGCTTCATAATGATCAATGCTGTTTAAAATTCTTTTCATCTCATCAACTGAATTTGTTTCCTCTTTGGTCACCTTGCTAGCAGAAGATTCTTTCTGGTTAATGATAACAGATGAAGTAGCCAGTTTACTGGATGACTTACAAGAGTGCAGCTTTTCAGCTTCCTCATCTGGACTAGAGAATTCACAATCTCCAGAAAATTCATCTTCTATAACTGTTTCTGTTTGTTTCTGCTCCTCAAAATTTTGTGTGCTTTCCCTCACATTATCACACCATTGGAGCATACAATTTAATGCATCATTAGAGAAGAACGAAAGGTTTATTGAGAGAAAAACTCCAAGCCATCCTACTCGAACTTTGACACAATAAATAGCATATATTGTCGCCATTAACACTACCAACCTTGCATGATTTAAGGAGAACAAATAACCTGCATATGTTTAACAGTTTAATGTAATTCTAATATCTTTAAAAAAAAATACTAGAAAAAATAAGTGAGCAATGCAACAATGCAAAAGAAGTGAACCCAAAAGCTTAAGCTATTAAGAAGTGAACCAACTACGTACATAAACAATGCAACAGACACTTGACACTCCCTAACATGGTGGCCCATGCAATAACTAGATATGAATTCAGGCCTTACACATACAGCACAATAGATCATCAAAAGTGGTAGTCACCAAGGTACAACACAAAAACAATAACACACTGTCTTAGGTTTCCAAAAACTGACCAACTCTTTCAAGGTTCAATGCCAAAGTAAAGTACAAGACACTCACCCTACCACCTCCAAAGTGATCTAATTATACATGTTTATATTAATTGACACCTGAGTTTTCATACCACATCATTCAATGCAACATGTGACCCCGCACGATAAAACTCAAAATTAACAATTTTGAAAAGAGTATTTTGAAGGGAGTACATTTGTGCCATTTCCTTTGGTGTGCCAAATTGGATCTTACATACGGACCTTTATGCTAAAGGAAAATCCTGGCTATGCAGGACCACTACAGAAACATGTGCCATTCATATTTCATGATTCATAAAAACATCAGTCAAGCCAAAGTTCGCATATCAGATATGCACATTACTTTAAGCAAAGGAAGTGCTGATACAGAACATGACCTTATCCTAAAGAAACAAACAAACAAACAAAACACAATAGCTGCAACTTTCTCGAAAACTTTACCGCATTGTATCTGGTGACACCCAAATCAATACATCTGAGCAAATAATTCCAACTTCCAAAGCTGCTATTCATTCTAATTTTCTCACTGCACTGACTGAGAGCAAGCTTTCAAAAAGCTTCTGAAAGCAGCAAAAAAAGGGGTCCTTTGAGAAAGCTAGGTGAGAAAATTTCATTTTGAGTGAGGGTAACTTAAAAGTAATTTATAGAAGTTTACCGAATAGGACATAAGGTGCATCTGGATTGCCTAAAAGGCCAAGTAAAAGTAGCTCTAATGTACACACGTACCTCCAAATTAATATTTTAACACTAACTCATTATTTTGTCATTACCCAAACAAGCCCATAATTACAAATATCAGAAATAATGTATCACCAAAAACACACAAAAGAACAGCCTATAAAGCTAAATATCCTAATGCTGCCCAGTAATTGTATTACCTAAAATATGACAAAGAGTAACACACCGCAATCAAACAAGATAGACAGCTACAGATGTGTTTCAACACCCTAACAGCCATTCCAACTCTCTCAAAAGTCCTCTGATTTCCATTCCAACTCTCTCAAAAGTCCTTTGATTTCTTGAAGTCCTTGAACTCCACAAAATGCAAAGTGGAACCACCCTCTAAAGATCACAACTCCAAATAGGTATTCTATAGCCTCTCCAAGAGCCAAGCATCCCACACTAACGCCTGATATAACTTATTAGTTAATCCCAAATTGTGAAAGCACTGATGAAAAACACCATCATTCGCCATCAAAAAAGAAAAGGATAGTACTTCACATCAATATTGAATCTAAGCTATAAGAGTCGAAAATCTTTAGAGTAGGTAGGAGCTCTAGTGCACCAAATGGCCTTCTAAGGGAAAATCACCTCTGGACTCTATTTAACCATTACTAAAATCCTTGTGTTGCTTTATCCAGGCTATACCAATGCAAAGTGGGACAAGTTAAAAATATCAAACCACCTAGCACCCCCACACCTCTTCCAGCCCCTACCCCCCTCCCCCCCGGGTCTGCCCTGCAAACGTTATACTCTCTTCATGAAGGATCCTAAACAGAGCCAAGTATCCCAGTGCACCCAAACAATGAAATAAGGCCCAAAATATTTTTTCTCTGGAACACAAAGGAGATGAACTACATCACCATCTCCCTTACACATACAGCACTAAATGACAACCACCAATTCACATTCCCTCAAATAATCAATAGTAAGAATTCTACCTTATCTAGAGGGTAACCAAAGAATTACACCTTAAATGGAGCTTCAGAACACCATTTTTCTTTTCAAGGAAAAGTCAACTTCTGGGGTTCCTTTTAAGAGAATTGTGCTAGCTTTCCTACTTCAAAGAAACCTATCTGAGAGCCCACTCAGCTTAGAGAATGAAAGGTGGAAAAAAATTATCGATTGAAGCCAACATATTTCCTACCTTTCAATCTTGAAAAGCTCTTGTAACTCTACATCCAGTGCCAAGCCTCATTGAAATAAGTAAGCACTCCACTACTAAAGCCTCCCTATCCAAACATTGAGAAAAAAACAAAAAGTCAATTTCAAAGGGCAGTCCCAACTCCCAAATCAATGATCAACTGACAACTCACCTACCTCTAATCAGCCACTCTAAACTCACAAATTCGGAGCTATTTCTTCTAATACCCCCAATATATTCAAATACTTCAAGATGATCACCCAATCCCATACAGAAAATAAAAAAGATAAGAGATAGTTATGCTCATTGATGGTTTAGTCAGGCCAACGATATAAGTACACATCCCTCATAAATCTTTTTATTGAAATCAATTTCCATGCGCAAAAGCCAGTGCGTGGAAGTTGTCCACCATAGTATGGTTTACAATCATAAATAAAGTAATTGCATCTGTAAAGCATCGAAATTGTCTCCTTAGCACATGAATATCAGATTGTGAAATGTATTCATTTGATCGTACTTTGAAAATTAAATGTTTCAAGGTTCACAGAGAAAACAAAAAATACCTCCAACTATAAACAGTGTTCCCATTATCCAAAAGTTGGCATACATCCACAAAATCAGAATAGCAAATAGCCCTACAATAAAAAGTCCTGGAGTGTAACCCAAATACTGAACAGCAGCTCCAGCAGCTCCCTATAGAATTGGAACAAACTGTAAGTGGCAGTTAAACCTGATACTCAATAAACATATATGAGTCATTTAAATTGATACCATTTAATAAAAATAACATAAAATTATGTTCTGCTAGGGTCATTATAAATCTACCAATAGCACCTCACCTTTTGTTTGTGTGTGTATATGGTTCGCGAACAACCAGTCACCTTTTAACTGTTTTTTTCTTCTCAAATATAAAATGCAAAAGAGATTTTTTTTAAGAAAAATAAAAATAAGATAGAAAGAAGAAAAAAAGAAAAGAAAAATCAGCCTATGTGTCAGAATGCAAACCCATAAAGAGGTGAATAAATGGGCAAACAATATATAAACAGCTATCTTAATGGGAATGGATAGTATTGCCATGTTTTAGTGCATAAGCAGGACTTTAAAAATAGCATTTCCCAAAAGTTTTAAGACTCAAATGCATGACTATATACATACACATTTTCGTGAAAATATCATATTCTAGCAAAAGATGTTCTAGTGAACTACTACTAAAGCTGCAATTATCCTAAGTGGGTTTGGCATTAGCCTACTGCTGAGACTAAACTTCTGGAGACTGAAGCTGTTTTAGACGCCCCAGTTCACCAATTAGAACTCCATATCCTATTGCGCAGACTCCCTCCAATTCTGAAAGTAGTAATGCACCCAAAACTTGGTGATCTATGAAAGGAAAGAAACCTCTAATATATATATATTTTTATAAGAAACTGAACTTTATTTATATAAACAAAATTACAAAGATATACCAAGATGAGAAAAACTTTAAGAGAAGGAAACATTACTATAATGAGTTGAAATCACTCCGGGTATTTCAAATGACAATGAACTTACAAGAAAAATACACGAAATCAGAAAATTGAGAAATCCTAAGATTTTTAAATTCATCCCGTTGATAAAGGGTCTAATTTAATTCCTTATGTGGATGTTCAAATAAGAAATAACCAACATAATTTTCTTTCAACTAAATGAAAATTTTTCTTGGACCCAAGGTCTACTTCAGAGGACCATATAAATAACACGCCCTATATTGGCCAGCTATATCTTTCCCCACAGCCAATAATGAAGCTGACAAAGCATCATAAATTTCCACCTCATGTCTCCTTACTCAATAACTACCCCTAAAAATTTTCCAGCAGCTATGAAACAACCGAGTAAAGTTGTGAAAGAAGACCATCATTAAATGAGTTTGACGCTGGTAAGTGGTAACAACAAATCCACATCGCATACCAACCAATCATCACTGAAAATGCAGTAAACGTACATTGAAGAAAGAAAAAGTTATTAATTTAATAAGAAGTTTCCTATATATGTAAAGAAGAAAGACGAACCAAGGACCAAGAAAAAGGGTCAATAAAATCAAGACTAAAAAAAAATGGAAAAACGAAACATACCATACTAAGAAGTACATAAACCAAGCAAGACATTGAAGTCAGACTAAGAAAGCAACTCCACATAATAAGGAGCAGAGCTGCTGAACCAAGTCCAATAAAGGAATGGAAACCCCTTGTAACAGAGTCCCTCCAGTAAAGTAGGACGAAGCACAAAAACCTCCCGAGCTTCGCACATCCGTTGCACACCATCGGCCAGTGCCTCTCTATAGCTATCCCAATCTTGTCTCTACAATGACTGGTCGCAGTTCGTGCACGAGAGTATATATGCTTCTGGGACTGTAGCCATTTCCAACCTTGTTTGAACAGCCCTATATCCTCCATCACTACAATAACCTCCCCTAAAAAACAGAAGCTTAATTTCCTTTTCAGATACAGAAGCTTTTGCTATCGATAACCATCTCCAATATGAATCTCCGAGGACTCAAAACAATGTGACAGAAAACCATGAATGTCGTCCATAGGAGGAAACACAAAACTCCGATCTATCAAATCACCCACCAAAAATAAAGACAAAAAGCAGTACCCAAATCACGGATTTTGCTATTGAGTTGAAGAAGATCCAGTAAATTTGATCACGTTCCTTGTTTCAGCTCAAATTGCTTCACATGCAAGCTTTCAGAAAAAGCAACTTCTACTCCAAAAAAAGAAGAAAAAAAGGGGAAAAAAAAAAACCAACAACATAACAAATAAATAAAGTACAATAAGATTCCCCTTTTGACGCTAATGTCTATGCCTTTGAATTCTAACAAATACTGGAAAGTGGAAACGAACACTAACCCAAAAATCAGAGTCTTCCTCCAAACAATAATCCAAGAGAATTTCCGGGAGATGAAGAGAAGCTGGTTGTGGACGGAACCCTAAAATGGGAAGTTGAAGAAGCACCGACAAGGGGTTTGGCGTCGCAAAAAAAAAAAAAACTACAAGAAAAAAAAATTAAAGGTAAGCGAAAGGTGAAAGCTTTAAAGGATTCGAACAAGAGAAGGTGAAGAAAAAATTGAGTTGGGGAGTGAAAGAAGATAACCCTAACGAACTTTTTGCAGGCATTGCTCGTGAAAAAGCGTTTTGAGTTTGAAAAGTTCCTAAAAGGTGTTGAAACAAGGGACAGACAGGAGTGAGAAGGCAACAGAGGGGGGGAGAAAGAGAGAGAGAATGAAGAATGGTGGTGGATTAGAGGAGGGGAGAGATATGAATAATAATGGCGGAGTGGGACCCACAAACATTTTGCCAATAGTAGTTTTTTGTTTTTTTTTTTGGTTCTTTGTTGTTAATTATGTTTGTTGGGTCAGTACCATATCCAACTGGCTTATTTATGAGGACGCCATGGATTTTCTCTTGAAGGAATTTTGCAGGTTTGTGTTTTTGTTTTGTTTTTACATTTTTGAGGTCATTTAAGGAAGTTGGTTTCTCATAGAAAATTTCTCCTTTAATTTTGATATTATGTACCAGGTGTGCAAATT
The DNA here is from genome assembly GCA_007844105.2 of Rhamnella rubrinervis. Lineage (NCBI taxonomy): Eukaryota > Viridiplantae > Streptophyta > Magnoliopsida > Rosales > Rhamnaceae > Rhamnella > Rhamnella rubrinervis. The sequence goes on along the minus strand of CM017583.2, from coordinate 4,333,191 downwards.
CCTTTTAATTAAAAAACAAAATGTCATTCCTATTCAAGGACCTGGAAATTTTGCATTTTGAAATCATTCAATTTTGCAGTCTTTTATTTTCAATCACCTACTATCACTTTAAGGTTTTTCCTTCTTTTTTTTCTTTCTATAAATAAGGTGTGTGATTTAAAAATAATTAAAAAAATAAAATGGGTGTCTTTGAATTATTTGAAACTAAAAAAGTATACTTATATTTTTTTTAGTAAATAAAAAAGAGTCTCAATGTGGAAATCATTAGTTCAGAATTTTATCAAGAGATAAGTTTATCGTACTGCTCCAGCTTTACAACCCTGTAGGAATCCAGAGTAATTAACCCACTCTCCTAATAGTTCCTCTTCCACTCAACGTTTAGTAGAGCTGAGTACATCTGGGGTTTGACGGAGGCTTGCCAAAACTTAAACCGCAACTCTCGCAAACGAGTGTAAAGGCTCGTCGGCTTTCTTATCACTAGGCCACACCCCAGATGCTAAAAAAGTCTACTTATATTTGGACGGACCAAATGGGGTTGTAAATGAAATTATCCTTATTTAAAAAATAAAAAATAATTTTCCCACTTGAGTATAGTAATGTGTTACTTACAGGATTTTTTTAGTCATTTCATACCCTTCCTAATGTGCAGTGTAGGTGTTATTTATTCTATTTTTTCCGAAAAAAGATAGCCTGCCTTTAACTAGAACCGACGACCACTAAACGAAAAAAGGAAAAATGAAAATAGAGGGTATCACTCCTTTGTAAGTACCACCAATAGTTAGTCTTATACATCATGAGAAGTTGTTTATATACTATTTATTTCATGAAGCTTTCATTAGGGTGAACATACAACAATAAATTGAGGACTTTAGAAACAAGAAAACAACAATTAAGAGGACAATGACCGGTTATATTCAACATCAAGTATATGCACCAACAAGAGAAGTATCATGAGCAAGTTCTTCACATGTGTAAAACATAATTTCATGATTAACCTGCCTTTAGGCAATTCTCATAATTCATTAATGTTAAACTAGGTATATTTTAGATATTTGTTTTATGTTTATTTAAGCCTATAAATATAAGAGTTATATAGTGTTATATATGGTTTAATAAAGAGGTTACATTACATGCCAACGAATTTATGGTTTAACCTCATTAACCGCTTGGGCATCGACTCGAGAAGAATCAATTTCAAAAGCTTATTAATAATCTAATGTCAACTTCCTTTTGTAGTACCCTGACCCTAGTAGAATCAATTTCAAGCTTATTAATAATCCAATGTCAACTTCTTTTCATAGTACCCTACCCCCAAGAGAAGTTAAATCCTCATTGCCTCTTTGAAAGAGAGATGTTCTAAATCACTAGGCAATGGAGGCATACTTACTCAGCTGCCACCATACTATATTTTAAAATTGTCAATATAATAGAATGGTATGATTCAATACAAAGTGTCTTTCTATCTTTCACGATTCTATATAAGTTTTTGATTCATCATTTCATTTCTATTTATGAATCGTTTTTAGGCCAAAGTTGTACACATATATTTAACTACAAGATAAAAAGGAGCAATATATATTGGATGATCCTCCAATTATTAGTTAACCTTACTACCAAACTTGGAAAACCAATAATTCAAAGGTTATGACATGGTTATGGAATAGTATGGAGTCTCAAATTTTAACTATGTTATGATTATTGTAAATGAGATTTGGAATGCTCTTGAATCTTAATTTCCAAACAAGAAAAATATTTCTAGAATTTATAACTTGTATACTAAAATTTTACATTATACTTAGAATGATCACTCTATCAGCATATATTATAATATGCTTGAAGGCATGTGGGAAGAGATTAATGCATATCATCAACTTACTAATAACATAGAGATCATGTGTAAACAATGGGAGGATTCAAAGTTGTAAAGTTCTTGTTAGGTCTTGATTTAGAGTTAGCTAGTGTCCATAATACAATACTTATGAAGAGTTACCTACCATGTGTTTTGCATGTTCTCGCCTTCAATGTATATCTCTTGTTACATATGTTGAATCTCTTTCTAACACCAAAGAAATTAAAGAAGTTACTATCATGAATACTATGTCATATGGTTGTGAAATCAATGGTGGTAGAGGTCGTGGACGTGAATCAAAGGAAGGTCGTGGTTGAAGATGTTGTGATTGCTATTGCACGTAGTGTGGTTGTACAAACCATATATCTAAAAAGTGTTGAGAAACATTTGGCAAGCCTGCTTAGTAAATCAAGTGTTATTGTTCCTTTTAAGAATTATTGTTCCAACTTCTGATAATACTACTAACATTATCAATGTCTCTCATAGTGAGTATCATCTTCATCTAGAGTAGAATTTCCAGCCAATAAGTCATCATCCTAATTCAGTCACAATAGCAACCCAATAAAGTAATTTTACTGCATATTATTGTAATGACTCATATCAAGAAAGAATTTAAAAAAAATCATTTTGATCAAAGTTTGACTTTTTAGAACAATTAGAGGGCCATGTAATTTTTTTGTTTTTTTACTTTGGTACCATTGTATAGAACTCGTCGATATAAGTTTGTATACTAACGACGTGTATAATTAATGAAAGGCAATGACAAAATCATAATTTTGTCAACTTTTAAAAATATCCATTTTTTTTTTCTTTTATTTTCCCCTAGCTTTCTTTGCCCCCCCCCCCCCACCCCTTTCTCTTTGGTTCTTTTTGCACATGTAACAAGCTCGGAGGAGAAACAACCATTGTCATCACCACAGACTGCCACTGCCGTCACCGACCATATCCATGTGACTGCTTCTCCCCACCGCACCACTACCGACCCTCCTTTGACCAAAATAATCACGGTAATGACCAAAAAAATCAGAAACCTCCCACTTTCTCTCTCCTCTTTTCACCGGGTTTCAATGAGTTTTTCGATGAAAGATTTGTGTTTTCCTACTTTTTTTTATCCCTTAAGTTTGATTTTGACCCCCTTTTTGGTTAAAAGCCTCTCATTTGTGTTTGAATTTGAAAACCTCTTTTTGGCCACTAGTTTCCGGCCAAATTTTGGCCACCACAGTTATTATCCCGTAAGATTGAAGGTGGATTCTTAATCTTTATCTCGTAAGCTTCATATTAGTATATAATATGCTAATTTTAGTTGAGAATTGTGCAAAACCTCAATTTGGGTGTTTAGGGTATTTTAAGAATTGTATAATTTAGACTTCATCATTGGTACTTATGATTAATTCTTGTTAATTTGAAGCTCCGAGCATTATTAAAGATGAAAATTTGGTTATGTTAGTATAATTATCATTTAGATTTAATTTATTAATTAATAATGAGAGTGAATTTTACAAAGAGTTTATTAGTTAAATTAATTAACTAATAATTTTTTTTTGTATATTAATGAACTATGTCACCAAGGTTCTGAGTTTTGAATGAGAGTACCTAGTGTTTTCTTCTTTTTATGTGAATATAATTGATATACTATAGGTAATCATATATAAATGTTATACTATTTTGTTTATAAGCTATCTGACTAGATCAAAATCTCCTTGGAGCTGGAAATGAGATTTGAATAAGGCCAGTCCAAGATTAATCTCAATAATTTTATTCAAGATGTGAAATATACATATGCAAACAAACCCCAAGTCGTGTAAATGTATATTAGGATACAGATACTAACAACCAAGTGTGATTATACAATCTAAATATATAGATTAATAATATGATGACGATATATAAGAGATGTATTCTTTATAAATATTAAAGTGTGTCCGTATGCATAATTGACTAATTAAGTGTGGAGACTGGTTAGTATATATATATATGAGCTTGTATAAAATAATATGATTGATGCATGCTTTGGAATAGAATAATTAATGAAATTGTTCATTTGAATTATTTCAATATTTAATGGACCTAATAGCTTATGTAGATTTTGAGCAAAAACATTTGAAGATTAGTAGAAATACTGTCAGTGAGTGAATCAATATTTTCGCCTTTACTTATATTTATGTTAACTTTATTTATAAATTTATTATAAGTTGAGTTTATTTGCAAGTCTAATATATATATATATATATATATATATATATATATATATATTCCTTTGGAAATTGAAAGAGAAATTGATTATTTGATTTTATAGCATATCTGTAGAATTTTATTTTAAGAAAATATTTTTCTAAAAATTAAAAGTATGTTGGGAATAAATAATTTTTCTAAAATGTTTGGTACATATTTATATATTGGTTATTTAAATTAATAATTGGCATTTGAATATTATTTACTCTTAGTACGATGAATATATATATATATATTATTAGGAGGTGATATTGGTTTTTTTAATTATTGGCTTAATATATATCATGTCTCATCGGGATACACATGTTGATTGATTGATGAGATATATGATGATTATATTCACGCATAAAATGTGTATAGTATGTAATCCATCTTTGTTACGCCTTGAAATATCAAGGATAGTATGACAATTCTCCCCTTCCCATCCATCTCTGTTTCATATTGGGACGCCAAGGTTATGACGGTTGCTCTATTCCCCCTGTAACTACAGGTTGACTTAGCGTATAAGGTTTTTATCGACTATGAAGATTTTATAGATGAAAAATATATTTTAAATTATATTATGAGTTTTACAAATGATTATTTAAAGGAGATTTATTTGGTTTTTAAGTTATATTTTACGATATAATATTTGTATATTATTTTTTGGTTTAAAAGGTTTTTTTTTTTAAGAATAACTAAAGTGTTTTTTTTTATATTTTTATCACTGGTTTACTCATTGAGCATATCTCTTAGGATTATATTCTCAAAGGTATTTGTTTTTAAGGTTTAAACTAATTTTCTTGGAATCCTTCCATTACTATATAATGTACAATTTATTTTGGGATGTCAAGGGTAGTATGATGATTGTTTCCTCCCTCTGTAACTACGGGTTGACTTGGTATATATGGTTTTCATCGACTATGAAGATTTTATAGATGAAAAATATATTTTCAGTATTATTATTATTTATATTTTAAATTATATTATGACTTTTACAAATAATTATTTAATGGAGATTTAATCAGGTTTTAAGTTATATTTTACGATATAATAAATGTATATTATTTTATAGTTTAAAAAGTCTTTTTTTTAGAATAATTAAAATGTTTTATTTTATATTTTTATCACTGATTCACTCACTGAGTATATCTCTTAGGATAATATTCTCAAAGGCATTTGTTTTTAAGGTTCCAACTAATTTTCTTGGTTTCCTTCCATTACTATATAATGTAAAACTTATTTTCCTTTATCATTAAGCCTTAATTAATTTTATCTCTTTTTTTTTTTTTGTAGTAAAAGCATATGATTTATTTATTTGAACATTTTCCTATGGTTTATATCATTATTATTCACCTGTTCTATTTAGATGAATTTTAGAATAACCTAAGACGGTGTCATTATTGTATTTATTCATTAATTTTGTATTTTCCTTCGTATTTATATGAAATAAAATTATATTTGTTATGGAATCTTTCGTAGCATTTGTTGTGGCTACTAGATATATATTGAAAATTGTGCTTCTATGCAGAAATAATTTTAGGATAGTTCACATTTTAGAGGAGGTTCTGTCGAAATTTCGATGGGAATGTCGATGAAATTTCTAAGATGGGACCCATTCCGGGTACAGTCCTATCAGTTATACATTTTATTATATACCGTAGATCATTGATTTTAGTGCATCTTCTAATATGTCTAGTAAGTCCTCTATGTTTACTTCTTTTGTTGAGACCACAGATCATTATTATTTTTAAAGCCTAGGTCGATTTAACCGACTAATGAGCCTAAACCGAACCAATTCAGTTCGTTTAAATTCGGATTGGGTCGGTCGGGTTAGTCAGATTGGGCTTAAGCTTAATTTTCAATTATTATTATTTTTTACAGAAACCCATATGATTTTAATGCATTTTGATTTTATTTTTTAAAAAGAATAAGCCCATATCCATATGCATACATTTGAATTACATTTTATCTTGGACCACCCATTTAAAAAATTTTGATTAAAGTATTTGAATTATTTATAAAAAGATTCTAAATAAAACTTTATTATTGTGCATTTGTACTTGTACAATAATTTCATTACCTAAGCTATTATTCAAACATGCAAATTATAAAATTAAAAATAACAACTAAAAATATTACAATCATCCAAAATTCAATAAATAAATTAAAATTATTACAGTTATCCAAATTTCAAAAATAAATAAAAAATTAAAGCTATTACAATTATCTAAACTCTTAAAATATTAAAAAACAAACAATGAAGTTGCATAGAAAAATTACAATCAATCTTCAAGCCCAATTGTCCCATTTGTAATGTGGCTTCATGTTGCATTAATACAATACATTAACCAAAATATTTAGCCAAAGCAAAAAAGGAATTACAGGCTATAAATCTTAAACAGTTAAACACACATTCACCGTCCAACGTAGTTTCTTCAAATCAAATTACTTCTCAAAAGTAAAAATTATCAAATGAAAATACAAGTAGCAGAAAGAAATACATATATATATATATATTATATTATTTGCTGATGCAACATCATCAAGATATTAACTCATTCATTATAGTACTAAATTATAATCACAACTTCATATCTCTCAAACATTTTCACGTTATGCATAACTCCTCCAAATCATATACATGTGTATGTATGTAAAGAAGAGCAAAAATATGACAAACAACCACTCATAACTTGTAAAAACACAGCAGAAACATTAAAAAAAATTCACCTACTAAATACATGAGTCGAACTTTAATTCATCAAACACAAAACGTAATCATGTCTTGAAAAAATTACGTAGAGATCAAATGATTCATATATACTAGAGCGTAAGAAACACAATCCTTCAATTCCCGTTCTTTGATCTGGTTATATATATATATATATATAAACTGAAGTAAAAACTTTACAGATCTGTGTATGTTTATAAATAAAAATAAGAGGGTATATATATATTTACAGATCTAGTTATACGAAATAAAAACTTTTGCTAAAAATTGAAAATTAAAGAAGAAATGAAGAATACCTCTATGGCCAAGGAGAAAGCTAATTTTGAACACAATGGTAGCTAGTAAGCAGTGGTACGTCATATCCAAGTAGGGTTTAGGAAGAAGAAAAGGAAGTTAAGGTGTGTAGGGGTGCAATATTGAGAGGAGAAGGGCAGAAGGTGCGGTGACATGGATGAAAATGAATGACAATTAGGGTTAGGTATTTATTTGTCTTTTACATCTAATTTGGTCGGGTCGGGTTGGTGTAATTCAGGTTTTTATTATATAACCAGATAACCGACCTGATATCTATATTTTTTTTAAAAAAAGAAAACCCGAATGTAACTGAATACTCCAAAAAAAACCGATCCAATCCATACCGAATGGGCCGAGTCGGTCAATTTTTTTAGGTATTTGGTGTCTTTTGCCTAGCCCTATTGATTTCCCATCTATTACATTGGTTGACAGATATAAGTCTCAAGATTATAGTGACAAGAATTGTCAATTGGTTTGAATACCTCTCTTGGTTCCTTTCATTAAATGGAAAACTAGGGAATAATTACAGGTTCATTCTCATCCATTTGTATAAATTCAAAATAAAGAAATTATAACTTACAGCTAATTACAATTACCTACAACTAATTTCAAATGATATCATATAATAAATGTATTGCTAAGATATTGCTAATTATCTAGTTGACATTCCCCTCAAATTGATGTTAGTCGATCAAGAAGCATCAATTTGCTCATAAGAAAGAAATGTCACGGGCGAGGTATGGCCTTGGTAAATACATCAACTATCTAAAGATCAGTAGAAATTAGAGGAAGAGAGATGACATGAGTATCCACCGCCTCTCGAATAAAATGACAATCCACTTCGATATGCTTAGTACACTCATGATAAACAGGATTGATAGTAATTTAAATAGCACCGTGTTATCTGTGTGAAGAGAAGTTGGGTCAATTTGAGGGTACCCATACTCAATCAAAAGCCCACAAAGCCAAACTATCTTTGAATAAGCAATCAACATCGAACGATATTCAGATTCATTTGAGGATTTGGAAACACAATCTTGCTTTTTACTTTTTTAGGACATTAAATAATTACCAAGAAACATATACCAACCTACAACTGAGCGACGAGTATCAGAACATCCTACCCAATCAGCATTACTAAAAGAAGATGCAGAGAAGAACCGACATGAAACAATAATCCACGTCGAGGAGTCTTGCAAAGATATTGAATAATACGTTGAACAATAGCTAAATAAAGATGTTGTGGATTTTGCATAAACTGACTAGCCTACTGTATAATGAAGGATATATTAGGTCGTGTGATAGTTAAGTAATTCAAGATAAGAGGATCAAGAAGAAGATCACCTTCTTTATTATAATACTTCATATTGACTTCTAAAAGAGTATCTATAAAAGGAGAATCCTCAAGTCCAGCCAAGACAATTAAATCTTGTATATATTTATGTTGATTTGAGAAGATACTTAAAGAACTAGTATGCACTTCCAAACCTAAAAAATATGTCAGAGAACCAAGATCCTTCATATGAAATGAATTTTAAACATTCTGCTGAAATTGAGAAATCATACAAAGTCTGTGCCAGTAATAACAATATCATCCACATAAGCAAGTAAAAGAATGATACCAATAGATGTCTTGTGAAGAAACTACAATGAATCATATTGCCTTTGAATAAAGGAGAAGCAAAGCATAGTAGACCAAAACTTTTTAAACCATGTCTAGGGAGCTTGTTTCAAGCCATAGAGGGACCTTTTCAACTTACACACATTTGAAGAATTAGTAGTCAAAAACCTTGGAGAAGAGCCACGTAAATGTATTCTTTGAGATCACCATGAAGAAAAGCATTTTTGACATTCATCTCATGTAAAGACCAAACCTTGAAGGTTGTAATAAAAATAACAGTATGCACCGTACTCATCTTGGCTACTAGAGTGATATCCCCTCATAGTCCACCCAATATTCTTGCTTATTACCTAATGCTACTAACCGTGCCTTATAGCGATCCAAACTTCCATCAAATCGAAGCTTGTCCGTATAAATCCATTTGTCACTAATAGTTTTCATATTAGACAGGCAATAGACAATATCCTATGTAAGATTCTTCTAAAGAGTCTGAAGTTCCTTATCCATCACTTTTCATTAACATTCATGTTTAACAGTCTCAGAAAGGCAAGTAGGAATGAAAAAGGAAGATAAACTAGTAGTTAAAGAAGTATGAGAAAAAGTGTATCAATCATGAGGACGTGACAATTTAGTAGAACATCGAGGTCCGGGCTCAGAAGGCATGTCTGGCTTAAAAGAGGTGGATGGACTAGTTTTAGATTGTGGTTAAGCACTAGTTAAGGTGTCTGAACAAATTGAGATGGTAGGTCAGGTTCAAGAAAGGGCAAAGTTGGTAGACATCATTCATACTCAATTCCAGGTTTAAATCGTTCAGGAAGATAAGTCAATTCATTAAAATTAGGAAGAATACTAACTTCAGGTAAATATTCAACATGTGTAGAGAAAAAATACTGGTTTTCAAAGAAAATAATATGTCAAGAAACACGAATTCTATTAGCATTGGGATCATAGAAAATATAATCTTTGTGTGAAATACTATAACCTATAAGAGCATATTTAATAGACTGAGTAGAAAGTTTGTTATGCAGATCAAGATAATTAGGATGTTGATGATAAGACGATAATATGGTGATTCAAAATTCAAAACCCAATAAGACAAACGATTGGTTAGATAAACGACAGTTCATAATGATTTTACCCAAAATTTAAAAGGAATAGAGGACTCAAGAAGTAAGGTGTAAACAACATCTAAAGGATGACAATTCTTTCATTCTGCCATACCTTTTTCCTAGAGATAAAAACAATGAGAGACAATTTATTTTTTATGTAAAAAATCGTGAAACTCATGGGACATATATTCTCACCAGAGTCCAACCTCAAAACTTAAATACATGTACATAATTGAGTGTCAAATATGCTACAAATGTCTTGAAAATAGAAAATACCTCAACTTTGGATCAAAGAAAATAAATTCAGGTATATTGATTAAAATCATCAATGAATATTATAAAATACTTATATTTAGCATGACATATTATAGGTGTAGTACCCCAGATATCAGTATGCATAATATCAAAACGTCTAATAGCATGACTATTAGTAGAAGAAAAAGGAAGATTTTTATTTTAACCTAATTTGCATGTAACAATAAAAAATTGAGCATAAAAAAACTTATCCTTTATTGCCCCAACTAACCATATTTTAATATATGAGATAAAACAATAGAGTTTGGATGACCCAAACGTTTGCGCCACACTTCACTCTTAGTGCTAATTGTTATACAAACCAAAGATAAATAACTAGGAATTAAAAAATATAGAGGAAACAATCTTCCAACTTTAGGCCCTTTTATAAGCATCTTCCCTGACACCTGAACCTGCACATGACAACTAACACATAAAAAATGAACATTACAATTATTATCATCTAACTGACTAACCGAAATAAGGCTAGTAGAAAGGCCATAAGATACAAAAACATCTTTGAATGATGAATTAATTTCGCCATTTGCTTTATTATCTAAATGATTTCCATTAGTAATATGAATATGTGAAGATCCATGATACGAATGAACATTTTGAACTGTAGTAAATGAATTAATCATATGATTGGATGCACCATAATTAACAAGCCATGACTTAGAAATAATGATTTTCACCTTGAAGCTCTAAGGTTGATTACAGGACCATATCCGGAATGGGTTCCATCATGAGGAAATTTTATCAAAATTTAAATAAAAATTTCAGCAGAATCTCCCTTACTTGCATATAAAATTTCATTCTCATCCACATATCCAGTGACCACAGCAAATACCATTGGATTTTCCACAACAGAATAATTTTTAAATGTAACATATTCTCAATAAAAACAAACAAATTCAACACAACATCGAAGTAGTATTGACTTGGGTTATTCTTATAGCAATCTACAAGTTTTTAAAATAAATAAAATTCATTAACTTAATAAAAAACAAGTGGAAAGCGACAATACGTTTACAATGAAAAAGATAACTTAAATGATGAGGTGAGGCTGTAGGTGGTGTCGAGGCATGAAAGTCCAACCACAGTCATCAAAGATCCTACAGATAATCTTAAAACAAAACCTAATAAGATTAGCTGTGTGAGTGGATTTATAAAACAATATAAATTAATAACAATAGTAATGAAAATAAAGTAAACATCTTCACACCAATTTACACCATACTTGAAAAATCATATACGCCAATTTATCTATCCAAAATCATAGGGGGATGCAGAATTCGTCGTACTACCCTTGGCGTCCTAAAGCGTGGCATTGATGGGTGGGGAGAGAGGAACCATCATACTATCCTTGGCATCCCAAAGCGTATTAGAGATGGATCACATACTGTACACATTTCATGCGTGAATACAATCATTATATATCTTATACATGAATCAACAACTATGTTCGGGTAACACATGACGTACACATAAGAAATTAGTAAAATCCATCATCAGTTCTAAATGAAAATCAATTGAACCATTCTAGTAGTGAAATTATACCAAAACACCCATTTGATGTCTCAATAATCTAATAAATAACTATAATTAAAATATAAGAAAAATATTTACTTCCAACAAATAATTTTAATTCCAAATGTCATCATAAAAATAAAACTCATTATTTAAATTTTATAGAAAAAGTAATTTAAATTCAGTTTATATAGAATCCATTAACAGATAAAATCACTACTGATCCTCAGGTGCATCCAATCTCGCGTATGTACGAGTAGTAGATCCTAAATAATATCAAAATAATTTTATTTAATTGCACTTAACTTAAAACAATAATTTCTTACACTTAAACAGTCCCGATTAATAAATATTGTGCACAATTTATTCGAATTTACCACCAACTTGCGAATCCTTCATCCAATCATCTAATTTGCTCAATCCAATTACATCTATAACCCTTAATTATATCTATAATCCTTAATAACACACAAATTTATCCAAGTTACACTAATTAGGGTACAAATTATAAAAAATCTCGAAATTGCCCTAACCCTCAAATTGAGGATTTTTGTAAGCCTTAACCAAAATTGACATATTATATACTAAATCCAAGCCCTCAACACAAAGATCAAGAATCTACCTTTTGCTCAGTCGAAAAGTGCTCAATTTAGCCGGAATCTCGTTGAAAAGTAGCGGGTTCAAGAGGATTTCGTGATTCTTAAAAAATGAGACATTTTCAGCTAAAAATAAGTATGAATTCAATCTTAGGAGGTTGAAAAGAGAGAGAAAGCACATTCTTTTCGCCGAAAAACTTACTGGAAAAAAATGAAGGAGAGAGAGGGTGATCGATTTTTGCTCCAATGTAGTGGCTGCGGGCATTGGTTGGGTACGTGGCTGGTCGGCGGAGGTACATTGGTGGCTAAGGAGGCAGTTGGTGGGGTGCGTGGGATTGGCCAGCCAGTGGTGGTGACATAGTGAAGGTGTTTTCCTATGGTCCAAAGAGAAGAAAGGAAAGAGAGAGGAAAAGAGAGAGAAAGTTGTTTGCAAAAATAAGAGAGAAAAGGGAAAAAAAAAGAAAGAAGAAAAGAAAAGGGTTGACTACTCCAATTTGTTTAAAAATTTTGCCATTGGCTTTTCATAACCATAACTTCCACACCGTATACCCAATTAAGACTTATCGCCTATCTACGAACTTGTATTGACGAGCCCTATACAATGACACGAAAGTCAGAATGAAATTCCTCAAGTAGTAAAAAGTTAATTTTTGGGCTCACTTAATGTACCTAAAAGTCAAACTTCAGTCAAAATGAGTTTTCATTGTACAATTTTGAGTAAGGGTCATTATAGTTGAGAAGGCGGTTGCAATCATCTATTGCAGTCTTTCAGGGGTAAGAACTAATTGTCTGTCTATATGAGACGTAGTTGAGGAAATGGCTGGTGTAGAAGCTGTAGTGATCGAGGCCTGAAAAACATTAATTTGATAATGTATCCTTGTTTCTTACAATAACTTCAAGATTTCCTCACACAATGGGCATCAATGTGGCCACACTTCTTATAGCTAAAGCATTGGACTTTGCGCATATCCTTACCTTTTTCTTTCCCTTAAATTGCATATATCACCAGATTATATGTCATTAGTTTCTATTAAAAATTGGCTTGTGTGAAAAGAAGTTCCTCCCAAAGAAATTCTCCAAAACAAACATCCAAAGAGGGAAATGGATCCTTATTCATCAGATTGGAATGTGCAACCGTAAACTCAGGTCTTAATTTCATCAAAAATTGATCCCTCTTGCTTTGGTCATAAACGTCATGAACAATAGAGAAAGATTCAGATAGAACCTTTTAATAGATTATGTTAGAAATCAATAAATTTCCTTGAGTATAACTTGCGATTTCATATTCCAATTGAAAATGGTGTGCCATGTTATGTTACTTTTAAACCTTCTTCAAATACTCTCACATGGCTTTTGCAATTTTATATAGCTTTAAATATATCATCATTGGAGGATCTACTCACCTAAAATTCTAAGATAGGGTAGGAGCATCTTTAACATCCATAGGAGTTGGATCACTACCATCTATGTAACCCTATAATTCTTTTGCAATAACAATCAATTTAAATTGAAATTCCCATCTGGAATAATTTTTTCTAATAAATTTTACTCCAAAATTCTCAAAATTGCTAGAAGTTGTTTGATAAATGATGTCAAAATATAATACAGAATGTCACAGATTTAAATAAAGCAGTTACAAGTCTATATTAAAACAAACCAAATAAAGTCCAAAACACCATCAACCCCAAATTATTAATGACTTAGAAAAAAAATGTTAATCAAACCCAATCACAGTCTAAAACACTAGCATGTCCAAATTACCAATTACTAGAAAAACATATCCAATCAAGCCCAATCAAATAAACCTAAATAAACAAGCCTTAATAAATAAAACATGATTAATGCTTACATGTGAAACGATGACATGCTTCAACAATCTGCAACTCACGCTACAAACAAATTGGCAAATCAGCCAACGGCTTGAAACTCACAATTCGAACCAGTAATGACAATTTGGATACTAAACAATATCTGACAAATCAGTTGGATCAAATGACAATATGGCAATCATCCAAGATGATAATACACGATCAGAGACATAACGTTAAAAACCAACAACAAATTTGACCACCTAAGAAGTTTATAATAACATAGAAACCAACGAAAACACCAAATGACAGAACCATACCTAAGATGGGTCACATCTTGAGGAAATTCCACTGAAATTTTGATACAAATTTTGGCAGAACATTCTCTTAAACTTGGACCACCTAGTTTGTACCTACATAGAAAACACACTTCCAAAATATATATAGTGACCATAGCAAATGCCACTGGAATTCCTATAACAACAAACAAAATCCATAATACAATTAATCCTATAACAACAAACAAAATCCATAATAAAATTAATTTTTAACGACAAAATACAAGTTGATACCGACTTGTGTTAATCTCAGACCAGTCAAAATGTTCACATAAATATCCAAAACATGATAATTCAAATGAAAATAATAGGAAAATAAATATTACATGACTCAGCAACGAGAAATGATCTGAAAATAAGATTTAGAATGTCAGCAATGCCGAACATGGAAGACTGATTGCTATCAGCTGGGGTCTTATGGGAGATCTTAAAAAAAGAATAAGAAATTTAATACGACAGAACTCAGTGAGTGGATCTTTAAAACAATAGAAATAAAACCATTTATTGAAAATTCAAATAAATTTAACTTTCTTAATAAATTTAAAATATAATGATGATAACAATAAATATAATATAATTAGTTATATATAAATTCTCCACAGTCGATAAAAAACTGTTGGCCACCAAGTTAATAACCAATAATCATAAAGGAATAGGGTCATATGTCATACTACCTTTGGCGTCCTAAGGTATAGAATAAGGGGTGGGGAGGGAGACATACGTTATATTACCCTTGGCATCCTAAGACGTAGCAGAAGGGAATCACCATACAGTACTCAATTCATGTGAAGAAAACAATATATACATCATCCGTGAATCAATATATATGTCAGTGTGACAAGTGACATCCACAACAAATAAATAATAATAATGTGTGTGCTAGAAATATAAGAAAAATAATTATTTCCAACATATTTTTAATTTTTAAAATACTTATATAAAATAAATTTCAAATATTAAAATTTAAAGCAAGAGATAAAATTAAATTAAATTAAATTTAAGTTAGATCTACTCACAACTAGGATATTTAATTTGAATATTTCTTTAGAATTTTTTGAGTTGATTTACCCCCGTCAGTGGCCCACCAACGCCCCTATGATGGCCACTAGCGGTGCTGTCCCTTTGTACTTGTACGCACTGTTAGAAAAATTAAATTTTAAAAACCTTTTCGAACTCGGATTGAGGCATATGATATATGGTTAGAAAGCTATGATAAGATTTAATTTTAACATTTTTTTTAAACTTTTTGGATTGATTTGTCCTCGTTGATGGGCCACCAACGCCCTTATGGTGGACACCGATGGTGCTGGCTGCCCTTACACTTGTGCGCGCTATTGAAAAAAATTAAATTTGAAGACCTTCCCGAACTCAGATTGAGGTATATGATATATGGTTGGAAAGCTAAGAGGATAAACTTTAATTTGAATACTTTTTATAATTTTCTCATTTAATTTAGCCCGTTGGTGGCCCACCGACGCATTTATGGTGGCCACCGAAGGTGCTGCAACCTTGTGCTTGTGTGCGCTGTTAAAAAAAATTAAATTTGAAGACCTATTCAATTCAGATTGAGGCATATGATATATAATTGGAAAGATAAGAGCATAAATTTTAATTTAAAATATTTTTACAGAATTTTTTGAGTTGATTTACTCCGGTTGGTGGCCCACCAACGGCCTTATGCTAGCCACCGACGATGCTACTCACTTGCGCTTGTGCGCACTGTTTGAAAAAATTAAATTTGAAGACCTTTTCGACTTGGATTGAGACATATAATATATTGTTGGAAAGCTAAGAGGATAAACTTTAATTTAAATAATTTTGTAAAATTTTTTGGGTTCATTTTGCCCCAACAGTGGTTCACCGACAACTATATGGTGGCCACAGACGGTTCTGCCAGTCTCTTTATACTTGTGCGAGCTGTTGGAAAAAATTAGATTTGAAAATTTTTTTAAAAATAGATTGAGACATAAATATATGGTTAGAAAGCTAAGAGGATAAACTTTAATTTGAATATTTTTACAGAATTTTTTGGGTTGATTTGCAGCCGTCGGTGGTCCACCGACACTTATATGGTGGCCACCAACGGTGGCCCCCACCCTCATACACTTGTGCGCGCTGTTGGAAATAATTAAATTTAAAGATCTTTCCGTACTCGGATTGAGACATATGATATATAATTGGAAATTTAAATGATAAGCTTGAATTTAAATCTTTTTTCATTATTTTTGAAGTTAATTTACTTGAGTCAGTGGCCCACCGACTCTCCTATGGCGGCCACTGATGGTGTTGCACACTTGTGCACTGTTGGAAAAAATTAAATGTGAAGACCTTCCTAAACTCGGATTAAGACATATGATATATAGTTAAAAATTAAGAGGATAATCTTTAACATTTTTACATAATTTTCTGGGTTGATTTTCTCCCATTGGTGCCCCATAGACGCCCTTATGGTGGCCATCGACGGTGCTGCCATTCCCCTTGAACTTGTGCGCATTGTTGAAAAAAATTAAATTTAAAGACCTTTCTAAACTCGGATTGAGGTATATAATATATGGTTGGAAAGCTAAAAGGATAAGATTTAATTTGAATGTTTTTTCATAAATTTTGGAGTTAATTTACCACTATTAGTGGCCCACCGACTCTCTTATGGTGGCCACCAACAGCGCTGCCCCCTTTCACTTGTGTGCATTATTAGGAAAAATTAAATGTGAAGGCATTTTCGAACTCGGATTGAGGTATATAATATATGATTGGAAAGATAAGAGGATAAAATTTAATTTGAACACTTTTACAGAATTTAATGAATTGATTTTCCCCCATTGGTGGCCCACCGACACTCCTATGGTGGCCACCAACGGTGCTACATGCCCTTTTACACTTTTACGTGCTATTTGAAACAATTAAATTAGAAGACCTTTCCAAACTCGAATTAAGGTATATGATATATGGTTGGAAAGCTAAGAGGATAAGCTTTAATTTGAATATTTTTTTCAAAATTTTTGGAGTTAATTTACATCTTTCGGTGGCCCACCGACTCTCCTATGGTGGCTACCGACGGTGCTGCCCCCTTGGACTTGTATGCTCTGTTGGAAAAAATTAAATGTGAAGATTTTCTTGAACTTGGATTAAAACATATGATACATGATTGGAAAACTAAGAGGATAAATTTAAATATCCTCAGATTGAGGCATATGATATATGATTGGAAAGCTAAGAAGATAAGCTTTAATTTGAATATTTTTACAGTATTTTCTGGATTGATTTTCCTCCTTCGGTGGCCCATCGACATCCTTATAGTGGCCACCGATTGTGTTGCCTGACCCTTTACACTTGTGTGCACTGTTGAAAAAAATTAAATTTAAAAACCTTTCCAAACTCGGGTTGAGGCATATAAATATAGTTAGAAAGCTCAAAGGATAAGCTTTAATGTAAATATTTTTAAAAAAATTTTGGAGTCTATTTACCCCTGTCGGTGGCCCATCGACACCCTTATGGTGGCCACCCACGGTGCTGCCCCTTTATACTTGTGCATACTGTTGGAAAAAATTAAATGTGAAGACTTTTTCGAACTCGGATTGAAACAAATGATATATGGTTAGAAAGTTAAGAGGATAAATTTTAATTTAAATATTCTTACAGAATTTTCTAGGTTGATTTCTATCGGCCTACTTCTTTATGGTGACGGCTTTTCCCTTACACACTCTGTATTTGTTGAAAAAATTAAATTTGAAGACCTTCTCAAACTCGGATTGAGGTATATGATATATGATTGGATTGCTAAGAAGATAAAATTTAATTTGAATATTTGTTTAGAATTGTCTGAGTAAATTTACCCCCATTGATTGCCCACTGTCTCCCCTATGGTTGCCACTTTCCGGTCCCTTCCACTTTGATGCTACTGTTGGAAAAATTAAATGTGAAGACCTTCCCGTACTCAAATTGAGGCATATAATATATACTTAGAAAGCTAGGAGGATTAGCTTTAATTTGAATATCTTTACAGAATTTTCTAGGTTGATTTTCCCCCATCGGTGGACCACCGACTCCTTTATGGTGGCCACCGAAGGTGCTGCCTGCCCCCTTACACTTATGCGCTTTGTTGGCAAAAATTAAATTTGATGATCTTTCCAAACTCAGATTGAAACATATGATATATGATTGGAAAGCTAAGAAGATAAACTTTATTGAAATATTTTTTTAAAATTCTCAGAGTTGATTTACCCCCATCTGCTTCATCTTGCCTCTATGCACTTGTAATAATTGAAAAAATTAAATGTAAAGATCTTCTCAAACTCGGATTCAGGCATATGATATATGGTTGGAAAGGTAAGATGATAAGATTTAATTTAAATATTTTTACAGAATTTTTGGGGTTGATTTTTCCCCATCGGTGGAGCACTGACTCTCCTATGGTAGCCACCGACGGTGCTACCCGTCCCTTTGTACTTGTGGTGCTGTTGAAAAAAATTAAATTTGAAAACCTTTCCAAACTCGGATTGAGGCATAGATATACGGTTGGAAAGCTAAGAGGATAAGCTTTAATATGAATATTTTTTCAGAATTTTTGGAGTTAATTTACCTTTGTCAGTGGTCCACCGACTCCTCTATGGTGTCACCTACTGTGCTGCCCCCTTGCACTTGTGTGCACTGTTGGAAAAAATTAAATATGAAGATCTTTCTGAACTCAGATTGAGACATATAATATATAATTTGAAAGCTAAGAGAATAAAATTTATTTTAAATATTTTTATAGAATTTTCTAGGTTGAGTTGCCCCCGTCAATGGTCCACTGACGCCCCTATGGTAGCCACTGATGGTGTTGCTCACCCCCTTACACTTGTGCATGTTGTCGGAAAAAATTAAATTTGAAGACCTTTCTGAACTCAAATTGAGGCATATGATATATGTTGGAAAACTAAGAGGATAATTTTTAATTTGAATATTTTACCAGAATTGTTTGAGTAAATTTATCCCCGTTGGTGGCCTACTACACCCCTATGGTGGCCACCGATGGTGCTGCCCCCTTGCACTTGTGCATACTGTTGGAAAAAATTAAATTTGAAGACCTTTCCGAACTTGAATTGAGGCATATGATATATGATTGAAAAGCTAAAAGGATAAGCTTTAATTGGAACAAGTTTACAGAATTTTTAAAGTTGATTTGCCCCTGTTGGTGGCCCACCAATGCTCCTATAGTGGCCATCGACGGTGCTGCACAAGGCAAGCTCTATCCAACTTACAAGTGCTCACCAATTGTCTCTGGCCACACAAAGGGAACTTTAACACTCAACAGCTTTGAGAAAGAGGTGATGGTGAAGCCCCTTTTGAATGTGATAACATGTACCACTCTGATAATACCCCTATGGTTGCACTCTCCACTGGATGGTTCACCAACATGAAGAGGTGCCTGTAGAACATAACCTTCTTCGGTAATGACCGGAGCGTCAACGCCATGGTCATCGACGAGTGTGACTCCACCATGGGATGTGATGCCGATCATGATTACCAGCCCCCATGTCCTAACAACATTGTTGTTGCCTCTAAAGCTATGTGGAAGGCCTTGCAAGTCCCTGAAGACAACTGAGGTGAACTTGATATATATTGGATGGATGCTTGATTAATTACTACTTCACTCCATATATATTTCTTGTCTTGTATCGTATGTGTGAATTTAAAGTTATTAGATTTGAAAGTTTCATATTGTATATGTTTAAACGTATTTCTATTTGGTATTCTAACTTAATGCTCATTATTTTTTTTTTCTTTCTTTTTTTATATAATATTTAGTCCTTCAAAAGCGTTAGAGACTTAAAAGAAACATCAAAACCTGTTAAAAATGTATGTAATGAAATTAAGGCCAACTAAAAATGTAGGCTAGTTGAAATCTCATCCTGCGAAATGTTAAATTGCTTAGTTTCGGCATTAACCTAATTATCTTAATTGTTAGTTGGTTAAACATTAAACACAGCCACTCTGTTTAAGCTTCAGCCATTAAAACGTCAAGCCCGCACCTTTGAACAGTTACGGACTGGGAACCAAATTTGCGTCCAATCACAAAAGTGTTTTTTTTTTCCCCTTAAAAAAAAGGATAAAAGTCTGTTTATTGTCAACTTTAGAAGTATAAATAAGGGTGTTAAAGTCAAAGTCACGTACCAAAAATAACAAAAAGATGCATAACATTAATATCAAAGTTTCAAGTCCATAAAGGCACTTTAATTTATCAATTATAAACGATATATATAGGTAGTTGTGGGGACTATCTAATACGTACTTATAATCAAAGCCACTCATATAAGAATTAAAGCTTATACATATGGCTTAAAGCTTCCTAATAATTAAATTCACTCCAAATTCAGGCTCTAAAATCATCTTCACAACTGGGGAGTGCCTGCAGTTGGGTGACAAAGAAAATGAGAAGTTGGACAAAAATAGAGAAAGTAGAATTTTTAGTTCAGCCACTGCAAGGTGTTGTCCCAAACATTTACGAGGCCCTGCACCAAAAGGCATATAAACATGGGGATACTTGCATGAACCACTCACACCATTTGAAAACCTTTCAGGGTTAAATGTATGAGCATTTGGTCCCCATATTTCAGGGTTGTAATGCATTGTTAGTTATGAGCTCAAAAAACCAAGTCCTTTAGGTACATAAATGCCTCCGAATCTGAAGTCTGCTAGGGCTTCTCTTGCAAGAAATGGTCCTGGAGGATACAGACGCATAGACTCATAAATCACCATTGTCAACTGCATCAAATTAAATAGATAAAGACTTGTCAGCAACCTATAACAAATATTCATTATAAACGAAAAATAATTACTATATAACGAAACATTCTAAAAAGTATTATTTTAGAGGGTCGTGAATATTTAATAATTTGAAAAGAGTTTAATGCTTTTATCACTTCTAGCTACTTCTACATGTAATATTTTTTAACAAATATACATGTATGACTTATAGATAAATAAATAAAAACAATTAACATAAAAACATTTCTATGGTAAAAGTCAATCATTAATTACAAAATTAAAATTTTAAAGGCAAAAAATTATCTTTTTTGTCAAAGTTCCATTTAGTCTTATATTTATTTGTAATCAAATTATAACATCCAAAAGGAATTGGTGTGTTCATAAACCATACCACTTTCATTTTCTGAAGCATGTCATCATCAGGCAGTACTTGCCCCTGAAAAATTTAAAGAACCTCTGATCGTACTCTACCTTGCCATGCGGGGTTTATGGCCAACAACATCAATGCCCACATAATTGAAGTTGAAGAAAATGTATCAAGCCCAGCTATGTATATGTTCTTACAATTATCAGTAACAAAAGGATCTGCTGCAGATTGGTTTAACCCTTTGTTTATGGCACCTTCAATTATCAGTTGTAGTATGTCGTTTTCTGTTACTACTTGTTCTCTTTCTTTCACAAGTTTGAGAATAGATGCTTTGATCTCCTTCTCTAACCTCCATGATTCTCTGTTTCTATTAGTTGGAAGATATCTATATATATACACTTAAATGGATTACTTAGTATGCTCTTAAAGATAAACCTTAGAGAAGAAATGCAAATTGATAAAAATAGATTGCCATATAGTAAGTGTATATATGCACTATTATATGAAACTTCAAGTTTCAATATATATGTGGACGCATCGGTCTAACCAATAAGTTAAGTTCATATATAGTAAAATGCCATTGTTTCCTATGTAATGATCCGAGTTTAAATTCCCCACCTCCAATAAAAATGAAGAAAAAAAAAAACTCATGTTTTTGGTTGGCTACTAACAATAACTACTTCAAAAACATAAACATTATAAGACGAGCCACTAATAAACTTGCTGTCTTTATAAAACATAAACCTTATTTTTATTAATATCTTTGGGAAGGAGAATTTCGAACCTCAAAATAGGAAATATAGCATTGATGGTGCCAGCCTTTGTGGATGTGACATCTACAAGAACTCTAAACTTTGAGAATATTTCTTCTCCAAGAGAATGATTGCTTCCAAAACAAAGTTTAGAAATTACAGATCTCCCGAATTTAGCGGTATGATATTCAACACTAATACCAGCAACTCCGCCCCGCCTTTCAATTTGAGTAGCCAATAGGTTCACAACTATGGTTGCAGAATCAACTATCATTTTAGTCATACCCTTAAACATATAAACAAAAAGGTATTAAGATTATAATTTCAATTTCAATAAAAAAAAGTATATATATAATCATGTCTTGATTTACAAAGACCGGTGATTGTTTCTTTAAACAGTCTGTAATGTGTCACGTCTCAATTAAATTGAACAATTAGGAGGAAATTTTGCAAAAGTAATTCTAGCTAATAAATCAAACAATTGTTACTGATTCTAGGTTTAACATCGATCAAAGGACTTTTCAACTGAAATTAACTAAAATAAACTATTAGTAATGAACTCATTACACTAGCAGAAATAATATAAGTGTAGCCACATTCAAATTGTCATTAAAAAAAAAGTGTCATATATGTTGTCCCAAAATTATATTTTGTGGATGAAGTTCTAAAAAGTTTTGGCTCTATAACCATTTTAAAAGTAGACTTCGTGACGGAGGTACATTTACAACTCACAAGTTAGTCTTATATATGTAATTAATTTGTTGCTACTCATTTGTAATAAATTTAAGGTTTTATCACAAATTTTATGGCTACTTAACAGACATAAATCAACCACACTATATTTTTCAAAGCTCGAGTTTATAAGAAGTTAATACAAACTATAATTATATTGTTAGGAATAATGTATTTATCATCAATATTATAATCATTGTCAGTGTCCCTTAGAAAACTATGATGAAACTTTTTAGCATTAATTTTATAGGATTCACTTTACCATAATAGATTTTTTATATAAAAACTCTATCATATTAGCTACCAATGGTAACAAATAGCAATTTTTTTTTTCATTTTTCAACATCTCCCTTTCACACGACTCTCCTATATATGATATATACCGTATATGTGTGAAAAAGATGAGTAATAAGGTGTTTTAATTAGGACCCGTTTGAAATTGTTTATGTAAATAGTATTTTTTTTGAAAAATACTTTTTATTTAAGCACTTTAGTTAAAAAATATTTTAATAATAAAATATTTTATATTTGATGGAAAGCTATAAAAAAGTATTTTAAAGATATTTAACAGTGTTTGAAAAAGTACTTTTTTGGAAACTGCTTTTTTAAAAAAATACTAAGTGTTTTTTTTTTTAAAACAAAATGCTTTAAAATTTTTTTGCCAAACATATTTCAAATTGTTTTTTTTTTAAAAAAAATATTTTTTTCATTAAAAAAAATAATTTCAAATAGGCTTTAAAAAGGTGAAACTGCGTCGAGGCGTAATGGAGGAGGGAAGTAACCATTGAAGGTTGGAGGAGGTGACGATGATGAAACGTGAAGGGGTGGAGAGGGATACAGAACTGACATTTTGTTTGGGTGTTTGGGAACTAATGGAATCTCTGAAGTTCACTCTTTCACTTCGCCTGACATTTTGCTATCTTATTTATTATTTTATCTTTACAACAAATAAAAAATATAATTTACAAAAAGAAATTAATCAATCCCTCAATAATAATGATAATAATAATAATAATACAAAATAATAAATAAATCCCTCCACATTTTATTGCTTTACTACAAAGTAATTAGAGGTAAAGTGAAGGACCAAAATGTAACATTGAAACAAAAATTAAACAGTAACTATTCAAAACAATCGAAATATAATTAGAAAAAAAATTAAAAAGTAAAAAATATATTCGTAAAAGTGGGAAACAAATCTAGTACTCCTGCAGTACTGAGCTCCTCAATACTCCTTCGACACTTTGAAAGCCATCTGGCAAAATTAATACGCGCTATATACTTACATGGCAACGTTGACTTTCGTAAAAGTTAACTATTTTCCTTCCAACAAGTGATTACAAATTGGGAGGATGGGAATCCGACGCAGACTGTCGGACGCCAAGTCCACACAAGACACACCTCTTCGACTTCCTACCATTTGCAAAAGATGTTGTCTTTGCGCCCTGAAGTCTCTTAATTTGGCAAGAGAGCGGTTTAAGCATTATACTGGGTCGGAAAATCTTGTAAATTGATGGCCGGAGACGACCACCATCCACCCATAAGCACTTGTGTGGGTTGAGATTAGTCTTCAAGTTAGTTGTGTCCAACACAAGCCTCCTCCACTTAATTAAGGTTTAATTTTCTACACTCATCTTTCATATTTGTTTGTTGTCTGTATTCTGAATGAGTTGTCTTTTAATTTACTAATATAACATAGCCATAGCAATACTACTAATATATTCTGTTTGATTTCTTGTTGGTTATAGTAGTAATAACTATAATTTATTATATAGAATTTTCCAAATTCAAGAAATAATGGCGGAGTTTGTGCTGTCTAAATTGGCGGAGTCTGTCGTAGCTCAAACAGTCCAAAGAATCTCTGACCTTCTCATCTATGAAGCTGCTTCGTTGAGGAGTGTGAGAGACGATGTGGTGGTCCTGCAAGATGAATTGAGATCCCTTAAAGGCTTCCTGAAACAGACAGCAAGCAAGAACAAGTTGAGCGGCTCCGAGATTTGCTAATACAAGTTAGAGAGATTGCTTCTGATGCTGAGGATGTTGTTGAGACCTTCATCTTCGAAGTTTCCTCCTCTTATATGAAAGCTTCTCATAACAAAAGCATTCGAGCTCAAATCAACTCCATTCGGAGTAGGATCCAAATCATCTTTCAGGCCATGCAGATTTTCGAGATCAAATTTGTTGTTGGCGAGGGCACCAGCAGTTCAATGCTAGAAGTGAAGCGGAATTTGAGAAGATCGTATCCAGATGATGAGGATAACGATGTAATAATCTTGGAGGGTAGCAAGGCGGATTTAACAGCTCAGTTGACGAAGGAGGAAGATCGGCTCTGCATTGTCTCTGTGGTGGGAATGGGCTGATTGGGTAAGACTACTCTTGCCAAGAAAGTTTATAATGTTGTCAAACAACATTTTGATTGTTGTGCTTGGGTTTTTATATCTCAACAATATGTCCCTAGGGATGTATTGATTGACATATTGATCCAAGTTGGTACTCCATATGAGAAAAAAATGTTGAAAGAAAGAAATATGGAAGAGAGGTTCTAGAAGAAATGAAAAATGAACGAGAGAAGTTGAATGCTTATGAAGAGTATGACCTAATTAATTTGCTTAAAATCAGTTGGAACAGAAGAGATATCTTGTAGTTCTTGATGATATTTGGAGGGTTGACGCTTGGGATTGTATAAAGGGTGCTTTTCCACCTGGAAAGAAAGGAAGCAAGCTTCTATTTACGACACGCAACATGGATGTAGCAACTTCTGCCTATCCATTAAGCTCTCCAATCATACCTCCATTCTTAACTGATGATGAAAGTTGGGAGCTTCTACATCGAAAGGCATTCCCAAAACATATCGTCGGCCATGGGGAGAAAGATTGTTCACCAGAATTTAAGAATTTGGGGAGGGAAATGGTTAAAAAATGTGGTGGACTACCTCTCGCAGTTGTCGTACTTGGAGGGTTGTTGAAAACTAAAAACTCATTGGATGAATGGAGGGTAGAGGGAAGAAGGGGGATGAATGGAGGGTAGAGGGAAGAAGGGGGATTTGGAAGGAGAGATAAGGACTGAGTAGCTAGCCTTCCCAATCTTAGCTGCTAGATGGTAGCTCTTCTGTTTTTCTTCTCAATCTGATGAGTTCCACGCCTTATGACGAAAGAGGAGGCACGTAAAGGAATATTCCATTCTGGGGTAACGTAGGCAATAAAAGAGACCAATTGATTCACCAAACCCGACCCAATATTACACATTCTGCAGGTCTCCACCTGAAATTGCATTGTCGAAGCAGATAGGAATATGCAGCTATGATGGGTTAGGGATTGATGACGACAAAGAGAAGGGGAAGGTTCCAAATCAATGCGACTTAGTTTAGGCAAAATATGTTAGTTTTTTTAGCATGCGACATGTTTTGACACCTACCCTTGTATAGTCCCTTTGGCTTACTTGAACCATGCCTCTGTGGATCAGCTCTCTTAAGTATTGCTCGGCTATGTCTTCCATTGTCTCTTCTTCCTCTCCTCTTGTAGGTGTTGCTATAAAGCCTTCTGCAATTCATAATCGGATTAGTTTGCTTTTGGGTATCTCCCAATCCTCTGGGAAGTTACCTAAATAGAGAAAACATGGTTTTAATGTGTAAGGAAGATTATAGTAACTCAAGGCTAATATATCATGCACTCCTCCATATTGTTGCCTTGATTGGGGTTTCTATATTCAAAAAAAGAATCTTATTCTCTTAGCTTTCCAACCATATATTATTTGTCTTAATCTGATACCAGAAAGGTCTCCAAATATAATTTCTACGAAAACTATGCAAATCTGCCGAGTGCATTTAAAAATGGCGTGGTGGTGGTGGCCAACCTACGGGTCAAGGTGCCCGTCGATGGGACCATCGACGGTACCATTGGTAGGCCCACCGACTGGCACCTTGACCTGGTGGTGGCCACCACCACTCCACCACCACGCCATTTTCAAATCCGTCAACGTGGTATATCGGCAGATTTATATAGTTTTTATTGAAATTATATTTGGAGATCTTTTCAATATCGGATTGAGGCAAATGATATATGGTTGGAAAGCTAAGAGAATAAATTTTTTTTTGAATATTTTTTCACAATTTTTTAGATTAATTGATGCCATAAAATGATGCTTCAAATCTGACCCACATGCTATCTCATTAGATTTGCATAGTTTTTGTAGAAATTATATTTGATGACCTTTCTAGTATCGGATTAAGACATATGATATATAGTTGGAAAAGTAAAAGGATGAAATTTAATTTGAATATTTTTTCATAATTTTTGGATGAGTTAGTGGGCCAACCGATAGCTCGTCTTTGGGCCCACCGACGCTCTATTGTTGTCTAGGTAAACTTGCACAGTTTTATGATAAAATTAAATTTGAAGACCTTTTCGAACTCGGATTGAGACATATGATATATGGTTGGAAAGCTAAGAGGATGAGATTTAATTTAAATATTTTTTTAGAATTTTTTGATGATATGGGTGGGCCCTCCGATGGGCTTTCTTTGGGCCCACCGATGCCCTAGTGTTGTCTCAACATATTTATATAGTTTTACAAGAAATTAAATTTAAAAATCTTTCGAAACTCGGATTGAGACATATAATATATGATTGGAAAGCTAAGAGGATAAACCTTAATATAAATATTTTTTTAGAATTTTCGGAGTAGATCCTTTAAATCATATTTGAAATCTAAGTGATGTGCGATTGACAAATACAACATTTAACAATGACAGAGGACGATAGTGTGGCACTGGTGGTGGTCCACCGATGGGCACCTTGGCTTGGTGGTGGCCACCAGCGGTGTAGGTCAAATGGGCTATTCCAATTTTAAAATAAGACTGTTCATAAGGATATAAGGGTAATTTTGGGCTACTTTTTTAATTATACGACTTTTGAACTATTTTTTATTAAATGAGGTTGGACTTAGTTATGACATCAAAAAATCCAATAAAAAAGATTCCAAGGTTTTTTTTCTTAATTATTATTATATTTTGGCTATTTAATTCATGATTTTTTTTGATGAATTATTTAATTCATGAGTTGAACGCAAAATGAAACACCAAAAGAGGAAGCATACGGATGTTACCAGCAGTATTTGTAAGGAGTATGAGAAAGACTACAAAAGCGTCATGTTTGACTTAAAAAATGAGAGCTTTTTCAAGTACAATTCCATCTCTATGTAAAAGGCCAAACCCTCTATCAACTTATTCAAATCCATAACCAATCCAATCCATTGCAGATTGCACTAGTAATTAAGCAAAGACAAAGCCCACTAGAAGATGAAGAACCACATATCTTCAGCTGTGCTTTTCCTTCTCTTCCTCGTTTTCACAAACTATTGGCTGAGCATTGAAGCTCAAACCTGCAAACCCAGGGGCAAAATAAGAGGGAAAAAGCCTCCACCAGGGCAGTGCAATTAAGAGAATTACTTTGGCTGCAAACAAGGCAAGCTCATCCAACTTACTAGTGCTCACCCAGTGTCTCTGGCCACACAAAGGCTACTTCGACACTCAACAGCTTTGAGAAAGATGGTGATGGTGAAGCCCCTTCTGAATGTGATAACAAGTACCACTCCAATGATACCCCTGTGGTTGCACTCTCCACTGGATGGTTCAACAACATGAATAGGTGCCTTCAGAACATAACCATCTTCTATAATGGCCAGAGCGTCAACACCATGGTCGTCGACGAGTGTGACTCCACCATGGGATGTGATGCCGATCATGATTACTAGCCCCCATGTCCTAACAACATTGTTGATGCCTCTAAAACTGTGTGGAAGGCCTTGCAAGTCCCTGAAGACAACTGGGGTGAACTTGATATGTAACACACCCTAACCAAGTCCCTTAGGTCGAACAAGGTTAGAGTGGCTACCAAAACTTAACTAGCGGAAATTGTGGAAAATTTTTAAAACTTATTCAATCATATATGCATAAACAGTCAAAGCTCATAATTAGACTGTTATTAAATGCTTAAATAATTATCACAAAATATTATAGTAACTAATTAAATACTTAACATCCAACATAATTATAAAAAAAATATTAATAAGTTAATTCAAAGGATTGTAACCATTCTTCAACACACGTCCAACCATATTAAAACACTTCAATTTAATTAGGAAAATAGTCCTCAGTTGAAAACGAAATAAAAATATTATCACCAATAGGTAGACAACTTTATTGCTTTATTTAGATACCCTTAGGGAACCTCCTCTCGAGCTACCACGTGTCTACCATCCTCACAAGTTCGAGTAAGTATACAGTCTAAGCGTGCTCACCTGGGAAAGAAAATAAGAAAAAAAAAACGTGAGTTTACAAAACTCAGTAGGCTTTCCCAAAAATTCATACAAAACGTCAAAAGCATACATATAACTTCGCATATCAATAAAGATCACAATAACAAACTGATCATAAACTTGCTTAATCATAAATGTCTTACATACTTGAAGATTCATAACATTTCATAACTCATCATAAACTTATAACATAATCAAAAAGAAAACTTGTAATGCATGCATGATTAATGAGCTTATCACATAATGATTGGATTTCTAAACAAATTCTCAAAGGGGTGCATGCATCTCAATCTCACTTATAGCATAACACCATAAGCATTTCAATCTACTTATAGCTTACAACATATCAAAATGGGGTGCATGCGTCTCAATCTCACTTATAGCAATACACCGTAAGCATTTTAGTTTTATTTATATCTTACATGGTTTGTCATGATCAAACCCCAAAACTTATATAGCGCGCTTTCAAAATACCAACCAAATGTAATGTACCGTTCATAGCCCGTCGTACATTTTTGTGCATATGCATGTATGCACTAATTCTTGATCAAATAAACATGCATAGATCACATATACATATCGTACTCATCAAATTCATGCTATAACAATAACCTCAAAATTTCCAAGACATATTATTCAATAATCGCATATAAAAAATTGCACAACAACTGTATTGTAAAATTCATAATAAATTCAATATTCATCTAAATGATATGATTCCAAAAGTACTAGAATCTCTTATATGTCTCGAATGAGTCATAATTTTCTCATAATTTTCAAAAACAAGTAAATATTTAATATCTACTTTTTAATATGAACTGTCACACAAATTCTGTAGTGAACCAGAGACGATCAAATATTTTAATAAATTCCACAAAAATCTTTTTCTGCCAAAACCAGCGGCAATAAAACCATAACAAGTAAAGGTAGCTTCATAAATTCTTTCATTCCAATCCAAGCAAAGAAACCAAACACGCTTATCAGAAAACCATAAAAGTCTCAGCATTCCAGCAGCAATGTCTTAAACTTCAAAAATCCATAACTTACTCATAACAGATCAAAAAATAGAAATTTCAATTTGAGAATGTTCATAAATCTTTGAAGTCCAAACTGTAAAAGTTTCAAAGGAAAATAAATCCATATGCCCCACGAAATTATACAGAAAACACTTATTGGTCATAATTTTCCAGATTGACAGTATGAGCTTCGAAAAATTATAAGTATTTCTACAAAAATCCGATTGAGGCAAAACAAAAAGGAGAATATTCGTAGAGGATAGATCTAATGACAAAAAATATATACAAAAATATTAAACATATATTGGTGTTTTGAAAATCCATCAAACTCATGAGATAGTGTATAAATTATAAATCTCTTCTTAATAATAAAAATAGAAGTAAACATAAATAATATATATATATATAGAGTCCGGCTATAAACCCCAACATCGCGCACCTTAAAAAACGCGTCGGTAATTTTAACTGCTTTTCTTGTTCAAAAACTTCGACACGATTCAAAAGCTTCCCGCTTTTTCATCGCTCCAAAACTTCGACCGATTCAAACAGCTCCGCCCCGTTTATTTTCACTGTTCAAAAACTTCGGACACAGTGTCAAAACAGTACCCGCTATAAGCGGTAGCCTGCCAACAAGGTGTATGTGTGAACAACATGTATGAATAGTACTCAATCAGGTAAAAATATGAGAAAATTTTAGAAAATTATACACGTTGGAGAATAAATTTTTAATAAAAGAAACAAAGAAAAAAGAAAAGGCCTAGAAGCAATAAATTTTCAATTAAAAAGCTGTTAAATGTTTTTTTTAAGTGTTAAAATACAAACAAAGTTTGTTAATTAAAAATTTATTCTTAAGTTTCTTTTTTTAACACAAGCTTTTTTTTCTTCCTTATTTCTTTTATTCTTATAACTAATTGAAAAATAATTTTTTTGAAATTTTCTCAGATTTTTACAATTGAATACTGTTCATACAAGTGAATATTATTTTCGATCAGACTGAAGTTTTGGAGCAAAGGAAAACGCAATCGCTTTCGACTGGTTCAAGTTTTGAACAAGAAAACGGCGTTAAAATTAGCGCGCTTTTTAAGGTGCCATGTCGGTTTATATGCTCTCTATATATATATATATATATATATAAAGCATCCAGAAAATCATTAAACAAAAAGATGGTTTAGGAAAAACCTACCTTAATCTCTTGAACTCCTCAACAGATCTGAAAAGTTCCTCGTCAGAAAACCAAAATGAACCAAAACGTCTTTTTGAATAAAAGAATGAGAGGAAGAAGAAGTGATAATCGAAAAGGTTACAGAGAAAAAGGAACGTAGACAGGGAAAAAGAACATGTCTTAAACTTATATGCTGCCTTTAAATAGACAGTTTCTAAGGTTTTGTCATTAATTACAGAATTAATAAAAAAAATACATATAAATAACACTTTTCTAAAATTCATAGTCAACTGTCATAAATACCATAAATCAAATTCATTGCATACCATATTTGCAGAGAATTTATTTAGTAATAAATCAAAGTATTAAAAATCATTTAATGATAACATTAATACCAATTAGGGTTTGAAACCCTAACACATATTTGAGGGTCCCACATGATATATATTGGACTTATGCTTGATCAATTACTACTTACTTTACTCCATATATATTTCTTGTCTTGTATCGTATGTGTAAATTTCAAGTTATTGAATTTGTAAGTTTCGTATTGTATATGTTTAAACGTATTTCTATTTGGTATTCTAAAATTAATGCTCATTATTATCATTTTTTTTCTTTCTTTTTTAATATAATATTTAGTCCTTCAAATGCGCAATAATATTAGAGACCTAAAGAAACATCAAAACGAGTTGAAAATGTATGTAACGACATTAACTAAAAATGTAGGCTAGGTGAAATCTCATCCTTCGAAATGTTAAATTGCTTAGTTTCGGCATTAACCTAGTTATCTTAATTGTTAGTTGGTTAAACATTAAACATAACCACTCTATTGAAGCTTCAGCCATTAAAATGTTGATCCAACAACCTTTGAACAGTTACGGACTGGGAACCAAATTTGCATCCAATCACAAAAGTGATTTTTTTTTCTTAAAAAAAAAGGGGATAAAAGTCTGTTTATTGTTAACTTTAGAAATATAAGTAAGGGTGTTAAAGTAAAAGTCACGTACCAAAAATAACAAAAAGATGCATTACATTAATATCAAAGTTTCAAGTCCATAAAGGCACTTTAATTTATCAAATATAAACGATATATATAAGTACTTATGAGGACTAGCTAATACGTACTTATAATCAAAGTCACTCATATAATAATTAAAGCTTATACATATGGCATAAAGCTTCCTAATAATTAAATTCACTCCAAATTTAGGCTCTAAAATCATCTTTACAATTGGGGAGTGCCTATAATTGGGTGACAAAGAAAATGAGAAGTTGGACAAAAATAGAGAAAGTAGAATTTTGAGTTCAGCCATTGTAAGGTGTTGTCCCAAACATTTATGAGGCCCTGGACCGTATGGACAAAATTTCCACCGGGCTGGGCCGAGCAGGCTCAAGGTGAAAGATTGATCAAAGTCATTAGGCCTGACTATCAGAGCCGAACCAACCTTAACAGTGAATCAGCTTGGATGAATAGACAAGTCTCTTGGAAGGTGTTTCGACATTCGATTTGTAGGCTTGGTTCGGACATGGAGAGAGTCGAGTGAGAGACAGCCATGATGGCTCGGAACGGGTCTTCCTTGGCTTGAACATGGTAGAGTTAAGGAAAGTTTTAAATAGGAAAGTTCATTCAGCAATTAATGCTAGCATCCTTTCCTATATTCTACTTTTCAAATCTGGGATGAGCCAACTTAGGAACTTGCCCTAAACCCAGGCAGCTAGGGTTTCCTACCCTTGGTGAGAAAGGTAGAGTCAGGTCTATAAATATCCCACTATCATTCAAAGCAAAGGTATGCATTTTCTCCTGATCTTACATTTAAAAGCCCAACGTATACTTATTCACATACTGACTTGAGCGTCGGAGTATCTTTGACCGATACCACACTGGTGCCCCAAGACTTTACGTTCGTTCTATTTTGTAGGTCAGCGGCGGAGTGCACAATGGTTTGTGGCAGAGCAAAAATCCGGCATAAATAGTTTGGCACTAGAAGGAGGGGTTGCGGCTGAGTTTTAGCACAAAAACCATCATAGGTCTATTTACAGCAACTTTTGAACAATATCATCAATGGCATCAGAACAACATCAAACACTTTCCTCTGTGGTTGTCATGCCTGAGCTATAGGGGGACGAAACAACACCAATCCAAGGCAACATTTTAGGAACGTCGGCTGTTGGCGGTGGAACCACCGCTAATGATACCCGGTTTGAACAATTCATGGCTCAAATGGATGAATTGTTCAAATAAAAAAGGGCCCAACAATGGCCCAACAACAGTGCAATGAGACCCAGGAACAAATCAATCACCAGCTGTTGGAGGCCTTCAATGCCGTACAAACTCCTACAGCACCAGCAAGGATGAACCAACCACAGAAGACAAGAGGAATGGAAATTACAAGTCATGAGAAAGAGGTCGTTAGCCGAGAAGGAAATGCATCGAAAGGGCCGATCAAAAGCTGCATCGCGGTACGAGCGAAGGTCGTTTCTAGGAGGATTTCATGGGGCCATGAGTTTGGAGCTCTTATTCGACAGATGGATACACCCCCAAAAGGGAAAGAGCAACTGAAGGCTGGCACCGGTCAAAGATAAGAAACGGGACGGTCGATTCGAGCGAGCGGATTTGGTTCGGCAAGACGGAAGAACCAACGACTGGTATGACGAAATACCAAATACACCCTTTATGGATGCAATTACCTTGATCAACAGACCCGCAGGATTTTCTACACCAAAGTTCACATTGTATGATGGCAGTGCTGACATTGGGGATCACATAATACACTTCAAGCAAGCTATGATCCCAACCTACATTCTTCAATCTGATAGGGATGCGGTGATGTGTAAGGTATTCGCCTCGAGCCTTAAAGGACCAGCCTTGCTTTGGTTCAGTCTTTTACCGTCACAAAGCATCCGGTCATTCCACGAACTTACACAGCAATTCATGACCTAGTTCGCGTCAAGTCGTTAATACTGAAGGGATCTAGACGATTTGTTCAAGGTGCAGTAGCAAAAGGGTGAATTGCTCCGAGACTATATTAGGCGGTTTAACGACATGAAGGTCGAGATAATGGATTGCCCAGATGTAATCGTATGTAATGCATTCAAGCGCGGATTGCTACCAGGGACTAAAATTTATGACGATATGGTCCCGAAAAAGCCAAGGAATCTGTTGCAGACATTACAAAAAGCTTAGAGTTTTGTGGTTTTGGAAGAAGAAATCGAACTAGATATGCAGAGAGTAACCAAGAAGGGACGGATCATACCCTCAAATGCTTGAACAACTCGAGCCGAGCCAAGTATCAGGGCTCGACCGAGAGAAGTTACAGAGTATTCGAGGGATCGAAGGACAGTCCGTTCGGACGTACAATGCCCTGACAAGACATTCAAAGATTCGAAACTGAGGGAAGAGCATCGCAGAAGAGAAGAATACGATAGGCCCCCAAGGGACCAACTGTAGAAATTTGGGTTAGTAGTTTCCCCGATCAGTTGATTAAGCACATGGAAAGAATTCATGAGATACGGTGGCCGCGACCCATGAGTTTGAACCCGAATACAAGAGACAATTCCCAGTGGTGTGCCTTTCACAAGGAATGTGGGCATGCAATGGAAGAATGTTGAGCACTCAAACGAGAAATAGAAGAGTTACTAAAACGCGGCTACCTCAAGCAATTCATGTTAGAGCTGGACAAACATGGCTCGGATAGACGTAAGGAGGAATCTCCTAGAAAGAAGACTTCCTAAAGGGCAAACAA
The DNA here is from genome assembly GCA_007844105.2 of Rhamnella rubrinervis. Taxonomy (NCBI): domain Eukaryota; kingdom Viridiplantae; phylum Streptophyta; class Magnoliopsida; order Rosales; family Rhamnaceae; genus Rhamnella; species Rhamnella rubrinervis. Next base: position 4,297,970 of record CM017583.2, on the reverse strand, counting down.
TGAAGTGGTGGTTCAAAAAATGATTCACTCCGTTCACGGGGGAGTAGCACGGGGAGGAGAGCTCAGGGAGGATAGAAGAGCTTACGCTCGGCAGACGATAGTTCAGTAGCTATGGTTTAGAACGACGATCGAACTATTGTCTTTACAAGTGAAGACACTACTGGGGTACTGTACCTACATGACGATGCACTAGTGGTAACGTTGGATGTGGGTAATTGTACGATCAAGCGGATACTGATGGACAATGGGAGTTCGACAGACATCATATTCTCTAGCACGTTAGACAAGATAGAAATAAGCCCTTCAGCAATACAACCTACTAGAGCCACCCTGGTTGGTTATGACGGGAATGAAAGCTTAGTCAAGGGAAGGATCATTCTCCCAGTTATGACCAAAACCATGATTCAAATGACAGAGATGATGGTAGTGGACGCACCTTCAGCTTACAACATGATTTTGGATCGCCCTTGGCTACATGAGATGAAGGCTGTTCCCTCTACCATCACTAGAAAATCAAATTCCTCTGTAACGGAGGGGTAGAAGAATTGAGAAGCGACCAATCCATAGCCCGGATCTGCTACATCAAGGCTGTGGATGAAAAAAATAAATAGCAACTACAGAAGTCAAGGGTGGCCCAAGTTGACAAGATAGAGGCCTTGGAGGATCTAGAGGATGTACAGCTATATCCAGATCACCCCGAACGCACGACAAAAATTGGAACTCAGATGGATCCGGAGGTTCTGCTCCACTTGATACAATTCCTGAAGGATCACCGTAGTACTTTCACTTGGTCTACGGATGACATGGTGGGAATAGATTCGGGGGTCATCTCTCACAAGCTGAATGTGGATCCCACTTACAAGACGGTTTAGCAAAAGAGGAGGAAGTTTGAACCAGAGCAGAATCAGGTCATCAATGAAGAAATCGACAAGCTGTTGAAGAATGGGTTTGTCAAGGAGGTGCACTACCCCGATTAGCTCGCCAATGTGGTAGTAGTACGGAAGAAAAATAGAAAGCCCAAAGTATGCATCGACTTTACCGATCTAAACAAAGTATGCCCAAAGGATAGTTTCCCCTTGCTTAAGATCGACATGTTGTTGGATGCTACAGCTGGTCACCAGCTATAGATTCAGGAGAACATTCACTAGCCCATTGCTGTGGTGTCTAGATGAAAAAGAGTCGAACTAAATGCTGGCTGAAATTCATAAGGGGCATTGCGGTAATTATTCGGGAGGACCCTTATCAAGTTATTGGTATTCCCAGGCCGAGGGCTTATCACTTACAAGCCCTGAACGGTACTAACGTGCCTAGGAGTTGGAGCTCAGTTCATCTACGTCATTACTATCTTTAAGAAGAACAACGTACAGTGCATTCGCACTCCAATTGTTATCCCTTTGTACAGTGCGTTCGTACTTCTCTTGCTAACGTCTTCATTCAGATCAATAAATTTTCACATCATATAAATCGTGCACTCCATGTTTATTTTCTTGTGGATGCGTTTGGCTAAAAGATTCGAGGGGTGGCTCGGTCTCTATCTTTTCATTTTCTAAATGAACATATTGACACAGTACAATTAAATTATGGGGTTGGATCATAGTTAATGCAGGTGGTGCTACCTGGTCAGTTTGATCCTAGATTTGGTACAATCTTATGGCCATGTAAAGTGTAGGGATGACCGTCCGGAAGGTCAACTACCTTTCTCAGCTCGTTTTAGTTCTAATCTGGTCAGTCGAGTTGCTAGCACACAACTTGGTCAATCACAGTTAGAATTATTAGTTCAGCTCAAGCGTTAAGATGCAATTGGACAATTATGAAAATAATTAAAAGTGTAAGGGAATCAAAAGTTTGCATTTCATTAAAAATAAAGGTTATAGGAAATTAAAAGGTACCAGGAATGAAAAGTTGCAACATAAAACGTTGAGAATGTAGTAGCAAAATCACTTCAATGAGGTTCCTCCTGGTTCGGTTGAGTGGCAGAAGACACCTCTCCTGTGTTTACACTTGGTTCAGTTCTTTCATCCCTGATGGCGTTCACTACATCCACGAAGGAATCTCTGGTAGGGGAGGGTGTCTTCTCAGCCTCGGCGTTCTTCTTGAGCTCTTCCTCATCAGAGGAAATTTCGCTCTCCTAGCCGCCCTCATCTTTGCTCGGCTTGGGGGTGGGCCAATCAATCTCCCCGGCCTTGAACCTTCGAATCATTTGCCGTTTGGCTTTAAGGAAGGCGTCCTCGACCCTTTGCGATAGATGATTTTCTTTTTGCTCGACCAGGCAGCGGCTTGTGCTTAAAGTTCGTCCCGCTCAGAGGCGAGTGTCAAAAAGTCCAGCTTTAGATTCCTAAGCTCTTCCTCTTTTTCGGTTAGCTTCAGGTTAGCCTCGGACTAGTTCTTTTCCAGCTGCTCGGTCTTGCTAATGGTGTCGGCAGCTATCTGTTTGAGGTGCTGAACTTCCTCCTCTAGTTTCTTGTTTGTTGCTGCGAGGTTGTTTAGCGCAGTTGCATTTTTCCAGGCATTGTCTACCTTAGAAAGGTGCCGGCAATCCTAGGATACCTGCATTGACACAAAAACGGTCAGAACCAATAAATGTGGAAAGGAAATAATCATTTTGCTCTGAACATACCTTGAGGGCGCACTGCTCAGCCTCGTGGCTGATATCCTCAAACATCATTCCTTTAAAGATGACTCGGTCATGTCGAGTCATCAGGCTGTCCATGACTTCCATCATCTGATCTAGTTCTGAGCAAACAGAGGCGCTGTCTTCAAGCCTAAGGCATGCTTTTGGCGTTTGTGGAGCCTTGCCTTTCACTTTGCTTGGTGTAGGGGGGCTTGAGCACCTTTAACTCTTTGGTGGAGGAGATTTTCCTACTGGATTGCTATAGTCAGGTACTTTGGTTGGACGAGAGTTGTACCACCATGGTTTGGTTTAGGATCCTAGCTCGGTACGGATCCACTGGCTTTACAAGCGGCTTTTTTCTCTTTTTTCCTTCACTCTTTTTCGGCCAGTTCTGCATCCGTCGAGACCCTCATCTTCATTTTCCCCATGTTGATCGCTGGATATGAGACCCATAAAGGGTTAGTTGGTTCGCCGTACAGTAACCTAATACAACCTTCAAGAATGTGGGTGTAAGGAACCTCGAGAATAAGAAGAGGAATACCTTCGGGGATTGGTTCAGCTTGAGGGTGTTGGGGGTTGGTTTCGTGATCTCCTTGCTCGGATGGCCAATACCCTACTGAGTGGAATGATTCTTCAGAGAGCATAAGGTTGAGGCTCTTTCCTTTTAGTGCATGTAGTGCGTCGATCAGAGTTATTTTGCTCATCGTTAGTTGAAAGTTTGGCGCTGAGGTTTATGGCTGCATAAGTGGAAAATCATTTTGGTCCTGCGAAATCAAGGGAGAATGTTCAGCAAAATGATCAATCAGATACCTTTTTCAACATATGCAAAATGAATTCCGGAATCAGACGTGCCAACTGGGTCGAATAAGCCCTCCCTATTGATGAAGAAGTATCTCTCTTTCCAACCTTTGTCGCTTGTTGGCGCATCATCCAAGAGTCTAATTTGTCGACGGGGATAGAAAGCATATATGCCTTCTTCGCTTGACTTCGGGTAGAAGAAGTGGAGAAAAGTGGGCATGTCTATAAGACGACCGCACCTCTTTGATAGAACGATCAACCCTAAGAGGTAGCGCCATCCGTTCGATATAAGTTGCCTGGGAGCAATGTTGAAGTAGTTCAGCACCATATTGATGATGCAGTGAAGGGGTAGTCTGAGGCTGAGTTTGATTGCTGTCTCGTAAAAGTAGATCTATCATTCTCGAATGGAGTCTGCTCTTTGTTCTGCTTTAGGAGCGGATAGTACGGCATTATTTGGAAAGTCGTACCTCTCTTTGAGGTATGACATGTCCTCAGGTTTGAAGATTGAAGGGATATCAGTTTGGATTAAGATAAGGTGTTAGATGATGAATCTAGGCTTCTCCTCATCTGGGTTGTCTTTTCTCACACTAAGCTCGGTGTGGGGAGTGAAGTTTCACTCAGCCGTTTGGTTTGGTTCTACGACCCTAATAAACGAGCTGGCGAAGGAAAGAGGTGAAGTAGAATTGGATGAAGGATCCGAGTATACTAAATACGGCTCGGGTTGTGTGTGTGATTCTTGGGATGACATTTTGGAGGGAAACATGAAATATAAGAATTTGAAGATTAAAAGGGATATGAACCTAACCTTGAGTTTTCGCCAAAATAGCAACTTCAGCCGTTGAAGAAGAACACGCGAGAAACAGTGGGAGTTTGGGAGTTTTCTTGTTTAAATCTGGATTAAAACAATTGCAAAACTGTCTCACGATGGTCGAGAACTTTTGGCAATCACGAGGGTGGGTTCGAAATCAAAGAACTAAAAGCAGGAGGTAATATGGAGAAGGAAATCGAGCACGGGAATGGTGAGATCATAGTGAACACGGGGAAGTTTCTGGAGAACGATAGGTGAAAATGAAACTAAAAGGCACAGGCGAGAATTTAACTTTGATAATGGGTGGTTACGATCCTCATTTGGGATTTGAATGGACGGTTGAGATTAATTGCACCTTTTCGGTTTTAGTAAGTCATTTGCATTAAGTCATCATTGCCTCATGGGCGGTGCGAACGACTGTGTGTCAGAAAGATTCTTGGTCTTTGGAATTGGGGGAGACAGGTGAGTAAGTGGATAGTAACCGAGCCATCTTGTTGAATTCGTTGGTTCGGTGACTGGGGGGCTGACTGTATGAACAAAATTTCCACCAGGCTAGGCCGAGTAGGCCCAAGGTGGAAGATTGATTGAAGTCATTGGGCCTGATTGTCAGAGCCGAACCAACCTTAACAGTGAATCGACTTGGACGAACAGACAAGTCTTCTGGAAGGTATTTCGACATTCGATTTGTAGGCTTGTTTCGGACATGGAGAGAGCCGAGTGACAGACAGTCATGATGGCTCGGAACGGTCTTCCTCGGCTTGAACATGGTAGAGTTAAGGAAAGTTTCAAACATGAAAGTTCATTCAGCAATTAATGCTAGCATCGTTTCCTACATTCTACTTTCCAAATCTAGAATGAGCTAACTTGGGAACTTGTCCTAAACTCAGGCAGCTAGGGTTTCCTACCCTTGGTGAGAAAGCAGAGCCAGGTCTATAAATATCCCACTATCACTTAAAACAAAGGTATGCATTTTCTACTGATCTTACATTTAAAAGCCCAAAGTATACTCATTCACATACTGACTTGAGCGTCGGAGTATCTTTGGCCAGTACCACACCGGTACCCAAAGACTTCACATTCGTTCTGTTTTGTAGGTCAGCGGCGGAGTGCACGACCATTTATGACGGAGCAAAAATCCGGCATAAACATGCACCAAAAGGCATATAAACATGGGGATACTTGCATGAACCACTCACACAATTAGAAAACCTTTCAGGGTTAAATGTATGAGCATCTGGGCCCCATATTTCAGGGTCGTAATGCATTGTTAGTGATGAGCTCAAAACACCAAGCCCTTTAGGTACATTAATGCCTCCGAATCTGAAGTCTGCTAGGGCTTCTCTTGCATGAAATGGTCGTGGAGGATACAGACGCATAGATTCATAAATCACCATTGTCAACTGCATCAAATTAAATAGATAAAGACTTGCCAGCAACCTATAACAAATATTCATTATAAACGAAAAATAATAAAATAAAACCCCCATTAAAAAAAAATACTATATAAGAAACCAAGAAAAAGTATTATTTTAGAGGATCGTGAATATTTAATAATTTGAAAAGAGTTTAATGCTTTTATCACTTCTAGCTACTTCTACATGTAATATTTTTTAACTAACATACATGTATGACTTATAGATAAATAAATAAAAACAATTAATATAAAAACATTTCTATAGTAAAAGTCAATCATTAAATACAAAATTAAAATTTTAAAGGCAAAAAATTATCTTTTTTTTTTTTTGTCAAAGTTCCATTTAGACTTATATTTATTTTTAATTAAATTACAACAACCAAAAGGAATTGTTGTGTTCATAAACCATGCCACTTTCATTTTCCGAAGCATGTCATCATCAGGCAGTACGTGTCCCTGAAAAACTTCAAGAACCTCTGCTTGTACTCTAGCTTGCCATACAGGGTTTATGGCCAACAACATCAACGTCCACATTGAAGTTGAAGAAACTGTATCAAGCCCAGCTATGTATATGTTCTTACAATTATCAGTTACAAAACAATCTGCTGCATTAGCCCTTTGTTTTTAGCACCTTCGAAGTATGTCCTTTTCTGTCCCTACTTGTTCTCTTTCTTTCACAAGTTTGAGAATAGATGCTTTGATCTCCTTCTCTAGCCTCCATGATTCTCTGTTTCTATTAGTTGGAAGATATCTATATATGTACACTTAAATGGATTTATTAGTATGCTCTTAAAGATAAACCTTAGGAAAGAATTGCAAATTGATAAAAATAGAATGCCATATATAAGTGTATATATGCACTTTTCTATGAAACTTCAAGTTTCAATATATATGTGCACGCATCGGTCTAAGCAATAAGTTAAGTTCATATATTGAAAAAAGCCATTGTTTCCTATGAAATGATTGAGTTCAAATCCCCCACCTCCAATTAAAAATGGATAAAAATATATATATATATACACTCATTTGGCTAACAATAACTACTTCAAAAACATAAACATTATAAGACGAGCCGCTAATTAACTTGCTGTCTTTATGAAACATAAACCTTATTTTTTCTTAATATCTTTGGGAAGGAGAATTTCGAACCTCAAAATAGGAAATATAGCATTGGTGGTGCCAGCCTTTGTGGATGTGATATCTACAAGAACTCTAAACTTTGAGAATGTTTCTTCTCCAAGAGAATAATTGGTTCCAAAACAAAGTCTAGAGATTACGGATCTCCCAACTTTAGCGGTATGATATTCAACATTAATATCAGCAACTCCAACCTCCCTTTCAATTTAAGTAGCCAACAGGTTCACAACTATGGTTGCAGAATCAATTATAATTTTAGTCATACCCTTAAACATATAAACAAAAAGGTATTAAGATTATAATTTCAATTTCAATAAAAAAAGTATATATATAATCATGTCTTGATTTACAAAGACTGATAATTATTGCTTTAAACAATCTGTAATGTGTCACGTCCCAATTAAATTGAACAATTTGGAGGAAATTTTGTAACAGTAATTCTAGCTAACAAATCAGTCAATTGTTACTTATTCTACCCTTAACATCGATCAAAGGACTTTTCAACTGAAATTAACTAAAATAAACTATTAGTAATGAACTCATTACACTAGCAGAAATAATAGAAGTGTAGCCACATTCAAATTGTCATAAAAAAAGTGTTATATATGTTGTCCCAAAACTAAATTTTGTGGATGAATTTCTAAAAAGTTTTGGCTCTATAACCATTTTAAAAGTAGACTTTGTGACGGAGGTACAATCACAACTCACAAGTCAGTCGTATATATGTAATTAATTTGTTGTTACTCATTTGTGATAAATTTAAGGGTTTATCACGAATTATATGGCTACTTAACAGCCATAAATCAATCACACTATATATATTTTTCAAAGCTCGAGTTTATAAAAGGTTAACACAAAGTATAATTATATTTTTAGGAATAATGTATTTATCATCACTATTGTAATCATTGCCACTAACCCTCAAAGAACTATGATGAAATTTTTTAGCATTAATTTTATAGGGTTCACTTTACCATAATAGATTTTTAGTATAAAAATTCTATCATATTAGCTACCAGTGGTGACAAATAATATTTTTTTTTTCATTTTTCAACGTCTCCCTCTCACACGGACTCTCCTATATATATATATATATATATATATGTTTATATACCATGTTAAACTATACTTCAACACCGCTGTTATTAAAGTTTAAGCTCGTGAGCTTTTAAGAGGTGAACACAAAATGGACTAAGTAATAATATTTACGACAGTTCGGGTACCTTGACCCCCTTATTAAAAAATTCGGGAGCAACGATTTTTCTTTGTTGAGTCCAAAGTGCCCCATTTGAGTTTGAAACACCATCGCCAGATAGAGGATCGAACACTTTTGGAAGGTTGGCCTCCCAAAGTTTAAGGAAGTGCACAAGCATAGCTCCTTTATCATAACAGGATCGTTCATGAGCAAAACTTACATGTTTCCTAATGAGAACATGAACGTTGTACCTACACAATAACGAACTTAATTGTTATAATAATAATAATTATTGAAAACTAAGGAAGATTAAATGGAGAGTATCCAGATTAAGCCATGGAAAGCACTAACTCTTTAGTATTTTACTGCTTCTTTATAATTAATTAATAACCTCATTTCTATTTGCAACTAAACATTCATAGTTTTGATAGAACTTTTAAGAACCAAAAAATAACTCAACCAGGCAAGAATATCTGCGCAAAAGAAAAAACTCCTGAAATAGAAAAAAAGAAGGTAAATTTCATTTGAAATTTTTAATATTTTAAAATTACACAATAACCACTCACATTTTATCTTTGTGTCAATATTATTTGACTGTTTCTTATATGTATGTTAGTCATATTATATACTTTTTGGAGAATGACAATTCCCTCTTACTTTTACTTACATATAAAATTTTAAAATCATTTTATTACAAGATTTCCTCCTAACCAACATTTTGAAATATAGTTTTACGTTTGAATTTTTTTAAAAATATAACAAAAATATGTATTTTGTTAAATAATGGTAAACTAGTCAAATTTTAATATTTTTAATTAGTCATTTCTACTTAGAAAAGGGTTAATTAAATTGAAACAAGAATGAAATGTGAAGGGTCTATAGCATAATTCTAAACGTAGAATGGTATATTTGAAAAAATAAAATAAAAATACAGGAGCTATCTAAAATTTATCCAAAAAAAAAAAGACTATCGTACCTGGGGGTGTGGCCTAGTGGAAATGAAGCAAACCGTTCCATTACACTTGCTTGCGAGAGTTGTGGTTCGAGTCTTGAAAAGTCCCACTATTGCCTCAAATACTCAGCCTTGCTTAATGCCTTAGGTGGAGGGATGATGTGGGTATGGTGTGGATCCAGTCAAACTCAGAAAAGGTTAAAGTGAAGCCGCAGGGATCTATTCGGGTGTGAGTCATCTGCTCTAAACTCTGAAAAGGTTGCAAAGCTGGAGCGGCAAGAAAACCTAAAAAGTGGCAAAGCTGGAGCGGCAAGAAAACTTTATCCACTAACAAAATCCTGGACTGATGAGATCCACATCGAGATCCTTTTTATTTATAAAAAAAAAGACTATTAAATGAAATCGTTTTGGACGCACAAGAAATTTTTAAATGAAATAGTCACGTCAGATTAATTTGACACGTATCATTATACTTTTAGCCGTATGTATTGTCACTTTTATCCAAACAATACTCATCTATACAAGTCAACATATCGTACCTATTATTTATCAAAAAAAAAAACCATATCACACCTATTTTTTCTCATACGACATTAATTTTCACATCCTGACTTGTTAGCACAAAAGTAGTTATGCCACATTAATATAATGAACTCGACCACCATGATTGAAACACCACTCTCGGCATAGTCCAAACCTTGAACACCATCGTCTGTAAAGGACAAAGTAGCGTCTTTACTAAAAAAAGAAGCAACAACTATTTCTGTTAATATGTATGGGTGACCCAAATTTTATTTGCCCCAATTCCTACAAGCCCAATGCATGTGAGGCGTAATAGGAGATTCAAAGTTAGATGCCTGACATACATCCTAAAAGTATTTACACAAACCAGTGGGTGTGAGGTGCTAAGTCATGTTCAATATCAGGCGCTTGATATAATGCTGCAATGATCAGACTAATTTTATAATTTACATATATATATATATATTTGTATGCTATCTGCCCGTGGTTTTTCCCGTCTTGTATTTCCATATAAATTCTGTAAATTCTGTGTATTCTTATTTTTACTTTGATCTTGTCTATTGTTTTTCGTCAATTTTATAACAATTTCCAACATCCACATTCCATGCAATAATAGATTCAGTGATCCGGTAGGCTCTTGAATACACCACATTGTCCTGAATATGATTTTTACTATAAAATACAACTAGCATACATATATGAACTCAAACCACACAAAACTCAATAAACCAGAAATTATTTTTAGCAAAGAGAAGAGGAAGACCTGAGAGGTTGAAGGGGATGTCTTGGAAGACATGGAGGCAATAGATCAACAGCGGATGGGATGAATGTGGAAAGGATGGGCGAGAAGGTGTTTTACTTCGGAGACGAAACGGCGTCAAGTGAGGCTTAGTGGAGGAGGGAAGTGACCGTTGAAGGTTGGAGGAGTTGGCGATGATGAAATGTGAAGAAGTGGAGAGGAATACAAAATTGACATTTTGTTTGGAATCTCTCAAGTTTTTTTTTTTTTTTTAGATGAATTGGAATCTTTCAAGTTCAGACTTTCATTTTGCCTGACATTGAAAAACAAGTTAAACAGTAACTATTAAAAAAAAAATCGAAATATAATTAGAAAAAAAATTAAAAAGTAAAAAAATATATTCCTAAAAGTGGGAAACAAATCTAGTACTCCTGGAGTACTGAGCACCTCAACACACCTTTGACTCTTTGAAAGCCATCTGGCAAAATTAATACGCGTTATATACTCCTAAAAGTCAAATATTTAACATTTTTTTCCTAAAGGTGATGTCAAAGTGGGTGGTTGGGAATACGCGTCATATACTCATATGTCAGACCGTCAGCCACCAAGTCAACACAAGCCTTACCTATCCAATTTCCTACCATTTGCAAGAGAGCGGAGAGGATCCACCGACTCTTTTATGGTGGCCACCGACGGTGTTGTCCCTTTGTATTTGTGTACACTATTAGAAAAATTTAAATTTAAAAATCTTTTCGAACTCGAATTAAGACATATATGGTTGAAAAGCTAAGAGAATAAGCTTTAATTTGATTATTTTGTCAGAATTTTCTGAGTTGATTTACCCTCATTGATTTACCCTCATTGGTGGCTCCTATGATGGCCACCGACGGTGTTGCACACCCCCTTACACTTGTGTGTACTGTTGAAAAAAATTAAATTTGAAAACCTTCTCGAACTCGAATTGATGCATATGATATATCGTTGAAAAGTTAATAGAATAATATTTAATTTACATATTTTTTTGGATGGATTTATTGAATAAAAAAATGTATCATTTTTCCTAAAATTAAATTACATTTTGACGACGACGTCAATAAAGAAGAAGAAGAAGAGGAAGACGAATAGGAGAGCAAGATGGTGACAACGACGGTGATGGGGAAAAGAGAGGTGGATCAGCCAAGAAGAAGAGAAAGGAAATGGTGAGTTTTTTATATTAATATTTGTGGCGGTATGAGTGGTTTGACTGGGTTAAAAAATTTAATTATCAATTCAATGCATTTAAAGGGTATAAAAGTAAATTTGAGTTAAAATTTTAATTTTGTAAAATATGACTTTTTTTCATTAATGCATATTAGACCTGTCTATGGCACCAAAAAACCCTTACGAATAACACTAATGTTAGAAAAATTATCTAAACAATAATTATTGGGGTTCAATTAGCTGAAATTCCAAATTTATCCTTTCCCCTAGATTGGGGCTTTTTGCAAACCTTAATAGAGAAAATATGGGTGGCTAATTGATGCTCTATTTTCTTACAACAAAAACAGAGAAAATATGAGTATTGCAATAAGAGAAAAATACATAAAGGTCACCCTTTTATCATTGATAAACAACCAACTTTTATACAAAAGCCTACAAGATACAACATTTCAAATTTAAATTCAAAATACAACATCATAACCTATTGTTTACACTCTAAATATGAGGTTTATGTGTCTTGAAAATACAATCAAAATCACATCTTTCATTGGAAACCAAAATTCTTAGCAAGCAACCTTTGAAATTCCATATTTGTTTATGGCAAAATTGCCACCATTTCAACAATTAGGAGTATCTAGTAATGCCTTTTGGCTTATGTAATGCACCATCCACCTTTCAAGCTATCATGAACTCCATCTTTTGTCCATATCTCAGAAAATACATTTTCGTCTTTTCGATAGTACCTTAATCTATAGTCCAACTTGGGAAACACACTTGAAACATGTGAAATAAACAATGGAAATTTTGAAAAACGATCAATTTTTTATTAAAGCCAATAAGTGTGGTTTTGGAAAGCTAGAGCTAGAATATTTGAGGCACGATGGCATGGCCTCAAATATCAGGTTACTAAGGTGCGTGGGTTTCTTGAATTAGCTGGTTACTATCATAAGTTTGTTTGGACCTATGGAGTTATTGCACAACCTCTAACCAATACCCTTAAAAAGGGACATTTTGGATGGAATGATGATGTTAAAGCTGCTTTTCTCACACTAAAGAATGCCATGACATCAACTCCTACCTTGGCCATGCCAAATTTCAATGATGTTTCCACTTTGAAGTCTAATGCCTCAGGTGATGGAATAGGTACAGTTTTGTCTTAACAAAGGATGATCGATAACATGCATGAGTCGTGCATTAAGCGTTACCAAAAGGTCATGGTCCACCTATGCCAAAGAAATGCTTGCCATCATTGAAGTTGTTCGTACATGGTGACCTTATCTTATAGGGCATTCAAACTTATCATCGTAGTCTCAAACACCTCATGGAATAATGCATGGTAATTCCAAAATAGTAAGACTAGGTCTTGAAGTTACTTGGCTATGACTATGAGATTATCTATCTTCTAGGTTGTGAAAATTCTGTCACCAACGCTTTTTGTCGGAAACTTGGGAGTCCAATTCTTAACCATTTATTTTTACCTCCAGTATCTCTTTGGGAGAAAATCAATCAGGCTTCATAGATTGATGTGTATATAACTCAGAATAGTCAATCTGTTAAAAAAGTCCTTATGGCGTGTTTGGCATGACATACTGGACTAGACTTCCCTCATTTAGTTCGATAATTAGTGAAGGTTGGTGTTTGGTGATGACATGCGCTAAATTAGTGTAATAACCTCATTTATTTTCAAAACTGTCGGTTTCCGGACGCGTTTTCGGTTAAATCGCGGTTTTACCTTTCACCAAAATGGCGGTTGAGTCCTCGAATTTTCTAAGGACCGAGACTACCTGTGAGGAGACAAGGGACTTTTTCCACCCATTTTGCCCTTGGTCGGTTTGACCATGGTTGACTTTCACTATTCATTAAAATATTAATATCTTTAATAATATCTTTAATTTTATTTTATTTTATAATTATTTAATTAATAAAATTTGTTGGCAATTGGAATTTAAAGCTTTTGACCGACACTCCACTTTGCTTTACAATCCATTTATTTAAATAATATATATATATAAATATCTTTACTTTATGGTATTTGTTTTATTAAAAAAAAAGAAAAAAAAGGTTGCCAAATTGCAATTGGCAATTGGAGTTTGATTGCTTACACCTTCTTCTCCTTTTTCACTTTGTTTTGTTTCTTTTTCACCAATGCATTTATTGGGTTTCACAAGTTAGAGAGAGACAAAAGTTAGAGGGAAAAAAAAAAGTGAATTGCAAAACCAATTTCAGGAAGTGGCCGGCATGAGAATTTGGCTTGGTTGGAGAGCTTTTCAAAGGTGGGGTTTGCTTGCTTCAAAGCTTTAATCAAGGTAGGCAACTATACCCCTTTTATTTTATTGCAAATATATGTATATTTGTTGGTTAACTTGATGTGTTTAGGCTTGGAATTATTGAATTAATGGTGGTTTGGATTTAAATTCCATGTGTATTGGTTGGTTGAGTAAATCTCAAATTGTTTAGCTTAGGGTGTGATTGAATTGGTGTTAGATGCTTGAATTTGTTGGAACATAAATTCATAGAAATTGATTGATGGAAATGTTTGTGGGCTTAGTTAATTTGATGAATTTGTGAAGAATTCATTTGGAATGTGATGGATGGAAAGGGGCGGTGGTGTAGGAAGCTGTGCAAATTTGTATGGGTGGGGGTATTTTAGTCATTTCACATGAAGGGTATTTTGGGAATTTTCAAAAGTTCAAGGGTATTTAGGTCAATATACATGCAAGGGACTTAAATAGAATTTTTGAAAATGTTTTAGGGTAATTTTGTCATTTGCATGTAAAGGACATAAATGGAATTTTATAAAAGGTCAAGGGCATTTTGGTCATTTGACATGTAGGGACATAAATGTAATTTTTGAAATTTTTGAGAGTATTTTCGTCATTTTCTATAATAGGGTAAAGTTGAGAATATTTGAAATTAGAGGAGTATTATGGTCTTTTCCTAATTTCCAAGTTATTTTAATATATATAAATTAAATTATTATTTGTTTATTAATATATATATATATATATATTCTCAAATACAATTAATTATACATGTGTTTGTATAATTATAAATATAAATATATTTTATAAAATACATATAATTTATGTATGTATTTAGAAAATATACGTATATATGTTTTGTAAAGGTTTATGTACAAAAATAATTATTTATATATTAAGTATATATATATGTGGGTGGGTGTATTTATACATGGGGGTGTGTATATGTATAATCATGTATACGTATAGGTCATATTTGTATGCATGTATATGTGTATGAAATACGTGTATACATATATGGGTGTGTATATATGTGTTTGTGTATATATAGGTGTATGCAAGTATGTATATATATATGTGTGTATTTTTATACATATATTTATGTGTATGTATATATGTAAATTATATTTGTGGACATATATATGTATATATAAAATGTGTATACATATATGGGTGTGTATATATGTGTTTATGTATATGGATATGTGTACATGAATGTGTATTTATGTGTGTATATTTCCATTTACGTATTTATTTATATATCGTTTATACTTTGTGTTGTAAATCATATGTTGATAGAATTTATTAATTATGTTATTTTACCGGGTAGAATGGTAATTAACCATATGCTATGAGGGTATTTTGGTAATTTTCATTTACTTGAGGGTATCTTGTAATTTCCATGGCCAATGGCATATCGGTAATTACATCGATTGGCGACTTGTAGTGGTTAATGGAGCGAGGGCATTCCGTAATTACGGCTTGGAATAGGGCGGTTGGTAATTATGTGTTTCTTGTGTTGTTTAGTTTTACTTGTGCATTGTGGCATGAGCATTCATTTGCGTAAAGCAATTTTGGCGGTTTATTGTTTTATGTGAAATGAAAGAATTTTCCCAATGGGTTTGTATTTTGAAAATTGGTTGCGATGAGGTTGGTTCAAACCTTTTTTAGTCATTTCATGAATCATGACCACACATTGGAATGGTTCATCCATTGAGAGGTGTGGTGTTTTGTCAAAAAAGAGAGTGGGTTTTCGATTGATAAATAAAGAGGGAAAAATAATGATTTTAGGTGTATAGTGATACACTTCATGACATGTCATTTGCACTTGCATATGGTTGCCTCTTGAGTGTTTTCCACTCACGGTTGTCTATCTGTGTGAGGTAAGTCCAAAGGAGCAGTGGGGCTCGAGGAGAGCGCCGTTCTTCCGCATTTGGTTTGTTATATTTTGGCGATAATATTATGTATTTTTAAATACTACATTTTTCTTTACGGTGTGGGTGTGTAAACTTTGTTTTATTTTCAAAATAATTGCTTTAGTGTGGTTTGGAAAAGCGGTCTCAAAGAGTAAAGGAAATTCTCGATTTTATTGTGGTTAAGTCCAAACAAAAAAATATTTTCAACAAATCAAAAAAAAAAAAAAAAAATGGTAATCACACCTTACTCAGGAACCTAGGCTTGGTTAAGGGGTTGTTACAATTAGTCCGGTAGAAATTTAGTGAAGGTGGACAATTTATGTTTAGAATTGTGGGATTGTTTAACCTACTAAATTGGTGGGTCAAAAATAGTCCTCACTATCTTGCGTTAACCGGCTTGCCTTGCCCGTTGTTACATGCTTTGGTGGTCGTTCTTAATGTTCTTTGTTGTCTCGCCTCTCTCTTCTCAAGTATGCTTCTTCTCACCTAGGTCTAATTCCTTCTCATGGATCTGTTGGTTTGATATGGTTTTGGTTGGGTGTTCGTCTTTTTCTCGTGGTGGTCGTCTTTTTCCTTTTCTTTCTTCTTCGCGTCATCTAAAACCAGAAAATCTCGTCAATTAATTGTTTATGACTGAACTTGAGGATGACATTGATTGAAAATCAAGAAAATCCTTTGATTCGCTTGTTTTCATGATTGACCCAAGGACAACGTCATGTGACTAATTTGAGTCGGGAAGGCAATAATTAGCTTTTTCCAACATTTTCCCAGTGCAATAAATACATAATTTTCTCAGTTTTAAAGCATGGTCTTTTCTTTAGGTTTCTCTGTTGAAACCCACGCGTTTCTCTTCTATTATTTCCAAAGCCCAAACACCCTTGAAGCTCCCAAACTCACTCTTATCCTCCTTGCATTGGCTTTCCTAAGTTCTCTTGCTCAATTCTCAGATGGCGATCTATTAATACATTTGTGTTATTTACACATATATGATTTTTGAATTTTACAAGTTTTGTGTATTACAACAAATTCATCAGCTTTAGTCTGATGCATGCATGTCATTCCTATTTTGATGGCTTGATCTATCAAATTAAGATATGATTATATTGGTTTGCTTTGAGTTCCATGCGATAGATGATCATTATCCTAACGTATTATAGTTATTATCAATTTTTTAGTTTTGTTTACTTTCTAGTTTATCGTGTGTGAAGCATGGTTTGGATTAGCTATTTTTGTGGTAAATTAAACTCTATGATGGAGTAATGAACTTGGCAGTGATAGTTGCAAATTTTGTTGCTTTTGGAAACACCACTTTGATTAGTTTATGCTTTTCCAGGCAAGCAATTAATTTGTTCTTTTTTTTTTTCCTTTTGGTGGAAAGCTAGTTAGATTACAAATAAGTAAACATTACATAAACTAGTGTATGCATGCTTTTCTATTTGATTTTTCTTAGTGCGGGATGGTAGCTTGTTTTCATGATCTAGGTGTTAGAGTTTATTATATAAATTAGGCATGTGTCAATTAATTGCTGTAAATTGTGTTTTTGTTGCTTCATTTAGTATAAAAATGTGCTTTAGACATTAATTTGTATATTTGGTTTACTTACATGCAATGCAATAATAAATTTGTATATATGTACATAAATATAACTGGAGTTTAACCATGATTTTGTTATTTGGTTTTGTTTAAATGATGAGTTGAGCTTTCAAAAATCTATTTAATTATTTATTACTAGTTTTGGCTTCAATGTTTCAAAATTAGTTTCAAAATTGTAAAAAAATATAACTCTGCTTTGTTTAATGTATTCTGTTGTGGGACTTTCTTGTTTCTGTGTTTGGATGCGCACTTTATCGTGGTGCTTTGGTTGTTTAGGAAATAATATACACAAGGAGATAATGAACAAAACTTTAGTGCAAAACATATTGTTTTCTCAACTATAATGTGATTGTCTCTAATTCGAATTATAGCATCTGATTGACCAAGTAAAATCAAATGGTTTCTATGAGATTAATGTGATGCCATGTTGTCGTGTTTTCTTTGTGAGGTATGAAAGACTTAGTTGAATTGGAAAATAAAGACCTAGTTCATGTACTCATATTTTTGTTATGCTTTATAGTAATCTTTTTGTTCTTATTTAATTTATATTTTTTCTCTTTGTCTTCATAAATTTAAGATATGGATCGAAGGAAGCTTATTGTGATGTTCATTGCAAATGAATTAGATATGGAAAATAATTTTATTTGTATGGTGATGACCACTTTGATGTATATGTTTGTAGCATGACATTATGAGAGAAATATTGTCAACAACAGTCAGGTATTTGCAAATCATCAAACACATTTATCATTTGTAAATAGACTGTTAGAAAATGATGTTTTTTGCATTAGTCAGCTTAAGATGGATAGAAGAACATTGGCGATACTAGGTAAACTATTACACCATGATGAAAACATTAAAAAAGATGGGTTGGTTACATTAGAGGAGCAAGTGTTCATATTTTTCCACATACTTGCTCACCATGCAAAAAACCGTACTATTGTTAGTAGACTTTATAGGTCAAAGGAGATGATTAGTAGGTACTTTAATTCGGTGTTAAGTGCAGTTATACGATTACATCAAATCTTGTTTAAGAAGCAGGATCCTGTACTTGAGAATTGCACTAATAATAGTTGGAAAATGTTTAAGGTATGTTATTCGATTAGTTTATCTTTCTAATATTTATGTCAATGTTTAGTCACTTATTTTTTTCCTACTACCCTTTAAGTTAAATTAATTTATAGATTGCTTAGAATTGTTTAGGAGAAATGGATGGAACCTATATTAAAGTGCGTGTACCTATGTTGGATAAAGTAAGATATAGAATAAGAAAGTATGAGATTGCAACTAATGTTTTAGGTGTTTGTTCAACGAATATGAAGTTCATATTTGTTCTACCTGAATGAGAATGTTTAGTTTCTAACTCAAGGGTGTTACATGATGCACTAAATAGACTTAATGGTTTAAGAGTATCTAGTGGTAAGAGGTTTACATGAAAAAGATTAAAAGAAAAAAATTGAATGTGTGGATTTCTTTAGAACTAAACTAATACTAGATATTTTTTTAATGTTTGGTTACTATTACCTTGTGGATGCTAGTTATACTAATAGTGAAAGATTTCTTACACCCTATAGAGGAACAATATATCACCTTTTAGAATGGAGAGATGGTTCTATCCCATTGACCCTTGAGGAATATTTCAATATGAAGCATGCATCTGCACAAAATGTTATAGAACGTTGCTTTGGAATTCTTAAAATACGTTAGACAATTTTAAGGAGTCCGTCTTTCTATCTGATTAAGACACAAAATCGAATTATTATGGCATGTTGTCTTATACAGAATCTTATTAGAAGAGAGATGTCAATTGATCTCAATTAAACTGCATATGATTTGTCACCGAATAGTCAAAATGTTGCAGAGGAAGATGTTATTGCATCAGTTGCATCTTCAAGTCAATGAACTAGATGGAGAGATGATTTGGTTAAATAAATGTTTAATGAGTGGAGAGGAAATTGTGGTTCATAAACTAATTTTGTTATATGAATAGTTTTTGTACTTTTAATGTTTGATTATTGAAATGAAATATTTTGATGGATTGTTTATGATGGATATGTAATGAATTTGTATCATTACTTTTCGTACTTTTTATGTTTGATGATTGAAATGAAATATTGTGATGGATTGTTTATGATGGATATGTAATGAATTTGTATGATTAGTTTTCGTACTTTTTATGTTTAATGATTGAAATGAAATATTTTGATAGATTGTTTATGATGGATATGCAATGAATAGTTTCTTTGTTATTTATATGGACTGTTTATTATTATTATGAAATGAAAAATTATTATTTCATAAGAATGAAAACTGGAGGTAATAGTGTTACTCAAAATAGACATGGAAGTAGACGTGTTCGGATTAAGAAAGAAAAGGAATCATTGTTGGATATATTGGATGATGTTGTTCGTGGTATGCATTGTGACACCGGTTCTTTCAAGTCTTGACCAATGACAATAATTGAGAGAGTTTTAGCTGAGAAGTGTCCAAATTCTCATTTGAAAATTAAATCCAAATTCTGATTTGAAAATTAACCCCCATATAGAATCATAGATAAAGAAGTGGAAGAAACAATATGAAATTGTGTATAATATGTTGAATAAAAGTGGCTTTGGATGGAATGAAGAAATGAAGTGTGTAGAGGTTGATAATCTTTATGTTTGGCAATCATGTGTTGATGTTTGGTATCTAAACTCAAATTTTTTAAAAATTATAATTTTATTATATCCAATTTACATTAATTTCCTTATATATATTTTTTGAATTATTTGCTTAAAGTAATAAACAAGCTGATGGTTGGCGAGGCAAATCATTTCCTATATATGATAGGGTTCTGAATATTTTTAGGAAAGATCGTGCTACTGCTATAGCAGCACAAATTGTTGAAGACATGGCAAGTGATTGGCATTTGGATGATGGAAATAAAGGAAATGAAGAACATGAAGAAATTAGGATTGAAGATATACCTTCTCTTATGAGTGTCAATCAAACCACACACTCTACCAATCAATTAGGGCATAGGAGGAAGAAAAAATTACAGGTTGATATAGTTCCAGGGTTTAGTGATATAGCTAAGAAAATGTGCACAAGTTTTCAGGTGGAAGCAAACGTGTGTGTGACAAAATTAAGTGATAGTCTTCTAGTAGTAGATAACTATCCGAAGTACTTAGCAATGGAGCTAAAAAGGCTAGGGTTTTCTACTAATGACAACTTGAGCATATCTAAATCAATGAGGATGGACCCCTCAAATGTAGAGGTATTCAAGATAATTAAACTGATGATGAAAAAATAGAGTTTGTATTATCATTTAAATATTAAATAGTTGGCATGCTCTGTTTATGTTGGTTTATTGTGTTTGCATTTATTGTCACTGTCGGTCATGAGACAATTCTTATGCAATTCTGTAATGTTTACTTATTTTTATTTTGAACAAGTATGTACAATTTATGTTGTAGGATTTGGATATGACAGTTATGTTGATTTTAATTTTTTTTCTTTTTTAAAAAAAAATTGGTGGTTGTATTGTCCCAAACTTTTTTTTTTTTGTTTCAATCGTTGTTTATGAATTATTGTTATGCTATTTAAAATCAATTAAATTAAATGAATTTTTTTGTTATGCAATTTGTTCCAGATCAACTAAAAAAATATTATGTAATTTATGAATTATTTTGTTTCATTAAATTAAATGCAGGAAATTTTATGGGGAAAAAAGCAGTTGACGTTGTATTTAAGAGCATGCAGCTTGAAATTCATTCTTCTTGGTCTGAATGTCAAATAACAAGTTAAAAAGTTTAAAAATAATTTATATCAATCTTATGTTACAATTGAAAAAACTGAAAATGCATATGTGGAATATGTGGAACAGTATTTGAACAAACCTTCTGAGTCCCCACCAATGCAACAAAGTATAGAAACTGCACATACCACTGACTATGTTTTAAAACGTGCATACTTCAACAATGAATGCATCAATATCATTGTATTAGATTGTGCAGTTGGAGTTACATTTATGAGTATATTTTTTTATTAATTGTATTAGTATACAATCCAAATCAAATTAATATGACTTATGTACCAATATAATATCACATTTAAATAAATTTGTTATTTTATTTGTGAAGGTATTATGAATTTATATGTATAATGTTATATATATATATATATATATATATATATATGTGAAGGAAATGAAGTATATTTTTTGACATCATCAAACATAAAATTAATAGGAAATATTTTATAGTTTTTATAAAAAAAATAATTAATGTAACTAAAAAATTTAAACAAAAAATCTATTAACTAATATATTACCAAATAATTAAATGAAAAAAAAATAGCTTAATATATATATATATATGTATATCATAAATATATATTAGAATATATATTTTTTCCAAAAAAATATTTAGTCCTAGTCCAGTATGCACCAAACATAGAATAAAAAATTCATAATTTTGTCCAAACTGTACCAAATACAGAACAATATTAAATTTGTCCTAGTCTGACCAGATTAGTCCAGTCCGAGTACAAAATTAATCCTGTTTAATCCTACATATCAAACACATCCTTAAGGTCCATATAAATTACGTGATGAATTGTTATTTTATAAGTTTAGAGTTGTTGTTCCTAAGGACTCAGAGATTAGACAAAAGTTGTTGGAGGAGTTTCACAATAATAAAATCGTAGGCCATTCAGGAGTCTTGAGAACTTATAAGAGGTTGGCCTACCAATTCTACTGGCCTAGTATGTTTAAATCAGTCTGTGATCATGTAACAGCGTATGAAGTTTGTCAAAAAACAAAGTCACAAACCCTCTAACTGACAGATTTCTTCAACCTCTGCCCATCCCATGTCAAGTTTGGAATGATATCACAATTGATTTCATTGAAGGGTTACCAGTTTATCATGGAAAAGATGCAAAGCCCATGATAGTTGACAGACTCAGTAAGTACGCACACTTTATAGCTATTGTTTATGCAAAAATTTACTCAGTCAAAATTGATACCTGGATCTCACCGATTAGCCTACAAGAAAGAAAAAGAAATGTCAACAGAACTCTGCGCTCTAAAGACCCTCTGATGCTCAAGTCAGTCTAGTCCATTAGAGATAATGTAGACTATAATTAAGAGATATCTGCATACCAGTATGTTCATCGAGCCTTATATTTATAGGGCTTAGAGACTAGGGTTTGGAAAACCCTGACTGTCTTACTTTATTTGGTAATCGTTAGGACTTTTCTACTATGTCCATTATTTATAATTAATTATATCTCTATATTTAATTATGAATAATTAAATACCATCCAAGATGTGATTTTTTATCCACACAGTTAGCCCCCTAGTTTCTAAAGTGAATAGTAACTTCAGTTTAGAAACTAAGCAAATATCCTGTGTGATTGTGTTGTCTGAGCTGTATAATCAACTTGATTACAGTTGACCAAGTCACATACTAATGAGTTGAAATGGATGTAATCAATTGTTTATAGTTTTCTCTAAGCGATCCAGTTCGAACTCCGAACCGGAAGAATGCCCCCAAAGAGCCAAGAAAGCTATACTGGGAAGAGTTCATCCATTGCATAACTCGGATTACTCTGTCCATTAAGAAACTATCTGTTATGTATGATCGGATAGTTCCAAGCCTGTTGGTAGGTCATCTAGTTCGAATTTCAAACTTTGGGAATGCCCTTAATGAGCCAAAAAAGCTGTACTAGGGAGAGTTAATCCATTGCATAATTCGTTATGCATGATTGAATAATTCCAACGATTGTCTGGAATACTTGACCTTTGTACAGTCGTTCATATCCCAATTATGACCAAATCAAATTGTCTAGGTCAGCACCAACCCTCATTGAAAGTATAAACTCCTTGGGGTTTATGAATATTGCCCAAGTATGTAGATAGACTTGTCATCCTTGCTGATTATGCGCATGGTGAAATCTTGAACAAAATCCTCCACAATTTACTTGTAGGTACTCAATCCTCCACAATAATAATGTAGGCACTCATCGTATGATTTGCAGACATTTTACTCCCAGCTGCTTGTAGAGTTTAAGCATTAAGATCCGTAGAAAATCTAAATGCAGATAATAAATATGCTATAATTCAATAGAAAATTCAATAGCTGATAATAAATATACGTCCGAATTTAGTGAAAATCTAATTGCAAAAATAATACAAACTGCTTCCGTTAAGATAAGAAGACTCAATAGTTTTTAATACGTTCGTTGGTAAAATCCAACTTGTAGATATATGAGCAATAACCGCATCCGATGAAATCCAATTTGTAAAAATATAAGTAATAAGTAGAAGTATTCATATCAAAATGGTGTTTGAAAAATCATGTATAAAATCCTCCATAATTAAATTGTGGATATAACTTGTATTTTCATATAATTCTAAATATTTTCCTTCCAATATTTGTAACTGACTTACCAAATGATACTGAATTGGAGAAATAAAATTTAAGAAAAATACCTCCTGCCGCCAGCCCCCTTCTTTCCCTCTTTTCTTTTTATTTATTTGTTTGTATGTGGCCCCCACTTTGCTTAAAATCAATTTCTTTTAAATTTCTTTTCCTTTCTTTTTTGCGTTGACCAAATACTAAAGCCCAACTCCGATTTCATTAAATGCAATTCATAGGCCCCACACTACTATAGTGAAGCCCATTATTTTTTCTTTTTTTTCTTTCTTTTCGTGGGCCCTACGTTGGAGTTTTGTCTGCCAGCTACCTCCCACGTGGAACTTCTTTGCTTTCTTCTCCGGTTAGATATGTAGAAAACCAAAAACCAGACGATGGCACAGTGACGCGCGACGACTTCAAGCAGACATGTCCAGCCACTCGGATTTTCGATTTTTGCGGGTGAGGTACCGTTAAATTTGGAATTTCACGGGCTATCTGAAAAGACCAATTTTGAAGCTTGAATTTTTGGGAAAAGGGCGGCGTGTTATGGCGACGACGTGAAGAAACTTGGAACATGGACATTTCTGTTGGAAAATAAGATAGTTTCCCACTCAAATTCGGTAGTACCTTATACATGAATAGTATTAAATATTAAATATTGTATATATATAATAATTTTGATAATTATTAAATACAAAATAAAATATTTGTATTTATAAGGTTCGGTTTAAAATATATCCAGACATTGCTAACTATTTAATTAATTTTAAATATAAATTATAAATTTAAATATTTTGATAATATACTCATAAATAAAAAAAAATATAAATGAAAAAAATAACTCACATTATAATTTTTCTCTTTAAAAAAAAATATTTTTAGAATGATTTTAAATAGAAGAGGGGATGACTATTTATAAGAGAGCCTTCTTTTCTTTTTCTTCTCTATATGTGGTTGCATCACGCCTCACCTTTCAACAAAGGCGGCTACACCAACCTTTTTTTTTTCCTTTCTTTCTCTTTGTCAAATGTGGTGGCACCTAACAAATCTCTACTTTGACATTCTTTTGATAAAAGTGAATCTCGCAGTATTTTCAAATGCGCCCGTTAGCGCCAATTTGGATTTATAGGATATTAATCAAGTCCAAACAATGTTGAAACTTGATTGCTGTCACCACCTTAGTCAGCATATATGCAAGGTTATCTTCCGTCTTGATTTTCTGAAGTAGAATTTCACTTTTTTCGATGATCTCCCGCACAAAATGATAACGACCGTCGATGTGCTTCGTTCTTCCATGATAGACTTGGTTCTTTGCTAAATGAATAGCACTCATACAGTCACAATATACTAGATGTGCTTTTGACTAATACTCAAATCTTCAAGTAACCCTTGAAGCCAAATTACTTTCTTTACAGCCTCTGTT
The DNA here is from genome assembly GCA_007844105.2 of Rhamnella rubrinervis. Lineage (NCBI taxonomy): Eukaryota > Viridiplantae > Streptophyta > Magnoliopsida > Rosales > Rhamnaceae > Rhamnella > Rhamnella rubrinervis. Next base: position 4,273,003 of record CM017583.2, on the reverse strand, counting down.
ACTGCCATATATTTTGCCTCCGTAGTGGACAAAGCTACCGTTGACTGCAAAGTAGACTTCCAACTCACCGATGCTTTTGCTAATGTAAACATATAACCTGTATAGTCAGAATCACAATATCCAACTATACTCTGACCAATAGTATCATCCCACTCAAACACCAATCCAACATCTACAATCTTAATTATATATAGCAGAATCCATTTCACAGTTTCCCAATGTCCTTTGCCAGGATTATGCATATACTTACTCACAGCTCCAACTGCTTGTGAAATGTCGAGTCTTGTGCACACTATTGCATACATCAAGCTATCAACTGCATTTGCATATGAAATTTTTTCCATATACTTCTGCTCTGCATCATTCTTAGGAGATAACTGAGAACTGAGCTTTAAATGAGGAGTAAGTAGAGTACTTATAGGTTTTGTCTTGTCATCCGTACCAAAACGTTGCAATACCTTCTTCAAATATTATCTTTGTGACAAAGCAACCTTGCCTCCTTTTCTATCCCTACTTATCTCTATGCCGAGAATCTTCTTGGCTTCTCCTAAATTTTCATCTCGAATTCTTGATTCAACTGAGCCTTCAATGTATTGATCTCTATCAGACTCTTCGATGCAATCAACATATCATCAACATACAAGAGTAGATAAATGAAAGAACCATCTTGTAGCTTCTCAAAATATACACAATGGTCATGTTTGCTTCTGGTGTACTTCTTTATCAACATAAACTAATCAAATCGCTTGTACCATTGCCTCGGGGATTGTTTCAATCCATACAGCGATTTCTCCAATTCGTAAACCCAATCTTCTTTTCCAACAACTTTGAATCTATCTAGCTGAGTCATGTAGATATCCTCTTCCAAGTTACTGTGTAGAAACATGGGTTTCACATCAAGTTGAACTAGTTCCAAATCAAACTGTGCTACCAAAGCTAACAAAATTATAATGGAGGAATGTTTTACAACTGGAGAAAATACCTCATTATAGTCAATGCCCTCATTTTGAGCGTAGCCTTTAGCCACCAACCTTGCTTTGTAGCGAACCTCATTCTTGTTAGGAAATCCTTTTTTCTTGGCAAATACCCACTTGCACCCAATTACCTTTTTACCTTTCGGTAGTTGAACCAGCTTCCACATCTTATTCTTTTGAAGTGACTACATTTCTTCATCCATAGTTTTCTTCCACTTGTCGACCTCTGGATCTCTATTACTTCTTGATAAGTAAAAGGAAAATCATCATCTACAATTGGTAGTGTATAGGCCACCGTATTTTTTAGATTGGTAGGTAGGTCAGCCATACCATTCAAGCGAGCAGGTATGTCAATATTCTGTCGTCGTGGCCTATCAATTACAATTGATCTCTGTTGCTGTGAAGGTTCTTGGGTTGATACCTCCTATTCATCATAACTCTCATATACTATTAGAGAACTCTCATTTTCATCTGATGGGATAGTCGTAGTCTTCTCAAACTCCACCTGCTTCTGAACTTGCTCCACTTGTTGTTGAGTTCTATTGGTCTCTTCTGTCACCTTCTTTAACATAGCAGATTCATTAAAAGTAACATCTCTACTAAAGATTATTTTTCTATCATCAGGACTCAAAAGACGGTATCCTTTTACCCCAGAAGTAATACCCATGAAAAATGTTTTCTTTACTCTAGGGTCTAATTTAGACTCTCTTACATGATAATGTACAATAAAACCAAATACATATAAAGAGTCATAAGCTTTAGAAGGTTTTCCAGACCATACCTTCATAGGTGTCTTACTTTCAACTCCAGAAGATGACAGTCAATTACGTCAAAGCCTCAGCCCAAAATTGCCTAGCCAACCCAGTATTGGATAACATACACTGAATCTTCTCCACTAGAGTCTGATTTATACATTCTGCCACCTCATTCTACTGTGGTGTATTTCTGACCATGAAGTGCCGCACAATAGCTTCATCATGACAGACTCTCATAAATGGGTCATTTGTGTACTCAGTCCCGTTGTCTGATCTGATTCACTTGATCTTTTTGTCAGTCTGTGTCTCGATCATCTTTTTCTACTGTAGAAAAATTTCCAACACTTCATCTTTTGTTTTCATGAGATACACTCAAACTCTCCCGGAGAAGTCGTCACCAAAAGTAACAAAATAATGTTTACCACTTATTGACTGAGTCTTTGTTGGTCCCTATATGTCAGAGTGAATGTAGTCCAAAATATCTTTCGTATTATGGATCGCAGTGCCAAATTTAATTCTTGTTTTCTTCCTTAGAACGCAACACTCACAAAAATTTAATTTTTCAGTTTTTGCACCTTTAATTAAACCTTGCTTCACCAGCATCTGCAAAGCCTTTTCACCGGGATGACTCAAACGCATATACCATAACTTGGTAGTTTCTCCATGATTATTCCTGCCAGAATAATTGTACTTCCTTGATAATAGTATAAATTATTCTCATCGCCTTTCATTATCAAGAGAGCATCACTTGTAACTTTTAAAATTTCATCATGTATTGACATAGTGAAGTCTTTTAATTCCAAGGCTCCTAAAGAGATGAGATTTCTTCTTCATATTCGGTACATATTGAATATCTGTCAACACTCTAGTTGATCCATCATGTTTTTTTAGCTGGATTGAACCATTCCTAAATATTTTACACGAGTTATCATCGCCTATGTAAACAACTCCATCATCGAGCTCCTCAAATTTGATGAACCATTCCTTGATGGGACATATATGAATGTACATCCGAAATCCATAAGCCATTCGTCTGAATGAAGTGTCGAATATGAACCAATTAGTGCAAGATCATCATCATCAGCGCCCTCTGCTACATATGCATCTGAAGCAGCTTTTTCTTTTTTTTTTTACAATTTCGGACAATCTTTCTTCCAATGGTCTTTCTCATAACAAAAGACACATTCATCTTTACCAGGTCTTTCTCTCAACTTAGATCTCCCTCGTCTTCCCTTATTTGAGTCTTGTTGGCGACCCCTTATTGCTAAAGCATCCACGTTGCTACTAATCTATTTTTTTTTTATCTTTCTTTCTAGTTTCATAACCATACAAAGCAGTACACATATTGTCTAAAGATACCTTATCTTGGCCATGTAATAAGGTGGTAATTAAATGATCAAATTCATCCGGAAGTGAAGCCAACAACATCAAAGCTAAATCCTCATATTTGAAAGTTTCATCTAAACTTTACAAATCTACTATCAATTGATTGAAAGCAGTAATGTGGTTCTTTATAATGGTACATGTATGATATTTAAAGCGGAACAACTTCTTTTTCAAATAGAGCCGATTCTAACTGTTCTTCTTCATAAACTTGTTCTCCAACTCCTACCAGAGTTTGCTTGTGGAAGTCTCCTTCATGAATGTGTACTTATATTGTCTAAAGAGGCACAAACGAATTATACCACATATTAAGCAGTTGAATTTTTTCCACTCATCTTTATCAACACCATCGGGCTTCTTTTTTTTATTGGCAATGTCTAGACCTTACTGAAAGAGAGCATCTAGAACTTCGCCTTGCCACATGACAAAATGACCAATACCATCGAACTTCTCCACCTTGCACCTTGCATTCATAATTGTCTTTGCCATGATAGTCGAAGGGACTGCCGATTTGTCACAGAATTATGCTTCTTCTTTGGCCAAGGATACTTCTATCATATTGCATAAACTATATTCAATAGTGAAATGAATGCCTAGGACAAACCTTCGACTCTAATACCACTTGTTGGGAAAATTGGGTAATTTCTCATTCAAATTCGGTCACACGATGAATAGTACCGTATACGTAAATAGTGTCGAATATCAAATACTGTACGTATACACAATAACCTCAACAATTATTGAATACAGAATAAAACATACACAAGAAAAGAACACCGGTATTGTCGAGGTTCAGTATAAAGTATACCAACATCCTCAAACATTGCTAACCACTCTACTAATTTCAAAGAGGGATTACAATTTGGGTATTTTGGCAATATATCATAAATAAGAGAAAAATAACTCACACTATAATTTCTCTCTCTAAAAGGAAATGTTTTTGGGATGATTTTAAACTGAAGAGGGGAGGGCTATTCATAAGATAGTCTCCCCCTTTCTTTCTTCTCTATACGCTGTTGCACCGCGCCTCACCTTTCAATAAAGGCGGCTACACCAACCTTTTTTTTCTTTTTTCTTTCTCTTTGTCAAATGTGGCAGCACCTAACATGTTCACCAGTCAAAATTTGAGAAGATGATCGGCTTTTAAAAAGCCTTGATCTGTTTTTGCTTTGTATAGTGAGATGGGTACCGAATTTGAGATGAATTTTACTGATAGGTCTCAATCTGGCTTCGATGCAAAACACAGATTGATAGCCCTTCTTCTAGCGCCAAACTGTTTATGCAAAAATTTGCACAGTCAAAATTGATACCCGAATCTCACCGATTAGCCTGCAAAAAAGAAAAAGAAACATCAGCGGCCTTAGACTAGCGGGACTTCACCTACCTAAAGACCCTCCGACGCTCAAGTCAGTCTAGTCCATTAGAGATAATGTAGACTTTAATTGAGAGATATCTACGTACTAGTATGTCTGTCAGACCTTATATTTATAGGGTTTAAAGATTAGGATTTGGGAAACCCTGACCGTTTTACTTTATTTGGTAATCCTTGGGACTTTCCTAATATATCCATTATTCATAATTAATTATATCTGTATAATTAATTACAAATAATTAAATACTATTCAATGTGTGATTTTTTATCCACACAGCTCCCACACATCCTTTTTCTACTAAGATAGTGGCGGCAAAATTTTTTGAGGGAGTTGTTAAGTTACATGGCATGTCAGAGTCAATTGTCAATGACCATGATCTTATTTTTGTCAGCAAATTTTGGCAAAAAATTTTCAACATGTCTAATACACAACTCAAATCACGCATAGCTTATCATCCTCAAACGGATGGTCAAGCTAAGGTAGACAACGTGTAGTTTTGTTCATCAATGTCCAAACAAGTGGAGTGACTATCTTCCTTGGACAGAGTTTTTGTACAATATGATGTTCCACATCTTCACAGGAATGACACCCTTCTATGCCCTTTATGGTTGACTACCTCCATCCATACCATAATATTCTATTGGGCTTTCTCCTGTGAACAAGGTCGACAACAATTTAATTGAGAGTGATGCACTTTTGAAGCAATTGAAGAAAAATTTAGGAGAAGCTATGAATCGCATGAAACAGTTTTCTAATGTAAAACGACAAGATGTAGAGTTTCAAGTGGGTGATATGGTTTTCCTCAAGCTCCAGCCATATTGCCAACAATCTGTTTTTAAACGTGCTCATTAGTTTTGGCAAGTCAATACCTTGGTCCTTATCTGATCATAAAATGGGAGGGAAATTGGCATACAAACAACAACTACTAGAGGGATCAAGCATCCACATTGTTTTCCACATTTCTTTGTTACACAATTGTATTAGTTATCATTCCACTGCAAGTTCGGACCTACTGCTAGTTATTGATGATGGCGCCTTGGTATTAGAACTTGAACGCATAGTTGACACCAAGTGGGTGAAACAAGGGAAAACATTTGTGGAAGAAGTCTTAGTTCACTGGCGTCGACTACAAAAGGAAGCTACCTGGTAAAATGCAGAGTTGTTGCAGCATCAGTTCCCTACAGTGGACCTTAAGGACTAAGATCCTCTTGATGGGAATGGTACTAATAAGTCACTAGGACTACTAGAGTCTTTAGAAGAAATTCCAAATATTTTGGGTAGTTGACAGGTGGTTAGCCTTATGTGGAATGCATGGATGAGGAGGAAGACCACTTTCAAAGTTCATGCACAAATTGTCGAGAGTATCGTGCGTAGTTTGTTAATTTGTTATTGGATTATTTCCAATATTTCATTATTGTGCTTTGTGTAGCAGTGAGTACCGTTAGTTTAGGAATCTGTTGTTTTCTATGGGAAAATAAATTTAAGTTGATGGTTGAATGAAAGCTAAGGATTAGAATATTCAAAAATCAATAACTTATGCTCGTACCCAAAACAGAGTAACAAAAAGTGTGTTTAGCTTTTACTGGGACCTATCAAAGGAACTTGCGATGGCAAGTACAACAGTTTTCCGATGTCGGTGAAGCAAGGGGATGGCTGGGTTTTGTAGATCGATAGCATCTAAATATACCGGGTGGGTGGTGTACACTAACGTGTGGCAGCAAACAGTGGTGAGATATAGGTATGACGCCACAACTTGGAGGCACGCGTGTAGGCACATTGGACGTCGGATCTAGGAATGGTCGCCGGATGATTATGAAGAAGGTGGGTGTGGCGGTTGTCTGAGGAAACCACAAATGGAAGGTGGCATGTAGATAAACAATGAAGATGCATGGTGAATAATAGTGCAGGAGGATAGTGTTTGGGTAGCAAAAAATTATTTGTGGGGGAAAACTAAGCTCTGTTACCAATAAAAATTTGTAGGAAGAGAGTTGAGGGAGAAAATAATATGTTTATTCAATAATAAATAATCAAGTCTAACAGTTAGATTCTAGAGAGCCTTATTTATAATATAATAAACAACTAGAAAAAAGGAGACTAAGCTGTAGATAGGAAACCTAGACTGGAAATATAATATAACAATCAGCTAGAAAAAAGGAGACTAAGTTATAGATAGGAAACCTAGACTGGAAATATAATATAACAATCAGCTAGAAAAAAAGGAGACTAAACTGTAGATAGAAAACCTAACTAGGGGTGGCAATTTAGGTCATGACACGATAATACGACTCGAAAACAACACGAAATTAGCAGGTTTAGATTTAGTATAAATGAGTTTGGGTCATAAATAGGTTGACCTGTTTAACACGATTATTAAATGGGTCATTTTTGGGTCATAAGCGGGTTAATCCAAAAATGACACGTTTAACACGATTAATTAAACGTGCTTTTGTAGGTAGACCCATTTAACTTGAAATTGACCCGTTTAAATTAAATATTTTAAAACTTAAAATATTTATAATTAATTATAAATTTATAATCATATAATATTTATATTACAAATTTTACAATAATACTTAAAATACTAATGGTCAAGAGCCTTGACTATTAATACACAATTATATACAAATACAAATGTATATATGTTATATACAAATATGTCACAATTACAAATATATATATATATATATATTGTATGTCACATACATAATATTATCCTATTTTATATATAACAAACACATATTGTTACAAATATATCACAAATATATACAAATGTATATATATTACATACAAATATGTTATAATTATATACAAATGTGTGTATGTTATATATAAATATGTCACAATTATAAATATGTATATATTATATACATAAAATTATTCTATTTAATATGTCACAAACACATATTATTACAAATATATTACAATTACAAATATAAATATGTCACATATATATAATGTACATTGATTTAATTTAATATGTGACACATAAGATTGAATAATATGTTTACTATTTATAATAGATACATGTAACATATTAATGTACTGTAATGTTCAAACTCCCTTTCGAAATTTCTTATTTTCTCTCTTCTTTTCAATTTTCCCTATCAACTATTCAATTTTCCCATTCTCTTTTTAGTTTTCCCAAATCCCCTTCTTCTTCAACTTTCCTCTTTTTTTTCCCAACATCAATCTCATTCATTCCCGTATTTATTCATTCCAAACCCCATCTTCTCTTCTTCTTCTTTCCCTTTTTCATTTCCCCCATCAAGCCCCATCTTCTTCAACTTTCCCTTTCTTTTTTCCCAACACCAATCTCATTCATTCCTGTATTCATTCATTTCAAACCCCATCTTCTTCTTCTTCTTTCCCTTTCTCTTTTCCCCATCAAGCCACATCTTCATCTTCTTTCTCTTTCTTTTTTCCTTATTGACACCAACCTCCTATTTATGTGATCTCCCATTCCAAGACTCATTCCTGTACATGCTTTGATTGGGTAAGTCATTACAACCATTAATTTTTTTTTATCTAATTAACTTTTTTATTTAATGTAATGAAAATTTATTATGAAGTTTTTGTTAGAATTTGTAATTGTAATTATCTTTATAAAATTTTAATTATTTTTTAGGATATGTGGTTGATTGTACAATTATAGATAAATATTACTAACTTCATAATATAAACAATATATATATGATAATTAGAATATTCATGCACAATACTTACCAATTATGTCAATTGACAACGTATATACTACATCATGTGGTCATGATCTTCATTTATAAAAAGAATTAATATTTTATTTTATTTATCTTTATTTTATTGGTATTAGATAAAACTTTGTTGTTCATGGAGATAAAGAAATTATGCACACATAGTTTGACATCATCTTCTAATTATAATTCTATGTTTTCTATACTATGCATACATCTAATAATATGTTTTTATTTATGCAAAATATATTTAATCCATGTAGGTAAAAATGGATGGAATTTCAATAAATCTTGAATCTAATAGTTCAGAAGTGCCAATTGATTTGGAAGATGATGACACCAATGAGATGAGAGGAGAAACTTCAAATGATCATGGAAAACCAAATTTGAAGCGCAAAAGAAGGCTTACCTCACAGGTTTGGTTTAGTTTTGAAATGCTTCCTTTAGGCATTGATGGTAAGCAAAGATGCAAGTGTAAAGATTGTGGATCAATTTGTCTCTGTGATAGCAAATATGATACTAGAAATTTACGACGCCATATCAAAACTTGTGTGAGAAAAAGTACTCGTGATATAGGACAATTAATATTATCTCAAGATAAAGAGAGTATGTCATTGAATTCATATATGTCATTGAATTCATCTAAGTTTGAGTTAGAGCATTTTCGAAATTTGATAGCTTCTACTGTTATCATCCATGATTTGCCTTTTCAATTTGTAGAGTATGCTGGAATTAGATCTATATTTGAATATCTACATCCAGATATAAAACTTGTATCTAGAAATACGGTAAAGTCGGATATTATTAAAATGCATGTGAGAGAAAAGGCTAGGCTAAAATCAAGTTTAGAGACAACTCCTGGTAGAATTTGCTTGACATCTGATTTATGGACTTTAACAACTACTGATGGATATATATGTTTGACTGCTCATTTTATTGACAAAGATTGGGTTTTGTAAAAACGAATACTGAATTTTTGCCATATGCCACCACCACACACTGGTGTAGCATTGGCGGAGAAGATGTATTATTTGTTATGTGAATGGGGTATTGAAAATAAGTTATTTTCTTTGACTTTAGACAATGCTTTCTCGAATGATGTTTCTATTGACATGTTGGTCACTCAATTGAGATTAAAGGGAACAGTTATTAGTAATGGTGAGTTTTTTCACATTCGTTGTTGTGCTCATATCATCAACTTGGTAGTGCAAATTAGTTTGAAAGATATTGATTATGTGGTTTTTAAGATTCGGGAAAGCATTAAATATGTGAGAGGGTTACAAATTAGAAAGCAAAAGTTTTGGAATGTGTTAAGATGATGTCTATGGATTCTAAAAGAGGTTTGAGACAAGATGTGCCTACAAAGTGGAATTCTACATATTTAATGCTTGAGAGTGCATTGTTTCATCGTCGTGCCTTTTGTCATCTAGAATTAAGTGACTCAAATTATAAGAATTGTCCTTGCAACTTCAAATGGGAAAAGATTGAAAAAATAAGTAAATTTGTAGGGTTGTTCTATGATGTTACTTGCATATTTTATGGGATTGACTACCCTAGTGCAAATTTGTACTTTCCATCTGTTCTTATATGCTATGCAACATTGAAAGAAAGTGTAGAAAGCGAGAATGTGTACATAAGAAACATGGCCAATCAAATGATAGTGAAATTTGAGAAGTATTGGTTAGAGTTCTCTTTGATATTATCTATTGCAGTGATAGTAGATCCTCGCTACAAGCTTCAATTTGTTAATTGGGGCTACAAAATGATTTATGGAGTTGGTAACTCTATTGATTTTTTACATGTTAAAAATAAATTATATTCCTTATTTGATGAGTACAACCAAAAGTCCATCTCATACTCATTGTCATCAAAGTCTTTGGATCAAGAGAATAACATAGAAGATGATGCTCATCAAGGAAGCAATACTAGCTTTAGGAAGAAAGCTAATGCCATGTTAAAGGTAAAAAAAAAAATTCTTAATTTTTTGTATTGATAAATTTTTAAGTTTATATATTTATTATATTTTTTCTTATCAAATACATAAAGTTTATTTTTTTCTTAATTTTTTATGAATATTTATTTATTAATTTATCTTTTTGATAAAATAGGAGTTTAATAATTTTGAAGATGATGAAGGTAGTGGCAATATACGAAGATCACAACTTCACCTTTATTTGGATGAGCCAAGGATGAACATAAATGTTAAATTGAATGTTCTTGATTATTGGAAAGTAAATCAAGTACGATATCCTCAACTTGCTTCAATGGCTCGTGATCTTTTGAGTATTCCAATCTCTATTGTGGCATCAGAATCTGCTTTTAGTGCTGGTGGATGAGTGTTAGACCAATTTCGTAGCATACTTAAGCCTAGCACAGTTGAGGCAATAATTTGTACTAGAAATTGGTTGTTTGGAGAAAAAGGTAATTATTTTTATTAATGTGTTTATTTTATTCAATTTGCTAATGCATGTGATTTTTAATAGATACTTGATTGTTAAATTTAATATTATACTAGGAAAATCTCAAACACAATTGGAGGATCTTACTAAAGATATCATGGGTTTCGATGATAATAGAGATGAAATTTCAACTCAATGCTCTATTAATAATACTAACAATTAAGGTATAATTTGTTTTGCTTAATATTTATAGACAAATATAATCTATTGAATGCTGAGAATTTTTCTTAGATTTTTTTTTCTCATGTGAAGTGGATTTATAAACTTTGTTTTTTTGTGTGCAGATGGGCAAGAAAAAGAAGAAAAATCATGTTGGTCTTCTCAAGGAATGAAAGAATAAAATTAAAGTAGCATTTTTTTAAAAAAAAGAATTTAATGTCAATTTTATATTATCTGACATATATTAATACTGCAAATAGGTCAATTACAGTTGTGGGCTAAAATTTTCAAACAATTATATGGTGATTAAGTCAACTCATTAATAGTAAACGGATTACATGGGTTGACACGACACGATTAATAAACAGGTCGGGTTAGAGTTGAAGAATTCTTACACGATTAATAAATGGGTTGGGTTAGGATTGAGGGTTTTTTATAAGATTAATAAACGGGTTGACACGAACATGATCTGCCAATACGAATTGCCACCCCTAAACCTAACTAGACTGGAAAAATAAATAGATTATTAAATAATCTAAAAGTTATTAAAATAAATAATTGAACTAGTTCATAAATCTCCTAATGGACTCTAAGTTTCCTCTCTTGATCCCCATCATTACAATTATGAAAAGTAGAATGCTAGAAACCTTTACCAATCCACATACAGCTGACACTGGTACTGTTAAAAGACATTTGATTCCAATGGCAATGATAATCCACTAGTGGTGATGTGAATGCCAACAATAGTGTGGTGGACCGGTGGTGTGTCTCCAAAGATGATGACTGTTAAACTTGAAGGCAGTGCATGTGCAGCAACAGAAGAAGCTTGGCAATATTGATTGTAACAAAAAATTGGTCACCAGAGTAGAACGTGTTAAAAATACAACTGTTATCAAACATGTTTTAATTTTGACAAAAGTGCGGAAAGCTTTTGTAAATAGGGATATCCAAAGACACCCATAGGCATAGCCAATAGCCAGTAAGTACAGATTACCCAAAAAAAAAAATAGCTAGCAAGTACAGATGCATAACAAATTACAAAAGATGTATACGCTTTATTAATCTTTATCCTTGTTGTTTTTAATTCTCCATCAACATTAGATTAAGAACCACATCTTATTTAAATCTCCTCTAATCAAACATATAAACAGATCCATCTTTTCCTCCATAAGAATTTAAGATAATTAAAAAGCCTTTGTTTCATACACGTAACAAGTCCCTCATAGAGCATGAAGCATTTTTTTTTGGTAAATCATAGAGCATGAAGCATTGAACAGCATCGAAAGATGTAAAAACATAAGCAAGTTTATTCCCCCAATAACTCATCTCAGGAAATTGACCCTCAATTATTGCATTAGGATAGAAAGGACCATCAGCATAGATGAGTTTTACGAAGAGTCAGAGACAAGGAGGTTGGCCATCCCATTTTAAGCTTGAAAATGGTTTAATCATGTTGGCAGTGCTGAATCTAAGAATGATAGGTTATATTTACTACTGATAGTAGTGAGTCTTCATGACCACGTAAGTCTTGTCATTTTGTCCTCTCTTGAAATCTACATGTATTTTGACTTTTAATCAAAAAATTTATTACATTCTTTCTTCCTATCTTATTCAGGTAGTGGTGTCGCTTCTTTTCATCTAAATGTGTTCAACGTAATTACAGATATCAATTTTGTCTTCATTTTAAATATTCTTCCATTTTTACCAGTTCTCCAATTTGTGTAAGACTATATTTGGCCATGAAAGCATGAAATGTAACATTTCTGTTACCTTTAACAGGTTTGTCATTCATTACCCAAAAAAAAAATAAAAAAATGTCTGTCTTGACTTCTTGATACTTCTGTCCATTTAAACAAATATGTGCACAAGAACCTCAGTTTTAAGATTTCTATTTATTGTCATGTAAAATCCTCCTCATTCATAACTCTATCTAAATAATTGTGTTTGTACAAGTAGTTCACAAAATAGAAAGGGGGGAAGGAAGAGAGAAAAAATGCGGGAAACCATTTTAATAAAAAATAAAAAAAAATGATTATCGGAACATATAATTACAGCAAGCATTACTGGTGTTCAGAACTCTCTGAGGATGTCTTCTCTGCAATATTTGTCAACATATTTTAGTCAGAACTTGGAAGCACATGAAGCAAAAGGAATTTTATTTTATTTTTTTTAATATAAAGCAGATATAAATCTTAATGCATGCTTGTAGTTGTAGAAGATGGATTACAAATTACATATTGCATTAAACCTTGGAACTATAAGGTCCATTCAACTTCTATCACAAAAAAGCTGTAGAAAAACACAAATGGACTTATTAAACTGATTAATCCAGCTCAATTAGAATGGTTGGTCACGAGCAATTAAATTAGGATTTGAACACGAGCAATTAGGCTCTTAGGTTCTGTTTTCATATTAAGTGATCATAAATTGCAAATGCTTCAGTGTAGGCCTGTCCAATATTAGGAAAATATGTGAGCTTTACATGAGCAAAAGAACTATAAATAACTAGGTTCTATGATTAAGTTTCGATGCCATCAATCCCAAAATCTTATGGTGATAGGAAGTGGAGCCAACTATGTAAATCACGAAAATGTAATTGACAATTAACACTCACCCTCATATGTAGGCCCATCCAAAAGGACCCAGGGTTAGCAGGATTTGAAACACAAGATCAATTAGACAATTACGCCAACCAAAAGCTTAATGGTTAGAAGTGGGCAAAGCTATGTTTATCGAGCTAACAACATATAGTTAACAAGCTTTAACCATCTTCGGGTTTTATTCTATGGATTGACATTCATTCACAGTTCAGAGCCTCACATACTACATAGCAGTATCTTATCTCACTCTATCAATATCAATGTTGCATCAGTTGTCTGTTGATAGTTTTCACATATACAGCTGCATTACCTTTCATATACTCTTGCAATTTTTTTTTTGTTTTCACTTTATTCTAAGGTTTTCCTTTGGTAATTTTGATTTAATCACTTATATTTTCTTGTAATTGGTGTAGTCAAAGGGGCTTTGCATTGGTATTCGTTACCTTGTTTCCTTATTTCTTGGACAGAGCTCAGACTGGTGTTCAGCACCTAGAATTGAGAAATACATCCTATCTGAACCCAGCTAAGCCATAAAACCCCACGCAAACTAAAAAGGGGAAATGAAACAGTCATGCAAAATTGTAAACTAACATGTTTTTACATACTAGTAATGTAAAAGTTATCTTTCCTTGTGAGGCAATTTGCAAATAGCAGACTTTATCATAGAGCAAGATGCAAGATGGTAGTATAATATGGTTTGACTAAAGAAGGACCTCCTGACTATAGAATTCTTCAAAAATGGGTGTTACTAAGAGTTATTGGTAACAATGCCCCCTGAAGTTTGTATAAAGTAGTAAATTGCCCCCTAAATTTTGAAATTGGTACCAATACACCAGAATTTTTAAAAAAGTTGCAAATTGCCCCCTAACTCACAAACACAGTGTATTTTTACCTTAAACACAGTATTTTTTAAACTGTTCAGAAATATTTTTTTACATGAATGATTCAAACTATTTTCTTTTCCACATATTACCATCTACCTCAACCCTTAACATAAAGAGAAAGTTCATTTGAACAGCTAAAAATAAACAGTATTTATTAATAAGGGGGCAATTCTCAACTATTTTTAAAGTTCATGGGGTATTGGTACCAATTTCAAAGTTTGGGGGGCAACTCGCTACTTTATGCAAAGTTCAGGGGGTACCAATAACCCTACTAACTAATGATGTGGCACCACCAACAGATCCCGTTGGCAGATTTACACTCTGAGGGTGAGCTTTCGGACTACACCAAAGAAAGTTTTGTATTTCAAATCACCTTGGTTAGCTGCTGGAAATTGTCTACCTAAATTTCTTGCAAAACTCTGTATCACAGACTAACTTTTATGTCATGGATGTTAAGCTGCAACCTCAACAAACGGGAAAAGGCATCTTGAATCGCTTTTTCCTCTTCTTTTTAACTATTGAGGTTTCAATAAAGACAACATGTTATATCAAGATTAGGAATACTAAAAAACCTATTTTATGATACATTCCTAACCTAAAAAGTTTAATACCTTAACTCTAAATGTATTGCTCAAAAATATAAATAAATAAATCATTTCTAAACATATATTTCTTCCCTCTTCTATTAAAACTGTTTTAATAGAACCTTGGGTTATACGCATCTCAACACATGCTCCTCCTTGTAGCCGTCAACCTTCATCAATAAAAGCCACTAGTCCCTGACTCCCTCCCAGAATATGATACTAAAATCGAACTGATTCTCAACAAAACGCACACCTTGATTAACCTAGGATTTCTTAATTTTGACCGCAATGGGAAGGTGGTTGGCAGTCGCTGGAGACATCATAAGTACAACCAGTAGGGGAGGGGTATTAAGGCAGTTCGGCCATATAAGTTAAAGGTTTGCCACCGTCATAAGTGGCGACTACAAACTTAATGCCAGTTAATCCATATTACACTCGATCAGCACAGATATTAAAGTTCTCCACCACCAATATTAGGATTAAATTCAAAAAACGTAATGAGATTTAAGACCAAATATCAAGCGAAAGCACTGATTGAACCAATGGACCACCATATTGTGACTATCTCATACCAAGACAAAATCTCACTCGCTATAAAACTAATTATCTAAAAGAAAAATGTATAGAGACAAGCAAAACAGCAAGTCTAGGAAGAAATATGGGTACCATGTAGCTTGCTCGCAGATATTAGGCGGTCCATATTATCAAGCCGTCGTTGTATGGATTTCAGAACTGAATTCAACGATGAAACCCTCTTCCTAACAATAGAAATCCTAGCAGCATTCTGCATAATGAACGGCAATGGTGCATCTTCCAATAGCTGATCGAGTTCTACCAAAACGGGCAACAAATTTCATCTCAGTGGAACAAATTCAAAAGACAAAAACCAAATTGCAACTTTGCAAGCACACTACAGCTGGGTACATAAAGAGCGTTATTTAGTAACAATGGAGCATCAATTTTTATCAAAATCGAAAAACCCATTTTGAAGAATACCTCGGGTAAGACGGTCGAGAGCGGAAGAGAGCTGGTCTTGGCTTCCGAGAGTGTCTTGAGCTTTGGAGTCAAAGTCCCTAATTACAGTAGCCAGAATCGAAGAAAGACCTTTGGCCAAAGCTTCGGGGCCGACATTAAAGTCGGGAGAATTGTTATTGGATTCGGAAGATTGTGGGTTTGCATTGGGATCGGAATTTCGTAGGGTCACTGATTGAGAGCCTTCTTCGTCTGTGGAATCGCAGTGATCCTGTGAAGCTTCCATGAAAGAGAGTAAAACGTGGAAGAAACAGTGTTAGTTGGGACTTCGGATGGAAGTTTACAGCTTTTACCTTTTCAGCTTCAGTGAATCCATTAAGGAACCAAACCTCCAAACACCAAAGTTTGAAGCTAGATCGCCTGCCCCGTAACCAGTTATCCGACATATCAATGCGTCCACTGTTTATTTTATTTTTCTTTGCGTTAAATAATTAAATATTGAATACGTGTTAAATTTAATTGAACTGAGAATATATTATCCAAAAAAAAATTGGAGATAAATTATTTGAATTCAATGACAAAATAATAAAATTATATGTTTTGTAAAATAATTAAGTAAGCAGTAAGAATAATAGAAAATGATACATAGATAAAAGAGAACGACACTCTAATATCACCTTGTACAGAAGATGATGTATTTAATTTTAATTTTTAAATACTTTTTGTACATCTTTTATAAGAGTGATTTTTGAAAAATTGATAGATTTTTATTTATTTTAATAGAATTTTTAAAATAATCTTGTGTAAAAATTTCTAGAATGACAGTAATTTATGATGACTTATTTTTTTTAGGTATTTAAAATAAAAGTTGAAAATCTTTCTGCTTTGACTTCCTCGATACTACCAGCGTTGATGTAATGCACCTAAAATTAATTTTCTACTTCAGTCATTAATTGCAGAGGAAAATTCATTTAAAATTCATGAGATTTAACATAATTATACTTAATTATTATAATTTTTGAAAATTATCACAAATTTATTAAATAGTATTAAAATGCATATAGAGGATGATAAATTTTTGATGAAAACTAATGATATAGTAAATATATGGTAAGTTTTTAATAAAATTTAAAACTAACAGTGTATAAATATAATTACCTAAATTTAAAAATATATTTATAATATTAGCCCTTAATTGTATCGGTGTAAATACATACCAATTATTATGATGTTCGTAAAAGAGCAAATAGCTTGTAATAATTTGGCTTCGCTCTAATCATCTCCACTATTCGAAAAACCAGCATTACCGGTACCCTTTAGTAACAAAGGAAGAATCCTGCATATGATATCTCGTCACTTGCAAGATTGAAAAATAAAAATAGAAAACTGAATCAGTAAACAGAACAAGGGTAATTTTTTAGAAAACATTTGAATAACATTGGTTTATGTCTACACATATATATTTAATATATATATATATATATATATATATATATATATATACGCTAAGGTGGGCAGCATCGCTCATCTTACGGTGGGCGACAAACCTACCTTTTTTTTCACTTTTTTTTTGTATTTTATATTTTTATATGTTTTTTTCCTATTTTTTCTATATATATTTTTTATTTTTTTGTATCTTTATATATATATATATATATATATATATATATATATAGAATATTTAGAGTTTGGTAAAATGAAAAATAAAAAAATATAAAAACATATATAAAAAAATAGAAAATTAGCAAAAAAAAACATATAAAAAATACAAAATATAAAAAAAAAAGTGAAAAAAAAAAAGGTGGGCGAGGTGAGCAACGTCGCCCACTTTAGCAACAGCCTTTATATATATATATATATATATATATATATATATAATTAAACATTCAGATCTTTACTTTGATATAAAAAAGTAGGATTTTTCCTTCAATTACGATTGAAACTTGCTATTTAAATTATAAAATTGGCACCAATATTTTTTGACTTTATAAATAATTATAAATTACTTTTTAACTCATAAATATAATATATTTTTATTTTAAATAAATTATTTTTTAATTATTCAAAAATATTTAATTTATTTTTCACATACTGTTATTTATCTCAGCTACATATTAGCAATGAAAAATATATTATATTTAAAAATCGAGAGTGATTTGTAATTATATTTTAAATTCAAAAATATTAATATTAATTTTATAATTTAGAAGACAACTTAAAATCTTGTACAAAATTTAAAAGTGCTGGTGCAAAAAATTAAGAAAAAGAAAAGAAAAAAAAAATGAAGGAGAGAATGCAAGTCAACCATACGAGATGCATGACGAAAAGAAATAAAGGCTGGCCACCATGTTCAATGCAGCCCATTGCCTTGATTATAGGTGGCATTAATGTCTCAATTTGAGGAAAAATTTGATAGGAAATCCAAACTAATTAACATTCTTAATGAATTCTTTCCAGTAACAATATATCAAACTGAGAGACTTAAGGAATACAACATATTCTATAGGAAACTTCCACCTCCAACAATGTGGAAATTCTCTCTTTAATACTACCAACCTGTTCATTCAGATGTGGCATCCTCCTTTAGGTTGTGGCAATCCTCGTATCGTTTGTCAACTTTGTGACAAGCCCCAATACAGTGCCAAAATGTGTAAATCATGCCCCTCTCCAACACCATCATGGCCTCAAGCAAATTTGTCTACTATGGATCAGTCATCTACTATGTCAAATTGGGTCTGAGACTCTAGCGCTTCTCATCACATGACTTTAGATCTCAATAATCTCTTTATTCACTTTGACTATAGTGGTTCTAAAGATGTTATGATTGGTGATAGTACTTTTGTTCCCATAACTCATTTAGGCCGTGCTAATATCTCCACTCCTATTGCTACTTTTTATTTAAAGGATGTGTCATGTGTTCCTTATATCTCACATAATTTATTATAAGTCTCACAATTTTATTCTCATAATAACACATTTATTGAGTTCTTTCCTAATTTTTTTTTTTTGGTGAAGGACTTTAGCACGGGGGCATCCTTGGTCTGCAGCTAGAGAAAAGGAAATCTTTATATGTGGCCACCAACCCTCACATCTCTCAATTCATCATTTGTTGTTTCACCATCTGTTCACACCACCAAGTGTAATAACCAAGTTATTATTTTCGAAACTGTCGATTTTTGAACCCATTTTCGATTTTATCGCGGTTGCGTCTTTTTAATCGAAACAAGCAGCTTCTGAATTCTCTAGATATTTTGTAAGGGTCGAGAGTACCTTGTGAGGAGTCAATAAACTTTTTCTACCCATTTTGCCCTAGGTCAAAGTTTAACCAAGTTTAACTTTTACTATTTATTATTTTAATAATAAAGTTAAATATCTTTTTATTTTTACTTTAATTTATTATTTTTTTAAAGTGATCAATTGCCAATTTAATTGTATTGGCCGACTATTCTTCTTGCTTTTACCATTGTTATTGTTTCCAACTGCATCCTAGAGAGAGAGAGAATTCTAGAGAGAGAAAGTGAAGGATTTTGCAAAATTACAAAGAATTTTCAAGTAAAAATTTGAGGGTAGTGGCCAGCCATCAAGGGTAATTATTTGGCAAAGCTTGGGTGATTTTTCAAGGCTTGGTTTGAGTGCTTGCTTGCTTGGAAGAAAAGTAGGCAACTATTCATTTTGATTTTTCTTGCAAATCATGTGTTTTTACTTGATTATTTGATGAATTCATGCTTGAAATCAATAAATTGATGATTGTTGATGCTTAATTGGATGTGTATTAAGCATGTGATAAAACCCTCAATTGTTTGGATTCAGGTTTTGTGGAAATTGTGAATTAAAGTATGAAATTGATGGATTAAAGCATGATTTCATGGAATTGATTGATGAAATTGGTGTTATGCTTGCTTAATTTGATGAATTGATGAAGAAATCAATGTGTTTAAGCTTGTGTATGGGGTCGGCCATGTGTAGGAAAGCTATGTCAAATTTTTACATGTGAGGGGCATTTTGGTCTTTTCACATATAAAGGGTATTTTGGGTATTTTTGAAAATTTCAAGGGCAAATTGGTCATTTTGCATGTAAAGGATACAAATGAAATTTTTAAAAATATTTAAGGGCATTTTAATTTTTTGTATGTAAAGGATATAAATGAAATTTTAAAAAAGGTTAAGGGCATTTTGATCATTTGACACGAGAGAACATAAATGTAATTTTCAAAATTATTGAGAGTATTTTCTTCATTTTTCATATGAGGGATAAAGTTGAAAATATTTAAAATTGGAGGGATATTGTGGTCTTTTTTAAATTCCAAGTTATTTTATTATTTCTATATATATTAAATTATTTATTTGATTATTAATTTATATATATATATATATATTCAAATACCCTATTTATAATTTATTTAAATTATTTATTTATACATGTGTTTGTATAGTTATAAATATATTTATATTTTATAAAATACATATATTTTATATGTGTATTTGTTAACTATACATAAATATATTTTATTAAGATGTATGTGTATAAATAATTATTTATGCATTAAAATGAGATTTAATCTATTATACACTAATAGGTATTTTTATATGTGTATATAATTATGTATATATATAAGTTATATTTGTATGCATATATATATATATATGTGTGTGTGTGTGTGTGTGTGTGTGTGTGTGTATGTGTATGTGTGTATAATATGTGTATACATATATGAGTGTGTATATATGTATTTATGTATATAGATATGTGTATGTGAATGTGTATTTATATGTGTGTATTTTTATATATGTATTTATATATATATGTGTTTATAATTGTGTTTATAAAGCGTATATGGATGGATAGATATGTATATATCTGATTGAAAATTATTATTCTGTTATTTGATGGTAATTAGCCATTTATCTATTGAGGGGTAATTTGATAATTTTTTATGTATTTGAGGGGTATTTTGGTAATTTCCGGGATGACCAATGATATTTCGGTAAATTACATCAATGTGATTAGGCAATTTATAATCGTTGATTCAGCAGGGGCATTTCGTAATTATGGTTGTTTGAATATGACAGCTTGGTAATTATGCGTCTTATTGTGTTACTTGGTTGCTTTTATGCATTGTGGCATGAACATTCATTTATATAGAGCAATTCATAAGGTTTATTATTTTATGTGAAATGAAAGATTTTTCTCTGAGGTTTTGTGTTTTGAAATTGATTGTACAATGATGGTGTATAATTTAAATCCTATGTAATAGCTCTGTGAATCACTGACCACACATAGCGGTAGGTCGCTCGGAACGGTGGTTCACCTGGATACCACCAAAGGAGTAGAGTTTGGTGCACAAAACGTGGAAAGAGTATGTGCTATTCGGTTTAAAATAAAAGGGAAAAAATAATAATTTTAAGTGTACAGTGTAATACTACATGACATGACATTGACATATGTATATGGTTGTCTACTGAGTGTTTTTACTCATAGTTGTCTATCCTATGTGGCAGGTAAGTCCAAAACTTCACAGTGAGATTTGGCGGGGTACGAACTGGAAAGCACAACATGGTACTATGTTCTTCCTCATTTGATTTGATGTTTTGGGCAATGATATTATGTATTTGTAAATACTATTTTCCTTTATAGTGTGGGTGTGTATACTTTAAATTTATTTTAAAGTATGGCTGTTTATGGTGTGGTTTGCAAAACGATCTCATAGAGTAAAGGAATGTTTTGGTTTTGTTGTGGTTTTGTCCAAAAACATTTTTAACAAATCAAATTTAAAAAGGGGAAAAAAATTTACGATAATCACACCTTATTCGGGAACCTAGGCTTGGGTAAGGGGGTATTACACCAAGTCATTGCTATCTCACCACTCGTGGCACTATAGGCTTGGACATACTTCCTCCTCTATTTTACGTCGCATTATTCCATCCTTTTCTCTACCTGTGTCTGATACTATTTCTACTACAATTCTCTGTGATGCATGTCTGTGTAATAAAAGTCACAAACTTCCTTTTGGTATTTCATCTTTACGATATTTCAAACTTTTGAAAATTATATTTATGGATGTTTAGGGACCAGCTCCCATTATTTCTGTGGATAATTTTCTCTATTATGTTGTGTTTGTCGAATATTACATCAAATACACATGGTTATATCCGCTTACACACAAATCTGATGTTGTTAACATATTTTCACAATTTAAATCAGTTGTCGAAAATTATTTCTCCTTAAAAATAAAAACGGTCTACATTGATGGAAGTGGTGAAGCTCAGCGATTATGACACCTCCTTTCCATCCACGGCGTTTAGCATTTAAAATCACCTCCCTATACACCTAAACTTGTTGGCAGTGCCGAGCGTAAACATCGACATATGATACAAATAGTTTTGACACTTCTTTCTCATGCATCTATCCCACTAATCTACTGGTCCTATGTCGTTTGAACAACCATCTACTTAATCAACCATCTTCCCACACCCACCCTTAACTTTAGCTTTCCATACAACAAACTATTTGGCCATGACCCTAATTATCACATACTACATGTTTTTGGAAGTCTGTATTATTCTTGGCTCAAACCATATGCAACTTATAAACTGGCACCCAAGTCCCGTCCATGTGTATTCCTTGGTTATTCTAAGCAACACAATTCCTACACATGCTTGGATCCTACCACCAAAAGAATATATATGTATCACATCATATCATTTTTGTGAAGCACATATTTTCCTACAAAACTAACCCTAACCAGTTGAATTCTAACCCAATCCTAACTAATTGGGTACATCCACCCACATCATAAAAGTCCCCTTCTGACACTGTATTCTCTTCCTTCAATCATAGTCTACTACAACTTTAATACCCTATAGTGACAACTCCACGTTGCCCAAAACCTATGTATCACCACCACCTCCCAGTGAGTCTAACTCGCCTCCAATGACCTTACCTTAAGATGTCTCTTTCCCACCGACGTTGGCATCAACTTATCCACAAGAGGTTACCCCATCTCCATCGTCCTCATATGATGCCACCACTTAAGCTCCTTCATAGGTTAGTTTCATTGTACCCTTTCCACCTCCTCCCTTTGGTATGAGAACATGGCAAAAAATTAATATTTTTTTACCAAAGAAATTTTTTTATCTTTATGCATCCATCGTTCTTCCTATCTTCAATGAACCCACCACTTTCGGACAAGTAGAGAAAACTTTGGAATGACATCAAGTAATGACAAAAGAGTATAACTATAATAACCAAGTTATGTTTTTCCGAAACTATCGATTTCCGGACGCATTTTAAGTTTTATCTCCATTTCGCCTTTTTCACTGAAACGAGCAGCTTCTGAATTCCCGGCATTTTGTGAGGGCCAATAGTACCCTATAAGGAGTCGAGAAACTTTTTCTACCCGTTTTGCCATCAAAAAAAGTTTGACTTTTACTATTTATTATTTTATTATAAGCTTGTATAATTATGTGAAAATTTTTACATGTGATGACATTTTGATCTTTTCACATGTAAAAGATATTTTGAATATTTTTAAAAATTTCTAGGGTAAAATGATAAACTTGCATGTAGGGACACAAATGGGATTTTTAAAATTATTTAAGGGCATTTTGGTCTTTTACATGTAAGGGATATAAATGGAATTTTTAAAAAGGTCAAGGGTATTTTGGTCTTTTTACATGTGGGAACATAGATGTAATTTTCAAAATTATTGTGGGTATTTTCGTCATTTTTCATATGAGGGGTAAAGTTGAAAATAATTCGAATTGGAGGGATATTGTGGTCTTTATTAAATTCCAAATTATTTTTATTATATATATATATTAAATTATTTATTTGATTGTTAATTTATATATATATATATATATATTGAAATACCTTATTGGTAATTCAATTAAATTATTTATTTATACATGTGTTTGAATAGTTATAAATATAGTTATATTTTACAAAATACATATATTTTATGTGTATTTATTAACTATATACATATGTATTTTGTGTAAGTGTAGGAGTACAAATAATTATTTTTACAGTATAATGAGATTGAATTTATTTTACACTATTGGGTATTTTTACACTTGGGTGCATGTGTATATAATTATTATTTCTGTTATTTTACCGATGGTAGGATGGTAATTAGTTATTTATCCATTGATGAGTATTTTAGTAATTTTTTATGTACTAGAGGGGTATCTTGGTAATTTTCGGAATAACCAATGACATTTCGGTAATTACATCAATATGATTAAGCAATTTGTATTCGTTAACTGAGCAGGGGCATTTAGGTAATTATGGCTATTGGAATAGGATGGTTGGTAATTATGCATTTTATGGTGTTGATTGGTTGTACTTGTGTATTATGGCATGAACATTTATTTGCATAGGGCAATTCATGAGGTTTATTGTTTTATGTAAAATGAAGGACTGTTCCTTGGGATTTTGTGTTTTCAAAATAGTTACACGACGAGGTGCATGGTTTAAACCTTGTGTAATAGCTCTGTGAATCATTGCCATACGTAGCGGTAAGTAGCCCGGAATGGTGGTTCACCTGCATGCCACCAAAGGTGTGGTGTTTTGTACACAAAACGCGGAAAGAGAATGAGCTATTTGGTTGAAAGTAAAAAGGGGGGAAAATGATGATTTTAGGTGTACTGTATTACACTACATGACATGGCATTGACATATGCATATGGTTGTCTACTGAGTGTTTTTCACTCACATCTATATGTCCTTTATGGCAGGTAAGTCCAAAGTTAAGCAGTAGGACTTGGTGGGGTGCGGACTGGGAGGCGCGGCATGGTACCATGCTCTTCCGCTTTTGGTTTATTATTTTGGGTAATGATATTATGTATTCTTAAATACTATTTTCTTTTTCGGTGTGTGTGCGTATACTTTATAATCATTCTAAAGTATTACTGTTTATGGTATGGTTTGAAAAACGATCTCAAAGAGTAAAAGAATATTTTGATTTTTGTATGGTTTTTTCCAAAAACATTTTCAGCATATCAAATTTAAAAAGGAAAAAAAAATTATATGGTTAGCACACCTTACTCGGGAACCTAGGCTTGTGTAAGGGGGTGTTACAATAACGCTCTAATTCACATTAACACATGGTCCCTAGTACCACCACATCCATTTCAGGATGTAAATGGATCTTCTGAATCAAACAAAAACATAATGGACCAATAGCTCATTACAAAGCATGGTTGGTGGCTAAAGAGTTCCATCAAAGACTCAGTCTTGACTTTACTGAAACATACAACCCTGTTGTAAAACTGACCACTATTCGACTGCTCCTTTCTCTGGCTGTTTCACATGGCTAGCACATTGGCCAATTAGACATCAACAATTCATTCCTTCAGGGATCCCTCATAGATGTGTTCATGGCACAACCTCTAGGCTTTATAAATCAATCCATGCCACAATTTGTGTGTAAACTTCACAAAGCCATATATGGTCTTTGCCAAGCTCCCCGCGCATAGTTCAATGAGTTGAAGATAGATCTTCAGACAATCGGGTTCATAAATTCAAACTTTGATAGCTCTCTATTTGTGCTTCGTACTGCCACCTACAATCTGTACATCCTTGTGTACGTTGATGATATTATTATCACCGACCCCTCTTCCTCTCATATGGACATTTGCATCAGGAAGCTTTCTTAATGATTTTCTTTCAAAGACTTGGGCCCTTTAACCTATTATTTCCTTGGTATAGAAGTCCATATGTTTGACTATAGCCTTCATGTTATGTTTGCTTGGCAAACATAACATGACTGAGTGCAAACCCATTCTTATTCCACTCTCTGCAACAGAAACATTTTGATTGCTTGATGGGTCCCCACTTGCGGATGCTAATCAGTATCGTTAAGTGATCGAGTCTCTTCAATATCTTTTGTTAACACGACCATATATCTCTTTTGCAATCAATAGACTGTCAAAATTCATGCATTGTCCATCATATGCCCACTGGTCAGCTGTTAAGCGAGTTCTACAATATCTCAAAGGCACCATCAATCTAGGACTTCTTCTCCGTCCTTCTTCGAACATGGTCTTTCATGTATTTATGGATGTTGTCTGGGCTGGAAACCTAGATGACTATAAGTCTACCTCTGCTTATGTAGTCTTCCTTAGAGACAACCATGTTAATTAAATCTCCAAAAAGCAGCCGACTATCATTCGATCCTCAACTAAAGCTGAGTACAGAGCTATTGCTTCTATAGCTGTTGAAGTAAAGTGGCTTACAAATGTACTTGGTGACTTGGTCTCTCCTTCTCCTCCATTCTGATTGTTTAATGTTACAATGTTGGTGCAACCTACGTCTGTGCCAATACCGTCTTTTACTCTCGCATTGAAGCACACTGCGATTGATTTTCATTTCGTCAGGGACCAGGTTGGCAAGATACATCTTTAGGTAACTAACGTTCACACAAATGATCAGCTCGCAGACTCCTTGATAAAGCAACTACCTATCTCAATCATCATTCTAAGCTTGGCCTTTAGCATTGAAGCCCGAACTTGCGAGGGCATGATAGAATATAATTCTCCACTGATTCATCCATTAATTTGTCAAATATGACTGTTGATGTATTTATTACAAAACACTTATCATAAAATCTTATTTCCATGTATACCTATAGTGTTGTATATATATACGTAAAAATCAAATGAATAATATTGAGAGATCATTTTATTCAATTATCTTTTATATTCTTGATAATAAGAAGGGTTGAGAAGTAAAATTTAGGGTAGTACACGTCATTTTGTACAAGATTAATTTCTATTGAATTTTGTTTTGGAAAAAAAAACAGTGGATTAGTTATATGAACAAATGAAGAGTTTCAAAGAAACTCATCTATAATAAACTAATGTTAAAATTTTTTTAAAATTATTTTTTAATTTAAAGTCAATGGACTTAAAATGTCCATTAAGAGTTTCAAAGAAACTCATTTACAATAAATTAATGTTGAATTTTTAAAATTATTTTAAATTAAAAGTTTGTGGACCTAACTCATTTTAAAAAATTGGCTTGTAAGAATAAGAATTGTCCGGTGCTTATTGTTAAATTTTGAAAATATTTTAAATTAGAAAGTCTGTGGACTGAACTTATCCTAAAAATCCGGCTTGTAAGGTGAGGATTGTCCAAGGCTTATATATATTCAATTCTAATTGTGCACAATTCATATGGTACTTTTATATCTATATTTCAACACTCTTTTGTAAGATATCAAAATTGGCCCATTTGAGAATTGCTTATTATTTTTTTTTGTAGGGATGTAACAATTCCCTTTTTGTAGGGACGCAAATTGGGTTCAAATTAGAGCTCTATTTGGAATTCTAAAAGTCCTGAGAAAACTGTCCACTTAATAGGCTCAAATTTAGGTTCATTAGCCTGATAAAACTACCCACTTTGGGGGCTCAAATTTGGGTTGGTAAGCCTCGAGAAAATCAGTGTGCTTACAATTGTTTTATGAGTGATAGCGTTGGACTTGACTTAAATTTAGGGTACTGAGCCCTGAAAAAAATTGGTATGCTTACATGTGTTTTATGGGTGATAGTATTGAGCCTGGCTATGATAGCATGCTGAATTTTAAAAATATTTTAAATTAATAAGTCCATGGGCTTAATTCATTATAAAAAACCAACTTGTAAGGTAATAATCACCTAAAACTTATGAGTGTGATTACCTAAAACTTATGTACACTAAATTTCAATTATGCCCAAGTAATGTGGTACTTTTATATCTATATGTAAACATTTAAATAGCCTAAATTCTTATTATCCTCTTGTCATATTGTAACTTTAGGGGTGATAGTATTGAGCCTGGCTACGATAGCATGTTGAATTTTAAAAATATTTTAAATTAATAAGTCCATGGGCTTAATTCATCATAAAAAACCAACTTGTAAGGTAATAATCACCTAAAACTTATGAGTGTGATTACCTAAAACTTATGTACACTAAATTTCAATTATGCCCAAGTAATGTGGTACTTTTATATCTATATGTAAACATTTAAAAAGCCTAAATTCTTATTATCCTCTTGTCATATTGTAACACCCCCACTGGAGTCCCCCGGTCAGGTCTAATGCCCTTCATTGGGCTCCCCTGGAGCTTTTCCAATCGATATTATCTCCAATTTAACCACCATATATCCAATGGTATGAGCTTTATTAGACTTCGCAGAAGGTCATCCATCCTAGGATTGACTTCCCAAGAAGTCACCTATCCTAGGATTGCTCCCACCGGAGCACGTTTAATTTTGGAGTTCCTATGAACCCCTTAACCAAACGCTCTTAGAAGGCCTCGGTTATTACTAAGGAACCATCTTATCTATTAAACCTTTCCTCCACCACCTAGGCAATATGAGACTGGATACCAAGTACCTACCGATGCCTCTTGCCACCCGCCAACTTAGGTCGTCACAATCCACCCCCCATAAGGGCCCGATGTCCTTGTCGGCACACTTCCGGCTAGGTATAGGCTCTGATACCACCTGTAACACCCTTCCGTGGTTGTTATTAAGGAGCAATCTTTCCTATTAAACCTTTCCTCAACCAGCTGCCAACTTAGGTCGTCATAATCCACCCCGTAGGGGCCCGACGTCCTCGTCGGCACACTTCCGGCTTGGTACAGGCTCGATACCACCAGTAACACCCCTCTTTGGTTGTTATTAAGGAGCAATCTTTCCTATTAAACCTTTCCTCAACCACCCAGGCAATGTGGGACTAGACACCAGGTAGCTGCTGATGCTTCTTGCACCCGCTCACTTAGGTCGTCACAATCCACCCCTTGGGCCCGCGTCCCGCTAACACTCGTCAGTACAGACGATACCACTGCAACACCACCGGGTCCCCGATTAGGTCTAATACCCTCCACTAGGCTCCCCTGGTTCCTTTCAACCGATATTGTCCCCAATTTAACCACCATACATCCAACGGTATGGAGTTTTATCAGACTTCCTAGGAAGTCACCCATCCTAGGATTACTCCCACCGGAGCACACTTAACTTTGAAGTGCCTATGAACCCTTTGGCCAAACGTTCTAAAAGGTCTCGGTTGTTATTAAGGAACCCTCTTTCCTATTAAACCTTTCCTCCACCACCCAGGTGATGCAGGAGTAGACACCAGGTAGCTGTGGATGCCTTTTGCATCTGTCCATTCAGGTCGTCACAATCCACCACATGAACCCCTTAGCCAAACACTCTAAAAAGGCATTGGTTGTTATTAAGGAACCATCTTTCTTATTAAACCTTTCTTCCACCACCCAGGCAATGTGAGACTAGACACTAGGTAGCTGCCGATGCCTCTTGTACCCGTCCACTTAGGTCGTCACAATCTACCCTCTTTAGGGGCCCGACCTCCTCATCGGCACACTTCCGGCTGGGTATATGCTCTGATACCACCTCGGGTTCCCCTGGTCAGGTCTAATGCCCTCCACTAGGTTCCTTGGTTCCTTTCCAACCGATATTGTCCCCAATTTAAGCACCGTACATCCAACAGTATGGACTTTTATCAAACTTCCCTGGAGGTCACCCGTCCTAGGTTTGCTCCCACCGGAGCACACTTAACTTTGAAGTTCCTATGAACCCCTCAGCCAAATGCTCTGAAAAGGCCTCGGTTGTTATTAAGGAACCCTCTTTCCTATTAAACCTTTCCTCCACCACTCAGACGATGTGGGACTGGACACCAAATAGCTGCCGATGCCTCTTGCACCCGTTCACTCAGGTCGTCACAATCCACCCTCCTTAGGAGCCCACGTCCTCATCGGCACACTTCCGACTGGGTACAGGCTCTGATACCATTAGTAACACCCCCCTGGAGTCCCTCAGTCAGTCGATGCCCTCCACTGGGCTCCTCTAGTTCTAACGGTATGGATTTTATCAGATTTTCCAGGAGGTCACCCATTCTAGGATTGCTCCCACCGAAGCATGCTTAACTTTGGTGTTCCTATGCACCCCTCAGACAAATGCTCTGAAAAGGTCTCAGTTGTTATTAAAAAACCCTCTTTCCTATTAAACCTTTCCTTTATCATCTAGGCGATGTGGGACTGGACACCAGGTAGCTGCCGATGCCTCTTGCACCCGCCCACTCAAGTCATCACAATCCACCCCCTTAGGGGCCCGATGTCCTCGTTGGCACACTTCCGGCTAGGTATAGGCTTTGATACCACCTGTAACACCCCCTGGGGTCCCCTGATCAGGTCTAATGTCCTCTTAATCATATCCCACCAATGACTGGCTCCCTCCTTTAGCATGAAGGAAGCATAGACCACCTTCTTGGTCTTCAAAACATCGGTCAGCAGAAAGATCTTCTCAAACTCCCGAATGCAATTCTCAGCGACTAATGGATTCATTGATCCATCAAACTCCGGGGGATGAAGATCTTGAAACTGCTTCACCACCATATTAATTCCTACAAGTTGCTGTTGTTGCTGAGGTTGTTGTTGTTGAACATTCTGAGCCACCAGCCTTTCAATGGCCTCCACAAGACGACTCATAGCATCCTTTGAACTGCTCTCAGGCTCAGGGTGAATGTTCATTGGAAAACATGGCATCTGCATCCAATGAGAAAATAAATCTTAACCAAATTATTTGATAATAATTTGACAAGATACACAACAAAACCACACTTCATTTTTACAATAAAGTGTTATACAATCAGCACACCATACATATATTATACAGTATATACATAGTACATATATACTCATATATACATATACCATATGTATAAAATATAATACATATATACACAACAAAGTTACTACAACGTCAGAGCTCCAATCATTAGCAGGCTCATCCCAAGGATCAAAATCCTCAGGATCCCTCGGCTCCGGCGTGTAACCGCGAGGTACGTAATTGTCAGTACCCATAGAGTCCTCCTCTGGGTCCTCTTCAGTGTCCTCTACAACAACCTCTTCAGGATCCTCCTCGGCATCAGGCAGTCCTCCAAACCCCTGTGCATCTAACTGTGCCCACCTGGCCAACAGCTCGTTGGGTCCTCATTGAACTGATCTAATTACCACATGTCATGTCATGACGATGATCGGCATCACGCTGCTCATAACATTCAGAAAGCACGTAACAATGACCCATGTCCGGTAAAGGTATAAAATGGGTCTCGTCGATCAGATACCTAGCAACAGTGTGCAATCCATGCTCCTACTCATGGTGACTGGACTCTGCATCCAGCCCTATGTCCTGATAACCCGCTGTAGACTGACTATCCCCTCTCTAGGATATCCTCCCCTCACAGGATCCAGTTGATGACTCTTTATTAGGGTCACCACACGTACCGACATCAGCTCCTCTATTGATGGATCGTGTCTCCCTCGTACCCAATCAGACAAGCGGCTGAACACTTGCCCCATCTAGACATCACGGTAACATAATGCAAAATAAATAAACATACATTACAAAAATAAATCCAAAGACAGTCTACCTTGGCGCGTAGGTGGACACTGGAACATCAGCAAGTACATGTTCAAAAACCTAGGTCTCTGATACCAAAACTGTAACACCCCCTTACCCAAGCCTAGGTTCCCGAGTAAGGTGTGATTATATATATATATATATATATATATATATATATTTAAATTTGATTTGATTAAAACCTTTTTAACAAAGACACAATAAAATCAGAGACTTTCCTTTACTTTTTGAGACCGTTTTTCAAACCACACCAAAAACAGTAATATTTTAAAATAAAATAAAGTTTACACACCCACACCACAAAGGAAAATATAGTATTTAAAAATACATAATATCTATGCCTTCAAAATACCAAATCAAAAGGGGAAGAACATGATACTTCATTTCTCTCCGTCCGCACTTAATCAATCCGCTTTTGGCTTTGGACTTACCCGTCACACATGACAAACAACTGTGAGTGAAAAATACTCAGTAGGCAATCATATGCAAATGCAAATGTCATGTCATGAAGTGTATCACTATACACCTAAAATCATTATTTTTCCCTCTTTATTTTTCAACCGAAAAACCCACTCTCTTTCCGTGTTTCGTGCACAAAACACCACACTTCTGTGGTATGCGGATAAAACATCATTCCGGACGACCCACCACTATGTGTGGTCAGTGATTCATAGAGCGACTAAAACAGGGTTTAAATCATGCACCTTGTCGTGCAACCAAGTTTTCGAAAACATAAATCCACAGGGAAAAATCTTTCATTTCACATAAAATAATAAACCACAAGAATTACTCTATGCAAATGAATGCTCATGCCATAATGGACAAGTAAAACCAAGCAACACAGTAAAACATAATTACCAACCGTCTTATTCCAATAGCCGTAATTATTCAAATGCCCATGCTCAATCAACGATTACAAGTCACTCAACTATACTGATGTAATTATCGATATGTCATTGGTCATGTCGCAAATTACCAAGATACTCCTCAAGTAAATGGAAAATTATCAAAATACCTCTCAATAGTCATATGGTTAATTACCATTCTACCCTTGGTAAAACAACATAATTAATAAATTCCATCAACATACGCATTTACGACACAATTATAAACACATGTATAAATAAATACATATATAAAAATATACACATAAATACACATTCACGTACACATATCTATATACATAAACACATATATACACACTCATATATGTATACACATTTTATATATACCTATATATGCATACAAATATAATTTACATATATACATAATCACATATACACATACACATAAATACATATATAAAATATACACATATAAATACATACTCATATACACATATATGTACATAAATATATTTATACACACCCATATATGTATATACGTATTTTATACACATACTATATATATATATATATATATATATATATATATATATACCCATGTATAAACATACTCGCAAATGCATAGTAATTGAATATTCCAATTAATACATAAATAATTATTTATATACATATAAACCCATACAAAATACACTTGTATATATATTTAATTAATACCTATATAAAATACATGTATTTTGTCAAATACAACTATATTTATAATTATATAAACACATGTAAAATAAATTGTATTTGTAAATATATAGATAATAATAATTGAATATATATATATATATATAATAACAAATAGTAATATATATATATATATATAATAAATAATTTAGAATTTAGGAAAGACCACAATACCCTTCCAATTCTAAATATTTTCAAATCTACCCCTACCATGAAAAATGAAGAAAATACCCTCAACAATTTCAAAAATTATATTTACGTCCCTACATGTCAAATGACCAAAATGCCCTTGACCTTTTTTGAAATTCCAATTGTATCCTTTACATGCAAATGACCAAAGTGCCCTTAAACATTTTCAAAAATCCCATTTAAGTCCCTCGCATGCAAAATAACCAAAATACCCTTGAACTTTTTAAAAATTCCTAAAATACCCTTTATAGGTGAAATGACTAAAATACCCCCACTTATACAAATTTGCACATAGCTTCCTACACAACCGTCCCTTTCCATCCATCACAATCCAAGTGATTTCTTCACAAATTCATCAAATTAACTAAGCTCATAAACATTTTCATCATTCAATTTCATGAATTTATCCATTAATCCAACAAATTCAAGCAAAACACATGGAATTTATAAAAAAGTTAAAATATAGTTAAGTTGCCTACCTTAACTTCAAGCAAGTACACCTCTTCCCAAGCTTTGAAAAACCTTCAAACCAAGCCAAAATCCTCCTCCAAACAGCCGACCACTAACCCCCAAATCACTCTTAAATTTTGCAATTTTTTTTCAACTCTCTCTCTCTAAGGTGTAGTTAAAAAGCGGAACAAAAGTGAAAAGAAATGGAAAAGAGGGGTGTCGGCCATGAAGTGAACAAATGCCAATTGCCAACTTTTTTTTTTTTAATATTATTCTCAAGTTAAAGTAAAAGATATTTGCATATATAATATTTAAATAATTGAAATTGTAAAGCAAAAGTGGGAGAGTCGGCCATGAGGTATTCAATTCCCAATTGCCAACTTATTTATTAATTAAATAATTATATAATAAAATAGAGTAAAAGATATTATTAAATATATTAATATAATAGTGAATAGTGAAAGTCAACCATGGTCAAACCGCGACCAAGGGCAAAATGGGTAGAAAAAGTCCCTTGACTCCTCACAGGGTAGTCTCGGTCCTTATAAAATTTTCGGGGAACTCAGAAACTGCTCATTTCGGTGAAAAATGTGAAACCGCGATTTAACCAAAAACACGTCTGAAAATTGACAGTTTCGAAAATTAAATGAGGTTATTACAACATTCCCCCCCATAAAAGAAATTTCGTCCCTGAAATTTTATTAAAGAAGTAAACATACTAAACAAACAAAAACAGATACTTGAGTCTCATCTCATATTCTCGCTCCCAAGTCACTTCCTCCATTGCATGGTTTTTCCAAAGAACCTTAACCAACGGAATTGCTCGATTCCTAAGAATTTGATCCCTACGGTCCAAAATTCTTACTGGTTTCTCCTCGTACGTCAGGCCCTTGTGAACTTTCATTGGCTCGTATTCGATGACATGAGAAGGATCATGCACGTACTTTCTCAACATCGAGACATGAAAAATATCGTACACACTGGATAGATTGGAAGGCAACGCTAACTAACATGCTAGAACCCCAATTCTTTCTAGTATTTCAAAAGGTCCAATAAAATAAGGACTCAACTTCCCCTTTTTCCCAAACTTCAACACACCCTTTAGAGGTGCAACCTTAAGAAATACCTTCTCACCGACCTCGAACTCAAGATCCTTTCGCCTAATATTCGTATAACTCTTATGCCGATCCTGAGTTACTTTTATCCATTGTCGAATCTTGTTGGTAATATCACTTGTCTGTTGTAAAATTTCCGGCCCAAGCAACTTTTGTTTACTAACTTCATTCCAATGTGATGGAGACCTACACTTACGCCCGTAGAAAACTTCATACGGAGCCATCCTGATGGATGTATAGAAACTATTGTTGTAGGAAAACTCTACTAACGGCAAATGCTTTTCCCAACTTCCATCAAAATCTAATATACAAGCTCTCAGCATGTCCTTCAGAGTTTGAATCGTCTGCTCTATCTGACCATCCGTTTGCGGATGAAAAGCTGTACTGAAGGTCAGCTTAGTTCCCATAGCCTTGTGTAAACTCCTCCAAAATGACGAAGTGAACCTCGGGTCTCGATCAGAAACAATCGAAACAGGCACATCGTGGAGTCGTACAATCTCATCCACATATAACTGAGCTAACTTCTCCATCGAATGAGTTCGCCGTATGGGTAAGAAATGAACCGATTTCGTCAATCGATCCACTATTACCCAAATCGTATTGTTACCTCGCTGAAATCGCGGTAAACCTACAGCCAAATCCATCGATATACGTTCCCACTTCCATTTCGGAATCAACGGCTTTAGTAAACCAGAAGGTCTTTGATGCTTGATCTTTACCTGTTGACAAGTCAAACACTGCTCCACGAACTTTGCAATATCACGCTTTAAACCAGCCCACTAGAAGTTTTGAAGACGTCCTTGTACATCTTAGTAGACCTTGGGTGAACTGAGTAAGATGTACAATGAGCCTCTACCAAAATCTCTTTTTTTATCTCCTCGACATTTGGCACACACAATCGAGTGCCAAACCTCAAAGTTCCATCTCTAACGAGATTAAACTCTGGCTTTTTCCCTTCAATGACTTCAGTTTTGATCTTTTAAGATCTATATCGTTAGCTTGTCCCTCCTTTATTTTATCCACGATCGAAGGTTGAATCGTGAGCGACGCCAACATAAATGAACACTAGTTAGTAACTAACTCAATGTCCATACTCCGCAGATCCTCTAAAATACGAGGTTGAGAAGTGATCAAACAACCACTAAACCCCGCATACTTTCTGCTCAACACATCCGTCACGACGTTTGCCTTGCCTGGATGATAATTGATAGTACAGTTGTAGTCCATGACTAACTCTAACCACCTCCTTTGTCTCATGTTCAACTCCTTCTGAGTGAAAAAGTACTTGAGACTCTTGTGATCGGTGTAGATGTCGCACTGCACTCCATACAGGTAATGACGCAAGATTTTCAATGTAAACACTACCGCTGCTAACTTCAAATCGTGCGTAGGGTAGTTTGGCTCATACGGCTTCAACAGACGTGAAGTGTAAGCAATCACCTTGCCGTTTTGCATGAGAATGCAACCCACATCTCTTCATGAAGCGTCACTTTAGATCACGAAACTGTCTTCAATGTTCGGCAAAACAAGAACAGGCGTAGAGACTAATTTCCTCTTTAACTCCTGGAAACTTTTCTCACACTTCTCCTACCAAACAAACTTATTTTCTTTCCTTAACAATTGTGCCAACGGCAATACAATCTTGGAAAACCCTTCTACAAATCGACGATAGTAGCCCACCAAACTGAGAAAACTTCAGATTTCCCAGATGTTAGTTGGTCTCTTCCAATCTTGAACCACTGCAACCTTACTAGGATCCACCTGAATACCTTCAGCAGATATCACGTGTCCTAGAAAAGTAATACTTCCAAGCCAAAAATCGTACTTCTTGAACTTGGCGTACAACTGCTTCTTGCGCAAACGCTGAAGCACTAACTTCAAATGCTCCTCGTGCTCAGCTACTGATTTGGAATAAATTAGGATGTCATCGATAAACACCACCATAAATTTATCCAAGTATTCATGAAAAACACGATTCATCACATCCATAAACGCTGCTGATGCATTTGTCAGTCCAAATGGCATTACGACAAACTCGTAATGACCATACCTCGTGCGAAATGCACTATTCGATCTATCCTCCTCCTTGATCTTCAGTTGATGATAACCAGAACGAAGGTCGATCTTTGAAAAGTCGTCAATCCTGGGCAACGAGTACTTATTCTTAGCCGTCACTTTATTGAGTTCTCGGTAGTCAATGCACAGATGCATTGAACCATCCTTCTTTTTCCCTGTAACACCCCCCGGGGTCCCCCAGTCAGGTCTAATACCCTCCACTAGGCTCCCCTGATTCCTTTCCAACCGATATTGTCCCTAATTAAACTACCGTACATCCAAAGGTATGGAGTTTTATCAGGCTTCCTAGGAGGTCACCCATTTTAGGATTACTTCCACCGGAGTATGCTTAACTTTGGAGTTCTTAGTAGTTAATGCATAGATGCATTGAACCATCCTTCTTTTTCCCTATAACACCCCCCTGGGGTCCCCCGGTCAGGTCTAATGCCCTCTACTGGGCTTCCTTGGTTCTTTTTCAACTGATATTGTCTCTAATGTAACCACCGTACATCCAACGGTATGGAGTTTTATCAGACTTCCCATGAGGTCACCCATCCTAGGATTGCTCCCATCAGAGC
Source organism: Rhamnella rubrinervis (assembly GCA_007844105.2). Classification (NCBI taxonomy): domain Eukaryota; kingdom Viridiplantae; phylum Streptophyta; class Magnoliopsida; order Rosales; family Rhamnaceae; genus Rhamnella; species Rhamnella rubrinervis. Next base: position 4,235,762 of record CM017583.2, on the reverse strand, counting down.
ACGTTTAACTTTGGAGTTCCTATGAACCCCTTAGCCAAACGGCTCTGAAAAGGCATCGGTTGTTATTAAAGAACCATCTTTCCTATTAAACCTTTCCTCCACCACACAGGTGATGTGGGACTGGACACCAGGTAGTTGCCGATGCCTTTTGCACTTGCCCACTCAGGTCGTCACAATCCACCCCCCTCAGGGGCCTGTCGTCCTCGTCGGAACACTTCCGGCTGGGTACAAGCTCTGATACCACCTGTAACACCCCTTTGGATCTCCTCGATCAGGTCTAATGCCCTCCACTGGGCTCCCCTGGTTTCTTCCAACCGATATTGTCCCCAATTTAATCAGCTTACCGGTCAAGTCTAATGCCCTCCACTCGGCTCCCTTGGTTCCTTTCCAACCGATATTGTCCCCAATTTAACCACCGTACATCCTTTCCTCCACCACCCAGGCGATGTGAGACTAGACACCAGGTAGCTGCCGATGCCTCTTGCACCCGCCCACTCAGGTTGTCACAATCCACCCCCCTTGGGACCCAACATCCTCGTCAGCACACTTTTGGCTGGGTACAGGCTTTGATACCACTTGTAACACCCCCTTGGGGTCCCCTGGTCAGGTCTAATGCCATCCACTGGGCTCCCCTGGTTACTTTTCAACATATATTGTCCCCAATTTAACCACCGTACATCCAACCCCTAGTTCCTTTCCAACTGATATTGTCCCTAATTTAACCACCGTACATCCAACGGTATGGGGTTTTATCAGACTTCCCAAGGTCATCCATCCTAGGATTGCTCCCACTGGAGCACGTTTAACTTTGAAATTCCTATGAACCCTTTAGCCAAATGCTCTGAAAAGGCCTCGGTTGTTATTAAGGAACCCTCTTTCCTATTAAACCATTCCTTCACCACCCAGGGGATGTGGGTATGGATACCAGATAGCTGCCGATGCCTTTTGCACCCGCCCACTTAGGCCGTCACATATATGGTACTCTAATACCTATATTTCAACACTCTCACTCATGTTTAAGACACTGTAATTGGCCAATTTGAGAATTGTCTATTTTTATAGGGACCTAAATTGGGTTTAAATTGGAGATCTTTTGCGTTTTAAAAATACCGAGAATACTAATTACTTTGAGGGCTCAAATTTAGGTTCATTGGTTTGAGAAAATTGCTCACTTAGGGGCGATAGTGAGGTCTAAGAAAATTATTGTACTTACAAGGTCATTATAGTTGATAGTGTTGAGTTTGACTCTAATACTATGTTAAATTTTTCTAAATTATAATTCAGTAAACTTAACTCATACTAAAAAACTGGTGTGTAAGGTGAGGGTTATACTTATATAGCCCAAATTTTTGTTATCTTTAGGTCATGTTGTACTTTATACCCCCATATCTCAACAATTAATTAGTAATGGATCCACGAAACAAATTAAAATATTAAGGCTTTAAATAAAATAAAAAACATACAAAAGGTACATAGATGTAAACGAAACATCAGAAATCAAAATGAAGCTAAAATACTAACCTAAAAACACCTAATACCCAGCTAAAGTTGCTTGACATGCTGAAGACCACTTGAGAATTCACTTTACATGTTTCCCTTAGCTTTGTAGTCCCTCAGAAATGTCCTGTTCAATTCAAAGTTAATATGAGCACTAACTAGAGATGATACATTGACCATGTGAAAGAAGCCAGCAAACACATCAATATCTCACAAAACACAGTAACACAAGATAAAATAAAGAGCACCCGAAAATTATACTGATCCAGTATTAATGAACTATGGTCATACCATGACATGCGGATAGCTTACGAACTATACAAGTATTAGGTGAACAACTTATATTGATACCATGATCATAAGCGAACAACTTACTGTTTAGAAAAGGTATTAGGTGTCTTTAGATTACTAGACAAGTACTGTTCATCATGCTATCATAGCCAAACAACTTACTGTTTAGTATAGTAACCTAAAGACACCTAATACCCACCATGACATGCAGACATCTTACGTACTATATAGAAAAGGCTAAAACTAAAGGCTACTAGTGGACCACGTTTATAGACCAGTTGACAGTTTCCTTCATATTTATTTGGTGTGAAGATTTTCCAGCTAGTATCAAAATTTACCACATTCCAATGGCAATAGTCTTTTAACACCAATTTTCTCAAACTTGTAAAAACCACATTTTGGTAAAAGCCTATTACATATGTCCAGATCAATGATTTCTTGATCTCATCATTTTTTAAGAAGGTTCTTTTAATTGATAAACTCTTGAGTAATGTCCAAGTAATAAATCCGTGTGGCACAAAAAATACAGTGTCAAATAGACAACTTGGTTAAAGATGAAGAGGAAAGAATACGTCAAGGCGGTTTGTAATTCACGTTGCTTAATGGACATATATCATCTTCATCTAGTTGCCAAAGAACCCAAAGATCACTACAAGAAAAATTTGAATTAGTCACGAACTAAAAAAACGTACTTGATAATTAATTAGTTATGGTTTTTCATACCTTATTATCATATAGCAACGAATTTTTTGTGTGGATCGTTCGTGACTAAAGGACCGTAATAGATTAGTAATAAGTCACGAAAATTATCATTTCGTGACTAAAGATAGCATCTTTAGTTACAACACATGTTTTGTAAGTATAGAATACATTTACTTATAAAAAATGTTGTTACTAATTAATAATTTTTTTCATGACTGAATAGTCATTTCGTAACTAATTTGGACCCAAAATATTGATCAAATTGGCATTTAATTACGAAATCATTCTATTAGTTACGACCACTCTTTTGTTGTTATTTGATTAATTACTACCAAAATCACAATTCTTAACTACATATTAATTACAATTTTATATTCGTGTGTAAATTCTAACTACGGTTATGAATTTTGTAACTAACTTTTTAGTTACAGAAATGTAATTTGTAACTCTTGTATCTTTAATAACGATTCTTTTTTGTCATTGAAATATAAAAAGTTACAATTACGATAAACATGTCATTTGTTACAAACGCTTAATATTATCGGTATTTGTATTATAGTTACAACAAAAATATGTAAGTGCTTAATAATAGTTACACTTATCTTTGTAACAATTCTTCTAAAAATTGTACAATATCCAATTTAATTCATTAAATTAATTTTTAATAAATTAATATTGGTATACCTGTCAACTACATATAATATGACACTAGATACTATAAATTAATCACACAATGCATAATATATAGACTAGTTAGATTAATAAACCAAAATATTGTCATCATCTACATTGTCTGCTAACATCATGGATCATACAACACTTAGCTTAATATATTTAAGCATCAAACATGCCTAATCAGCTTAATTGAGTGTTCAATTCACAGTGCAAAGGCCTAATATTAATGATACCTTAAACTGACTTGATAAATGATCCAGAACACTCCTGTTGGGCATATATTCATATATAAGCGATCATGGATCCCTCTCTCATCATCCTCAAAGACAATAGCCTAGTAGTTTGACAAGATTTGGATGTTCAACAACTCCTAAAACATTAACTTCTATCACTCTCTTTGTGGCCCTATAAAAGAGGAGATGATGTAAAAACAAGCGTGTAAAATGATGAGAAGAAGTTCTGCATACAAGGCAAATGAGAGTAAAAGTTAAAATTATTAGAGCAGATCCTTTCTTTCCCTTCAGAAACTTTGATGACCTCGCTGGTCAATAATGCTATCTTGCTTTCAAATTTAATATAGTAGCCCAAACAACCATTTACATTTTCAACATACCAGACGCATGCAACATTAGAAGGAACTTTTAAAATGTAACAATGCATGCAATGATTACAAGGGTGATGATATACTTTCCAAGTTTCAGACAACTTACAAGTTTATCAATCTCTTCACAATATATATTCCACTCACCTAGCTTTCACCGCTTAAACCACAACTCAGTTTTCAAACTTATTCATATTGTTGTCTTTTAGTAATTTGTTATTCCAAACACTAGCTTTTCTAAGTAAATCATTTATCATCACTACTTTTTCCCTTTTCAGTTCAAAGCTTATGAGTAGCGCAAGAAGCAAAGTAAAGAAAGGGAAGCAATTGCCACTTTTGTTTATTAATATCATACACATACACGACATACATACATGAGTTATCCACCATTTGAGGGTCTAAGGAAACATAAAATATATTAAAAGGAAAAATCAAATAACAATATTTAACCAACTACAAAATAAATTGGTTTTTTTTCTTTCCTAGACACAGATGAAACAACTTCAACCCAAAAGTGACAATGTTATCAACCAAATCTCTACTTTAACCTCACAATAATTGTTCTAAGTTTCTCTTTGACACTAGTAAAAGCAATCCTCTTTTCTCTTTACCAAGTTCTCAACTATATGCAAGTACACAACAAAGAGGTCTTAAAAGAATCAGCAATGGAATATTTGTTATGAACATTAAAACATTTGAAGATACGCATACAAAACTAAATTTAAAGGTAATGTAATAAAAGTAAATGGCCATATTCAATAGAGCATTCTTGCTCATTGTTCTAAATCAAAATTAAATATTTTTACTCTTGCTCATTGTTCTAAATCAAAATTAAATATTTTTACAATTGTTTAGTAAGAAAATCCACATTATGATCATTCAAAGCTAATACACAAACATCAAATTTTGAGGTGTACTTACTCTGTAGAGCTCTGTCAAGCAATGCCATGGAAAATCATAGATATCTTGAACATCATCAAGCAATCAAAACTTCATAACCAGCTTACAAAAATATTACTCAAAAGTAATATAAATTGTTCAAGTCCAGCTAGAAGAAGTTAATCTAAATGTAAAAATAGTAAGAAAAAATAAGACTCATTTAATATATTGTAATAAAACACATATTTTAAATAGTTTCTACATGTGAACATGCTTCTGTCAAACTGCCACTTAATGAACTACACAATTTCTGATGCATGAAGTTCAGTTGCATCCAGATGCATCATCTTACCCTTATTAACAAATAAACAAACTAACAAAAAACCTATAAACTATGCATTCCTCTGCCTGAACACCAGCGGCATTCTAAAACAATTTGATAGAGTAAATAAATTTTAATTCCTCCTGTTAACTTAAATATGTTTTGTCAAGTATATATATGTAGGCGAAAGTGGTACATATTGCTGCTGTAAATTTGAAACAACTATGTCCATGTAGGTCATTCATACCTTGTAAGTAATTGGCAAATTTTTGGTCTATGCCCATCTCAACGGCAAGTTGTTTTTCTCATTAAATTTATGAATCTCCTCTGCTCAACCTGCAAATTAAACAATATTTGTCACAAATTGATGAAAATATTGAATATTTATCTTAATGTAGAAATAAAAAGACAAAAGAAAAAAAATTGGAGGGATTTTGTTCTAGAAACCACGGATGATAGGACCAAGTGAGAAACAATAGTTGGACATAATATAATATTACCTTGACAGCCTCTAGAAGTTTTGGGTCGGTGTGAAGGTACTTGACAATCCAGTCATGACACGGTCGTAGTGTCTTGGCAGTAAAAGCACTCCAATTATGTTATCCGCCATCCGTTCATCGCTCAAGACTTGACCTTTTTCATCCTTTGAGTTGAGTAGGCAACCTAACAGATCCTTTTCAAGTAACATCTTCTCCTTCTTCTCACATGTTATATCATTCAGAATCTTACTCAACCTTTTTCTTGCCTATATATTTAGATTGATTTTAATTAAAACCAACCAAATTGGAATCCATTTGATTATTTATTATAATATATCCAACACTTACCAATAGTGTCTTCTTGTATGGAGTTCCTGGTATATTTGTAGGGAAGGAATTGTAGCCCTTCAACCACTATGTCGTAGTTCTTGTTGAGCTCTTCTTTGTAACGGGCTTCCAAATGGTCAAAAACTGCTAGTATATCAACTTCAAAAGAATACTGCAATGGTTCCAACGGAGGACATGTCAGTGGGAAACAAGCAGAAGAACCAATTGATAATGTGATTACTACAACTTTAATTTAGATACCCTATTTGTTTATATCTGGGAATATAAATTTGTGGGATGATGTTTTCATGAATAACCACATTTAGAAAATAATATTACTAAAAAATAAACCAAGTCAAAAGGAGTTTTGAGAGAGCTAGCACAGAGCAATCATTTTCTTATATAAAATTGATCCAATCATTTGTGTATTACTCTGAGCAATTTAACAAGAATTTACTCCAGAGTAAACTCTAGGAAGCAATTTGCTTTTCTAAAATGTTTTTCTGTCCTTGGTAATCACATCAATTTGCTGTGATTCAACAACAATTTACTCTAGAGTGAACTCTAAAAAGAAAGTTGCTTTTCTAAAAAGAAAGAAAAAAAAACAGACATTTTGATTGACTCATATAATGTAATACCAACTTCTTCACTGAATAATTGAAATTTATCTACATGTTCGAGACAACCCAATCAAGCTAACAGAATACATAAGAAAAGCGTTGGAAAGCATGAACTTGTCAACTAAAATGGTGAATTCAATTTTAGGGAAGCAAAAGCTACTCACGCTTAAAAAGAAAGAAAATTTCATTTCATATTAGAGTCCGGGAGAGGTGCAGCAGAGTGTACCCTATGAGATCGCTCGGCAACTCCTCGAGGTTGTGCTCAGGCACGGCATCATTCTCGCTGCCGCAACCGCGCTGTGGAGTGGCAAAAGCGACTGCACACATCCCAATTCTGCCGAAGACCTACTAATTACATGTCCAAAAAACCTAAACCCTAACAGAAATAAGCAAGACCTAGAAATTATATAAAAATTAAAGCCACAAAAATTGGTAGATAGAGAGAGAGACCTGGAGAGTGAGAAGCAGCGAAGAGCATTAGAACTAGATTTGGTAGGGAGAGGGAAGGATGAGGAGGAAGAGGAAGGTGGAGGCTTGACGGGAGATGTACGGATGTCAGATCTAATGACAAGAGACGTGAAGAACAATGAGCAAAGACGAGTAAATCGGTCTTTACATTCTCTGTCCCCAAACAAATTTAAGATCAAAACCCCAAAATTTTCTAAAAACCAAATCCTAAAATTGAAGTATAAAAACTTGAAATTTAAGAGGAAAATTCCCTTATTGACAAATGGCCACGACAACAGAGGACAATGAAGAATCACGGTTTGACACCTTCGAATTTGGCTTGCAATTGACGGATGACTTCGCGATGTAGGTTGGAATATGAAGAGGAAGAGAAAACTTGCATGCTTTCTCAAAGAGAATCCAAGCTTCCAATCGACGGATGAGTTCACGAACTACACCGGAAATCAAGAGGATCGACAGGGAGAAACTGGAATTGCTCATGAACAATACATGTGAAGGCTATTTCCATCTCAGGTTATTGACCCTAACGACGTTGCTTAATGATAATGTGAACAAAATTTTTTTTATTATGTGTAAAGTTTTGTAACTGATAAGAATTTTTTATGCCACGTGAGCATTATTCTGGAGGGAAAGTTACCGCCAAAAGTGAATAGTGGCATTTTTGTATAATGTTCAGTAACAAAGGTCTATTTATAACTAATTGAGCCCTATTAGTTACGAAATATTTTTTCGTATCAAAATCATATGTTTTAGTTACAAAAAAAATAATCCGTAAATAGCATTTTCGTGACTAATTCAAAAATTTCTTGTAGTGAGATCAATACCCTTAGATCCAAGATACATCTCATTACTATGCCAAAATTTTGGGAATTCAAGTTAGAAGTTGCAAATCTTAAAAGCTAGACCTGTAGCAATCATGGTATTCTCCACAAAGTAAACAAATTGATCAACATGGTTTTACAATGTGTGCGCTTCATGTTCAAACTAAGGCAAGGGACAGATATCCAAAGGTAAATCAATCTTTTTTATAAGACGCATGTTTTAATGGCATTTTCAGTAGGCATGTAGAAGAGGATATGTGGGAGGATGTTGTCATGCAAAGCACATATTCTACCTTCATTTACAAAATTCGTCCTTTTGTTTTTTCTCAATGGCAATGGCTCGTCGCCATTTACATCTTCTTCTCCATTACTTCCACTTAGAATGGATTTATTTTTTTACTTTGTAGTGTACAAATGATCTTCTTTGGTTGCAAGACTGGTTGCACATTTCCTTAATGGACTTGAATCACTAATTATTACCTTTCCTTTTGTCCATAAAAATGAAAACATTTTGCTAAAAACTTTGCAAACCAAGGCAAGAAAACACCAAAAACAAAGATCTAAGGGTGGCAAGAGATTGAACAGAAATATATATATATAAAAAATGACACAGAGATTGTAGTGGTTCACCCAGATAAACTGAACTACATCTACTTGAGCTCCAATAAGGAAGAGCTCTTTGCACTACATGAATGTCTGTCCTCTAAAGGTTAGTACAAGTTCCGTGCTAATCACTTAATTATCTTCCATCCTAAAGTCTTTCTAGAATTGTCTTTTGAAAACCTAATTGTCACAATTGATCTAGATAGAATGATCTCTGAAAATGCTTTAGGCATTAAAAGATTACCAAAATGCCCCTGACCGACCTAATCAGCCTAAAAACACTTATCAAGTCGTTAATGTAAAACACCCAGCCATGTGATTCTGTTCATCATGCATCTCACCACCGAATTGTATTTTCTTGAAAAATTTCCATTTTACCTTAACCCAGCCACAAATTAGCTGAATTCCATTTGCCCATCCTATGTGTTCATCTTGACTAATCCTTTGGCCAACACCTTCAATTTTTATTTGTCCAGTATGTTCGACTAGTGAAATTGCTCATCCAAGCTGATCAATTTATCACCCAGTTAGATAATTTATTGTCCAACAGGCCAAATTCGTCCAACATTGTTAGGCTACACTTTCAGCCAACCAAGGCTGAAATTTGGGTGTAAAATACGAATTCAAACAATCGCCAATTCAAAAATTCATCAATAAATACTTATATTGTGAAACCTAAATAGATGAGCAAAACAACGGCAATGACATTATTGTAATGGAAACACTTTAAGAAAATTAAAAGATGATTTATGAAACTCAGGGCATGTTTGATAACATTTTTGTTTTTAGCATTTTTTTTCATAAAATGTTTTCATTTATTATGTAATTTCAAGTGGTATTACTGATAATTAAGCCTCCTTGTAAAAGATTTCTCAACTAACTACAATCATAAAGAAAAATAAAAGCAAGAATACTAATAGATATTAAAAAACTATTTCATAGCTATAATTTTATATGTTACATATAATATATAAATATAAGACTAGCTCTTAATTTTCCAATTGATATAAATTTATGTTGTGTTAAACCGCTTCAAAGGTGTTCTGCCAAACGCATTACAAAATAATTTTTTGAAGGAATCCAAATAGGTTTTAATTGTTCCAAAAAAAGAAAAGAAAAGAAAAGAAAATAAAAGTGATTATTTTCCCTTATAAATACTAGAAAATACACACTTCACTAAATAAATTTGATGGACTGGCATCCACAGCTTCCTCCAACTCAGCTTGATTGGCATATCGTATTATTCACTATTAAATAAATTATTTTTTTTATTATAATTTGTAAATGCCAAAACTTTGTCACTTTGGTTAACTACATTGTTTGTTTTAGTATTGGTTATGGTATCATCGTGGAAGTAGGGATATAGATGTGGCCTTGAAAATTAGAAACTAATTTTTGCATTCCTTTTTGCTTGTAGTTGAAATCTTTAGACTATGGTTGAATTTCAATAGAATTAAGGGCATTGAAGCCCTTAGACTTCAGTCATTTTCTTATTTCTTGGTTTTTCTTTCATTAGATTGGTGTTATGGGTAAATTTCACCCATTTGGGCCTTGATATGGACCCCTATTCTATGGACTGAAACTAATGATAAGGTCCACTTAGGGAATAGCTCAGGACCGATGGATGTTAAAGTGAAGCCCTATCCATCTTTGGAAATACCACGAAAAGACCCAAATGCCTATCTGAGCTTGCCAACCTATTGATTCCTTTCAGATACACATGTCTGCCGTGTATTGAATGCCCTTCAGGTGGTAGTTGAGACAGCAGAGCAAGCATTACCTAAAATAGCAACTGCAGCAGCTGTAACCTACCTAAATCAGGTTTGCTCCCTTGTATGAATAAGGAAAGTCGACCTACTCAACATGGGAAAAGACCATAAGTCTTCTAGTCAGCCATGTCCCAGCCTACTGTTTGCTGAAAAGTTCAACCACCCTTCCACATGTCACTTTTGGAGAGGGCCATTACAATTGTCTCGGCATTAGTAGGTCAAACTCCAAGCTCCATTCACAGCCTGTACCAAGCCTAAGTAAATCTCGTGGAGCTCGAGGAAAGGATAAATGGCAACATCTTATGAAAGCCCAAGTCATGTGTCATCCATCTCAAGCTTCATTCCTCAGGTATAAAAGATAACAACTAGCTGTCTGAAAGGGGGAGGGAAAGGAGAACCAGAAAGAATTCTCTAAGACAAGCTAGAACTAACACCCTCTTCTTCTGATCTCTCATTATTTTCTCCACTATTTTCTACTATGTCAAGAATGGTGACTTAGGCGTCGAAGGGTAAGCACCTAACTAGTTCTTGTTAATTGCAAGTAATCTCGCTTGTGCTAGCTCTAGCTTATCCTTCACCTGACCTAGTTAGTTTCCAACCCTTCCTTAACAGTGGTTGCCTTTGCATAAATCCTACATCATGACCCATTATCCCTGAACTTAAGCCCATAAAGTAGGTATGAAAAATGAACAATAACGTTGGTATTAGAGCACCTTCAATTTTTTCCTGTGGATTTTGATGGCTATTAATAGAGAAATCCAGCCTATCGCCAGTGATGATCGTGAACTAGTCCACCTATGCACTACTTTAACTAATATGGTGCAACGATTTGATGATTTTGCTTGCGAGATGAGAGAAGCCATTGCTACAATTGGTTAGACACCATAATCAAATCCTCCATGTTGAGCAGAAGTTGTTCCTCCTACACCATTGGCGAATCCAAATCCACCTTAACAATGATGGCATAATGAACACCAATATCATGGTGACCAAAAACCACCATCTCGATGAATCTAGCTCGGATGAGGAGCTTAAATTTGAAGAAGACCCAATTGAAAACCAATGACAAAATTGTAGAAACCTCGGAGTTCATGAGTACAAATTGAAGATGGATTTAGCTTTATTCGATGGGAGAATTGATATTGAAGTTGTGCTTAACTGGATATAGACCATAAAGCTTTTCTTTGAGTACATGAATATTCCAGAACAAAAACAAGTGAGCTTCGTAGCATACAAATTGAAGATTGGTCCTGTAGCTTGGTGGGAACAAATTCAATTCACTCGTTGAAGATAATGAAAGCAACCCATTCGTACCTAGACTAAAATGAAGCAATATATTAGAGATCATTATTTGCTTGCCAATTATGAACATGTCTTCTATTAAAAATACCAAGATTACAACTAGGGTACTAAGATTGTGAATGGCTATATTATGAGTTTTATAGCCTCAGTGCTAGGAATAATCTTCAAGTAGCTGAAGTCCAATTAGTATCCAGGTTCCTTAATGATTTAAGGGAGCCAATTAGAGATGACTTGACTTTGCATACTCTTTGGATATTATCTGAATTGTGAATCTTATATTGAAAATGGAAGCAAAATTGTCTAAACAAACCAACATAATCTTATATCGAAGAAGAACTTTTAATGATAACTTCCACAGTAAATCAAACATTTAAAGTCCATCCCCATCTCATTTTCAAAAAACCATGGAAAATTCAACTCCATATACTAGTCCTAGCTCTCCAAAGCCACAACAACAAACAAAAGCCAACTATCCTCAACCCAACCTTTCCAAAACCCATATATTAAGCCAATGCCTATAAGATGTTACAAATGCAATCAACAAGGGGATCGGTCAAATGAATGCCCACAAAAAAAATTGGTGAATATGGCTATTGAATATAATGAAGAAGATGAATTTGTGGATTTACAGAATTTGACAATCATGAAGAGGAGGAAATAGTGGTGTTTGAAGGCTCTGGTGAGCATATCAGTTTTGTTATTCAGAAGGTGTTGTTAACTTCCTCTCAAGTTATTTCTCATAAAGACACAACTTGTTTAAGACTTAATGTACACCTAAATAGAAGGTATGTAATGTGATTATTGATAGTGGTACTTGTGAAACATTATGTCTAAATCTTTGGTTAAGGCTTTGCAACTTACAACTGTGAAACATCCTTATCCATATAAGATAGGTTGTGTTAAGAAGGGGCTGAGATGATGGCGAATGAAGTGTGCAAAGTGCCATTTTCAGTTTTACAAATTTTACGAAGATGTGGTAACGTGTGATATGGTAGGTATGATTGCTTGGTATTTGCTTTTGGAAAGACCTTGACAATATGATGTGGATGTTGTACATAGAGGAAAACATAATATATATGCTTTTCCATGGAAAGGTAAGAAAATAGTGTTGGTTTCTCCAATTTCAGAACCTACAAAAACTAATATGCCTAACTTTAATGGTCATGCAAGAAGCAGAATTTGAGAAACAAGTGAAAGAACAAAAGAAAGTGGTATTGATGGTAGCTAAACCTTCTAAAGAAGACTCTAATGGAATTCCAGAAATAGTATAGTCTCTTCTCAAGCAATTTGCTGACATTTTCCCTATAGACTTGCCAAATTCACTACCACCTTTGAAGGACATTTAACATTGGATCAATTTGCAGCCATGAGCTAGTTTGCCTTACCTACCTCAATACCGAATGAGTCGGAGAGAACATGAGATACTATAAAGTATTGTTGATGAATTATTGACTAAAACCCTCACTAAACCTAGCATTAGTCCATGTGTAGTCTCTACACTTTTGGTGCTAATGAAAGATGAGACTTGCCATAATTGTGTGGATAGTAGGGCTATCAACAAGATAACTGTTAAATACAATTTCTCTATTCCTAAGCTTGAGGATTTACTTGACAAATTAGAAGGTTTTAATTTGTTCTTTAGACTTTGCCTTAGGAGTGGGTACCATCAAATTAGAATAAAAGAATGAGATGAATGGAAAACTACCTTTAAAACTAGGTTAGGGATGCCTTTTGGTCTCACTAATGCCCCTAGCACCTTTATGAGGTTTATGAAACAAGTTTTAAAACCATTCAATAGGAAATTCGCTATGGTATACTTTGATGACATATTGATTTACAACACTAATGTTGAAGAACATTTGTGGCATATCCATGAAGCTTTTACAGTTTTACAATCTAACAAACTGTATCTCAATTTAAAGAAGTACGAGTTTATGTCATATGAACTTTTGTTCCTTGGATTCGTTGTGGGAGAGCAAGGCATTTGAGTGGATGAAAAGAAGGTTCAAGTAATATGAGATTGGCCAACATCATCAACAGTTTTCGCCTTGCGAAGTTTTCATGGCAGAACTTTCTACAAGAGGTTTAGCAATAATTTTAGCAATATTGCAGCTCCTCCCACAGATTGTTTTAGGAAAGGACAATTTCATTGGGGAAAGAACAACAAAATAGCTTTGACACACTCAAAGCAAAATTGACTACAACACTTGTTTTAGCACTTCCAAATTTTGCTGAAGTGTTTGAGGTACACAAAAATGCATCTATATTAGGGATTGTAACTATCCTAATGCAAGAGGGTAGGCTTTCTTGAATATTTCAGTGAAAATTATGCCCAACTAGAAAAAAATGGTCAACTTATGCTCAAGAATTGAATGCGGTGGTTAGAGCATTAGAACAATGGTCATATTAGTTCGTTCAAAAGCCATTTATCCTCCGCAGTGATCACAAGGCATTACAATGGCTTCAAGGCACTTAGTTTTATTGAAATTCAGCTAGAGTCTGAAGATTTTAATTACAAGCAAAAGGAATGCAAAAACTAGTTTCTGGTTTTCAAGGCTGCGACTATATCTCTGCCTCCGCTTACCACGATAATACCAAACCAGTAATAAGATAAAAGATGTAGTTAACCAAAATGATAAAGTTTTGGCATTTAGAAATTATAATAAACTAAACAATTTATTTAATAGCTAATAATGCGAGCTGGCAATCAAGCTGCGCTGGATGAAAGTGTGGATGCCACTGCATCAAAATTAGACCTAAAAATCCAAAAAAGACATAGGCCTTGGACACTTCCAAATCCTTTTTCAATAGAAACAAATTAAAAGTTTTTGATACAAAATGGTACAAATGAAACATGTATATTTTCTGCATCACAAGACTAGTGTATCAAAGAACAAAACAACAATTCTAATTAAATACAAATAGAAAGAGCATTAGGTCCCAAGAGTCCCTTGCATTACTTCCTTTCAATCAATGCAAAGTCTATTTAAAAATTACAAGTTTTACATTGTGCCATAAATAACTCGTATGCTAAGTGATTAAAATGATAATAATGGTAATCCTGCAAATTGAAAAAGAAACATCACCATATGAACGTAATATTCGCATGCGGTGAGGATCTTGGGAAGCTTAGTAACTTCTGAGCAATTTTAGCAAACCTTCCCTCTCCTAGTGAAAACAATCTCCTTGAAAACCATTGTCTCCAATGCCGCTGTGTTCTTAAGTAACAGCTCAGCAAGTGATAAAATTTGCTTCTCATTGCACCAAAAAGATTCAAAAATCTTGACAATCTTGAGATCATGCAAAAGCAAAGAATTGAAGATATTTTCTTTTGATACACAGGAGATCTTCGTCTTATGTATGGAATTGTGCAGGATCTTCCTCTCTTCTTTCCAATTGTGAAAGCAGTCAGAACACTGATATAAAGGAAAGGACAATGTAATTCAGATTAGATTAACAAATCGCAAAATTTTGGAATTAAACTAATCATTACATTTAGTACACATTTCTCTGCGAAGATAAGCATGCAGGTGGAGTTGATGTAGGACCCAATAAGAAACACCAACAAATAAAGAAAGAAAACCAGAACAATACTTAAGAAGATAAATTCTTCATTTCGAAAACCAATTATATTTAAAGAAGATAACTAAACTAAGAAACAATCACTCAAACATAATAAAAGTAAACACATTATATATGCTTAAAAAAAGCCTTGAGGTTTTCATCTTGGTCTCTATTATGAGTACTCATGTATTTGAAGATTAAAGTATTTGAAGCAGTTGTCGTTCCTTGCTTAGTTAAACTTCTTGAAGTTGAAATAGTATATGGAAGGAAGAAATATGGGAAATTGCTGTAAGAAAACTTACCTCACAATCAGAAGGGTCTATAGTGAATTTCTCTATATGGGGTAAATTTCTTAGCAGTTTTCCCATACCCAGTGGATCCCCTTCTTCTATCACTGCTTTTAACGTTAAACTTTTGCACTCAGACAGTGGAGAACGCAAAGATTTCACTTCGAGTAACGTTGTTATAATCTGTACAAGACATAAAATCAGCAGCAAATTAAACATATATGATGGAATTGAATCAGTCCAGTAACTAAATGGAACATCAAAATGAACAAGTCCAATAAAAAATATGACTCCCAAAATGTAATATAAATCAAATCTCAGTTAGTTGAATGCAATGAGTTTTCAAAAATTCTTGAAGTTTCCCATTAACATAATTATCTTAGCTCACTTAATTCTTGAAAAAAATATTAAGTACATAAAAATAAAAGCTTGTGGATCTTTTACAATGCCGAAGGCCATCAGAAGATATACTAATCCACAAACAACTTACTATTAAAAGCTCATTCACATTGCAAATGAGAACTATATATGAAACAAATACAAAGTTGTAAGGTCTTGATTTAAATGCAAAAGGATGCTAGCCGTCAACAATATAATGGAAAGCAATGTGCAGCTAAAAAAACAAGCCTGAAGACACCAAAGACCCAAGTTGAGTTCCTTGACGCGCCGAAGAGCACTTAAGAGTTCTCTTAACATGTTTTGACTTTCTTTGTAGTACTTAACGATGGAAGTATGATCACAAATGTGCGGCCTATCCAATTCAAAACCAACATGAACACTAACTAGAGATGAGACATCTACTAGTCGACATTTTTTGCCAAAATAACCTAACAATTCCAGCGCCAGTATATTTGGAGCAATGATTTCCAAGGTGGTATAAGCTAATCTAGTGTCTGGCTTCTCCAACAAGCAATAGTTTTCTATCACCAATTTTCTCAAACTTATAGAAGTAATATCTAGACGATTTAGGACACCACATTGACTTATCACCAGAACTTCAAGTATTGGACTTCCCAAAAATACTTTTCTCATCACATCGTCGCTTAACTCGGTTGTATTAATTGATAAACTCTTGAGCAATGTCCAAGTAATAACTCCATGCGGCGAGATACTACAGCGTGACAGATACAACTTGTCTGGGCAGTTGGTAATTACATGTCTGTTTTTCTTTCAAAGAGTAATATGGCACGTTAAAATCTTCATATAAACCAAGGGAGAGCTCCTCCACATCCGCTCTAGTCCCAAAACGAATCCAGATATCAATAACTTTAGAATCAAGTTTGACTTCAAAGCGGCGCCAATGCTCCTGGAAATCAAGATAAAACTTGAAGATCTTGGAAGACCTGTTAACACTAAGGGTATTCTCTCCACAAAGGAAATAAATTGATCAACAGTTTCACAAGGTGTGCTCTCTAATTTGACACTAAGGCATGGAATAGAAGTCCACAGCCAAGTCCATTGTTTTGATAAGACACAAGTTCTGATGGCATCTAAGGTGGGCAAGAATGAAAGAACATGGATGATGATGCGATCATCCAAACAGCTGATTCTATGTTCGTTTACCGAACTCATTCTTTGGGTTTTTCTCCATGGTGATGGGCAACTATCACTAATTGGATTGGAGTTGTTTTTTCGCTTGAGCATCATGAATTTATTTGCCTGCATTAATCAGAGAGCTGAATCATCACAAAATCTTGTGTGGCATTGACAAAGGCACAATAAATTGGCGTACAAATACCATATAAAAAACCTGTAAGAGATTTTAAATTAATAAGAAAAAGATTCATGCAAGGGAAAAAAAAAAGGGTACTATTTTTCATGGTAATTAAAGAGAACGTTTCTAGTTTTTCTTTGAAAGAATAAACATTTTCCAATATAGAAATCCATTGAAATAATTCACAACCGTTGAAATGAGAAATATTTAGAAAACATCTAAGCAAACCATCAATGTGACTCAACAAAATAAGATAAATGTGTAAGAAATTCATCTTTGCAAGAATAGGCACAATCTAGTAGAATACCATGTAAAAAAACAATGATAAAATTAAATAAAATGAAGTCATGGTAAGAATTCAAAAAAAAAAAACTAGAATGACCAAACAATTCAATTTGTCATTCCATTATTATCAAAAAATAAAATAAAATAATATTATTTTGAGGGCGAAAAAACCACATGACGATGAGGGAAGAAAAGGGTGCCTAGATTAAGACCCACTACGTAAATGCGTTCATGATATATAGCTTCACCATTCCTCTCATTCCATGAAATCCTTATATATTTACTTACAACCCAAACCAAATCATATTATCAAGAATCAGGTATGCATATAATACATACAACAAATTTACATATACACACAACCTTTTACTAGCTAAGTGGAACATACTATCAATAAACTAAATGCTATTTGAGAGAATAAATACTAACCAATAAACAGCATTGAACTTATATCAACTTGGTAACCAACACTAGTATGATAGCTAGTAACGAAAACCCCAACCTTCACCCAAAAAAAAGAAAAAGAAATTGTCAATCGGAGATAATGAAAAGTAGCCTCTAACATGAAAAATTGACAACAATGGTGATTACTTACTAACATCGTCCTGTAGCTGCCCTCATCCTCGTCCTCGTCCTGTCCAAGTCTTTCTGGTTTTTTATTAGAAGTGGGACAATGATAAAAGAATGCGACACTGCTTTTTAAATCCATGTGTTCTTTTTTCTTCTCCGTTTTCCAGGTCGGTCTGTACATTTCCCAATTTCCATAAACTCACTAAAAACTCAATCGTCAATAAAACTATCTCCCAAATAGTTAATTCCAAAACAAAACCCTAGTTTGACGTTTCATTTTCCAAAATCTTTCTTTATTTTGACTTCCTTTTTTTCATTAAAAAAGAGAGTACTACAATGGCGATAACACCGGCCGAATATTTGCTTATGTTGATTAACTATTATTAAATTTTTTGTTACAATAACCTTCACCAGGGTGATAACATCGACCCACCATTTACTTACATGTGCTTACATGGTAAGTAATTAATGGTATTATTGGATTTTTTTGTTGTAATAACTTATATAAAAAAGTGAATCTATACAGAAAGACAAACCCTAACCCTAAATCAGTTAATTTTCAAAGTGTCAGCACCGGAGACAGTTGACATTTTTCTTAAAAAGCTACTAAGAATTTGAAGGGTACGGGCCACTGACAATCTATAAGACGGTCAGCATCACCGTCACTTTGTTGAGCTGTAGTCGGGATCCTCCATACTTTATTTCAAAGTAATTCTCGCAAATACTTTTCCCATGTAAGGTATATATATATAAATTGAAAAGATTTAATTTCTATAAGTACTTTTCAAATAAACAACATTATTTTAATAAATTCTTTATAAAAAGAATTCGTAACAAATTTGATATTTTTCATTAAATATTTATTATATATAACAGAATTTCAAAAGTACTTTATACATAAATATTGTACCGTCGAAAGTGGATCTAATAGTTCATTTTTTTTTATAAAAATTTAAAAAAACGCATAAACGTGTTGTCATCACGTCACATACATCACATATGGTAATTGTCTCATTAACCCAAAAAAACTTCTATTTAAATACAAGTTCTACGTAACTTATAATAATCATAATTAATTAAATACAAGTTCCGTACTAACGAAAAGGGTGCAAAGTTGCATAAGGAACATCGCCATGAAAGCAAAAGAATCTTGGCATGAGATGAGGATCTTGGGAAGCTTAGTAACACACAGCAATTTTTACCACAATTTTATCATCACAATGACTCACACGAACATAACTTCTACCATTGTTTCCAATACCCTCGAATTCCCAAGCAAAAACTCAGTAAGTGATGTAATATGTTTCTTGTGGCACTGATGTGACGAACTTAACAGTCTTGAGATCTTGCAAAATTGAAAGTTTCTTCTTGTGAATCCAACATGATCTTTTTCTCTTCTCTGTATTCGAACCAGAAGTTTGAGGGATACTGATTAAAAAGAATATGACGAATCAGGCTCGTAAACTAGACAAATCAGAGATTTAGCCAAATTATTGGGAAATCTTTGGAAGAAAACTAACCGTATAATACCAACTGTGCATGGTTAATGTCTCCAGATGAGATAAATTTTGTAGCAGGTAAATTTCCTGCTCTTCAAAAATTCCTGCTTTAGCATTAAGCTTTTGTACTTTGACAATAGACAATGTAGAGATTTCACTTCGAGCAACCTGGTTAAATCTTTACAAGTCACAAAAAATAAAAAAAACCAAACACAAAGTGTAAATTAACGAGTGATGCCAGAGAAAAAATTTTCTACTAATGATAATTAACCACCAATGATTAAGCGTATGCAAAATACCAAGTATGTGTTTACAATGCAAGTTTATATGCATAAAAGGAATCATAATTGTACTTTAGAATGTGTTAATAAATATTTTAACCTACTTTTGGAGCTTGGCTTTTACTAGGGAAAAGAGGAATGAAGAGTATACCTCAACTGTCACATGTTTCATAATTACAACTCACACAACTATCTAGTCTCTCTTTATTCTGGAGGGGGGAAAAATCACAAAACCTAGTGCATTTCTAATATAAAGACACTACAAATAACTAATAATGTTTTTGTAATTAAGATCAAAATTGGAGGCACCAAATTCGGTGGCCTCCAATGATGACTTTGATGGCTACTTAAATTTGACAAAAAGGAGTAACTAATTTTTACAAAAGAAAAGGAGAAGAAGAAGAGAGTGAGAGAAGGGGCAAACTCTCCTATAAATAGTCACCCTCTCTTCCTAGTTTAGTGCACCCCATTATCATCAGAGAGCAACTCCAAAATTCTTCAGTTTCTTCTCTATATTAGATTTCTCCAGTTTTCTCAAGAAAAAAAATAACAGTTTCTCCTTAGAGAAGGTTTTTCCAAAATTATGAGGGAGATCTGTCTCATATATGTAAGAAAGAATCACTACAAAAAAAATGGGCTTCACCGACCAAAGATTTATCGACCAAACAAAATTGGTCTCTGAAGACTGCTTTCACCGACCAAATATTGGTTGGTAAAGCATTTAGTTGGTTAAGTTTGAAAAAAATAATTGCAATCTATTGCGACTAAACTTTGTTTGTTGATACATGGAATCAGCGACCAAGTACCTTATGGTCGCTGAAGATTTTGGCAACAATAATTTTTTGCGCAGGAAAATCTATTAACAGCCAAATACTGGTCGCTGGTTTGTTGTTTCAGCAACCAAGTATGATTTGGTCGCTGAAGCTGTTGGTGGGAATTTTATTTTTCTTAGATAATTTAGTTTTTTGCGACCAAGTTAAGTTTGGTCGTAGTAAACATGAACTAGCGACCAATATGTGGGCGTTGAATGATATCTTTAGCGACAAATGTCAATTTGGTCGCTAAAAGATTTTAATTTTATTTTTTCCACTGTTTATATAATTTTTTACCGACCATTATTCAGTTGGTCGGTAAAAGAATATATTAGCAAGTATTTAATGGTTCCTGATGGGGTGTTTTAGCGACCAATATTAATTTGGTAGCTAAAAGATTTGGCATATTCTTTTTCTCTTTTTTTTTTTTGGTAATAAAAAAACTTTTCATTACTACTTTGTTATGAATTTGAAATAATAATAAAGAACTAAGAAAAGAAAACGATAAAATATAGGAAATACAATTTAATTAAAAAATATTATGGTATTTCGTTTCAGTTTTAAGCAATTATATTAATTGATAGATATTATGCTATAAATTATGTCAAATTCTAATATTAAAATTTTAGAAGAGAGTAATTTAATATTATACTAAACTTAAATATGGTAAATTGAATTAAAAAATAATGTATAATGTGAGTCAAATTAACATGCATATAGATATTATGTTACATATGTTACATATGTGTCATAGAATTGTATTACTTATCACATAGATATTTATTCATACATATATGCATATAAAAAAATATTACAAATGTCATGTATGTGACATAAATTTGTATGTGTGACATGTCACATAGATATTTGTAAATACATATATGCATATAACAATGTACCATAGAATTGTGTCACATATGTCACATTAATATTTATTCATGTATACATGTTACAAAATATTATACTCCTTTATTATGCATATTAATATAAACACATATATTTATATGTATAATTAATTATGATATATGCATACATATATGAATTAAAATGGGTTTACATTATGTAAATTAATATAATCGTGTCTAACTTCTTTTTTTTGCAATTTTTTTTATACTTTTTTTTTAATTTTTTGTATTTTGTATTTTTCCAAACTTCAAATATTCTATATATATATATATATATAATGTAAAAGTATAAAAAATTGAAAAAAAATGTAAAAAATAAAAATTGCAAAATGCAAAAACTATATATATAAAAAAGAAATTGATGGGCTTGTTGCCCACCATAGCACCACTGTTAATATAATATATAAATGTAATATATTATAAAATTTTATATGGATATAATTAATATTTTTTTAACATAAAGAATTTTGACCGACCAATAGTGGTCAGTGATTTTAATTATTTTTAGAAAATGCGAGAAATACACCCGCCAATTTTTTCATGCATATTACAAACCAACATGTGGTCTTTGAAAAGATTGAAGTGGTTGGTGGTTTTAACCTTGAATACGCATTCCACTGTAGTGAATTAATTGGGATATTTGTGTTTTGTGTGGCTTAAGTCTTGTGCCGGCTTTGATTCCCTCTTCACTGTGCCCAATGCCCTCTCCTCTCTCAACCTTCTCTCTTCTCTTTGCACTCTTCCATCTCAGTCTTCTCTTGTCATAGACCGCTTCTAATTGTCGTCGCTGGTTTTTGTCGACCTCTCATAATCCATCCTTGTTTCTCCGTCGCCGGTTTACTTCAATTGACATCTCTTTTTCTGTGTGTTGTATTTGAGTAACTTTTTCATTTCTTCTTAATTTTGTAGAAAGGGAATGTGATGGTTATGGTGGGAGAGGTTGGGTGATTCTAATTTCTTTTCTTTTCTAGTCAATTTCTTCTCCATCGTCGACTTTCGTACAATGGTAAAGACATTTGATGATTGAGAAGATCAAGAAGAACAAAAAGGACTCAATCAGTGAAGACGACGTCGCCACTGTCATTAAGAGGTTCCAAAATTTTTTTATATATTTTTTAATTTGAATTGGGTTTAACCTTTGGATATATGAGAACTTTTTGGTATTGGGTTTATTTATTTATAAATTATGGGCAGGTACTCAGTGACTACGGTGCTGGCATTGCTTCAGGAAGTGGCTTACTGTCTGGACGTGAAGATCGACTAGAATGCATTGGTGGAGAGGACTTCAACTAGGATTACAAATGCCAGGGAGTATCAGATGCTCTGGCGACATTTAACTTATCACGGATCTCTGCCTAAGAAATTTCAGGATGATGCTCAATCTCTGGTCATTATTACAGTTTTTCTTGATTTACGGTTTTGGTGTAGATTTTTTCTCCAATTTTAAATGTTTTTGAATGTCAAATTTTGGGGTTTTCAAAGCCAAAAAGGTTGGTGGTTGGTACTTTATTTATATACTATGTGTGTATATATATATATATATATATATATATATTTGGTTTGAATTATTTTGGCACTTAATTATTTCATACTATTAGCACATGTGAAGTTGTATGAATTATACTGGTTTGAAAAAAAAAAAGAAAGATAAGAAATATGATACATTTAAGAGCTGAAAAATTGGGAAATCTTATGGATTTTGAAAATTAAATGGCACATTTTTTAGTTCCATAAGCTAATGTTTGGATATGATTTCTCCAAATCGGAGCTTGTAATCTAATTATGTATCTATTGGGAAAAATTAAAAGGGCATGTGTGTGCATTTGAACTTTAACTGGCCAGTATTGGAATTCACAACATATTGTTGGAGTGACATGGTAATTTCCTTTTAAAATATTTCATAAGCAATTCTGGAACTAAATGAACGCGTTAGTATTAAATTTACTTTACCAACGTTTGTGAGTTTTAGAAAATCCTCATCTATTGGGTGATATATCAGATTCACTTTATGTTCTCTTTAAGTTTTATGAGTGTTGTCATAATTGCTTGAGCATAATTTTATTTTATAATTAGTCTACTATACATATTTTAAATAAATATAAAATTTTCTTTAGTAATGTTAAAGTTGGATTGCAAGACGATGATAGCAATCTAGAATTTGAATTGGAAGCTTTTCCTTCTGTTAGTAGTGAAGCCGCAACTGAGGCTGGGGCATGTGTGAAGGTATATTAACAAATTATACTCTATGGGTGATAGATAATTTATTTGGATATTCCAGGAGATCCCTATGTCGTGTATTTTGTGTATGGTGTAATCGCTTTGCTTACAGTTCCTCTGGATATAGCCAAATTCGTTTACTTACTTGGGTAGCCAAATTTTTTTACTGGTTCTGTCAAATTTTCCTACTTCATGTATCCCAATTTTCATTATTGTAAGTAAGACTAGAAGATGGATGTTAATTTTATTTTTGGGATTAAGAACGCATGCTGCATTTTGGTTTATGCTAAGAGTCACTAAGTGCTGGAAAAATATTATAAGGTTTATTTTATTTATAGCTTTGTGGAAGTAATACATGAGCTCATTAGTGATACCCAGTTAAGATTGGCAGTGATTTTTGGTCATGGGTTTTATATCATTAAGTTAATTTGCTTCATTTCCAGTTGAAGTGAACTAGTTGTTTAATTTTGAACTTTGTTTTGGATGGAAAGAAATACAGTAGAATCAGCAGTTAAAGTTGTAGCTGTTATTTTGGTCCTTTGATAACGGTTTATGTCATTTGCTATGAGCTTCATGTATAGAACATTTTGGCTTCTTTGTAGCAGTAATGGGTACCATTTTATCCTTGTACACTCTGATTCACTCTGAGTGGCAGCCTTTGCTTAAAGGCTTAGAGGATCATTTTCAATGTAAGGTACCCAATTTAAACACCACATGTCAATTTATGTGCCTGGTAAACTAATATAAGTGCATTGTTTAATGACCTTTATTCCTTTTAGTATGTTTGATTTCCAGTAGTATGTATTTTTCACTAAATTTTGCACAATGATGATGAAGGATGATTTTATTTTCCTTTACAATTTGTTGGAAGTGAAGTTATAATTTTTAAGATGAGAACTGCTCTATGCTTAGTTACAACAAAATTCAGATGTAGAAATATGACAATATTATGCTATCTTTTGCTGAACTCTTCTGAAGTGTGACACCACCAATATTTTAGGCGTTATTTGCATACAATCAATTTTGTAATATTTAGCATGTAAGTTTTCCTTTTCCTCTGTTCTATTATTTTTTTTCCTTTTTTTGATATTGATTGGTCTTGAATCACTTTTTGAATGTATATGTTAATCAATATATATTTTTCTAAGTTCAATAGAATTAGAACAACAATTGTATTATTTCATTTAGTAGAAATGACTGTAAACTCTTTGGGTATCTAGAAAGGAATTTAATACATCAAATTTGTTTCCCAAACATGTTCATAAGAGCATTTGGATAGTATACTGTCCAATTTTCTATTAATGCATGTGTGCTTATGCAAGTTATTCTTAATGGAAAACATATACACGACCAATGTTGCAAATTTGAGATCATTGTTCAAGCTATTTTTCTTAGTATGTAGTAGTTTGTTTGGTAAGCTTAGTTGCATGCAACAGGTGTTAGATGAAACGCCTCACGGGGATCTAGTGATGTGGAATTCCATTCTTGTTGCATATGCTTAACAAAATTTCTCTTATCAAACACTTTCATTTACCATGCTATGGTGAGCATTGGCATGAGACTGAATGAGATTAGGTGGGCCAACGTTCATTCTTAATTCATGCTCATCTTTGAAGGCCATATAGGAGAGCAAGGAACTTTATGTTATATGAGTAGTACCTAAAATGTATGTATCTATTTTATCAGTTATGTTTCTTTCTTCTTCTTTTATTTATTTATTCTTTTTTCTATAATACTCTCTTTCATTCTTTACTAGATCCTAAACTCTAAGTACTGGGCTAATGAGAACTAAAATATATTCATCTAGTTTGTATTTTCCTGTGAAACCCAAAATAGCTTTGTATTAGATATAACACATTGCTCTGTTATTGCAGGATATTAAATTCTTTAAATATTCCTCTGTCAGTTTAAACTGTTTGTGTGTTTACTGCACCTATATTCTCTCCTTTGGTTTCATGGGCAACATACCTTCTAACTAAGGTTCTTACTTGATCCTTAGTGTATATATATACATATATATTATATGAATGTATATTTCCATATACACTTATATGTATTTGATCATTTCATGGTCTTCCAATTTATTGATGATGCTCAACTGCATCTACTTTTAGGAAGTCAAGAGTGCTGGTGCTGGTCTCACTGCTGCAGCTCTTTTGGCCATGGTAAATTTACTTAGCGAGTATTCATGGATTTTTTTTCCCTTTTTTTTTTCCTTCTCTCTCCCAATAAAATTTTACTAGGACTAATATAGTAGTTGTGCAACTCTCTTTAGTTCATATCTGTCTTTGAGCTTACTCTTCTCAACTATGCATTGCTTATGCTCCTCTTTTAAGTACATAGCTCTGTTCATGAAGGAGCAATGAGCATTTAAGCTTTAAAAAAGTAATTATGGACATATCATAAAATAGTTCATAATCAAATGTTTAATCTATATTATCTAATTCATTTACTATTTGTGTAATCTATCTTATTGAGGAAAATGCCTTCTGGTAGGTTTCAAAAGCTTATGTCTCTATATTGTTTTTTATGTAACTTTATTGGGTTTGCTATATTAATCATTTTTCTTCTTTTAACTTTTGTAGCTCCTTTTTGTTATTTGGAGCAATTTGGGCAGTATTTTGTTCCCTCTATGGTTCTCGTAGAGTTAATCATCTGTATTACTTTGGAGTGCATGTGGCACGGTTCTTTGGACCTTGATTCCTTTCCATTTTTGTGAATATGCTTCCTTGGGAAAGTGGTGAGATGTGTGGAATGAAATCTAATACTTCTTTTTTTTTTTTTAATTGTTTCTGTTATGTTTCAAGATTGATTTTGAAATATTATTAGTGCAAATAATTTTTATTCTGATTTCATTATTGAGCTTTAGTTCTCCAAGTTTGGGATGCGCTTCTATATGAAGGAAACCGAGTAATGCTATTTCAAACTGCGCTAGCATTAATGGAGTTAATTTATTGGTGTCTCAAGTGTATTACTGCAATGTAATTTAGTTATGTAAATATTCCTGTCAGTTTTGCTTTAGTTACGACTAAAGATGCAGGGGATGCTATTAAGTTTTAACTCATGTAATGACAATTATATATATTAATGACAATTGTTCTTTCATGCTTATAATTTAAGTGTTGTTATTAAGTACTTTTTTATTTATTTTGTACAGTTTAGTAATATAATAAATAAATAAATAATTTAAAAAATTATCAAGTAAATGACTTTATCAACCAAATTTTGGTTGTAAAAGAGTGCAAATCAACCAATGTTTTATGATTTTCAGCGACCAAGTAATAGTGGGTAAAAGATCTTAATTTTTTGAGCTGCTCTTTGGAGACCAATATTTAGTCGCTAAATGTACAACTACACCAACCAAAAATTTGGTCAGTAAAAGCTGTCCTCCTCCCCAACCATTTTGTGGTCGTTGAAAATCTTCCTTCAGTGACCAAATATTATTTTCTGGGAAAAAATTAACAATTTTTGCCTACTAAATTTCCCGACCAACCTTTGGTCATAATTTGTCAAAAAGTCAATCAATTTTTCATCATTTTCCATGACCAAATAAATGGCTTTACCGACCAAACATCTAGTCACCAAAAGTTAAAGAATTTGCAACCAATTCTACTTTGGTGGTTAAAGACTTCCACCGATGGGCTGTTAATGACCAATAGTAGACCATGTTTTTTTGGTCGCTAAAGGATTCTGGCAACCAAGAAGCTAGTTTTAGCGACCAAAATGCTTAGTCGCTGGAGATACCTTTTTTTATAGTGAATATTGTTGTTTTCTTCTTGTATTGAGAGAGAAGATGTTGTAATTTCCATTTTACAATAGTAAAATCCTTCTACACTTTCCTGTGATTTTTTACCCTAATTTGTTTAGAGTTTTTTAATTAAATATTTATGTCCATTTACTTTAGTTGTTAATCTGCTTTGACCCATTATTTCCTAACAATGGTATCAGAGCTTTCAGGTTGCTGGAAAGATGAAATATACTGTACTATTTAAATATACGAAACTGTTCATAGGAGGATCTATATTCATGGATGATGATCATGCCTTAGAGATCACTAGTATTGGTACTGTCAAGATAAAAATGTATGATGGTATATTTTCTACTATTCAAGAGGTATGACATGTAAAAGGTCTGAAGAAAAATTTATTGTCCTTGGGACAAATAGATGATCTTGGATGTAAGACCCATATTGAAAATGAGATCATGAAGGTTGTTAAAGGTGCGTTTGTGATGATGAATGCATAAAAGATCAGTGTAAATCTATACATGCTTAAGGGAGAAACATTAGAGGAAGCTGATGTGTGTGTCACGTCGAGTAACAAAAGAGATTAGTCAACAATGATGTGGAATCTTAAACTAGGCCATATGTTTGAACGTGGTTTGAAAATTCTCTCCGATCGAAGGTTATTTCATAAAATTACAAAGGTATCTTTACCCTTTTGTGAGCATTGTGTTATAAGTAAGCAATATAAATTAAAATTTGGCAGATCTATTGCTAGAAGTAAACACATTTTTTATTTGATTCATTCTGATGTTTGGGAATTACCAGAGATATCCCTAAGAGGAGCAAAATACTTTGTGTCTTTTATTGATGATTACTCTAGGAGATTATGGGTGTACCTGATCAAGAAGAAGTTAGATGTGTTTTTAGTATTCAAAGACTTCAAAGCGCAGGTGAATCTTGAATTTAGAAAGAAGATCAAGTGTTTGAGGACATATAATGGAGGAGAGTATACAAGTGGTGAGTTTCTTGCATTTTGTAAGTAAGAATGTATTAAAAGACAATTCACGATTGCATACACTCCACAACAAAATGGAAGAACAGATAATAGAGCGGATGAATAGAACCCTTGTAGAAAGGATGAGAGCTATGTTGAGGACGACGGAACAACCCAATTCATTATGGGTAGAAACAACTAATATCGCCTGTTATACGATAAATCGGTCGCCTTTAATAGCAATTGAGTTGAATACATCGATGGAGATGTGGACTAGTAAGCAAGTTGATTACTCTAATTTGCATTCATTTGGATATCCTATATATGTGATGTATAACACTCAAGAAAAAACAAAACTGAATCCTAAATCTAGAAGGTGTATATTCTTAAGGTATGCTAATGGTGTGAAGGGGTATCGCTTGTAGGATCCCGCTACTCACAAGGTTATTATCAGCAGAGATGTCATCTTTGTAGAAGATCAACTACTGCAGAAACATAAAAATGATAGAACGACAAAGAAAAGTTTAGAGACTATAACAATATAGGTGGAAGAAGATTCAGACTCTTCTGAAGCAGCACCAGAGCATAAGGTACAAGAACAAGTTGAGTCCGAGGCTCCAAAAGTTCGTCGATCAACTCGTGAAAGAAGACCGCCAGCTTGACACTTAGAGTATGTTATGGAAAGTAACATTGCATACTGTCTTCTAATAGAGCAAGGAGAGCCATCAACTTTTCATGAAGCCACTAGGAGCTCAGATGTATCTTTGTGGATGCAATGCAAGAAGAAATTAAGGCTTTATACAAGAATAAGACTTGAGAATTAGTACCGTTACCACATGCAAGAAAAGCTATTGGTAATAAATGGGTGTATAAGATCAAATGAGATAATAATTATCTTGTTATTATACGTGGATGACATGTTGGTGGCAGGCCCCAACAAAGATCGAGTCCAAGAATTAAAGGCACTGTTGGCTAGGAAGTTTAATATAAGGGACTTGGGACCAGCTAACAAGATTCTATAGAGGCAAATTCACCGAGACAGAAATAGTAGGAAGATTTAGCTTTCTCAAAAGAATTATCTAAGGAAGATCTTACGAAAATTCAACATGCAAGATTGTAAGTCAATCTCTACCCCACTTCCTATTAATTTTAAGTTATCCTCCAAGATGAGTTCTAACAGTGAAGTAGAGAGAATGGAGGTGTCTCAAGTACCTTATGCATTAGCAGTAGGAAGCCTAATATTCACTATGATATGTATAAGACCAGACATTGCACAAGTAATGGGAGCGGTTAGTCGTTTTATGGCAAATTCTGGTAAAAAGCATTGGAATACTGTGAAGAGGATTCTAATATACATCAAAGGAACCTCAGATGCGGCATTATATTATGGAGGATCAGATCTAATTGTCAGGGGTTATGTTGATTCAGATTTTGCAGGAGATCTTGACAAAAGAAAATCTACTACTGGCTATGTATTTACACTTGCAGGAGGAGTTGTAAGATGGGTTTCAAAACTGCAAATAGTTGTGCCTTTATCTACAACAAAAGCAAAATACATGGCAGCTACGCAAGCTTGCAAGGAAGTTGTTTGTATACAAAGGTTACTGGAGGAGTTCAAGCACAAATAGGAGAAGATCAATCTGTTTTGTGAAAATCAGAATGCCTTGCACATTGCAAAGAATCCAGCCTTTCTTTAAAGAACAAAACACATAGGTGTTCACTATGTACGAGAAGTAGTGGAAGATCGATGTGTAAACATGCAAAAGATACACCAGTGAGAACCTAGCAGATGTAATAACCAAGCCAATCAACACAACAAGTTTGTATGGTGTAGCTCATTGTATGGCCTAATAGATACGTAAGCAAGCATGGAATGGCATGGATTACCAATTTTGATATTAAGTGGGAGAAATATTAGTTAATGTCAAAATTAGAGGAACCGAATTCGGTAGCCTTCAATGATGACTTTGATGGCTGCTTAAATTTGACAAAAAGGAGCAATCAATTTTGACAAAAGAAAAGGAGAAGAAGAACAGAGTGAGAGAGGGGGCAAACTCTCCTATAAATAGCCTCCCTCTTCTCCTAGTTTAGTGCATCCCATTATCATCCGAAGCAATTCCAAAATCCTTTAGTTTCTTCTCCATATTAGATTTTTTAGTTTTTTAAAAGAGAAAATATCAGTTTCTCTTTAGAGAAGGTTTTCCCAAAATTATGAGAGAGATCTATTTCTCCTATATGCAAGAACGAATATTATTGTTTTCTTATTGTATTTAGAGAGAAGGTGTTATATTTTCCATTTTAAAATAGTAAAATCCTCCTACACTTGGCTTTGGTTTTTTATCCCAATTTGTTTAGGGGCTTTTCATGTAAAATATTTGTGTCCATTTTTATTTTTAGTTTTCTCAAATTAGTTTAGTTGCTACTATGTTTTGACCCATTATTTCCTAATAGTTTTGGCTAACAAGTCCGCCAATAAATAGTGGAAATCAAAATACGAAATTGAAGACACCAAATACCCAATGTGAGATCCTTGACATACTAAACAGCATTTAAGATTTCTCTTAACACTTTTTGACTTTCTTTTTGGTACTTAACGGCTTTGGAATAATCATCAAGAGGACCCAATTGCCTATTTAATTCTATTAGTTTTTTGAAATTATGAAAAACAAAACAGAGTAGAATAGCTTCTATCTCATTCACAAATACAAAAGCTTGATTGAAGTCTGAATATTACCTACCATGCACAGTACAAAAATATAGGCATACAATCAAATACAACCACTTTCACAATTTCAACAAAAAGTAAACAAAACCTAAGTTCCTTAAGTTAGGAGTAGCTGGTAAAAAGTTTAATATTCAACACTTGTTAAATTGTTTACTAAATACTCCAGGTTTAGATCTAAAAAATTCAAATTTACCAACACCTAGAGCCTCTTTCATGATGTCTACAAGTTGGTCTTCATATTTATAATAAACTAGTTCCACTTCAGCTTACTTTTCAGCTTGCCTGATTGCATGAAACTTCACATTAATATGTCTAGTTCAACCATGCTACACTTGATTTTTAGTCATTGCAATGGCTGATTTGTTGTCCACTTGAATGATTGTTGCACCATGTTGAACTTGAAATAGATCTGCCAAAACTTTTCTTAACCAAATAACTTGATTGGAAGCTACTGCTGCTACCTTATATTCTGCCTCATCTGTTGACTTTGCTATCATATCTTGCTTCCTTGAAACCCATGAAAACACACCTGATCTAAGAGAGAAAACATATCTAGTGGTACTTGTCATATCATCAGGACATCCTGCCCAATCACTATTGGAAAATCGTTGCAAACAACCATTCTTGATAGGAATATATAAAATACCAAAATCACGAGTTCCTTTGACATATCTCAGAATCCTTTTAGCAACTCTTAAGTGAATATCTCTAGGTGATTGCATATACTTGGATAGCACACTTGCAGCAAACATTAAATTTGGTATGGATGCTATTAAATACAAAAGACTTCCTACTAAGTTTCTGTAATAATTTGGATCCACTTCATCACTCTTGTCAACCTTTGACAGCGTCTCATTTTGAACAAGAGGTGTAGCAATAGCTTTACTTTTGTCCATTTTAAACCTTTCTAATAGATTAAAGACATATCTCTTTTGAGATATAAAGATGCAATTAGAACTTTAACTTACTTCCATTCTAACAAAGTATGTCATGCAACCCAAATCTAACATTTCAAACATATCAGCTATCTCCTTTTTGAATTCAGAAACTAACCTTGAATTTGCTTTCAGTCACTAACATATCATCAACATAAATTGATACAATCAACATCTCTCCATTGTTAGCCTTCTTAACATAAAATGTAGCTTCATTCTCAATTCTAGCAAATCCACATTGTAACAAATGTGAGTCTACTTTGTTATACCAAGCTTGAGGAGCTTGCTTAAGACCATATAAAACTTTTTGAAGCTTATACACTTTGTCTTCATTTCCTTGAACTTTAAAACCTTCTGGTTGGTCAAGGAATAACTCCTTCTGTAAGTCACCATTCAAGAAGGCTGACTTAACATCAAGATGATACACATTCCATTTATTTTGTGCAGCCAAGGCAAGAATGAGCCTTATGGTTTCATGCCTTGCAACTAGAGCAAATATATCTCCATAATTCACACCAGGTAGTTGTGAATATCCTTTCATAACCAACCTTGCCTTATACTTATAAATGGTATCATCAGGATTTTGCTTAGTCTTGAAAATCCATTTGACTTCAATCATATTTCTTGGTCCAGATCTGTCTACTAGTGTCCATGTGCCATTATTTTCAATCATTATTAACTCCTCCTTCATTGCAGCCCTTCATTCTTCAAACTTAGAAGCTTCCTAAAATGATGGTCTTAAAACTGTAAAATTGCACCTTTCATAAATTTCAGACAAAGATTTTTTATCTTAAGTATTAAATCTGAACTTGAAGTAAATTGACTTGAGAAATCTGAATGCTACTCTAATCCATGATCAAATATATCATCTTTCAAAACACCACTTTTATCCTAATTCCAATAAGAAATTTCATTAACAACAACATCTCTACTAATACAAAGCTTCTGGCTATGGATATTGTACGCTCTATAGCCTTTTGACATAGTAGAATAGTCTACAAAAATTCCCACTTCAACCTTTTGATCCAACGTCTTCCTTTTAAAAAGGGCACATGAATATAGCATGTTGATCTAAATATTTTCAAGTGCTTTGCTAAAGGTTTAAACCCTGAACCAAGCTTCCACTAATGTTTGCTACTTGACTAAACTAGTAAGAAGCCTATTTAGTAAGTAAACTGCTATATGAACAGCTTCAACTCAAAATTTTAATCGCAATTTCTTGTCCCTCAACATACACCTTACCATTTCTACCACAATTTTGTTTTTTCTCTTAGAAACACTGTTTTGTTGTGGTGTATAGCTGATTGTCAGTTGGTGTTTACTACCCATTTCAATACAAAACTTCTTAAACTCATTAGATGTATATTCTTTTCCATTGTTTGTCCTTAGAGTTTTTAGTTTACACCAACTTTAAGTCTCCAGCATGCTTTAAAATTCCTTAAAAATGGAAAATACATCCCTTTACTTCTCAAAAAATACATCCAAGTCATCCTAGTCAAGTCATCAATAAAAAGTACAAAATACTTATTTTGGTTTAAGGATTCTACACTTATTGGACCTCACAAATCTGAGTGTATTAACTCTAGTTTTTCTCTTACCCTCCATGTTGAATTTCTAAGAAATGCATGCCTATACATTTTTCTCAATTGACATGAACCATACACATCATCATTCTTCATAATTTCAATAAGTCTAAAGTTAAGCCATTATATAACATAAACCTTAAACTAGGAAGGTTGAAGTGTTCATATTTCCTATGCCATATATCAGACTCGTCATTGGTTGCAAAATTCACAGCCACTGTCGACAAACAAAATCTGCTTGTTTGATGGTTGAGTTTGATGAGAGACCATAAAAAGACTTTTTATCTCGTTTTGCTTTTGTTCATTAATAAAGTTTACTTACTATGAGGTTTGATCCTTTGTCTGATACTTTTCAGGACCTTAATTTTGCTTGACCCTGCAGTTCTTTTCTATATACCCAAATTTTTTGTAAAATCTACATTGTGGCTTTCTTTTATACCAGCAGTCCTTTTCCAAGTAATTTGTCCTTTGATAAATTTTGCAAGAAGGAAACTTATCTTTTCTCGCATATTACTTTTGATTTGTAAAACCTTTTCCTTTACCTCTTTTGTCTACATCAGATTGCTTATTACCTCTTATCATCTGTCTTTCTTTTTTCTTTGCTTGAAAAGCACCCTCGAATGTCTCTTTTTCTCTTATGTTTGCTCTTTGTTCCTGAGTTTGGAGCTTGCTAATCAACTCAGTAACTAAGAGTGTCTTGAGATCACGAAACTTTTCAATGGCTGAGATTTTTTACTCAAAACTTTACTAGTAAACTTATATAAATTTATCCATAATTTTTTAGTCTTCAAAGGTTTCTCCAAATATCCTTATTTTATCTCCAATTCCAAGAGTTTTGTAGAATGCTTTTTCACAGTCTCACCCTCTTTCATATTGCCTTTACTCATGAACTCCCTTCAAACTCTTTCTTAAGTTTTTCTCATACTTCTTTTGGTGATTCACAAGTCATAATTCTTGTAAAAATAGTATCAGACAAGGCTTAATGAATACACGTGAAAGCTGTTGGTTTTCTTACCTTCACCTCTTCATACAACTTGATCTAATTTAATGTTGGATTTGGTCCTAATGCTCAAGGATCTTCTCCTACTTCCATTACATCCTACAAGCTCAAGACTTGCAGATATACCTTCATCTTCCTTTACCATATGTGATAATTTTCCCCCCTGTAGACACTAGTGGCTCAGCCCTTAGAAAACTGACAGAGTCCATCTTTTTCCCTCCTTTGTTACGATAACCCTCCTATGCTATTGTAGCTTTTCCTCCTTCATTTGCTGTTGCAACCTTCTTCCCTTCCTTTGTTATAGCTGCAACCTCACAGGTCCCTTAAGAATATAACTCTGATACCATTTGTTAGTTTTTTGGAATTGGAAAAAAAACAAAACAGAGTAGAATAGCTTCCATTTCATTCACATTTCACCGAATAGGTTACATACAAAAATAAAATACAAAAGCTTGATTGAAGTTTGAATATCACCTATCACGTTACAAAAATATGGGCATACAATCAAATACAACCACTCCTATAATTTTAGCAAAAAGTAAACAAAACAAGTTCTTTAACTTAGGAGTAGTTGGTAAAAAGTTTAATATTCAATAAATTTGAAACAAAAATGAGCACTAACTAGATATGAGACATCAAGCAGTAGACATGTGGTCCCAAAAGAACCTAAAATTTCAAGAACCTGTATATTTGGAGCCACGATTTCCAAGATTTCTAAGTCAGGATATACAAAGCCGACATTATCCTGACTCCAAATGCAATAGTCTTTTATCTCTAATTTTCTCAAACTTTCAGAAGTAATATTCTAACGATTTAGAATAGAAAATTTACATAACTCCAAAACTTCAAATGCTGGACTAGTAGAAAAAATATTGTGGATCATATCGTGGCTTAACTTGGTATAAGAAATAGATAAACTCTTGAGCATGGTTCATGTAATAACTCCTTGTGGCACAATATTGCAATGAAAGATTCAACTTCGTTAAATAAGAAAAGGTAAAGACATGTCTCAGTATTGTGTAATTGTAGGGTAGGATATAATCTATAGCATATTGCAACCCGAAATAATCTTCATACAAAGTAAAGGAAAGCTCTTTTACCTTTGCTATAGTTGCAAAACAAATTCAGATATCAAGAACTTTTGAGTCAAGACAACAATAGTAACCAACAAAATAATTCTGGAAATCAAGTCGAAACTTGAAGATCTTGGTAGACCTGTTAAGAATTGGGGTTTTCTTAACATAGGAAACAAATCGATTGATAGTTTTACAAAAGTAACTCTCTTGAAGAATTAAGGTTTTCTTATCAGCTCCTTAGTGTTTTTTATTTTTGGCAGGTTCTATAAAATTAGGTATTTCTTACTAAAGAATTAAAGAGAAAGTTGCTCTCTTTTCTTATTTTCAAATGGACAAAATACAGATGAATAACAAGGACATAGCAAAGGTAAATTTACCAACTACCATAGCCTATAATTCATTCCTAAATTGAGAGCAACAAACCTCCTCTATTCAAGAAAGTAATTATTATAATGAATATTGGGTAATAGTCAACCCAAATCTCTTAGATTATAGTAAATAATAACCAGTTGTACACACAACTATAAATCCTAGATTGAATGAGTAATTAATCATATTTCTATACTCCCCCTCAAGCTGGGTTGTAGATATTGAACATGCCAATCTTAAAATTAATCCTAGGAAGAGCTTTAGCTAAAGACTTGGTGTATAAATCAACACTATTGTAATAACTGCCTTTAAAATTGCTTGTTGGTGTATTTATTTGTAAAGTTTTACTTATATGCTTGTGTGTGAGTGTACACATTCAAGTTATGTGAAGCACTACGTGGACACAAAGTCAGCGAATGTCAGGTGTAATGACAGGCTCTATGTCAGACGCCTAACATGATTTAAGGTTTGAAGGTTCCCCAACCCGTGCGTGCCAGGCGTAAAGTCAGGTGCAGTGACAGACACCTGACATATTGGCAAAGTGTGTGCGTAGTGATTTCAAGTTTGTGTGTGTAAGTTGTCTTGTGCAAGCAAGTATGTGTATGTGTGTGACTATATGGCTAATGCCCATTTATGTGTGGGATTAATATTTGAATTTTCTGATTATAGTTGGCATTGTTTGATAATTATGTGGCTGGTTATTTTCCTCATTTAAAATAAGGAAAGTAAGAATTAAGAAAACTAGGAAAGTATTTACTAGGGTTTTGTCTATAAATTAAGAGGCCACATAGAGGGAAATTTTTCTGCATTCTCCTATCCTATTAGTGCTGAAATTTTTTAGACAAAAATTGAGAGAAAATTGTGTGATCAAGTAAGAAATTTTAAGTTTTTGAAGATTTAAGGCAACTTTTACAATTATTTGTTGTTTGTTTTTATTTGTTTTGAATCTTTCTTCTTCTATAAAATTTATATGGATTGATTTGATGATTTATACATGATAATATGGATTTGTGTGCATTGTAAATTTTGATCTATGTAAGGGATTATGGTATTGCCTAAAAACACATGGATTTATAAGAAATTTTGATTTTTACAAAGTTGCACACCAAACCTTAATTTTCTTTAATGACTAATCTTTATACAAGTGTTAAGACTGAATTTTTATCTTGGTTGAACATGAAATCATAACTAATTATGCATGGTAATGAATGGATTTGATTAATCTCAATTAGGTTAATATTGAATGATAATTTTTCGTAAGTTTAAAGATTGTTTTTATTCAATTTTTAAGAAGGATTATTGTTGTTGGAAATTTTGGGCGTAATAACTTTGTTAAACCATTGATTATTCATGTTTTAATTAAATTTGAATTTGTATTATATTACTGGAATTTTCTTGATATGTGTATACATGTTATTGTTTCAAAAATCATGTCACCACTAAGTAATAGATTAAGATATGCTTGCTAGAAATTTTGGTACTACATTACATGAGATTATATATGACAAGTTTGATTCATTGTGGCTTAAATTTCTTGTTATACATGTTACTTATGAATTTTTCTGTGAAACTAGCTTACTGGAATTTATGGAAATAAATAGAATATAAGTGTATGCATGGAATGAATTTTGTTACTTGTGATTATTGATAGCCAAAACTTCTATGGGAATTTGTAATGATATTTGCCATGAAATATATATTTTGGTTACGATGGATTAATGTATGTGCGAGCACTTAGTTTCTTGGGTTTTGAAACAAAGTATGCATGATCACAAGTACATAAGTATGAGCATGTGCATTTAAATATGAATAAAAGAAAATTTAGTTTTACAAGAAATGCACATCAAAAAAATTTATTGAAAAGTAAAATACGATTTTAAAAGAATCACCTTGTAGGCAAATATGAACAAGTTTGATTTGGAGATCATGTATGTATAAAACCGCATAAGTAAAGGCTTGGTTTTATGGATCTGACCAAGTTTGTAGGGTATACATAGGTATATGTAAATGAATTTTTGTATGTAGGAGGACTCATTAAGGATCATAATGAGGGCATGGCTAATGCTCTTTGGCCAAAGTTATAGGCATCGGTTTGTGTGCATGGCTAAAATACAAGTTGTCCCTTTTATCCCACTTACACACATATGCCTCTTTGAGGTTTGAAGTCTTTTAGGATATGTTACTCAGCTATTCAAGGGATATTTGTATGGGTTACCAATGGGTAATTGCTCCTATGTATATGTATATGGAAGTCCTATAATGATGGTTTTGTTTTCAAACTAAATAAAGAAGTTTTGGTTTGAACTATACAAGATTTATTTGCAAGTAAGCAAGCATGCATTAGTTCACGCATAACCGTAAGCATTCCATGTTGTGTGTGTGCATTGTGGAACTTACTGAGTGATTTGTCACTCACTCTTGATTGTTTATATATGTAGGTAATGACTTTGAAACTAATTAAGAGGAACATGGACTTGGGGAATCTGCAACGTGGTGTTCAGCTATGTTGATCTACATGATTCAAGTTAATAAGATGTTATGTTTCTGTTATGCTATGTTTTAATTTCATTTACTCTATTTAATAAGTGTATAAGACCAAGATATTTTGTTAAGTTCTCTTTATATGTGGGTTATGATTTTTGAAACATAATAATATTTATTATTACTAGTATTATGTTAATTTTAAAATTAGTACTGTTATTCTTGTGGATTCGAAATAAAGAGGAAAAGAAAAAAATATTGGTCTTATTTTTACGTCATGTGCTATGAAAGTAGGATCTCTTAGATCAAATTCGTGATGTTCGATTGGGGGTGTTACAACTAATATTCCTTTTTGTTAATTTTCATTTGATGATGTGACGATCTATCTTCACATGTTTCGTTCTATCATGATTAATAGAATTTTTAGCAATATTGATGGCAGCTTGATTATCACACAACAACTTCATAGATCCATCAACCGAAATCTTTAGTTCTTCTATAACTCATTTTAGCCAAATTCCCTTCACACATGTCATAGATCATTGCTCTGAGTTCTGCTTCAGCATTATTCCTTGCAACAACTGATTGTTTTTTGCTTCTCCAAGTAACTAAGCTACCCCATACATAGGTGCAATACCTTGAGATAGGCCTTCGATTGGTTATAGAACCTGCCCAATCAATGTCTGTTAAAATCTCTATGTCCCTCTTTGTCATCCATTTAAAATAAAGACCCTTACTTGGTGTCATCTTTAGACAGCGTAAGATCTGGTATATTACATTCATGTGTTCTTCTATTAGATTATTCATGAATTAACTTACCATGCTAACGGAAAATCAAATATCTAGTCTTGTATGTGAAAGATATATGAGTATTTTTACAAGTCTCTGATATCTGCCTTTGTCCATAAGAACACTTCCCTCCATTGAGCCTAGCCTTGTTATATAATCTATAAGAGTATCAGTAGGCTTACACCCGAGAATCCCAGATTCTTAAAGTCTAAGACACACCTGCATTGTGAGACAACAATTCCCTTCCTTGATCGTGTAATTTTCATCCCAAGGAAGTATTTGAGGTGTCTCATATCTTTGATTTCAAATTCTTTGGCTAGAAGAATCTTGAGATTGCATAATTCCTCATAATAGTCTCTAAATCAGAAAATATCATCCATGTAAACTATGATAATGGTTATCTTCCCCTCATAAGAATGTTTTGCAAACAAAGTGTGATCAACCTGACATTGAGAATATCCATTTTTCTTTCCTACTTTTGTAAATCTGCAAACCAAGCTCGCAAAGATTGTTTGAGGCCATCTAATGACTTTTTAAGATTGCACACTTTATTATGATTATCCTATGTCTCAAGACCTAAATGAATTTCCATACAGACTTCTTTTTTAAGGTTACCATTCAGAAAAACATTCTTGACGCTAGTTGATGAAGAGGCCACTCTTTGTTGACTACTACATATAGTAAATCTTTAACTATGTTGAGTTTGGCCACTAGATCGAATGTCTCTTAGTAGTCAATTCCCTAGGATTG
Organism: Rhamnella rubrinervis; assembly: GCA_007844105.2. Classification (NCBI taxonomy): domain Eukaryota; kingdom Viridiplantae; phylum Streptophyta; class Magnoliopsida; order Rosales; family Rhamnaceae; genus Rhamnella; species Rhamnella rubrinervis. Next base: position 4,195,846 of record CM017583.2, on the reverse strand, counting down.
AGTGAATCCTTTTGCAACTAACCGAGTTTTGAATATGTTTACACTTCCATCTGCCTTATACTTTATAGTAAATATACATTTACACCCAACAACACTTTGTCCTTCTAGTATATCTGTTGAATATTATGTAATTATGATAGAAATTTTTTCCTTAATATATAGTCAAAGTTAGCAAGCTATATAGACAATAATTTAAGAGTTAAAGTTAAATAGGTATTAACTAGTTTCCTTTACTGTTTTCTTTTGAAGTGTATATATGAAATTCTATTTTTTGTATAATATGCAAGAATTATTCAGTAAATATATGTTTCTTGGTATCAAAGCCTTCTCCAGATTTTTTTCGGCCACCTTCTCAAGCAACAATTGCCGGATTTTTTGTGGGCCTTTATTGCCACGAATATATCTTATTCGACTCAATTTTTTTTCCCCTGAAATCTACCTTTTTTCCTTCGCTTTATTTTTTTTTTCAGCAACAAATTCCGGCCTTTTCTTTCCAATCCTCCATTATCTCCAACAATAATTCAACTAGGATATTGATCGGTTGTTTCAACTATTTTTGCTATCTTTGTCTTTATATCATGACAGATTCCGAGAAATCAACTTCCACCAATACAATCATAACTTCAACTCCAATGTGTCTTTCTTCACAGATGGAACAAACTCATTAGATAATTTCTAATGTGAAATTTAATGGTAGAAATTTTATGGAGTGGTCTCAATCTGTTAAGGTCACTCCTATGAATAAAGGAAAAATGAAGTATGTAAATGGAAAAGCAACTACACCCCTTGCAGTTGATCCTAAATACGAGACTCAGGAGATTGAAAACTCTACTATTATGAATTTACTTATTTAATCCATGGAAAGACAGATAAGTAAAACCTATTTGTGTTTTACAACTGCTTTAGAAATTTGGCTTGATATTCAACAAACCTATTCTAAAACAGGCTCCAGTTCTCAAGTTTTTCAGATTAGGAGGCAAATAGATAACTTGAAGCAGGGTACGTTGAGTGTAACAGAGTATTACAACTCTTTGAAAGGTTACTACATAGAATTGGATTTATATGTAAGTGTTAAAATAGAGACAACCACAAATACTGCTAGATTGGAGGAGATGTTTAAGAAAGAATATGTTTACAAGTACCTACTGGGACTTAACTATGAGTTTGAACAAGTGTGTGATCTTGTTTTTGGGAAGGAGACGTTTCCTAATCTTGACCAAGCCTTTATGTTGGTAAAAGGAGCTGAAAGTCAGAAGGAATTATTTCATGGAGAGAAAGACAACAACCATAAGAATCTTATAAAAGGATCTACATTGGCTGCTTATAAACCCAACAACAATAAGAAGCCGACCAACAAGGATAAAAGATGGTGTGATTTTTGTCACAAACCTTGACACACAAAAGATACTTGCTCGAAAATTCATGGAAGAGAAGCCAATTTTAAAGAATCAAAAGGAACTGACAAAGGCAAACTTGGAGAAGGCTAATGAATGCTACAAAGTAGCAGCTGATCATCATAGGCATTCTAAAGAATTCAATGTTGGTGATCTTCTCAAGGTACACCTTTGAAAGGGACGTTTTCCAGCTGGTACATACAACAAGCTCAAGGGCAAGTAGATGGTACCTTTTCAGATCCTGTAGCAAATTGAAGACAATGCTTACAAGGTGGAGCTTTCAGTGGATATGAATATCTCCAATACCTTCAATGTTGCTGACATCTATGAGTACTTTCCACTGGACAAGCTTTCCTTGGTGCAACAAAACTCGGGCATGAGTTTTTTTTTTCAAGTGGAGTGGATTGATGTAGCACACTGTAGCTTGCATGACAGCATACACGATAGTAGTGTTTAATCGGCTACTTTTAATCATGTTTTAGTTAAATTTTCTATTTTGCCCTTATGTTTAGTTTCCTAGTTCAGTTGGGAGTTGTTTAGGGTTTCTTTGCTATTTATTTTCTTATGGTTGATTGTTTTGGGGACTTTTGATCAGATTTCATTACAACTATTATTCAAACCATTGTGTCAAATTTTCTATCTTTCTTACGTATTTTTCTCACCTGAGCTGCAAGCTTACTTCCGCAATGCTAGAATCCCGGGTCTTCCTTCTTTCTTGGAGTAAGGTGAGGTAATCATCCTTCCCTTTTGCTCATATGAACATCATGACAGATTGTGAACATTGGAGCAATTTTTCCCATTCAATTTCTTACCTATAATGGGAAAATGAAGAGCTATCTAAAAACCATTGTTGCTCAAAATTGTGGTTTCTTGATCGGTGCCATCCTATACTTAGTTATAAGAGGAAAAAAATAAAACTCCATAAGAAAAAACAAAGTTGAGAAGATAATTCTAATCATAGCCAAGAAAGTTATTTTTTTTTTTTATGCTGGAAAGAGAGACAAAACCAAATCTAGTTGCTTTATACCATAAAGAATTATAGAGAAAGTTGATCTTTTTTCTTACTTTTAAATGGACAAAATACATAGGAATAAATAAGTCATAATAAAGGCAAATCTGCCAGCTACCATGGCCTATAATTCCTTCCTAAATTAAGAGGAACAAATCTTGTCTAATCATGGAAGTAATTATCATAATGAAGATTGGATAATAATGTTAAAGTTAGTGACACAAATTCTAATTAGTTCAACCTGAAAGTTTTGCGGTGCGACAAATTTGGTGAAACTTTTATTTTGAGAAAAAAAAAATAAAGATATATGATAAAGATTTGTGGTGTACATATGGACCTGTCATGATTCTGTAATTTTGTAAATATACTTATATGCTAGGGTTTCTCAGGTGTGTGGTTGGTATTGTTGGCATATAGCCGAATTTTGTATCTCTCACTAGTTGTATCAATTTTCAATCATAGTGAATTCCCCTCCGCCTCTGGCTTTGGTTTTCCCATCTTGGGTTTCCACTAAATTCTATGTGTTTCTCTTTCTTTTTTTTTTCTTTTTTTTTCTCTTTTGCTTTGATCTTGCCTATCATTTTGTCATCAATTTTATAACAAATTGGTATCAAAGCAAGGTTTGATCATGACGATGGCAAGTATGAAGTACAATATTCCACTTTTGGATAGCAACACTAGATTTTTGCTTTAGCAGGTTAAGATGTGGGTTGTGTTTGCACAGATGGATTTGGACGATGCTCTTTCTCATCGTGGATGGAAGAATAAAAACAATGTAAAGATCAAAAGGCTCTATCTCAAATTCATTTTCATTTATCAAATCAAATTCTATAGAACGTTTTGAAAGAGAAAACTATTGCTACATTGTGGTTGAAATTGGAACAATTGTGCATAACGAAAAGTCTAACTCGTAAGTTGCATGTGAAACAACTACTTTATTCTCATTGTATGATAGAAGGTACATTTGTAGAAGATCACTTAATCGTTTTCAAGGAAATTATTTCTGACTTAGAATCCATTGAGGTTAAGTATGATGAAGAAGATTAAGGGTTAATTTTATTATGCTCGCTACCTTCTTCATACGCAACTTTCAGAGATACTATATTATATAGCCATGATGCCTTTACTCTAGAGGAAGTATATGATGCCTTATTTTCAAAGGTGAAGATGAAGCAGCTTGTGGACAGATATGAGACTATGCCTTATTTGCCTTGTTGCTCATGGTAGGACACAAGATAGAAATTTTGGGGGAGATATGAGAGGTAGATCAAATCTAGTAACAGAGGAAAAATTTGTAATTACTACAAGGAAAAGAGACATTATTTTTTACTGCTATAAGTTGTAGAATAAGAATAAGAGAGTTGCAACCAATCAGAAAGGAAAACAACTAGAAAATTTCGATAAAGCTAGCGTTACAGAAGATAATCATAGTGGTGGAAAACTCCTTGTTGCACCTGACAGTGACTCTAAACCTTTTGAGGATTGGATTCTTGATTCAGGTTGCACGTTTTATATGTGTCCCGATCAAGATTGGTTTTCAACATATGAAACAGTGTCTAAAGGTGTTGTTTTGATTGGAAATAATGTAACTTGTAATGTATCTAGAATTGGTACTGTCAGAATTAAATCATTTGATGGAGTTGTTATGACATTTAGTGATGTGATACATGTTTCTGATTTGAAGAGGAATCTTATTTCTTTGAGTACACTTGACTCAAAAAGGTACAAGTACATTGGCGAAGGTGGAAGTTTGAAGGTGAGCAAAGGTGCTCTTGTAGTGATAAAGGGGCAAAAAAATTCTGCAAAATTATGTGTCTAGCAAGATTCTACAGTTATAGGCGATGCAACTGTTACTATCCTTTCCCTTTCAGATAGTGATATTACTAAACTCTGGCATATGCGTCTTGGGCATATGAGTGAAGCTGGGATGGCTAAGCTAAGCAGAAGAGGACTTCTTAATGGTCAAAGTGTTAGTAAATTGAAGTTATGTGAGCACTACATTTTTGAAAATAAAAAAAAGAGTAAAATTCACCATAGGGATTCATAATACAAAGGGAACACTCGATTATATACATTTGTATCTTTGAGGACCATCTAGGATGCCTACTAAGAGTCGTGCTAGTTATATTGCTAATCATCATTGATGGTTTTTCCAGAATAGTTTGGGCGTTCTTCTTGAAGCAGAAAAGTGATATGTTAGCTACATTCAAAGAGCAGATGTAACACCCCCTTACCCAAGCCTAACTTCCCGAGTAAGGTGTGATTATCATTTTTTTTTCTTTTAAATTTGATTTGATTAAAACCTTTTGAACAAAGACACAATAAAATCAAAAACTTTCCTTTACTTTTTAAGACCGTTTTTTAAACCACACCAAAAACAGTAATACTTTAAAATAAAATAAAATTTACACACCCACACCGCAAAGGAAAATATAATATTTAAAAATACATAATATCTTTGCCCTCAAAATACCAAATTAAAAGCGGAAGAACATGGTACTTCACTGCACTCTCCAGTCCGCACCTCGCCAATCGCTACTGTTTGGCTTTGGACTTACTTATTACATATGACAGACAACTGTGAGTGAAAAACACTCAGTAGGCAACCATATGCAAATGCAAATGTCATGTCATCAAGTGTATCACTATACACCTAAAATCATTATTTTTCCCTCTTTATTTTTCAACCGAAAAACCCACTCTCTATCCGCATTTCGTGCACAAAACACCACACCTCTGTGGTATGCGGATGAACCACCGTTCCGGGCAACCCACTGCTATGTGTGATCAGTGATTCACAGAGCGACTAAAAATAGGATTTGAACCATGCACCTTATCGTGCAACCAATTTTCGAAAACATAAACCTACAAGGAAAAATCTTTCATTTCACATAAAACAATAAACCACCAAAATTGTTCTATGCCAATTAATGCTCATGCCACAATGCACAAGTAAAACCAAGTAACACAGTAAAATACATAATTGCCAACCGTTCTATTCCAACAGCCGTTATTACTGAAATGCCCCTGCTCAATCAACGACTACAAGTCACTTAACCATATTGATGTAATTACCGATATGTAATTGGCCATGTCGGAAATTACCAAGATACCCCTCAAGTAAATGAAAAATTACCAAAATACCCCTCAATAGGCATATGGTTAATTACCATTCTACCCTCGGTAAAACAACAGAATTAATAAATTCCATCAACATACGCATTTACAACATAATTATAAACACATGTATAAATAAATACGTATATAGAAATATACACATAAATACACATTCATGTACACATATCCATATACATAAACATATATATACACACCCATATATGTATACACATTTTATACATACCTATATATGCCCACAAATATACTTTACATATATACATAATCACATATATACATACACATAAATACATATATAAATAACGCACATATAAGTACATACTCATATACACATACATATACAAACACATTTATACACATATACATGCATACAAATATAATTTATGCATACACATACTTATATATATACCCCCATGTATAAACATACTCACAAATGCATAGTAATTTAATATTCCAATTGATACATAAATAATTATATATATGTATAAACCCATACAAAATATACTTGTATATATTTAATTAATACATACATAAAATATATATATTTTGTAAAATACTACCATATTTATAATTATACAAACACATGTAAAATAAATTATATTTGTAAATATGTAAATAATAATAACTGAAAATATATATATATATATATATATAATAATAAATAGTAATATATATATATAATAAATAATTTGGAATTTAAAAAAAACCACAATACCCCTCAAATTTCAAATATTTTCAACTCTATCCACCATGAAAAATGATGAAACTACCCTCAACAATTTCAAAAATTATATTTACATCCCTATATGTCAAATGACCAAAATACCCTTGATCTTTTTCAAAAATTCCAATTGTATCCTTTACATGCAAATGACCAAAGTGCCATTAAACATTTTTAAAAATCCCATTTAAGCCCCTTGCATGCAAAATGACCTAAATACCCTTGAACTTTTTAAAAATTTCCAAAATACCCTTTGTAGGCAAAGAGACCAAAATGCCCTTTCTTGCAAAAATTTTCACAAAGCTTTTCTACCATTGTCGTGCCTTCCTACCCTTGAAATCCATCACTTTTCACCTATTTCCATCAAATTAACAAAGCCCACAAACAATTCCATCCACCAATTTCATAAATTCAAACTTTATTCCACATATTCTACTAAATCTCAATCCAATTAAATGAGGTCTTAATCAATAAGTTTAACACACAACATATTAATCTCAATCCATCATCACAACAACATCACAAACATCACACCACATGACCACACCCAAGAATCACATGAAAACATAAAAAAAAAAACTACAAGAAAATAAAAGGGTATTAGTTGCCTACCTTGATTCAAGCTTGAAAGCAAGCAAACCCAACCTTTGAAAAGCACCCAAGCTTTGCCAAAATCCCCTCTTGATGGCCGACCACTTCCCTCTTGAAATTGATTTGTGTTTTTTGCAAATTTTCACTTTTTCCCTCTCTAACTTTTTGTCTCTCTTTCTAACTTGTGAAAACCTATTGAATTGGAGAAAAAGGAAGACAGGGTGAAAAAGAAGAAGATGGTATCAGCTATAAAGTGATAAAATTGCCAATTGCCAACTTTTTTTTTTAATATTATTTCCAAGTTAAAGTAAAAAATATTTACATATGTGATATAATATTTAAATAATTGAAATTGCTAAGCAAAAGTGGCAGTCGGCCATAAGGTATTCAATTCTCAATTGCCAATTTATTTATTAATCAAATAATTATATAATAAAGTAAAATAAAAAATATTTTTAAATATATTAATATAATAGTGAATAGTAAAAGTCAATCATGGTCAAACCGTGACCAAGGGCAAAGTGGGTAGAAAAAGCCCCTCGACTCCTCACAAAGTAGTCTCGATCCTCACAAAATTCCCGGGGAACTCCGAAACTGCTTGTTACGGTGAAAAAGGCAAAACCGCAATTTAATCGAAAACATATCCGGAAACCGACAGTTTCGAAAATAAAATGAGATTATTACAGTGGAAGACCATGATTGAGAAGCAAACAGGGAAGCAAGTAAAACGTCTTCGCACTGATAATGGCTTGGAGTTTTGTTCTGATGAGTTTAATCTTCTATGCAAGTTAGAACGAATCTTGAAACATCATACAGTTCGTCATACTCCAATAAAATGGTGTGGCATAGCAAATGAATAAGACTATAATGGAAAAGGTCCATTGTATGCTTTCTAATGCTAGTTTATTTAAGTCTTTTTGGGATGAGGCTGCTTCTACAACTTGTTTTATAATTAATTGATCACCCACAACCGCTATTGACAAAAAGACTCCACAAGAAGTATGTTCTGGTACTTCAACTAGTTATTCTAATTTGAAAATATTTGGATGTCCTGCCTATGCACATGTTGGTAATGGAAAACTGGAACCAAAATCTCATAAATGCATATTTCTAAACTATAAACCTGGAGTTAAAGGATATAAGTTATGGTGTTCAAAAACTGGTAAAGTAGTAATCAACAAGGATGTTATTTTTTATGAGATAGCTATGCTTCGTGATTCACCTCATATAGATTATAGTGATAAAATACAACAGAAGTCAAGCATGCAGGTGGAGTTTGAGATTAGGCCAAAATTTACTTCAAAGAATACTTCTCAATCTAGTTTAGATTCGTAGGGGAGTGGTTCATCCTCATCATCACTAATAACACCACCACCAGAGTATTCTATTGATAGAGACAGGCCAAGAAGAGATATTAAACTTCTATAGAGGTATGTTGAGGGTGATTTAGTTTCTTATGTCTTAAATGTGACTGAAAATATTGATTCAAGTGAAGAACTTACTACTTACTCTAAGACAGTTAGTTGTGAGAATTCTAGCAGTTGGATGATTACCATGCAGAAGGAGATGGAATCTCTTTATAAAAATGGTATATGGGATTTAGTTAGACTACCTAAGGGTAAAGGGGCTGTTTAATGCAAATGGGTCTTCAAAAGAAAAGAAGGAACACCAAGAGTTGAAGATGCTAGGTATAAAGCTAGTAGCAAAGGATACAACCAAATTTCAGGTGTAGATTTCACATATGTATTTTCTCCAGCTGTAAAGTATAGTTGAGCAGTTGGAAGCAAAGACTGCATTTTTTCATGGAGAACTTGAGGAAGACATTTATATGTAGCAACCAAAGGGTTTTACAGTACCATGTATGTTTACTAAAGGAATCTCTTTATGAATTGAAACAATCTCTTAGGTAGTGGTACAAGAGATTTAACTCATTTATGACTATTCATAATTTCATAAGTAGTTATTATAGTTGTGTTTATTTTAAGAAGATACATAATGAGTCATTTGTATATCTACTCCTTTATGTTGATGACATGTTAATAGCAGCTAAGGATAAGAAGGAGATAAGAAAGGTCAAAACCCAACTCAGTAATTAGTTTGAGATGAAAGATTTATGAGTGACAAAGTAGATACTTGGAATGGAGATTATAAAAGATAGAAAGGCAGGTAAATTTCACCTAAGTCAGAAAGGGTACATTGAGAAAGTTCTTTATAAGTTCAACATGCAGAATACCAAACTTGTCGGTACTCCATTAGCAGCTCATTTCAGATTGTCATCAGCTTTGTCTCCATAATCAGATATAGATATTGATTATATGTCACGAGTTCCATATTCTAGTGCAGTGGGATCTCTCATGTACGCTATGCTTTGTTCACGTCCAGATTTAGATTATATAGTCAGTGTAGTTAGTAGATACATGGTGAATCCTGACAAGGAACATTGAAGAGCAGTTCAATGGATTTTCAAATACTTGCGTGGCTCTACTGATGTTTGTTTGGATTTTGAAAGAACTAGAGATGGAGTCGTTGGATATGTTGATTCTGATTTTATTGGAGACCTTGATAAAAGAAGATCTCTTAATGGATATATTTTTACTTTTGGTGGTTGTGCTATCAGTTGGAAAGCAACTTTGAAGACCACAGTTGCTTTGTCTACTATTGAGGCTGAGTACACGGCTATTACACAAGCTTGTAAGGAAGCTATTTGGTTCAAGGGACTATTTGTTACAGTCAAAGTGTTATTTTTCTCACAAAATATCAAATGTTTCATGAGAGAACAAAGTATATTAATGTGCAATATCATTTTGTACGAGATATTATTGCTTGCACTGATATTGTTGTGAGTAAAGTTAGCACCCTTGATAATCATGCTAATATGATGACCAAGTCACTTTCTATAGCCAAGTTTGAGCATTGCTTGGACTTGGTGTTCATTGCTGAGTTTTGTCCTAAAAGGCGTTTATGGAAGAGGTGAAAGAACTTTTATGTTGAAGATTGGAGTTTGTTGTTCATTCATTGGTTGGAATTCTTGTTAAGGTTGAGATTGTTAAAGTTGGTGACCCAAAATCTATTTGGTCCGACCTGAAAGTTTCACGGTGCGATAAATTTAGTGAAACTTTTATTTTGAGAAAAAAAAGATAGAGACATGTGGTGTATCATTTTGATTTTGTAATTTCATAAATATACTTATATGCTATGGTTTTTCGGGGTGCCTAGTTGTTGTTGTTGGCATATAGCCGAATTTTGTATCTCTCACCAGTATACTAATTTTCGATCATAATAAATTCTCATCCGCCTTTGCCTGTGGTTTTTCGGTCTTGAGTTTGTACATAAATTCTGTGTTCTTATTTTTTATTTTTTTGTTTTCATCTTGCCCATCGTTTTTCGTCAATTTTATAACAAATAGTCAATCCAAATCTCTTAAAATATAGTAAATAACAACCACCTGTATACATAGCTGTAAATCCTAGATTGAATGATTAATTAACAATATTTCTACACTTACAGATTCCTAGACAGATATGTCAATGAATTCATACAAAAGTCAATACTTCACTGTGTACCACCTGTATACATAGCTGTAAATCCTAGATTGAATGATTAATTAACAATATTTCTACACTTACAAATTCCCAGACAGATATGTCAATGAATTCATACAAAAGTCAATACTTCACTGTGTATTTTGAGATTACAAGTTATGGATCATGCAGATTGCACGTGGGTTGAGGATCTATGAACCTTTCTTTCTTCAAAATACTATATGAACTTAGGTGATATAATAACTTCCTAATTCCTTATTGCAATTTACTTGTGATGCAATAAAGTATTAATATCTTACTATAATTTTCTTCCCTCTGTATGTTACTACTACAAAAATGCGATTCGGCGACGAGCATTGCCCGTCGCTACAGCATTTTGGAGACAGTCAATGTACCGTCGCCTTGCGAGGTGTTCGCCAATAAGAGGAGTTTTTTGGCGACGGTCACACGACCATCGCTAAAACCTTATAGATTTGGCAACAGTCCTCACATGACCGTCGCTAAATATAATAAAATAATAATAATTTAATATTTTTTATTAAAAAATAAGAGAATGTTGGTGACGCTTGTTACATAAAACCGTCCCCATAAATAGTATACTGTTGGCGACGATTTCCTACAGTGACTGTCGCCAAATATAATAAAATAATAATTATTAATTCTTTAATAATAAAGTAGTTATTAGACTTTTGGCGACGGTTTCTCGTGACTGTTGCCAAAAACACAGAAATATTTTTACCTTAATGACACGATGTACAATTGGAATTTCACTAACCCTGGAAGAAAACGCATACATTACGAGGTTAATTAACACTGGTCGGCTTAGAAAAGAAAAGTTGACTTTGAATATAAATCATGAAGAAAAATAAAAATGTACCATTATTTTGTACATGCGTTCATAAATTAACACAAGAATACTGAAATAAGCCTATGCATTATCAAAAACATAAAGCTGAAATTTGCTATGAACAAAGCAAATACATGAATAGAAACCTTAAACCACTTACATCTACATTAAAAACAATTATCTCCCCTGCACGAATAGAATCATTGGTCATGTGCAAGAACAAAATGTCCCCCTGCATAAAATAAATACTCATCATTAGTTAAGTAACATCAAATGATTCAAATAAAGCAATCCACTGTTGAAGGCCCACAGTATATTATTGAAATAAACGTCTCAAACGTGTAAAAGAACATATCAGTAGTATATTGCATCATGAAAAATCCTCAGAACCACAGTACACAAATAGAAAAGGTACCCATATTTTCCTTCAAAAATAACCAATTGTAGGTTCAATTGCCACAAAGTAACCTTTATAATTCTGTAGTATAATAACAACCTAAGGCCTGTAAATATGAGGCATGTATAACCTATGAAAGGTTTAAGGACAAAATGGAGAGAGGTTTCATATGAAAGTACATAGAAGCATGGAGGAGAGATAAAACCATTATCGCTTACGCTTAATAATGATCAGGTATACGAGGTAGATTACCCTATCAGCATATAATTTCATGAAAAAACAATGCAGAATCATGTATTAGGTTAGCATACCCTCTTGAAGCCTGGTTCCATGCTTCCAGATAAAACAACTACAACAGGTGATTCACTGCCAGTTATACACATCAATGCCTTCCATATTATAAGTGCACAGGTTACTATCATGCCTGAGACAGAAAGCAGACCACTCTTATCAAACTTTTCCATACAAGTTATGGAGTCACAATCTAAGCAAGAGTTCATATAAAACCGTCTCCAAATTAGACTTTTTTCATAAAATTTATATTTTAACTAAAAAATATATTTAATTTAATAAACATTTTAATAATAAAATATAAATTATATTTAATAATAAAATTTATTTTAAATTAAAATTTTTATTTAATTAAATTTTTAAAACTTTTCTTTTGGCAACGGTTTCCTGTAAAAATCGTCACAAAATATGTATTTTTAAATAAAATTTATTTAATAGTAAAATCTAATATTATATTTATTTATCTAATAACACTCTTGGCGATGTTTAGATATACGACCGTTGCCAAAAATATATTATTATTTTATTATTTTTCCCAATTATACATGTTTGGTGACGGTTTTCAATGTAACTATCGCTATATTGGTGTCGTCGAATATGATTTTTGTAATAGTGTGTAGATAGTTAATATCTTAATTTAGTGAACTCAAAGGAGATAAATATCAGATTATATGAAGATGTAATCAAGTTTACAAAACATACCATATAACATTGCCAATCACAATAAGATAGTTTTAGTATTTGAGCAATAATATTTTTGTGAAATTCATATATGGAACATTTAACAAGAATACTGTAATAACCTCATTTTATTTTTAAAAGCGTTTTGGACACGCTTTGGTTAAATCAGCTTTTACCTTTCTCAATTGAAACAAGCGCTTGAGTTCCTCGGAAATTTTGTCAGGGTCAAGAGTACCCCGTGGGGAGTTGAGGAAATTTGTCTTCCCAATTTGCCCTTGATCAAAGTTTGACCAGTTTGACTTTACTATTTATTAAAATATTAATATATTTAAATATCTTTACTTTTTCATTAACTTTATTATTATTAAATTAGATGGCAATTGGCTTTTATTTTGGGGGGTGGCCGACTCTTATTTCACTTTGCACCATTTTAATTGCTTCCATTGTAATTCTAGAGAGAGAAGCAAAATTCTAGTGAGAGGAATTTAGGGTTTTATGAAAAATTCAAAGGATTTTCTAGTGAGTTTTGGAGGGTAGGGGCTGGCCATTTGGAAGAAGTTTTTGGCTTGGTTTTGAAAGCTTTTCAAGGCTTGGAAGTGCTGAAAATTGGCTTGGATCAAGGTAGGCAACTATACCCATTTTTGTTTTATTGCAAATTCATGAGTTTTAGTTGGTTAACTTAGTAAATTTTTGCTTGAAATCATGAAATTGATGATTGATGGTGTTTAATTTAATGTGCAATGGGCTGGTTGGTGAAATCCCCAATTGCTAGACTTAGGGCTTTGCTTGATTTGGTGTTTAATGCTTGAATTTGTTGGATTTAATTTGATGATTTGGGAATGAAATCAATGAAATTTTTGCATGATGAGGGGCCAGCCATTAAGGGAGGATTATGTGCAAATTGTTGCAAGTGAGGGCATTTTGGTCTTTTTGCATACAAAGGGTATTTTGGGAATTTCAAAAAATTTTAAGGGTAAAATGGTAAATTGACATATTGGGGATACAAATGGGATTTTTAAAAATGTTTGAGGGTATTTTGGTATTTTACATGTAAAGGATATGGATGGAATTTTGAAAAAGGTCAAGGGCATTTTGGTCATTTGACATGTAAGGATATAGATGGAATTTTTGAAATTGTTAAGGGTATTTTTGTCATTTTACATAAGATGGGTAGAGTTGAAAATATTTTCAATTTCCAAATTATTTTAATACCTATATATATATTAAATTACTATTTATTATTTAATATACATATAAGTATTTTCAATTACTATTATTTACATTTGCATAAATATAATTAATTACACATGTGTTTGTGTAATAGTAAATATATATGTATTTTATAAAATACATATATTTTATGTATGTATTTATTAAATATACTTAAGTATATTTTGTAGAGGGTTATGTATAAAAATAATACTTTACGTATTAAATGAAGTATTAAGTTAATATATATAAATTTTGTGAGTATTTTATACATGGGGGTATGTATATATATATATAATTATGTGTATGTATAAATAGTATTCGTATGCATGTATATGTGTATAAAATACGTGTGTACATATATGGGTGTGTATATACGTGTTTGTGCATATGTATATGTATGTGAGTATATATTTATATGTGCGTATTTTATATATGTATTTATGTGTATGTGTATATGTGATTATGTATATATGTAAATTATATTTGTGTGCATATATATGTATATATAAAATGTGTATACATATATGGGTGTGTATATATGTGTTTATATATATGGATATGCGTATGTGAATGTGTATTTACATGTGTATATTTTCATATATATATTTATTTATATATGTGTTTATAATTGTGTCGTAAATGCGTACGTTAATGGAATTTATTAACTCCGTTGTTTTACCGATGGTAGAATGGTAATTAACCATATGCCTATTGAATGGTATTTTGGTAATTTTCTATTTACTTAAGGGTATCTTGGTAATTTCCGACATGACCAATGGCATATCGGTAATTACATCAGTATGGTTGAGCGACTTGTAGTCGTTGATGGAGCAGGGGCATTTCGATAATTACGACTGTTGAAATAGGATGATTGGTAATTATGTATTTTACTGTGTTGCTTGGTTTTACTTGTGCATTGTGACATAAGCATTCATTTACATAAAGCAATTTTGGTGGTTTATTGTTTTATGTGAAATGAAAGATTTTTCCCTGTGGGTTTGTGTTTTCAAAAATTGGTTGCACGATGAGGTGCATAGTTCAAACCCTATTTTTTTGTCGCTCTATGAATCACCAACACACATACGTGGTCGTCGAAGGGTGGTTCATCCGCATACCACGAGGTGCAGGTTTTGTATCTAAACGCGAATGAGAGTGGGTTTTCGACTGAAAAATAAAAGAGGGAAAAATAATAATTTTATGTGTATAGAGATACACTACATGACATGACATTTGCATTTGTATATAGTTGCCTACTGAGTGTTTTCCACTCACAGTTGTCTGTCCTGTGTGACAGGTAAGTCCAAAGCCGAACAGTAGGACTTGGTGGGGTGCGGACTGGAGGGCGCAGCATAGTACATTGTTCTTCCACATTTGGTTTGTTATATTTTGGGCAATGATATTATGTATTTTTAAATACTACATTTTTTTTTGCGGTGTGGGTGCGTAAACTTTATTTTATTTTAAAGTATTACTGTTTTTGATGTGGTTTGAAAAACGCTCTCAAAGAGTAAATGAAAGTCTATGATTTTATTGTGTCTTTGTTCAAAAGGTTTTAATCAAATCAAATTTAAAAAAAAAATGGTAATCACACCTTACTCGGGAACCTAGGCTTGGATAAGGGGGTGTTACAAATACAAAAGCTCTGTTCACTGAATAATGTAGCAAAACTTTGTTTAATTTGTGGACCTGTTGTTACATCTTGCAGATGGAAAGGCAGATGACATATCCCTCTCCATCCCCAAGAGGTAACAACAGATCAACAAATACTATTTGACTGAGACATTGTTAAACCCACAGTCCAAGTGAGGAAATGAAACTTCAACTTATAGTAAACCTGTGTTGAAATAAAATAAAATAAAATATAAGGAGACTTATGACAAGTAAGCTAGTAGTCAAATTTAGTAGCATGAAATAAGCCCTTAGCTAATTAGAAGTTAGAATCATGAATTATGAATATGATTATAAGAACTTGGGAGTAGGAACCTGGAAGGTTCATCCAACCTAGCTAACATTTCAAAGAGAACATACCGAGTCAAAGGTTGATAGGTAGTCTTAAGAGGCAAATGTTATCTTCCTCTGCAATAAAAGCATCGCCCAGACATAAAAAGTAAAATGTTCAAGTAATGGTCCTATTGAGCATTATGAATATATCAGCATGTAGGAATTAGAGAAGCAGAATCATCACAAATATCTTATGTGCGAATAAAGAAAAAGGCACAAAATTGACGTATAAATATCTTTTTGAAAATTGTAAGAGAGTTTAGATTAAAAAGAAAAAATGAAAAACAAAACTAGTAACTCGTGAATTATTAACAAAAGCAAAAAACACAGGAAAAAAAATAACAAAATCACAAAAACAAAGAAATGAGTAAATTGCCACAAATCTCAATTCACAAAACTTAGAATGGACCAAAACTCCTGCAATATATTTGTTTTAGTACGTGGACCAAACTATATATTCCACCCACCAACACACCATTATAGTAAGAAACACCATGATAATGAGATATTTTAACATGTCATTGGTTAGTCAATTAACTAGCAACCTTTACATTTTTCATCGAGTAATTATAGCTAAGCATAAATAGTAAGACGGGCTCGACATTGTGTGCTACTTTCACATTTTCCATGTAAACTTGTTACTTTTTCTTTGAAAGAAGAAACATTTTCCAGCACTGAAGCCCCGTTTTCCAACATAGAAACCCATTGAAATAATTCATAGCCATCGCTACATTCGAAAGGATTCGTTAATTTACTCAACATATAAACCACATTTTTCAATATAAATAATGATAAATCTGGCCTGAATACTGACATACGCCAATAATTCCATATGGATATTGTGACTAAAAATGTTATGTTGTCCATATTTCTTCTTCCTTATTCCTCACAATCAGGGACGATTCTACTCTTTGGGCTATAGCCCAGGCAGCCCAATTGATTTTTTCAAATTTTTTTTTACACATAAGTAAATAGCCCACCCAAAATAAAAAAAAACCCATAGCCCAAACCCACAACCTAAACCCACAACCCAAACCCACAGCCTAAATCTAATTAAACACGTTAAAAAAAAATTCTCCTCAGACTTGTCTTCAAGGGTTTCGAACAGATGGGATGTGCGGCTGCCAGCTGAGAAGCAAATCAAGGGTTTCAAGTTTGATGAATTGAGTGAGCTCTTTGCCTTCTCTAGTTTGAAGTTTGAACTGATTCTATTATAAATTTACCTTTTCTAGTTTTATTTCTTTAGTATTTTGTTTAAATAATAGATTATGTTATTGAACAGATTTTTCAGATTTATTTATTGAAAACTTTTATTTTTTTTTCTTATATAATTTTTGAACTCTTGTTTACCTTTAAGTAAGTTTAGTGTCTAATTTCACAAAAAATTGAGTGAGCTATTTACCTTTCATAGTTGTTTTTAATTAGCTTTAGGATAAGAGTTTGGGCTAGTTTAATTAATAATAAATTACAGTATATCATGGGACAATAAATTTTCAACTTGGTTTGTTAATAAATTTTATGTATAAATTTATATTCTCTAATGGCTCCAATAAAACAAAAGCTATTAATATAGGTGGTAATGTTTTTGAAAAGGAAACTCCTTGCTTGTTGTAAGACCGATACATATTATAAATACATTATACATTTATATGAATTTATTTTTTGTGTGACAATGGACATATTACAAATAGATGACTTCTTGTTGTCATGCTGGGTTTTCAGGATAAAGGAGACAAGGTTGAATTTTCTAGACCCTTGTTAATTTGAGAGTTTCAACTCAAACAACTTGTTGGATTGGTTATTGGTTTGGATAGCAGCAAATTAAGGTATTTATAATTTTTTTTGAAGAATGGATTGCTTGGATTGATTATTATAAATTAAATTACATTTTGAAAATTGAGTTGTTTGTTTAAAATTGAATTAATTGTTGAAAATTTAATTTTTTTGTGGAAATTATATTGCTTGATGGAAATTAAATTGCTTGTTGGTTATCATATTTTTATGATATTTTTTATCAAATTATAATTTAGGATTCTTATAATGTCGGATTGTGATCGAAAACCAAAGAAATTCAAAGGTATTGGATCTTTTTTTAAGAAAATAAGTGAAGGATCATCAAGTGGGTTACCTTTGAAGTCTTCAAATGTAGAACCTTCAACTTGTGAAAAAATGGTGCCTCCAGAATTTGACACCACAACTCTTGATCGTGATCCAGGATTACGTCGTCAAATATGTGAATACCCGATTAATGAACGCGATAATATTCGGAGAGCTTATATTAATCATTCAAGTCATTCGAATTTGTATTTATCTTACTTTTGATGAAGAAAGTTATGGGAATTACTGATTTTGTTTGTCAGGCACTTCAAAAAAAAAATCAAGACATTATTAATGCTTTGAATTATGTCTCACAATCAAAATATCAACTTCAAACTTTAAGAGATGGTGGTTGGGATGAGCTATTTGAAGAAATTATATCTTTTTGTGAACGATATGATATTGAGATACCTGATATGAGTGCTCCATATAAGCATGGTACAGGTCGTTCTTGTCAACAAAGAGATTCTATTACAATTGAGCATCATTATCGAGTTGATATATTTAATAATGTAATAGATTTTCAGTTGATGGAGTTGAATAATAGATTTCCAGAAAACACCGTAGAGTTACTTTGTCTTAGCTCAGCCTTGGATCCTTCTCATGGCTTCAGATCATTTAATATCGATGATATTTGTAAACTTTGAGAAATTTTATCCTAAGACTTCACTCATTCAATTATATCCTTTGAGAATACAATTGGGGTATTATAAGTTATCAATGGATCGCCGAGTTTCGTAATATTAATTCTATTTCTACATTATATCATCGATTAGTTGAAACAGGTATTGTTGAAGATTTCTACTTGATTAGTAGATTGATTCGTTTGATATTAACACTTCCGGTTTCTACATCAACGACAGAAAGAGCGTTTTCATCTATGAAATTCATTAAAAATCGGCTTCGGAACAAGATTGAAAACGAATTTCTTACTGATTGCATGATCATCTACATAGAAAGAGACTTTGCAACAAGTATAGATGATGATTCAATTATTGATGAGTTTTACTCAATAAAGAAACGTAGAGCACAACTTAAATAGTAATTTTTTATATTTACTTTATGAATAAGATTTATTATGTTTCTTTTCTTTATGTGTACTTTTTTATTTTAATAATAAAATATACTTATATTGTCAAATTTTATTTCTCTAAAAAAAATTTTAGTAAGGTAAATATAGCCTACCTAACTTGTAAATCCTGGATTCGTCACTGCTCACAATGTTCAATTTAAGAGGGGAAAAATAAATAAGAGGATATGCATAGTGGGAACCACGAAGTCATGACTATCATCAAACTGCAAAAAATTGTTTAGAAAAGTGAGGGGATCTAAGAAAATGAGCAAACACTAAACCAGACTTTCTTAAATCGCTTAATATAACCAGAAGAAATAGCCTTACCAAGTCTCAAGTTTATAATCAGGAACATGCAAGGTAGTTTTACATATCCCCTCATTTTGCCGAATAAGACCTTTATAGGCACAAAAGGAGTATGGTGTATAAAAAAACATGGAACATATATAAATATAAACATATTTACATAACAAAAGAAATCAGGAAAAAGAATATATATTTATATATATATATAGAAGTTCATCAACAAAAGCTTTCAAAATGAATATCTTTAAACCCACAAAAAATTAAGTCCAAGTCAATATAAGAGGCATTCAAAGTAAATGCTACCTGAACTTTGAAGATACTACACCTAATATAAACCAATCTCAAAGAAGATGCAAGCAAAATGTACCTGATTAGAAGGTGATTGAACTTAAGAGCATAAACGCCTACAGCTTACACACAAAATTGTGTTAGGAAACAGCAGAATACTCTTTAAAAAAAACAAACAAACAGGGACAAAATTGATCTACGAGTGAACAAAATAATCACCAAAAACACGATTGATCTAAGAGTGAACCAAATAATAACTAACAAAATCAGACTAAAGAGTGAGCCAATTACAAATTGATGTACCCGAAAGTGGACGAACTGAAACCTAATTCGAAAGAGCAGATAAAAAGCTCGTGTAATATTAATTATCTACTAAATATTTTGTGGATGATGATATTGTATATTCTATCAATTTTCATAAAATAATTTGACAGAAAAATAATTTTGATCATATTAAAAATTATAAGGGCTAGATTGTTTATTTTTTTTTTTTATCTAACTTCAATTTTCAATCCATAATAATATTAGAAGAAGTAATATCAAATGATTTACCAAAAAAAGAAGAAAAACTCTCAGATGTTTGCTTTACAAAAATATGTGAGAATCGCTAATACCTGGGAAAAAAATACAAGAAAACACCTAGCCAAGTATTAACATTCTTTTTTTTGAAAAAAATTTGAAGTTTATAAAAATTTATCATAAAAAAATTTATAAAAATCTTTTAAAATCTTAATTAAATATATTATCTTAACTATTAAATTAGATTAATATAATAAATAATTATTATTTTTGGACACAATTGAAGCAGAGAGAAATGTTAGGATTCAAAATTTCAAAACAACTCGACATGGATTCTTTTTTAAACAACTAAATTTTCATTTAAGATTAAAACTGGAAATTAATTTTGACCATTTTTTTTATTATTTTTTGTTGGGATTTGGGAAAACATGTTTATTGAAAAAATGAATCTCAAAAATCGACGGTCAGACGAGTAAGAGATCGTGAGCTCTCTTGCAATTCTTCGTCTTCTTCTTATTCTTCTTGTTCTTCCTTCCGTAGTAATTTCCATGAAAATTTCCCTTCTTCAAACTCAAATCAAAAGTGGGTTCACTCCCACTCTCAAATCCATTAACAAGTTCCTTATCTTCCTTTCCAAAACACGTAGAGTGAACTTAATCATCCACTTCTACTCTCAAATGAAATCAAACAAAATTCGTGGCAATTCCGAAACACACTCAATATTTACATGGGCTCTTTTGAAATTGAACAAATATGAAGAAGCAGAGCATTTCATGAGGACCAACATGGCGAAAGCTTCAATCTTTCCGAGAGATTGCATGTGGGACTCTCTGATTCAAGGTCTCTGTGTGCACAAGATGGAACCAGGTAAGGCTCTGCTGGTGCTACGGGATTGCTTGAAATACCTTGATATTTTTCCTTCTTCTTTCACGTTTTGTTCGTTAATTCATAAATTTAGTTCCCAGGGGGATATGAATAAGGCAATTGAGGTCGTGGAGTTGATGACAGATGAGAAATTAAAATACCCTTTTAACAATTTTGTTTGTAGTTCGGTAATATCCGGGTTTTGTAAAATTGGAAAGCCAGAATTTGCAGTAAGGTTTTTTGAGAATGCCATGAGTTCGGGAGCTTTTCGGCCTAACGTTGCGACTTACACTGCACTTGTGGGTGCTCTTTGTAAGTTGGGTAAATTTAACGAGGTTAATGATTTAGTTTGTCGGATGGAGGATGAAGGAGTGGCATTAGATGTAGTTTTTTATAGTAGTTGGATTTGTGGCTATATTTCAGAAAGGGTTTTAATGGAGATGTTTCGGAAGAAGAAACAGATGGTGGAAAAAGGAATAAGTCCAGATTCTGTGAGCTACACTATATTGGTTGATGGGTTTTCCAAACTGGGAGATGCGGAAAAGGCTGTTGGTTTTCTAAAGAAGATGAGCAATGGTGGTTTAAAACCTAACTTGGTAACATTTACCGCCATCATGTTGGGATTTTGTGAGAAAGGGAAATTGGGAGAGGCATTTTCTGTTTTAAAGATGGTTGAAGAACTGGGGATTGAAGTCGATGAATTTATGTATGCAACTTTAATTAATGGAACTTGCAGGAAGGGAGATTTTGATCGTGTTTTCCGTCTGCTCAATGAAATGGAGAAGAGGGGGATTAAACCAAGCATCGTTACATACAATACTGTGGTTAATGGATTATGCAAGTTTGGGAGGACATCTGAGGCAGATGAGGTCTCAAAGGCCATACAAGGAGATACCATAACCTATAGTACATTATTACATGGATACATTGAGGAAGAAAACATCCCCGGGATTCTGGACATAAAGAATAGATTTGAAGAGGCTGGAGTCGGTATGGATGTTATTATGTGTAACATTCTTATCAAAGCACTATTTATGGTGGGAGCATTTGAGGATGCTTATGTACTTTATAAGGGAATGCTTGAAAGGGATTTGTTTGCTGATTCAGTTACATATTGTACAATGATTGATGGGTATTGTAAAGTAGGTAGAATTAGTGAGGCTATTGAGGTATTTAATGAATTTAGGAGAACGTCAATTTCTTCAGTTGCCTGCTACAATTGTCTTATCAGTGGGCTCTGCAACAAGGGTACGACAGATGTGGCTGCTGAGGTGTTTACTGAACTGAATGAGAAGGGTTTGTCTTTGGATGTAGGTATGTGTGCAATATTAATGAAGGCAATATTTGAAGAAAAGGGTGCAGCAGGAGTTTCAAGTTTAGTTTACAGATTGGAGAATACGAGGCCAGAAGTTTATGATGTTATATGCAATAATGCTGTCAGGTTTTTGTGTAAAAGAGGTTATGCTGAGGCTGCAGTTGAAGTGTTCATGGTGATGAGAAGGCAGGGGTCAATTGTAACTAGCAAGTCTTACTATTTAATTCTGAAACAGCTAATTTCGGGTGGAGAAAAGAGGCAAAGCTTGCCTCTTTTGAATATCTTTGTGAAAGAGTATGGACTATTTGAGCCTAGGTTAATCAAAATTTTAGCATATTACCTGTCTCTAAAGGATGTCAATAGTGCCTTATTTTTCCTAGAAAAAATGAAGGACAACTCTGGAACTATCACTTTACCTCTTTCTCTTCTCAAGGTGCTTATAAAGGATGGTAGAATGTTAGATGTATATAAACTTGTCATGGAGGCTCAGGGTAGTCTACATGTTATGGATGTGTTTGACTATTCAATTGTAGTTGATGGCCTTTGTAAGGGAGGTTATATGAAGGAGGCATTAGATGTCCTTTGTTTTGCTAAACGTGAAGGGATTATGCTTAACATTGTGTGTTATAATTCAATTATAAATGGGTTGTGCCGCCAAGGTTGTCTTGTTGAATCCTTTCAGCTATTTGATTCATTAGAGAGAATTGGTCTGATTCCCTCTGAAATCACATATGCTACTTTAATTGACGCATTATGTAAAGAGGGTTTTCTGTTAGATGCCAAGAAGTTGATTGAGAAGATGGTCCACATGGGCTTTAAACCAAATACACGTGTGTACAACTCAGTTATTGATGGTTATTGCAAAATTGGACAAATGAAGGAAGCTTTGGAGCTGATTAATGATTTGGAGGTGCAATGCCTTATGCCTGATGAATTTACTGTTAGTGCTTTAATTAATGGCTGTTGCCTAAAAGGTGATATGGAAGGGGCTCTTGAACTGTTTATCGAGTTCAAGAGTAAGAATGTATCACCTGATTTCTTGGGTTTCATGTCTATGATAAGAGGTCTATGTTCCAAAGGAAGGATGGAAGAAGCCAGAAGCATCTTGAGAGATATGCTTCAATCCCAGTCTGTCATTGAGCTTATAAATAGAGTTGACATTGAGTTAGAAACAGAGTCATTAGAAAGATTGCTTGTCTTTTTATGTGAGCAAGGAAATATAGGAGAAGCAGTTACTGTGCTTAATGAGGTTGGGTCCATATTCTTCCCTGTTCGCAGGTGGTCTAGTGCTTATCACAGATCACGTACATTACCCAAGCTTTATGACAGGGAAACTTTTGGTACTGTCACTTCAAAGTCTGTAACCTTCCCCAACAAAACTGATTTATCTTTTGGATTGTTTGATATGAAGAAGGAAAAGAAGCTGGCAAAAAATAATGAACACCTAGTGAGTCATGATTTTGACTTCTACTATTCACAAATTGCTTCGCTTTGTTCAAGAGGGGAGCTACGGGAGGCTACTCAACTAGCAAAAGAAATACTTTCCTAATTTGGAATGAGCATATGGTAGAACTCAAAATCTGTAACTACTTTAACTAGAGTTGGCTTTGCTTTCTCTTTGATGTGGGACAAAAACCCTGCAGTCACATTTTTCACATATTTATTCTTCTTCAGGTATCTTACGCTCTTTTTTAATGGTCAAAGAGTTAAACCCAGCCCAAACCCAAATGGTGCTGCTTCTTCATCCGCAACAAAGACTGCTTTGCTCCAACTGCCAGAACACCATCTCTGGTGCAAGTCATCGACCTTTCTACTGATTTTGGCATTGATTCAGCTAACTCTGGCAGCTGATATTCCCCTTATTTTGAAGCCTGTGGTTTTTGACTGGAACTGCCCTTTTTCTGAGTCTGAGTTCATTAACAGAACCGGTGAGTTTAAGCACTATTTGAAGAGATTAATGGTTTAGAAATGTGAAAGAAAATAGTTATACGCCTAGTCTTCCCCTAGGAAATGTACTTTAGGAATTGAATTACAACTTTTTTGTTTTAATTAAAGCTGTGGATTTTATTTCATTTTTTTAAAAAAATATTCTTATTAATTTAATGCAATTGAGTAATGTAGATGATGTCGTTCAACGCTTCTGTTAGATAATTTTGGTTTTTCTTTTTCTTTTTTGTTGTTGCAATTGTTTAGGAAAATATATTTGGTGAAATGTACAAGTATGAATTTTTCATGCAGGGTTTTTGAAAGTGAGTTTGATGCATTACTTTTGGAAATGGGTGAGCCAGTGTCTTATGATAGAATGATCAGTCATCTTCGACAAACATGCAAGGACAATGTTCATCATATTCTGCATCTGTGCTACTGTTTTATTTGCATTAAACGAAAACAATTTTCTTATTAACAGCTTCTACTAGTGCATAACCATTCTTTCCTTTGTTTCTCTTGTTCTTAAATTTTTCTATCTTTTGAAATTGTGATGTTGCGTGTGTATATATTTTAGTTTTCCTTTAAATTCCGTAGCTATTGCTTCATCATTCCTATATTGTATTTCTCTAATTAGGTCATCACAATTTAAGTTCAATGCACTTCTTGCTGTTCCTTAACCATGTGAATAAACTTTTAGGTTTTATTATTTAGGACAGCTTTTGAGGTCTTTTTGTACGCATAACTAAGAAAATTTATTTTTTACAATTTACATGGTAGAATGTACGCATTTTTTTTATGGGGCTCTACACATTCTCTTGTTGCAGTCTTAAGTTTTGCTTTTGTTTGATCATATTACGTTATTATTGCTATGTAACTACATCTTTGCTTTTCTTGACAAAGTTTTTGGTGATTTAAGGTATTATATTTATGTTATCCGAAAGATCTTGGGCCATATCGGGTTATTACTTTTACTTCAGAATGTGAATTTGTCCATCTTCTTCATGAAGGCAATCCTGTGGTGGTTGCATTTACCACAAGGTAACTTGGAGTTGTTCAGGTTTCTTTTCCACCCTTTAGCTCTTTGAACCATTGGTGAGGTGAAACTACTTTGGATAATGCAGGTGTATTCTCACTAAAGATCTTGACAGAGTAATAGAGGAAGCTGCAGCTGAGTTTTATCCCCCATGCGAAGTTTATGCGTGTAAGTTATTTATTAATGATGTCTTTACTATGCATCTTATTAAGTCAAAATAATATTGTGACTGCCATTTTGCCATTGTGTAGCATTTTGTTATAGGTGGTTATGGTAATATTGTTTTGTGTTAAAGTTTATGCCTTTATGAATTGTGTAATTTTCGGTATCTTAATAGTGATGAATTCTTACATTGGGAAGGGAAAGGGGTTGAATCAATCACTTATAGTTTCAGAAAAGAGTTTCACATGTTATTATTTTCTTCATCATCCCTCTTATTTTCTGTGCTTCCGATTTGCCAGGTTAAATGTCCAAAATATCCTAGTTTCTGTATTTCACGGAAGAAAAGGAGTATATAAGTAAAGAACAATGTTCCATACTACTATTTTCTTATTCCACTCATCTTACCCTCAATTCTAATAAATGGATGCTTGTAAGTATAAGAAAACCTGTAGTTATTGTGAGAATGATAGCAGCACTGATTAAAGCAATCAAACTTGTTGGTTGAAGGCACGTACCCTCTAAAGGTTTTCACTTGTTGCAGTGAGTATAAACTTTATGCCAACAGAATCATTGAAAATGCAAACAATAACATTTAGGGCTTCATGATTGATGGTCATTCTTGTGCTTTGCAATGGCTTTGGTGGTGGAAGTGTCTGAAAGATGATAAGTTTCTGGTATGTATGATAGCGTGGTACTGGAGACTATTATTTTCTGGCTAGAGTTAATTCCACCTCCGTTGTGAATATGTCTGTTCTCTTTCTTATTTGGATTTTTTGAAAGAAGTATATAAAAGCTGTTTTCCAGTTCAAAATTTTTTGTTTACCCAAGAATGAGTCCTTTTACTTTTACATTTGAAGCAAGTCTTTAAGGCATGAAATCGGGAGTATCATTGGTAGCATCTAATTCTTTACTGTAGTGTGTCAGTCAATCTTATATTGTTATGTTTTTATCAATATTCTGAAAGAATTTATGCCTAAAGAGGAGAAACTTAGAGTGACTGATTCTCTTTCCATGGCATGCTTTGTAGGCATGTTCTAAAGGTTTGGTTGTGTTTTGTTTTTGTAGCTCCATGAAATTCTAATAAAGATTCCTTTAGGTATTTGGTGATGCTACTCATGTTTCTGGTGTGTTGGAACAACTTATAGTGGATTTTTTTCTGGTGCAGGCACCCACCCAAGGAAGGTTTGCTGATTCAATATTACCAAGTACTTGGTGTAGGTTCTACCTGTAAGTTTCAGTACCTGTTTGTTCATGTTTTATGTGATTGTAGCTTTATAGTTGATCACTACTCTCATTTCTGATGTAGTCTATTACTTTCCCTACTCTCTGGGGAGACATATGAATACTATCTATATTCACATGCATATATGTTTTGATTGCAATATGTTGGTTTTTTATTTTCAAGAAGATAATTCTTATGAAGTGTTGTCTAATTTGTCATATCTTCATATTTCCAGTTCCATTATGATCTTAGCGCCTATGAATTTAGAGAATTTTTCAATACTACTTTCTATCTATAATTCTTTTTTATTTTTTTTGATATTGAGGATGGGGGGATTCGAACTCAGGTCTTTGCTGAGAAAACAATGGCTTTTTACCTCTTGATCTGCCCCTATGAGCACTAGATGGCCTTCTTTAGCAAGTTCAACTTTGGATCCAATTGGTACTAGATCATCCCCATTGGCTGACCACACTATGGTGTTTTGGGGCATTTTGTCGAACCAAATTGCTAATAAGAATATATCTTTTTGGATTTTCCGGAAACAGAAAGCGAATTCACTGGGTGGTGAGGCCCAAAAATAGTAAATAATACTGTCTTGTGAAATTAGTGAGGAATCCAACGACATATTCTTGTAAGTTAGAGCATTGACATGAAATTTTGCAGCAGCAATATTGAAGACAGTAGGTAGAAGAATAGAGGGTATAGTGGTACAAAAGGCCATGGTGTAATATAAGTGGAGTATGGTACACTTTGTGCAGGCTAATTAATGTGAGAAATTAATTGGTATTTACTATTTAGATACATAGTCATCATCCTTCTTGCTACAAGATGAAGTAGCAGCTTACTTTTGAAGATCAAGTTCAATTTCATTTCTCTACTTTCTGTCCATTCAATATGATTCCATATTATGATAATAATTTAATTATTTTCTTTTTAATTAACTAGAAAATTGACCTGAACGACTGAAACAGATAAGTACAATGAGATTGCCTTTGATTTTTACAATACCCAACTTGTAAATCCTCTGATGCATGCATGATTGGATCATAATAATATAGGCTTTTAGGTCAGATGTCCACTAAAATGAAGTAATTTGGAAAAATGCTCACCAATCCATATTTCTTATAAAAACTAGAGAGAATATTCAATTTTCCTTTCATTAATTAATAGCCACAACAACCTATCTCTTATAAAAACTAGACATTCTTCTTTCTTCTTTGTACGTTACTGTGTTTTTTTCTTCCTTCACTTGCTTCTTCCTTATTTGTTACCGTTTTTCTTTATTATAAATCCTCAAAATTTGAACTCAAATAAGGGATATCACTTGACAAGGCTGCCTTGGGCCTAGGTAGTTCTACCAAGTAAGCATATATGTGCTCCCTTGGTAGAACTAATAGGCCCATGGTAGTCTCGCTGAGGGAGCCACATTGTGTAGTTATAGTGTGGCTTGTGGCTCCCTTGGCAAGATGCTGAGGACCTAGGCAGTTCTGTCGAGGGATCCTACATGTGAGTAGTAAACATGTAATCATAGTGTGGCTCACTTAGGCCCTAGGCTGTCTTACCGAGGGAGCCACAATATGATTATACAATGTGACTCCCTCAGCAAAACCACCGAGAGTCTAGGCTATCTTACCAAGGGAGCATTCCTACCAGCTAAAAAATTTTCAGATTTTGTGATTTTTCCAACAACCATGCAAATGCAGACAAAATACATAAAAATCACTCAAAATTGAAACCACAATCTGACCCACGACTCCTCTTCTTGGTTTCCTTGGTGGGTGTGATGGGTGATGGAAAAGGAGACGGTGACCTTGGTGGGTGTGATGGTGATGGAAAAGGAGACGGTGACGGAGAAATGATAAGGAGAAGGAGAAACAGAATGATATGGTTTTGGGTCAAAGGAGTCAAAACGAGAGTGAAAGGTAAAAATGGATAGTTTTGGGTCAAAGGAGCAATTTGGCCTGCATGTAAGTTAGAGCAGCTACCAAAACTACTTTGAATAACAATGAATAACAAAAAATCGGCAAGGAGCAATTTGGCTTCGAACACTTTCATTGATACGTGCCAGTTCTTCAATTTTGTGTGTTTTGTTTCATGTAGGAATTAAGCTTTTGTACTTTGTGACTGCATGGAAAAGCTTCATCACCAAATGAAAGCAATTCATGCCGTGGTAGCAGTGGGGGCGCAAAGTATATCGTACAATTCAAACAAGCACATTAATCACATTGCCGCATTTCAAGTTAATTATAATTGACTATTTCACATCTGTGAGTTGGCCGGTTCTACCCTTAATACCATAGACCTCTCTTTCTATATACATAGGTTTTGGGACCAATGCCTTAGAATTTGCACAAAGGCGTAAAGTGCCCACTAAATTATAAAATTACCACAGATACCTCCGAACTTTAAAAATACTTATACATTATCTCTGACTTATAAATATATTATATTTTTAGTTGTTTAGATGTAATTTTTTATTTTAATATTAAAGGCTGAGGTAAGCGATAATATGTGAAAAAATAAATTAGATTGAATAACAGCAGTAGAAAATATATTATGTTTAAGGCAAAAATATTTTGTTGTGTTTATAAGTTCAAATATATTTATAATTGTTTTTAAAGTTTAGGTGTATTGATCCCATTGCAAATTCTATAGTTCAGGGGTACTGGTGTCAAAAACGCTTTTATTTATTTTATTTTTGAAACGAATGAGAGATGTTTTGTATTTTAAGTGGGTATTTCCTATTTGCATTTCATTTGTCTTTTGATATTATATGTATTTATTTGAATATTGAGTTATGGATGATCTTTTTCCTTTTCGTGGTTTAGAAGATACATATACAAATGTTACTTGATCAATGTCGTGCTCTTCCAAGTATTGGAAATTTGTATTATCTTTGAAGTTCGAAAGCAGAACTTTAGGTTCCTTTGTTATATTTTACTTTTATACGAGCCACCAATTAACATGAAAAAAAAGACTACTTGTACTTGACAAGAGAAAAACATGATAAAACTCTTAGTAAATTAATGAAAAATTATTGCACATATGTCGATACTACTCCATAGACATGACTTTGCATGGGATAAATCAAGACGATGACGGATCCGGTGGAATTGGTACTTCAATGGTTCCTTCAATCATCTGTATGACATTTTTCATGGTGGGTCTCTGTTCAGGGCTCTCTTGAATGCACCACATTGCAATCTTCACATACTTCTCCACACTCTCCAAATCATCCATTGCTTCATTATCATCCTTCACTAGTTGATCCAAATTCCTCGCTGCATAGCAATCATATGCCCAATCAGAGAGCACCATTTGGGTTTCAACCAATGTTGTTGCTTCGAAATTTTTTCTGTTGCAAATGATTTCTAACAACAATATTCCATAGCTGTAAACATCCACCTTGACAGTAATAGGCATGTTTCTGAACCATTCCGGAGCAACATACCCTTTTGTTCCCCTTATTAGTGTTGTTGTTCGACTTTGGTCCGTCTTCAACAGCTTGGCTAATCCGAAATCAGAAACTTTTGCACTGAAATATTCGTCCAAGAGAATATTTTGAGGCTTAATGTCACAATGGATGATTTGGGTGCTACACCCTTGGTGCAAATAAAGCAGCCCTCTTGCTGTTTCCAAGGCTATTTGAATCCTACTCTTCCAATTTAACCTCGATGAATCACCGAACAAGACGCTTGCAAGGGAATCATTGCTCATAAACTCATAGACAAGAAGCTGGTGTTGCTCTGAATTGCAGAAGCCCATCAGCTTTACTAAATTCCGATGATTTGTACGGCCAATTGCGTCCACTTCAGCTTTGAATTCCGTCTCGCTTTGTGCCACTATATTCTTGAACCTTTTGACAGCAACACAGTAGTTTCCATTGTGACCATCAGATGGTACGAGTCCTTTAAAAACTGTTCCAGAAGCACCACTGCCAATCTCTTCCTCGAATTCATTGGTTATCTTTTTAATCTCCTCGTATGTAAAACATATCAGGTCCATGCCAGGAAAGATTAGACCTTGTTGAATCTCTTTTGTTTTCTTTAAGTTGTTAGAGCGAGTAACCAAAAGGGTCACCAGCAATAAGAAAATGTTGAGAAACACCGAACTGCTTAAGAGGACTGATCCTACTACAATTAAAGTCGAATTTCGACCTTTCTTTTCTGGCTTTGACAACCCTGATCCTTGGCCTTGAGAAGTAGTGGAAGAATTGCCTAATTTCCTTATCTTCACTATCGTTTTCCCAGCAATGCTCGAGTCAATCCTACCATTTGAGAGAGGTGACTTTTTCTTGTAACAAAACCCGTCTCTAAAAGTGGCGGCGGCGCAGAAACAATCAGCTAAGCAATTCTGCCTGCAAAACTCCTCTGTTACGGCTTCAAAGTGGTTGTAATCAGAACGTAACCAATCTCCATTTGGCATCTCATAAAACCTGAAAACATCTGCTTGTGGGGACGCTTCGTGGTCGTCGCAGTTTTGGGAAACAAAATCCTGTTTGCATCCTTTTGACGAATCATTCGGATCGATGAAGGAGTAACCTTGAGGGCAATGGCAAGTAGGTCGACCCTGATCATTCATACAATAGCTATTGAACCCACACGGTCCAACGCCTTTTTCATCCACCAATATTAGGCACATATTTGAAGGTGTTGTTGACAAAGAGAACCAAGCTCTTTGGGTGCTAATATTGGACGTAGTGGAGCTCTTTGGGTAGACATAACGCCTGAAAACTCCGTCATGCTCGAGAATGGCTCTCTGGTAGAAATCCTTGGACGAAACCACATTAGGCGATATGGTGTAGATTATGCTACCATTATTGGATGCAAGGTAAATTGAGCCTGACATGTTGGAGACCAGCTCAATGCTATTATTTCTATTAGTGTCGCTCGCCCAGTATGAATTATTATCGAAATCCGACGGAGAATGTTTTGCATAAAGCACAAGATTTCCATCGGATTGTAGGCTAAACATGAACCGTCCCTTGGAGTAATTCGTATCCATGTAACGAGCAAAGAGCGTGCTACCTGTTGTGAGAAATATTACCGGCAAAAAAATAAAAATAAAGTATTAGATTCTGAATTCAAATCCCCACTACCCCAAATATGTTGTCTACATGTGACAGGATTGTTCTATTTTTCATCGGCTTAAACTATTGAAAGTGGTATAATTATTTACACTACATAATAATACCTCGACTCAAAGTTTGCATTGGTAATATTGTGTCTGTTGGTTGCTTAAAAGTCTCCCACAGATGTACGGAATCTGAGCTTGCCAGCACAAAATTTCCAATGTCAAGCATGGCTGCGTAGGCAATAACTGCAGTGATGTTGTCGGAGTAGTCGGCTTTCCAAATTTGTTCCCTAGTTTCGGGGACAATGAGGTTGAGGTTTCCATTTGCGGTAAGCTCAACTTTGGATCCACTTGGGACTAGATTATCTCCATTGGCAGACCAAACGATGGTTTTTTCGGGTATTTTGTCGAACCAGATGGCTAGTAAGAACCCAACTTTTTGAATTTGCCGGAACCCGAAAGCAAATTCACCGGATGGTGAGCCCCAGAAAGAGATATTATTGTCTTGTGCAATGAGAGATGAACCCAAAGTAACGTTAGTGTAAGTTTGAGCATTGAGTACATGAAATTGCAGCAACCAAGACAAAAATAGGAAGAGGCGTAGAAGATATGGCGGTGGCAGCGGCTGTATGAATGTCATCATGGCATGGCATGCATATAGAAATTGTTGTGCAAGTAATGAGGATGTTAAAGCAGATTGGTATATATTTAAATAAATGGGTCATATAAGACTTGCTCAAATAATTCATATCTATTAATTGTTTTTTCTTTCATTGTACGTATCGTTATCGAAGACTTTTCCTTACAGAGGAGACAAATTAATTAGCCGTCCACTTGAAAGCTTAATACAATAAAGAAAGAACATTTAATTGATTTTAGAAAACGGGCGATCTAATTTATTAAAATAGGTAACAACTTGTTTGGGAGCTAATGGCTTGACAATTTCTTATGACTGACTTTTACTTATTTGGCTCATAAATTGATAGGGAGTAAAATTCTTATATATTACAATAATTATAGGGTAATTCGGAAAAATAAATGGAGTAATAATTTATAGTCAGGGTTTTTTAAGGGGGTTGAATCCTAAAAGAGAAGAAAATATAATTTTTTTAATATATTTTATATAATATTTAAAAATAAATATTAGTAAATAAATTTATATTAATAAATAATAAACAGTCATTTAAAATTTATTTTTTTTACTTTTTGGAATGCAAAGGTAGAAATTAAGTCTTTGTATTCTAGCTTTACTAACAAATCATTCTCTTTAAATAACATAATTAGTGCATTCAATTTTTAATGTAACATAGTTTCTAAGTAAGATTTGATTAATTTTACTCTAGTAAAATTTCTTTCTGAACAAGCAACAATTATTGGTATTGCTAATAAAATTCTATAAGCAATCAATGCATTCTTTTCCTTTATATAATTTAATAATTCAATTGGAGTATTCATTTCAATTTGTACTATTTCGTTCAAAACTATTAGTTCAGAAAATAAATCTAAGCTGTCCATATCAAAAAACATATCATGTTTTAAAACAATTTCAAGACTTAGACAAAACTCTTTCAAACTATTGTTATTTTGTGACTTTAATTTTTAAAAATCATATAAAAAAGAAAAGATATTTTTATGTTTTGTAAATTGTTCAAATCTACTATTAATTGAAGAAATAGCTTGATCTCCAACACAAAGAAAGTAGTCAATTCGAAAAAATTCCTCAGTTGATTAGATTGTCTCATTATTCATAACTTGATCAAATTGTTTTTTTCCTTCTAACTTTACATTTTGCATGAAATAAAGGTTCTATTCCATGCTAATAGCAAACTCTTTTGATGACTATAACGTAAATGCAAAACTATTTTCCCTATAATTTTCAAAAGATGTAATAAGACCTTTAAATTGATTTATAGCAATATCAATTTTGCATTTCTTTGACTGTAAGTATTCACTAACAAAGTTAACAGCAAATAACATATCATACCAAATATTCATTCCTAACAAGAATTCAAAATTTTCAATTTCATACTTTGCTAAACAATTAGCTTCACTTCTTGCTTTAGGAACCTCACTAGTTTTTGCTTACTTCATTAAAGCATTTTTAACTTGTGGAGCTTGAAATTTTATTTCCTTAACACTATCAATTCAGTTTTTCCAACATGTTTGTGACAAAGATTTAAGTGTCAAACCAGTTATATTATTTTGTAAAATTGTCCATCTCTTTGTAGAAGAAGATAATAAAAAATATATGCATTATACCACTCCAAAAAATGATATAGCTTTAATACAGGAGTTGGCCATGTCACATATTACTAAGTTATTGTGACAGCCACATGATGTAAAAGAATGCTTTAGGATTTATATCTAACAGTATTTTTTGCACACCATGGTATTTTCCTTTCAACTAACAGTCTCTTTTTCTTTTCCTCCAAACAAAATCTTTCTCTCTCTCTCGTTCTTTGAACATTACATGTATGTGTTTTGAATCTCTTCTTCCTTCTTCTTTACGCTTTGGTAGAAAACAAGTAAGTCGGAGAGTAAAAGAGTTGGATTGCAAAATGATTCAGTGTTGAAAAAGAGAAAGAAATGAGTTTTAATTTGAAGGAAGAGATTTGAAAACTGGTGGCGTGCCGTTCGCAGTGGGGGTTAGACTGGTCTAGAAACTATGCGGAAGAAGAAGAATATAATAAAAGGAAAAATGGTGGCGTTAGGAATGGGATTGACTGGATTACATACTATGCAGAAGAAAGAAGACTTTAATAAAGACTGAAAAGGACTTGAAATGCTACATTTATATATATATATATGGACCAACTGATAAGTTTGACCATATCAATACGACCAAATTGCTATATAAAACAAGCAAAGACGAATTGCTTTGCTTGCATACACAGAAAAAAGAAAAGAAAGTAGGGACCTTTGACGCCATATGGCTTTGGAACCAGTTTCTCTTTTCTTCTTCTTCCTATTAGCTACACTTCTGTCATTCGCTCGAACTTACCAGAATGTATCTTTGGGTTCTTCCCTCACTGCACAATCCAATACAAACTCTTTTTGGTCCTCACCATATGGTGAATTTGCTTTCGGTTTTCAACAAATTAGTGGAAGTGATGGCTTCTTACTTGCCATCTGGTTCGACAAAATACCCGAAAAAACCATAGTATGGTCAGCCAATGAAGGTGATCTACTATCAAGTGGATCGGAAGTTGAACTCACCACCGACGGCCAGCTCGTCCTCAAGGCCGCAACAGGTCAACAAATGTGGAAAGCCAACGTCAACTATACAGGAGTTATTACCTATGCGGCCATGCTTGACACTGGAAATTTTGTGTTGGTAAACTCAAATTCTGTATATTCTTGGGAGAGTTTTAAGCAACCAACTGACACAATTTTGCCAACGCAAACTTTTGGTGGAGGAGGCAGCAGCACCACACTCTTTGCTCGTTACTCGGAGACAAATTATTCCAGAGGAAGATACACCTTCGAACTGAAAGAAGGAAATCTCAAGCTTTATGCAAGATATTCTCCATTGGATTTTATTTATTATCCGTATTGGAAGAGTGACACAGAAGGCAATGCAAATCAGTTGGTATTCAATCAGTCAGGCTCTATTTATTTGACCGAAAAGAACGGTGGAAGCGTGATTCAAATGCTATCGTCAAATGAAGCTTCACCGCAGGACTTTTATCAAAGAGCAATATTTGAATACGAAGGTGTTTTCAGGCACTATGTTTATCCCAAGAGCAATGCCTCCATTGAGAGATGGCGGAGGGGATGGACTTCTCTGACTAACCTGCCTGAAAATATATGCTTAATGAAAACTGGTGATAATGGTGATGATAGAGGTCTTGGACCATGTGGGTTCAATAGCTATTGTCAACTTGATCAGAGACCTACTTGCCAGTGCCCTGAAGGTTACTCATTTGTCGATCCCGACGATGTGTCAATGGGTTGCAAACAGGACTTTGTTTCGCAAAGTTGTAATGAAGCATCTCCAGAATCAAATCTCTTTTACTTTCAGGAGATGCGAAACGGAGATTGGGCGTTTTCGAAGTACGAGCACTTACAACAGGTAACAGAGGATTATTGCAGGCAGGAATGTTTAGGTGATTGTTTCTGCGCAGCTGCCACTTATGTAAATGGGAGTTGTACCAAGAAAAAGTCCCCACTCTCAAATGGGAGAATCGATCCGAGCATTGGTGGAAAAACTCTGGTGAAAACTAGGAAAAGCAACACTTCTATTTCCGAAAATGGAGATGGGGATTCAGGAAAGAAAGATGAGTCAGCTCTCATCCTAATTGGATCAATCCTCTTAAGTAGCTCAGTTTTTCTCAATTTCCTTTTAATGGTAGCAACCGTTGTAGTATTTCGCATCTGTCATAGAAAAAGAAAGGTGCTTCAACCATGTGATGATCTCAGATTCCCAATAAGGAACCTCCAATGTTTTACTTATGAGGAAATAAAAGAAATGACAAATGAGTTCAAGGAAGAGCTTGGTTGTAGCAGTGATTTTGCAAAAGTTTATAAAGGGGTGCTGAAATTTGGAAATGGAAGCTGTGTTGCTGTCAAGAGGTTCAACAGAATGATTACGGAAAGCGAAGCCGAATTCAAGGCTGAAGTGAGCGCAATTGGTCGGACAAATCACAGAAATTTAGTCCAATTGTTCGGCTTTTGCAATGAAGGGCAATATCAAATTCTTGTGTATGAGTTTATGAGCATGGGTTCTCTTGTAAACTTCCTCTCTAAAGATTCAAGGATCAACTGGTACACAAGGATTCAAATAGCCTCAGAAACTGCGAGCGGCCTACTTTACCTGCACGAAGAGTGTAGCACCCAGATCATTCATTGTGACATTAAGCCTCAAAACATTCTTCTAGACGACAATTTTACAGCGAAAATATCAGACTTTGGATTAGCCAAGCATTTGAAAACAGGCCAGAACCTAACAATAACAGCAATAAGAGGTAGTAAAGGGTATATTGCTCCGGAATGGTTTAAAAAAATGCCGATCACGGCCAAAGTAGATGTTTACAGCTTTGGCATTTTGTTATTAGAACTTATTTGCAACAGGAAAAGTTTGGAATTGAAGGCAGAAGATGACTTCCAAATGGTACTGGCTGATTGGGCATATGATTGCTTCATGGACAAGAAACTGCATGTTCTAGTGGAGGAAGACAACGAGGCTATGGATGATTGGAAGAATGTAGAAAAGTATGTGAAGATTGCGTTGTGGTGCATTCAACAGGATCCGTCTATGAGACCTTCGATGAAGAAAGTCACTCAGATGCTTGAAGGAACTGTTAAAGTCTCTATTCCACCAGATCCATACTCATTTATCAGTTCAATTTAGTTATTTGTTTATATTGAATTTAATTCTAACTGCTGTGATTATCTCCGTTATAAGTCAAATAATTTACTGTTTACTAAACTGTGTCGTTTTTTTATTAGGCTTATATCTATATATATTTGTTGCTTTTTTCTTTGTAAGAGAGAGATTGAATTTTGGGATTAGGGCAGTCGTGTTTGGCTAAGGGTTCTCAATATGTTCTTCCTTTTTCTTCTGGCTAGGTGCTAGATATTTCCTCTGCATGCAAACTAGAGAAGGGTGTAAAGGAATGGGGATAGTGTGTTGTGTGTTGTGAGAATAGAGTGTCTAACCCAAATAATATAGTGCAGTGAGATTTCAGTTGTTGGAGCTTCTATGAATATAGGTGGAATGGTTTTACCGAACCACATAAATCAATTTTTTTTCTGTATGTGCGATTTGTTTGTATACTTATAGGATAATCATAACAGTTTATTTGCTTGGTCATGGGTTTCAAAATCTTTTTCATTTCTTTTTCTTTTCAATTGTCTAAAATCTTTCATAAGGAAATTTCCAATTAATTTAGTACATAAGATCCAGCTAGGCAAAATAAGACAAACTTGTCAGTCTTGAGACATTCACGTTCTTAAAACAAAATAGAAAAAATAGAGTCCAATTGAAAATTTGAATGTTATAACTTGGTAGAAGAGGACAAAGTAGTTGACGTCTAGAAGAGGACAAAGTAGTTGACTATTGACTTTCAATACTGTCCTTGTCTTCCTATAGAATACATTCAATTATTAATTTCTTGTTCTTGTTTTGATGTATAATTGTTTACAAAATTATCAAATAAATGCATTTGATGCTACGGTTCTAATACAAAGACTTTGTATATATCCTTTAGTTTTTCAAATTTATCAAATAATTGCATTAGATGCTATGGTTCTAATTAAAAGATTTTGTGTCCTTTATTTTATTTTATTTTCCTTTATGGGTCTTTAGCACTAATACTTCTGAATTTGAATTTTATTCGTATTTGTATTTTGCTCTGTGAACTTTTATTTTGGCATCATAACCAATGCAACAATGGTACTTCTTACCAAACTCTGTTAATTTTGTACGTCTGTGGAATTTTATAATTTTGTGTGTTCTCCACCGCTATGAATAATTATTCTTTGGAGAAAAAAAGAAAAAGAAAAATAAAGAGAATTTAAGCATTGATCATCAAATTCGAAAGGTTGAACAAATTATAATTGAAAAAAGGTTCTAGAATTCAAAATGAATGGTGCCGTTAATTTGGTTATTTCTTACAGGTCTTGAGTTTGACTGGAATCTCACTATGAATGTGTTCCTTGTGGCTAAAGACCTTCAGTCGAATTTTTCCAATGGTATAAGGAATGAGACTATATAGTTGATTATCAAATCACCACAACAAATCTCACCTACTGTGGCAATGCAAATTTGTCATTGAACCCCAATTTTTATCACCGTATTTATGTCTGTGATAAAAATCGATTGCCACTGGATGGACATAAAAAAGCAGACGTTAATTCTACTTTTGTGATAAAAAATAATATGGTCATTGATTCCCATTATACTATGACAATTTTATTACTATCACTGAATCATGGGTCTTTTGTGTCAAGCATTTCCATCACATTAAGGTTTAAAATTTGTCACTAAATCCACACTGTTTGCCACTGATTACATCTTAAAATCCGGTCAAACTTTGCCTTTCTGTGACAATATGATTTTCAGTGACGACTTCTACTCTTGACATGGAATGATAGAGTGTCAAAATGATTGTCTCACTATTATTATTTATGCCATTAGTACTTGCCACAAAATGTATTTGTGACATTCTATATGTTTGTCACAATATATAACAGTGGCAATAGTTATTGACATTGAAAGTATCTATCACATAAATAACATTTGTGACAATAACTGTTAGGGACAAACCAAATTATCACAGAAAATATTAGTGTCGAATTCAA
The DNA here is from genome assembly GCA_007844105.2 of Rhamnella rubrinervis. NCBI lineage: Eukaryota > Viridiplantae > Streptophyta > Magnoliopsida > Rosales > Rhamnaceae > Rhamnella > Rhamnella rubrinervis. Next base: position 4,156,843 of record CM017583.2, on the reverse strand, counting down.
TTAACACAAATAATTTTCATTCATAATATAATATAGTGACCCTGTTTATTTCGTCACTGTAAGATATTATAACTGTTATTTGTTTGTTAGTGACAAGTAAAATTATCACAAAAAAATCAAATGTTGAATATTGTATTGACAGAAATAATATTCATTCATAAATTAATAATACAATGAACATGTATATGTCTACGGTCCTATCTATAACTCCACGATGCTATGAGTAGACAACTAACCAGTTGCTCAGTGCTTCGCACCACCGCCACCAAGCTTTGAACCCTTTGCCATCACTTTTGTTTTTTTTTGCCTTCTTTTCATCCTTTGTTTTCTTGATCCTCTCCTTTATTTCATTACACAACAGCAATTTGAGAAATCCTTAGGATGATGATTAGAAAATTAATTTTGATACCATTTCAAATAAAATTGAAAATGTTGTAACTGCATATAAAAACCACATACAATTAACAAGAAATGCAAAAGAGAACAGGGGAAGGTAATAAGCTAAAGACAGTCGAGAAAAGTGAAGGTAGTAATTCTGCATAATGGAAGATCCAATCTACCTTCTTATATTGCTTCTGAAGCATGGCTGTCTAGGTAAGCTTGGATGGCTTCAAGCGATTGTGAAAGTACCTCTTGCATTTGGAATTAGCAAACAAGAACAGCTAATAAAATAATGACAGTGTCAAGTAATATACATAATGAAATATGAAATAATGACAGTTGTTCTAGCACTACTCATGAGTAGGGCCGACCCTGAGCATGTGCGAGTGGTGCGACCGGATAGGGCCTCCCAAAATATAGGGGCACTTATAGGTATATTGGCTATATATATATATATATATAAGAATATATTTATATTGTAAGAGCTTTATTTTTTAAAAAAATATTTTTTTTTCTAAGTTAAAAGGTATAAAAAATAGGAGATAATAAATATAAAAAATTATAAATATTAGATAATTACAGTATTTTAATACATTAAAATTGATTATTTAATATATATATATATATATATATATATATATATATATATATATATTTATAATCTAGAATGTAATTAAATATTGTATAAACTTAAGGGGTCCATTATTAAAAAGAAAAAAAAAACTCTTACCCTCTTTCACCCATGTCATGTAATGAAAAAAAATAATTAATCAAAAGATAATTTTTTTAATTTACTGTGGCAAAATATTTATTACTCAAAAAATAACTTTTATGTGTTTTCAAAATATTTACTATCTAAAAAAACTAACGTATAAAAAATTTCACCAATAAAGAAAACAAATGTTTAAAAGAAAAGTAAATAAAAAATAGGCGCTTGCATTTCTCTAAGCAAAGCTACTATAAATTTAATATTTTAGCACTTAGTAGTATTATTTGTATTTTTTATCTAATGGAATTACTAAAAAATATTTGTTTGATTTGTGTGATATTTTTGGAATAAAAAAATTTTTAAAATAAAAATGATATTTTTAAAATTTTGCATAAGGCACCTTAAATCTCAAGACCGGCCCTGCTCATGAGACACACATATCTAGCTAGTATTACTGAGTTTTACTTTATTTTCCTACCACCATCAGAAATGAGTCTGCTGTTTGGTTACTATATATCCAAGGATGAAAAGCAAAAATCCAAGAAACAAAGTATTGGCAAAGAAGAAAGACACTTAAACACCACAATAAAAGCAGTTCACTAAAAAACATCTTTAGCTCATCACACTCAGTACTGAAATGTACTAAACCATAACAACCTCTTAGCCCTGTTTGTTAAAAGTACTGAAATGTACTAAACCATAACAACCTCTTAGCCCTGTTTGTTAAATTCAGAACATTTAAGGGCAATATTTGCATATCTATTTGTACATGTGTAAGTTCGCCTAAGGAAATGTGCATGCTATATCATATACAATACAAAGACGTGCAGCGCAGGCAATAAATCATAAGCACGTCAATAAACACATAAAAAATTCTTCAGACTCACATAGTTCACATATATTCAATGGAAGTGTTTAGAAAATTTTAAATTTCAAATAGATCACTTACTAAGCCACTTTTCAATAGCATATAGCTGATGGTTTCTGTAGACCTGCATACAAGAGACATACTTGCAGCTTAAAACTTCATTATGATGTATTTCAACAAGATCAATTTACATGTTGTTTTGTTGGAAGTGGCAAATAATGGTGAGTTAGCCTGCTGCAGGGCTATCTTGTACTACTTCTTACAATGCCTATAATTCACATAATAACGGCCAGCATATAATTTTCTTGCAGCAACAACAACTTTAAACTTCTGCCCTTCAATAATAGCATTAATGGCATCAACATTTATCCACACCAAGCAAAGAAGACAGTACAACTACTAGTAATATATATATATATATATATATATATATATATATATATATATATATATACCACTGAGTACTCTCAAAATATAGGGGCACTTATAGGTATATTGGCTATATATATATATATATATATATATATATATATATAAGAATATATTTATATTGTAAGAGCTTTATTTTTTAAAAAAATATTTTTTTTCTAAGTTAAAAGGTATAAAAAATTGGAGATAAGAAACATAAAAAATTATAAATATTAGACAATTACAGTATTTTAATACATTAAAATTAATTATTTTTATAATCTAGAATGTAATTAAATATTGTATAAACTTAAGGGGTCCATTATTAAAAAGAAAAAAAAAACTCTTACCCTCTTTCACCCATGTCATGTAATGAAAAAAAATAATTAATCAAAAGATAATTTTTTTAATTTACTGTGGCAAAATATTTATTACTCAAAAAATAACTTTTATGTGTTTTCAAAATATTTACTATCTAAAAAACTAACATAAAAATTTCACCAATAAAGAAAACAAATGTTTAAAAGAAAAGTAAATAAAAAATAGTCGCCTGCATTTCTCTAAGCAAAGCTACTATAAATTTAATATTTTAGCACTTAGTAGTATTATTTGTATTTTTTATCTAATGGAATTACTAAAAAATATTTGTTTGACTTGTGTGATATTTTTGGAATAAAAAAATTTTTAAAATAAAAATGATATTTTTTAAAATTTTGCATAGGGCACCTTAAATCTCAAGACCGGCCTTGTATATATATATATATATATATGTCTACTCTAGCTAGCTATAATATACATGTACATATATATCTAGCTGATAAGCAATTGACCAACACAAGAGAGAGATGTTTATCAATAATATATGAAAAAATATTTAAGTCTTATAAAGGTTTTTGAGTTATTAAATTTTCAAATAGGTTTAGGCCTTCAATGTTTATTATTATATAGTTCATATATAGCCATCATATATATAATAAGATAATGATGGGACATCAATATTGATCCTTACACTAGCTATTGGTCATAAAGTATAGGGTATGTAGCAACAATATAGTACTACAACAAATTGTGTGTTTGACTATATATATATATATATATATATATAGTTATATATTTTCACCCAAAAAAATAGTTATAGTTATATAAATAGGACCAGTACTCCCCCATAGACTTTGAAAATAGATGACCACGTACATGTGACTTCTCGAGCGTATTTTGTTCCAAATTGTTTCTTGGCAGAGGTTGTGCATTTCTGTCTCTCTTTCTCCACCTATATATCTGTTACAATCTTTACTAGTTGACCTCTGCTGCTAGCTAGGTACATACCACCATCTGTTGATGGTCATGGTTATTTAATGGATGTGAACTAAAAAGGATGTTTTGAGCATATTAACAGCAGAGGATGCCTAATTGCAATATCAAACTTTTCAAAAGTTTAAACACTAATCTCCCAGCACCAATGACAGCAATTCGTTGGACAAGAATTTCGTGAAGGGTAAAATTGTCTTCTGTGATCAGTTTACATTTGGAAGAGGACCACTCTTGGCTGGCGCCGCTGGTTTTCTAATGCAAGGCCTACAAGCAAGAGGTTCAGCCAGCTCTTTTCCTTTGCCTGCATCTTTAGTGTCGACCAAGGTAGCGACATTTACAAGTACATCAATTCTACAAGGTAATATATATTAATCTAACATTAAATTACTTATTAAAAAAAGAAAGAAAGAATGTGGAAACTTTTTTTAAGAGAAAAATATGGAAAAGGAAAAGAGTTTAATGAAACTTTTTAATATTCCAAAATTACATTTATTAATATTGTATGAGAAAAATTTTGTTAACTTTTATATAAGAGTATTTTTGTAACAACATAAATTAATTTTTTGCTTTTGTTTTTTTTTATTTTGTATTAAATAATTATTCAAATAATAATTATTATAAATTCTATCATTTTCTTTCTTTTCTTTTTCTTTTTCTAATTCAATATTCAAACGTATCCTTAAGCAACAGTGACTAGATGATCAATTATGTATCCTTGTGTTAAATGACAAAACTATCTTTTCGTTTTTGTGGCTTCTAGAAATAAAAACTTAGCTTATATAGTGGTGGGCTTTATGATTAATTGAAAAAAAAAACTATTTATTAATCCAATTTGAATATTTTGTGAAAGATCTAAGACTGAAAGTAATGATGCAAATTTCATCTATCTAGTTTTACTTGATATAGATTGGAGAAATAAAGAGACAAAAGAAAAACATGAGGCGTGGGGCTTAGAAACATGGAATCAGATGCTTCACATGGAAAAAAAAAAGGGAAAAAGAAATTGAGCCACGTGATCATATTCATATATTAGTGAAACATATATATCATGGTCATATATGCAATAAAAGTGATTTGAGTAAAAAAAAAAAAGTATATATGGTCCATCAATATTGTACCCATTTGATTTTTCTTTTTCTTCTTCAAAGTGCCCATTTGAATTTTTGTTTGCACGTAGAGTGAGATAAATTTTTGCTACTTTAATTGCATGCCACTGGTTATTTGTTTTTAAAATTTTTTTAATGGATTATTAGTACTTGTGTATATATGATTTTGAGGATGTATAATATTTACTTTTTTGATATATACGCACATATATATATATACGAGAGTTTTACATCTCTTTAGATACGACATAGATAATAAGTCCAACTTATGACATTTTTCCACAAAATTACTTGAGACTGCGTAAACCCAAAATGTATATATATGATCATACATCTGTATAATTTATAAAAAATCAACTAGATCACTGAAGAAAACCCTTAAGAAAAAATAACAGGTCAGTATTGGTGGTTTTGGAATGATTGTGAGTTTGAGATTTTCTAGGTGAATGAAACCAATAGCCGGCGCAATTGAAGAAATATGAAAGGGTGTGAAAAATTTCTTGAGTGCTTTTTGATTGAAATAAAGTTCAAACGACTTAAAATGTATGTGCATGTTAGGTACAAATTAAGGACCCCACGAAAACAATTCGTAGGTTCAAGATCATAGAATCCTCTAAAATTAACTTAACCCAAAATTCAATCAGAAGGTTGTACCTAAGGACCCCACGAAAACAATTGGTAGGTTCAGATCATAGAATCCTCTAAAATTAACTTAACCCAAAATTCAACCAGAAGGATTATTAATTTTTTTATTCAGTTTTATATTAAAATAATTATGTTTTCAATCCATCAACGGAAGGTTATAGATGTTTGGAATATAGAATTGAAAAGAAATTTTAAAAAAATATTAGTATATATTAAACAAAAGCATACTTTGTTTATTTGTTTATTTTTTGAAATAAAAGTACAAGGAATTAATGAAAGATTAAAATGATAAATCTAGGACTATATAGATGTTTTCATTGGCAATTAAATTAAGTTTAAGCTTAATTAGTACCCTATACCCTATTATAGGCCTGAAAGGAATATAATAAACTGATATGAACGAAAGTAGCTGAAGGCTTGCTCTGTATTCTATATTTTCCAAACATATATACAACGTGTTTGTTTAACAGTAGCACGATACACAAGGAAAGATATGGGCTTGGCCACTAACGTATAATTATCAGCACAGATGTATATGATAAACAATTGACAAGTATATCAGATAATGCACCACGTAATGTCTATCTGGTTTACGAAACTGGTATGCTAACAAAGCCAATGCCTAATAGTATCTCAAAAAAAAAAAAGAAAGAAAGAGGAAATTAAACCTTAATGACAATAACATCCCAATCCCAAATTTAATAACTAAGATTAGCTGGTAACCACAAAAACTATGAATGGGGTCCAATAGCTAGCAGAGATGCCTTGAAACGTTTTCCACTTTCTAAATAAAACAATGAAAATTAATTGAATATTTTCTCATCAGAGAATAAAACTTTACCTAGAAAATATTTTAATTTATTAACCACCCAGAATTCAACAAGTGACACTTGCATTATGATCAGTAGGAAGACTGTGACTTGTCATGTTTTAAAATGCCGTCCACAAAGTTAAGCAAACCTCATTTTCATATACATAATATATTATATATATATATTAATATTTTCTTGGAATTGGGAAATTAAGCAATGTAAAAGGTACTAATTAAACAAATACCAAAAGTGAAGGGAGTTCGGTGATCTAGGTACACTGTTTTATAAACAGAAAAGAAAAAGAAAAAAAGAGTACAAGAAAAGCATTAATTGTACTTCGTATAAAATAGAAGAGCAGAGGCATTATATATATAGGTACCTTAAAGAGAGAGCAAAAATATGACGAAATAAAAAATCCTTTTTATTTCTTGTGGTGCTGTCAAAATGCTTTTTCTTTTTGTATTTGTGCATGTCGGAAACTAAAAAAAAAAAAAGTTGATCTTCAATGACAAAATTATTATTTAATAATTAAAGTGATTTTGGGTGTGCATGTGGCCAGGCCATGGTCTTCTATGGTTCACATGCATTTGGGGACCAAAAAAACAGAGTGTCTTGTATTATATCCTTGGTTTTGTTTATGAATGGTGATATTATATTCATTTTATTAATCAAATACAAGTTTTATTCGACGAAGTAAGTTATATGGGTTGATGATGTAAGATGGAGAATAATCTAACATTTTAGAAATTTAATGCCCCTTTAACATTTGTTTGCATTTAATTTTATTCTTCACAATTAATTGAATATTGTAATCAAATGTTAATCTTGTATTATGTTATATGCAATAGATTGATCGACTATGCTAATTTAATTAGTGATACAGAAATAAATTATAAAAGAAATTGAAGAATGATTACTTAATAACATGGGTGCTAATGACTTCTAAGTACTTGTAAATTTATAAATTAGAGAGAGACATACATTAATCTTTGTTATATTCTTTAAAAAAAAAAAAAGAATTGCCAATAAGTCAATTCTATGACTTTCTAGAGGCCTAGTTAATTATACTTGTTAAAAAATTAAAGAAAAATAATAATTAAAAATGCTCATTAAGCTTTGTCCAATAAATTTAATAAGATCAAACTCTAAAACGAAACTGTTGAATAGCTCCCAGAAAATAGGCTCAGCCACATATACATATAGATTAATTAACAAAATTTAGAGATCAAGTTCTATATATGTATTTATCTATTTATTTTTCTTTTATTTATGTCCATGCAGTTGATCTCATTTGTATTTACATGTAAACCTCATATATTTATTTCATCGACAAACTTTTACATCAATTAATATTCGAAGTTACGTAGTTAATTCTAAATACTACTACCCATATAATTATATATATATATATATATATATATATATATATATATTTATTTATTTATAGAGGATGCAAAACACAATATACTATTTTTTATTTTTTTTTTTGGCGCAGACGATAAATTTAAGTTGGTGTTGACAATTCAAACTATATAACACCATTAGCATTAGGTATATATATGACTTTTGAAACTAATTTAATTGTCGACCACGCATTTATTTAAGAATTTGAATTAAATGCATAAATATTTTTTTTGGTGAATAATTAAATACATAAATTATGAATGGACTAGAAGACTGAATCTGAATTAAATACATAAATTATGTATGCACCGGACGACTATAATTGAGCCTTGACCATTTTATGTATAATGAGTAATTAAATATTACTCAAGCCATTAGAGTTAGAAATGTGAAGAAATTAGATTTTCCGAGATCAAAATTATACTTTTGAAATTAAAGTTGACTTTTTTGAGATGGATTAAAACTCGATCATTTAAGATTAAAATTGATTTTTTTGGATTATATAATTTTTTTTACGATCAAAACCAATCTTTTAATTTGAAGAATCAAAATCAATCCTTTAATTTAAAGAATCAAAATCAACCTTTGAGTATAACATACTTGATCTTTAGAACAAAAATTGATCTTTTTAAAAATCAAAATCGATCATTTCAAGAAAAAAAAATTGACTTTTTTAAAATCAAAATCACTATTTTCAATAACAAAAATCAATATCGCAGGGTCAAAATGGATATTTGTGTGATCAAAATTGACAATTTCAATAACAAGAATTGACTACATAAGATCAAAATTGATATTTTTTTATTAAAATTTATCTATTCAATAAGAAAAATCAATTTTACAAGATTAAAATCGACATTTTCAAAGGATATGAAATCGAACTTTATGAAGTCAAAATCAACATTTTAGTGATCGTTTTCGATCAAATCGACATTTTGAGATAAATCTTGATTTTTTATGATAAGATGAGTTAGATTCAAATAGGCTGAGCCGAAGTTCACTGTTTGTTTATTTTTTTTTTTTTTTAACTTTTCTTAAAATATATTTTTTCTTAAACCCAAATTAATCCATGAAGGCATGAATCCTCCAAGTGTAAGAAAAGGCAAAAAGGAGGAGGTAAAAAAAAAAAAAAAAAAGCTCACAGCCTAGGAAAAGGTAATTACGAAAAAAGAAAAGAAAAGAAAAAGAAAAACGATAAAAAGTGAAACATTTCTTAACTCGTTAATTAGTTACATGAATTGACGTAGATTACATGGATTCTATTTCAGCAAATGAAAATGCTAGTAGTTAACAGCCAGTGATTGCCAAAATAGCATAGGAACAGATAGTGAGGGATCTACAACGTTGCATTACATATCCACCCGCCACAAAATAACAATCTTTGGAGGAAACTGAAGCTGCCATTTATCCCACTTGTCCTCTAGTTCACCAGACGGCGGTGGCTTAGGGACAAGTAGACCAGTCAGGAAAATGGATTTCTTAAACTGGGTCTTGTTTATATCGAATTTTACTCCGCCACAAACGGTTAAATTTCCTGTCTAGCACCACGTGGATCTGTAAAAAATAAAAAGCTGAAAGCCCCACGGTACCGCCAAAGAACCTCGACGCCAAGTCACTAATCGGCTTTGGGCTTTTGGGTGAGTTCTAGTATAAAGTGTTGCGTACCTTGTTTTGAACCATCAAGAGATATATATATGCATGGCCTCACCTTGTCTATCAAGCTGAGGGCTTGAAACTCTAGCCGTCCTGATTTAAAGTAAGTCCCAAATGGGTGCTCTTCCTAGTTTGGTAAGTGTAATATGGGAAAGTATCCAATATTTACTACGGAGTGAACTTTCCTTTTGGAACCCTCCTCAGCTCTTACCACATTCGAGCCAAGGGAAACTGTTCCGAGCCATCATTACCGGGTCGTTGCCCGGCTCTGATGTCCGAGCCAAGCCTTCTCCGAACCACGTAATGATAGCTCCTCCCTGCGGTCCCGTGCTCTTCCTTGCTGAGCCTCCAAATAGACCCTGGTTCAGTTAGCTCGGACTTCCAAGCTAGCCCGCTGGGTCTGTGAGCTCTTCTTTTTCCAACTCTGGTGGCTCCGCTTATTCTTTCACCTTCAAGCCTCACCGGCCCTACTCAGTGGGAATTCTGCCTATACAGTCAGTCCCCCCACCAAGCCAAAGTGACTCACGAGTATTACTAACACTGTGGCTCAGTTACTGAAACATTCTCGAATGCTCTTCGCTACATGGGGAAAATCAAACATCCTTCTGACATTCGGCCGTCATTTCAATTACCATGCCATTATGGCAGACGCGTGGAGCGATGTGCCAGGACTGAAAAGGCATGTCACATCACGACCGTTCATTCAAATCTCGGACTTCGATCGCAACCTCTCGTGCCCAAAACTATCCAACTGCAAAACCTTTTCTAGTACTAACCCTTTGGCTTCCATCCCTCACTTTTCTCATTTCGAAAACTCCCGCTGCAACCTCTACTTCGTCTTCTTCCCCAAACGCTTTCTATTAACCAAAATCTTCCCGATCGTAATTTTCCAGCCCTGAGATAGTTCCCAAGCACGACTCAACCCTGTAGACACTTCTCTGTGACTTCTACGAGATTCGCGAGTCAATTGAGCACTAAAATCTCAAGTTCCAGTTTCTGGTTTTGGCCGAGTTCTTCATTTCCGGTGATACTTCGCCTCCAATTTGGTCTCAGGTCAGATTCCAATCCTCTCGTCTTTAAAAGTTTCACAAATTCTTATCTTGCTCCAACGATAGAATCCCTTGGATCCGATTTGGTGGTCAAGGAGCAACTAGTTAGGAAAAATTCAACCAAGGGGCCAGTTCCTCGGCTAGGACCCCTCGCCCTAGGCAAGCAGATGAACCCGACGTAGAAACCCCCATCCAAACTCCTAGCGTTAGGGTAGACAGCCCAGGCGACAATAGGTCCAGGCTGATAATCATGCGACCCGTGATAATCAAGATTGATATACCCTCGGTCTTCAAACAAAGTGACATGTCGTACCTCAAGGAGAGATTCGACATGCCGAGCCAAGTCAAGTTGTCCACTCCAGGACCCTTAGAAATAGCTGACTCCCCCCGCGACGGGTGGATCTGCCTGTACAAGATCGCTTTCAAGATAGGGCTCAGACTCCCTTTCCACCGCATCATTAACATGGTTTGAATTTCTCTGATCGCGCCAGGCAACTTATGCCGAACAGCTGGCGATACTTGCTGGGACTTATCGTCCAGTCAGAAAAGTGTGGCCTACAAATTGACATGGCCACGTTTTTGTATTTTTTTCTATATGAAACCGAGCGAAGAGGGAAGGTACACCCTTTACGCTCGGAGGCGAATCAGGCTATTTGAAGATGCCCCCACCAGTGACAAAGGTTAGAAAGACCGCTACTTTTTCGTCAAGAGGGAGGGTCTATGCGACCTTGTTGGCACGTCTGAATCTGGAATCCACTTTGCCTGGACCGAAAGAGGTATAAAATTTAGCTTACTGAAATTTTTCCTGTGACTATGCAGGACCAAACGGACTTTACGCTTGTGCAACCTCGAATCTCAGCGAAAGGCTTATGATCACCGCCAAGCAGAAGAACGTGATCCGAACGCTTTTAAAGACTAAGACTAAAAGCCTTCTATCCATACTTTCTGAAGATTCCTTCCGTTCGGCACGGTACTGGCCAGCCTTAGAAGAAGCTACCTCAGAATAGTAGGCCGAGCAAAGCTTTGAGGAGGAGGACCTTTCTACCCAACAGACCAAAGAAATTCCCGAAGGTATCCCTCTTCCTATACTTGAGGTTCCATACTTACATGTTCTCGAAGGTTGCATTAAGCTTTTGTACGGCATGCCAACTGACCCTCTGTGGACTTCTTATCCTGTAACCGACATGGGTAAACTAAAGATGAAGATATCCAAGGCTGAGCTAGAGGCCACAATGAAGAAAAAGAGGGATAAACAAGCTGCAGCGAAGGGTGGCGCGTCCTCCCAAACAGATAAAGGCGAGGAACGTCCAACCTCTACGGTCGTTGTCGAGCCTAGTTCCCTGCCAATCGCCATCCCTTCTGGCGACTCTCCTCCTTCTAAGAGGCTGGGAGGCTAGACCAGCTCAAGATAAGGGCAAAGAAAAGCTGACTCCATCGATGTTGGGGCTAGAAGATAGCTCTACCATCTGTTCGGATTCATCGATGGTTGGCCCGATCGTGGATTCTCTCATGACCCGCCACGACCGCAGTCTTTTAAGGGAAATGACTCTTGACAAAGTAGGCTTGGAGGCCGAGCAGAATGCCCTGAAGGTAACGGATACTATTCCCTTGCTTCTCTAATCCTTCCCTTCACAAAATTCTAACTTGAAATCTGAATTGCAGCTTGCTTAAAATGCCGGTATTTATATGATGCCGTCATCAAGGTGGACAAGGCATTCAAGAAGAAAGCCGAGGCCTACATTAATGCAGTGGCGGCAAACAAGACGCTCAAAGAAAACAACCTTACGCTCAAACAGACTGCCATAGAAGCTACGAAGCGAGCCGAGCAAAGAGGGATGCACTGCAGGCCAGGGTGGTTCGATGGCCTCGAGCCAAAAAGCATATATACAAGAAAGCAGCCATCGACGCCATCCTTAAGAACACCAACGACATGATCGACGCTCAAGGCCCGCGCATCAAGATCGGGTCACCCCACCCCAAAGAACGGGAGGATGATGGTCAGGAAGATATGGAGATCACCTTGGGCGAGGATGAGCCGAATGATGGAGATGCCCCTCTTGTGAATCAGCCTAAAGCCCCCAGACTTGATGCCGAGCCGAACCAGGCGACCTCTAACAATTCCTTCGAGGAGGCTATAAGGTTGCCTTCAAACGAGGAATCCGGTCCGGGCCAAACCTCCCACGCTGCGGATGCCAATGCTGGGGCTCAAGATTAGAGTTTTTTGCTTTTATTTCAGTTTCGCATATTTTTCTTTTTGTTCGACGGTACATTCGTCGTTTGTACAAACTTCAAAACTGTTAATGAACGTCTCGCCTTTATTTTCCTCTGAGTATGAACTGCCGAACTGAGCTTTCGATTTAGTTTTAATTGACCAAGTCGTGTGCTATTGACTTAATTGATTTAACTAACCGATTCGTTGCCTTCCGCGTCCAACGCCTGATCTCCTCCACTGACTCGGCGGCCTTTGAGGTGGACAATTAGCCTTCCGGACGGCTGTCCTTGTCACTTCGCTCGACTGATAGTCTTGTGATTCCGAATCTAGAGTCAAATTGACCAGGTAGCACGACCCGAATTGACCTTGACTCAACTCCATAGTTAAAGCGCGCTACGGGTAAGAAATTTCGTACGGCAATTAATGGAAAGGTAGAATCTGTCGTCCCATCCTTTTAGCCTGTGCTCATCCGTAATAGCACGAAACATGGAATGTTCGATTAACACAATTTAAGTAAATAAAATTGATTTTATTGAATTGTATCAAGAGATGACAGAATTGGTGTAAATTACATCGTTCATCTTATCAAACTTTAATGGTAATAACGGCGCAAGTGAGTCGAGCTCCAACTCCTAGGCACGTCTACCCCATTCAAAGACTGTAGGTGATAAGCCCCCGGTCTGGGTACATCCACGACTCGGTAAGGGCCTTCCCATGTGGAGCCGAGCTTCCATGCGTTCAGTTCCTGTGTATTAAGGAAGACTTTGCATAATACGTAGTCGCCCACCTTAAACTTCCAAGGTCGAACCTTGGCATTATAATATTTGGCAATTCGCTAGCGGTATACCGCCATTCGTACCAAGGCTTGTTCCCTCAGTTCTTCCAAGCTGTCCAGTGATTTTTACCTTAGCTCGTCATTTCTATTTGGCTCGGCAGAAGCGACGTGAAGGGTTGGAACGGCAATTTCGTTGGGATCACGCCTGTTCCGTAAACCAAAGAGAACGGGGTTTCCCCAGTTGCATTATGCGGGTAGTTCTTACCAGTACTTCCGGCGTGGGCCATTTACCTTTGGCATCCTCCAACCGTCTTTTAAGATTGGTTACGATAGTCTTGTTTATTGATTCTGCCTGTCCGTTGGCTTGTAGATGTCTTGGCGAGGAAAATCTCATGGTAATCTTCCACTCTTTACAGAATTTCTGAGTTGCCGAACTAATGAATTGCGAACCGTTATCCGCAATCAGGATTCGAGGCAAGCCGTTTCGACATATGATATTCTTCCAAATAAAGCGTATGACGTCCTTGTACTTAATTTGGGAATATGCCTCGGCTTCCACCCACTTGCTGAAGTAATCCGTGGCCACGAGGATAAATCACTTTTGCGCAGCAGTAAGGGGTAAAGGCCCTACGATATCCAGCCCTCATTGCATAAAAGGTCATGGGCTTGACAAATTGGTCAACTCCTCAGGTGGTACATGCATGATTGGGACAAAACGTTGGCATTTGTCATAATGCCGTGAGTAATCCGCAGCGTCCTTCCGCATAGTTGGCAAGTAGAACCCTTGTGACTAGTTTTGTGCGCTAAGGACTGTCCTCCCGTGTGGTATCCACAATGTCCCTCATGTATTTCAGCAAGCACTTGCTGTGAATCTTTACTATTCAAACACCTTAGAATCATAACTTTCCCTCGATCATAGAATACCAAGCAGATATAAGCCTGAGCTTCCGAGCCTCCGCCTTATCTTAGGGTAGTTTGCCAACATGTAGATATTCCATAATGGGGTTCATCCATCCTGGCTCGCCACTTTCATCTATATTCATCAGCTCTTCATTTTCTGACCAATGCTTTGGCTAGGAATTTCGAATCTTTCGACATCATAGCTATGTTTTGCTTCTCGAATCCCGAGTTGAATTGTTCAAAACTTACGATTAGCTCTCTGACTAACTCCAAATATGCTATCATTCTTTCGTCCTTCGCCGTGTAGTTGCCATTCACCTTGCTCACGATCAACTGGGAGTCACTATATGCCAATAATCGAGAGGCCCCCATTATCCGAGCCAAGTTAATTCCTGCTATCAGAGCCTCGTACTCACCTTCATTGTTTGAAAAGTGAAATGGATAGCCAACTCCTCTAATTTTTCCACATAAGTTTCTAGGGCGAATGCTTTCAAATTGTTTCACGGCCTAACGGCGAAGTTTATGGTTGGATATGTTCGGCTCTAAACTTTCAACCGATGCATCCAATGGATTGTCCCAACTCCCAAAGTACTGCACTGATTGTTGTCTGCATCCCATATTCGTTCAACAGAACCATCCTTCCGCGATGTCACTATGAAGAGCAATGGGTTATCCAATGATCTTATGGCATTGAAAGTATGGCCTTAACTTCCACAAGCAAGGCCGAGCTTGAGGTTCTATTACAGTAACGCTTCCTTCCATCCGATCAACAGGAGCTAAGCATGATCCAAGACCGATACAAGTACAACATCTCCCCGGTTTTGGTTTAGAGTATATGGGAGAGCTTATACACTTCACCTATTCACACAATTCAAAGTCCTTATTTCCCTTGGAAAGAATGAAATGTCGACCTTGAAATAAATCGACTCATATTCTCCCGCTCACACTTTTGAAGACATGTCGAGCAACACTTTGATTTGATTTGCCTCGATACCTCACAAGATAAGAAGGCATTTAGAGGGTTCAACTTCATACAATCGAGGCTTTTGGATGTGATCATTTGGATAGATTTTACCAACGTCGATGTAAGGAGCCTGGGAACATCTTGTTCACCGCCTGATAAGTAGCCCTGCAAGCATAACCTTATAGAATATTCCCGCTCTATTATGAAGGCTCTTTTCCTAGTCATCCGGATGCATCAAATCGATTGTAAATAGCCCATAAAGCTCAACATCTCGAAGCATCCACCATCTCATCAATAAAGCTATCCTTTCTTGGTGAGATAAAATCTATGCAAACGCTTCCATTTTCGACCGGGCGGATGAAGACAAATCCATTTCTTACTAGCTTGGCAATTCCTCGATAACTTGGCTGGTTTTTATATGAAGGGTCCACGCTCAACTTGAGTTATTATCCCATCATTTCGACCATATCATCCGAGGTGAAGGTGCTACGGTGGTCCTCCAAGATGATTGATCGCGCCTCAATCCTTAATTCATCCACCTCGGCATCTTTCCTAAATTGCTATTGACTTTTCCGGCGACCGATATTCTCCACTGGTTTAATCTTCGGCATTGCAAGCATTTTTCCATCAAAGGAACTAATAAACGCGGGCTTTCGTGGATCGAGACTTTCCTATTTTCCATATTATTCAGTTATTCTTCTGGATTCATTTCTGAAACTGTCAAATAGCCGGCCTCGACTCTTCAATGAATGCTTGCATTCCTCCGCTCCAAACACACCACCGAGTTATCCTTCTTCGGGTCCAAATTCAAAGTGTTTCATGAATCCGATATGTATATTAGAGCATTGGTCCCACATCATCCTCGGCATTTTGCTCCTACTATTCTTGGTTAAACCTTTCCGCCATCCTTTATCGGGTATATAAATCCATTATCAGAAATCACTGGTAACGACCTTGATCAATTTCCTCTAAAACTAAAAGTTTTGTAAGTTTGCAATAAGCTCGGTTTCTTCCGACCATGTAATAAATTTTGGCGGGTTGAAAGGCATGATGCCACCACATTTGGACAATCAATAATTTCCACCTTCATGTTGTTAAATTGTTGGATATAGTCCGATTCCCCTCTAAAACCTCTAAGTCATAGAATGCAAATTCGAAAAGAAGCGATGAAAAGAATCCAAGGATGGCAAGGTTGGACCTTTCGGCAAACACCTTGCGCGAGGGGTATATCATACAAATGAATTATATGATCCCGTGGATCAGCTATGCCATCATACGAGTGAACTTTGAGGAGAGAATGGTATCAACCTTGTGATTTCGGATACCTCAACCATCTTGCCAAGTCCTCTGAATCCTCCTAAATGGTGTAATAGTGCCAGGTGGTATGCCAATGCGGGTATACTCAAATCTTCACTTAGAAGCGTTGTCTTGGTCTCCATCCTATTTTGCTATGAACCAGCCTTCCTCCGGACCTTGCAAGTCAATTTTGACTTTCTGCTCAAATCAACGAATAGACGGAAAGCCTCCATTGCCGATTCTGCTTCATTCCTTGTTGCGCATCTACACCAACTCCTCCATCCTCTATCATCGGTTCGGTGAATGGGGGTGATCTCCTCCTGGTCAAGATGCATTCTTTCTAGAAATAGGCTGATGGCCTAGGGCCCTCCTTCCTTCAATTTTACTCCACCACTCTTGGGCCGTGAAAACTATCTTGGAATCTAGTATAAAGTGTTGCATTTGTTTCAACCATTATATATATGCATGGCATTGTCTATCAAGTCGAGGCTAAGTCCTAAATGGGTGATCTTCGGAATATGGGAAAATATCGAGTATTTACTAAAACGACAAGCGAGCCATCATTACCTGCGTGATGTCCAAAAGCCTTAATGATAGCTCCTCCCATTTTCCTTGCTCCAAATTTGTTAGCTATTCCATAGCCTGATGGGCTAACCATGGCATACGGTAATCTAGATTATGGACCATCCATTTCCATGCACGCTAACAAGGACTCTTAAAACTTAAAAATAAAGACAATATATCTATAACTTATCTCGTCAACCACAAATCATTAAGCCTCTGGACCAAGATCAACGGAACATTAATTGACACATTCACATACATTGCAAAGTAATCGTTGCAACACTAGAAAAGTCAACTCGCTTTAATTATACGAGTCCTACACATGAAAAACACAATGAGAAAATTGTCTCATTTATTTAATATTATATTTTCTTTAAAAACCCAGATCGAAGCTCTTAAACATGTACAAGTAATCCCCGGCTTGGTCGGTTTGGAGACGGCATTAGAACTGCGGGAAAACCGGATGGTGGTTCTCGAGTTTGCTTACGATGGGTGTCTTCCATCTTTTTAAATTAAATGGAATTGTGATGTAGGCACCAATTAGCAATTCCATGAACAATATTGAGAAGAACAAGGATTGATGCAAAGCTCGAAGCGTGATGGAAGGCGATCGACAAAAATCAAGAAGAAGTTGGGTTTGAGTTTTGAAAGGAAAGAGTTCATCTGGGTTTACAGGAGATCTATAGAGCTTGAATGGGGTTGAGATGATCATGATGAGCAACTGGGGTTGGGAGTTGAAGTGGAACGATTTGGGTAGAAGGACTTGGAATGAGTAGGGTTCATCCATGGCCCGAGTGATTAGTAATCAAGTTAGATTTCTGGATCAACCGTTTTAGAATGGATTTCTCAAGTGATTCATAGATGGCCCAAGAGCGTAGTCATAGACATGAAGTTAACAAATTGAAGTGTATGAAGTTCAAATTGAAGTGTAAATAGAATGGAGTAGTGCTAGTCCAAAATTAAAGCGTCTACAGCTAATGGTCATGCTCATGCCCGTGACTACAATTCTGTGGCAACGTAAATTTATCACTGAACCCTAATTTTTATTACTATATTTAAATTCGTGACAACAATCGATCGTTATTGCATTGACATAAAAAAACATACGCTAATTCTACTTTCGTGATAAAAAAATAGAATAGTCACTAATGCTCATTATACTGTGACAACTTTATTACTGTCACTGGATGTCTGACCTTCTGTGACACAATTTTCCGTCACAATAAAGCATAAATTTTGCCACTGAAGCAATAGTTTGTCACTGATTGCATCCAAAAATCCAGTCAAACTTCAACTTTCTATGACAATATGTGTTTTAGTGACGAATTATACTATTGACGCTAAATGTTGCCGTGACGAATGTTTTTTGTGACATTGTGTAATATTATCACAATATATAACAGTAACAATAGTTGTTGACACTGAAAGTATCTATCACATAGATAATATTTGTGACAATAACCGTCAATAATAATTAAAATTGTCACAAAAAATATCAGTGTCAATTTTCGATTGACACATATAACATCCATTCGTAATACAATGACCCCTTTTAGTTCGTCACTATATGATATTGTGATAATTTTTTATTTTTCAATGACATAAAATTGTCACAAAGAATATCAGTATCAAATTTTCAATTTATACAAATAATTTTCATTATGAATTGATAATACAGTAGCCCTATTTATTTTGTCATGGTAAAATATTATAATAGATATTTCATCACTGTAGGATATTAATAATAAATATTCATCACTGTTTGTTTTATCACTCATTACTTCATTATTTATGATTTTTGTGACAAATTTGTTACAAAGTATAATTTGGCACAATATCCATCCTTTTAGTTGCTGCATTTATTTGTCACTATCCTTTAATTATGTCATACTTATTTTGACATTAATTAGATTGAGGGTTCAATTCAGCATGCCTGGAACTTATATTATAATAATAACCCTTACACACCATTATAGTCAGTAACAAATGGAATTTTCATTTCACCTTACATGCAAAATACAT
The DNA here is from genome assembly GCA_007844105.2 of Rhamnella rubrinervis. NCBI lineage: Eukaryota > Viridiplantae > Streptophyta > Magnoliopsida > Rosales > Rhamnaceae > Rhamnella > Rhamnella rubrinervis. The sequence goes on along the minus strand of CM017583.2, from coordinate 4,137,764 downwards.
AGGTTCAAACAACATAATACTTACAATATTTACTCATAAATGTTTATATGCACAAAAAGTGTAATTTTTCATTAAAGCATATCATTCAAAATCTATACTTCCATAAAAAATTATCTCATATTTCCATAGTGCACATCCTAAACCATTACATATCACTACCTTCTCAAAATATTAACTAAGCTTTTGCACGTCTAAACAACTACATAATACCTTAATACCTAATTAAAGAGTATGTTGTCAAATGAAATTCCCAAAATTAAAACATACTATATGCAATACCTAAAAAGAGTATGTTCCATGTGTAACCAAATAGCCTTGCAATTTATATTGTCCAAATCAACCTGCAAAAATTAAACACAGCATATTAGCATATAAATGTGTGTGTGTGTGTGTGTGTGTGTGTGTATTCACCTAGTTACATACACATATACATATACATTCACCTAGTTTAATGAGATCAAACTTGTCATGCATCTGTTGACTAAGAACAGCAGATTAACAATCATTCATAAGTGTGGTTGATAGAAAATAATTTCAAACATTAGATAAAGTTGAACTAGAAACCCAACTACCATTTTAGGCATACTAGTCCAGCAGGAAAAGTTTAGGGTGCGTTTGATAACGCAGTGGTTTTTCATTTTTCGTTTCTGTTTTTTTTTTTTTGACAAACTGAAAATGAAAATGCGTTTGATAAACATTTTCCGTTTTCTTTTTCTTTTTTTCAAAAACGTTTTTAAAATTATTGATAAAAAATGAAAACGTTGAATTTCCGTTTTTATTTTACGTTTTTGTTTTTTATTTTGTCAATCTTCCCCATTGACTCCGTGCGACTTCCATCGCTACGATCGAAGGAGTTGCGAGATCTAGTGCCCCTCCACCGAGCATGTCCGGCTTCTCTTGTCATCATCTCCTTCCGTCCGATTTTCTTCGCAAATCACGAGATTGCGATCTTTCCTTGGGCATTCTCTTCCCATCGTTGTTCATTGTAGTCGATCGATTCATCATTCGCTACAGGTAAATTTCTCTAATCATCTCTTTCATATTGTGAATCTTTTGATTTTGTTTCCTTTTTTCCATGTTATTTGATTGTTTTCTACTTAATTTGGCTCTGGGTATTGACTGCTAACAAAAATACGTATTTGTATTGATCATTGATCCGATTTGTCACGTCTTTGCTAAAACAACGAATTAATATTGTTTGCCTTGAGAATTACATCCAAATCAATAAAAAATTTTGCTTTTGTGCTTTGGGCCCTTAAATCCAACCTTTAAAATTTTACTTTTAAAATTTCATTTATGTTCATATTGAGTGGTATTGTGGTGTTCGTGCATATCTTTAAAGATAGGTTCTTGCTTGCAAAGATCAACTTTTATAGATTTGCATCGCTTATTATACACTTGCAATATTACCGTGAGTGAAATACATAAGTATTTTTCAAAGTCAGCTGCAAGTTTTCTTTATTATTTTATTTAAAATTAAGATCTGTTTGATAATATACTAGTTACGTGATGTTTGGTAAAAAGAGCAAAATTTTCTTTGTATATGTTGTGATGGAATTAATGATTATATTTACTTTTGTTATCAATGGAAAGAGTAAATATTTTAGGTTTTCTCTGAAATTATGCTTCCTACTCAATTCTTTATCCTCAAATACTGCTTTTTATCATGATGTCTATTAGTATTTGATGTGTTCTCTGATGTTTTGAACGATGTAAGAGATTGAGATTTATACCTTTATCTTCTGTTATTGTTCTGTAATAATTTTTTTTTAAATGATTGGTATATTTACATAGGTTCAAGAGAGATTTGAGGTGGATATAAAGGAGTTGCCTGAGCTGATTGATACTTCTACTTACAGTATGTTGTCTTACTCCTTTTTCCTGCATTTGTTTATGGTGGATTTGTTATTTTTCTATGTATGTTCATTTGTTCCTCCTTGGTTAGTTTTATGATATGTTTGGTTCCAAGTTATGAACTTGATATAAAATAAAATGTCTTACCAAAAAGTAAAAAAAGGATATAAAATTAAATGGCACTAGAACAAATAAAAACCACCAATTTATAATCAATTGAAGACATGGCTGTCTTTTTGGGCTTTCAAAAAGTTCTAGAATAATCACATGTTATTTTTTAAAACTCAAATAAGGGATTTAGGCTACATGTCCACTTCTTTTAAGTTTTCATAGCTTTCATAGCAAGGAAATTCCAGTGTGTTTTTAGAGATTAGTAGGCTATGTGCAAAGTGATGTTGGAGGGATCATTGGTTGCTGAACGGACTATGCTTAAGTTTCAATTCTTGTTAAATATAAGAAAAAGTGGTTGGTTGGTGCATCTCAACCTTCCTAGTTTCAGTTTGTGACAAGAGAGACTAAAATTTTGTATTGGCCTGTATATAAGGTTGGTTTTAATTGGGTTTTGTTGGCTTAAATTTTAACGGGTCCAATATATCAGCAACCTTTTTGTTTCCCATTTCTGTAATTGGATTATATTTTTTTCTTGAAAAACTTGTCATACTGAGCGAATTTGCGAGGGTGCTGCATACCCATCTAATTATATTTTTTTTTTTTATCTAAAACTAGTCATATTTGATAGTTGCCCAACTCCAGTGTACAAGTTTTGGAATTATGCTAGTAGTCTGCCTATCTATAACTCTTTTAGAATATGCAAGGCCATTAAGGTCTTCGGCTATAAGGCCTTCCATTAAAACAAGGCCCAGACAGATTTTATTTTAAGCGTGACACATTTTATATTTATTTATTTTATTTTTGTCAGTTTTTATCTATTGTGCATAGATAAAATGTATTCATAAGGTTAAAACCATGGTTGTGTCTTAGCAGCCTCATTAGATAAAGCATGATTGTTATTAGCTGATTTCCAGCGTAAATTGAGTGTCCATTAATTGTGTTTGGCAAATAGCCATGTGCAGTGTTTGGCAGATTGGAAAATGGACATGGTTTGAATTTCATATTTATTCCATTTGCGGTCCTGTCTTTGCCATTCTCTTTTCATTCTTAATGTGTCCTTTTTGGAAGAATATGTTTCTTGCTTTAATATCTAGCTTGAGTTGATTGTATGTTATTTATCTTAATTCATGTAAAACTTGTCCTTTCTCATGCATTTGGCTTTGTATACTTAAATGTGATTTTTTTATGTTTGTACACTTAATACTCTAAGTTGGTTATTAGGTTAATTTTTATTTTTTTTTCTAGTAGATTTTATAAGGACAATCAAATATGAACCCTTTTGAAGATGTTGATGATGATGGAAAAAAGGAAGGAATATGGTCTGAGAAGAATGAGGCTATTTATATTGAGTTGATGGAGCAAGAAGTTATTAAAGGCAACCGTTCAACAACAACATTTACTAAATCTAGTTGGAATTACATTAGAAATCAACTTCAAATTAGGCGTGGGCATTCTTATACTCACGATCAATTGAAAAACAAATTTCATTCATTAAAGAGAATTTATAAGGAATTTAAGAAATTATTAAAAGGCACTACTGGAGTTGGTTGGAATCCAGCATTAGGGACCATCACTCTAGATGATACAGTATGGGATAATCTCATTAAGGTATAAATTTTTATTCTATTATATTGTAATCTCATTTAAATTGATAAGATCACTATATTAGTAATTATGTGATATTTTTTTATAGGTAAATAAGAGTGCAAAAAAATTCAGGAAAAAAGGTTGCCCACACTATGAAAAGTTGCAAGTCATTTATGAAGATACAATGGCAACTGGAGAATTTTCTTGTCCATCTACAAGAATTCCTTCAGATTCTGAAGATGGTAATACAATTAATGAAATGAATGTAGATGGTGATGGTCAACAGGATAAATCTAATGGCATGGATAAATCTGAAGGGAATAAAAATTCATCTACTAGCTCAAGAGGAACTCGTAGAAAAAGAGAGAATATTAGTGGAGCTCTTATATCTTTTATTAATGTATATGTTGAGAGTGCAAGGAAGAGAAATGAAATTCTTGAGCATAAAGTAGCTAGTTCTTCATCAGCTACTTCATCTACAAATGATGATGGTGCAGTTCCTTCAAAGAGAAATGATGAAGATGAAGACTTGTTGAATCAATGTTTTGAAATTTTGAATACGATGGATGAGATTGATGGAGATAGCTATTCAAAGGCTATAAATTTGTTGCATGATGATGTAACCTGGAGGAAGTTGTTTTTACGCATGCCTGATAAGAGTAAGATATATTTCATTCGTAGTTTATGATTTTATTCGTGGTTGTATTTGACATATTTTGTTGAATATTTATAGTTATATTTTTCGAACAATAGTTTATGTTTTTTTGTTTCTGTTGATTGTTGAGAACAATATGTTATACTTAATAGTTTATTATTATTGTGATTGATGATTGTTGAGAACAATGCATTCACTTGTGTTTATAATTTATTTTATTTTATTTATATTATATTTGTTATGCATTTAACAGGTGTATATGAATCTTGGTGATGTTGATTTGAGTTTGTTTGAAGACGATGACGATGACGAGCTTGTTTTTATTTTTCTATATTTAGTTTGTAATGAGTATGCCCAAATAGATTCTTTAAGGCAACCATGTAGAACTTCTCTACTTAGAGGTCATGATTATGTATTAGAGTTACTCAATGGTCATGAAAGTAGATACTATGATTGTTTTAGAATGGACAAAAGTGTGTTTATAACATTTTGTGAGGAGTTAAAAAGTAAGACAAATTTAAAAAACTCTAGGTTTGTTACAGTTCAAGAACAAGTTGCAATATTTTTGTTAACCATATGTCATAATGAGAGGAATCACTTAGTAGCTGAAAGATTTCAACATTCAGGAGAAACTATTTCAAGATATTTCAATCATGTTCTGAAAAAGGTCTGCATGCTTGGAGTGGAACTTATTTGTCCTTCTAACTCTGATGTTGTTTCTCCTGAGATTAGATTCAATCCAAAGTATTATCCATTTTTTAAGGTAACTTTTCAATATTATAATACTATACACTTTAGTTTTAAATTATTTTTATAAAAAGTTATGAATCTAATTATGTTATATATATTTGTTTTGGTAAAGAATTGTATCGGTGCTATTGATGGGACTCACGTTGATGCACACATTCCACAAGATCAACAAATTCCATTTCGTGGTAGAAAAACAAACACTACGTGGAATGTAATGTGTGCTTGTTCATTTGACATGCGTTTCACATTTGTTATGTCTGGCTGGGAAGGAACCGCTAATGACTCTCGAGTACTGCATGAGTGTATTTCTAATTCCAATAACAAATTTCCGTTGCCAACAGGAGGTATTTATTATGATATTTATATTTATTTCATAATTTTTATTTTAAATATCATTTAATTTTATATTTTGAATGTGTTTTTTTGAATAGATAAGTATTATGTTGTTGATTCGGGATATCCAAATATGCCTGGATTTTTATCACCTTACCGAGGAGAAAGATATCACTTACGTGATTTCAGGGGTCGTAGGCAACAACCTCATGATAAGGAAGAATTATTTAACTACCGGCATTCATCATTGCGGAATGTTATTGAGCGGTGTTTTGGAGTGCTAAAAGCTAGATTTCCAATCTTAAAACAAATGCCTCCATATTCCATGCGCACACAGACATATATACCTATAGCATGTTGTACTATTCACAACTTCATCAAACTACATGCTGATCAAGATCTTTTATTTCATGAGTTTAATGATGAATTATTGATTACTGATAATGATAATGTACAAAATGAAGGAAGCAGTACACAAATGCCAATCAATATTAGCCAAAATGATACTATGCTCATGGCTCAAGTGAGAGATCGAATTGCAGATCGACTTTGGACCACTTTTCAGCATTAGATTATATGTTATTTTTGTGTATGATGCTTTAGAATGATTGTAAAGTTTAAATTTTATGTGTTTGACATATATTTGTGTTTGGTTATTTATTTTTTATTTATGATTTGAGATATATTTCAGTTTTAAAATTAAAATCTATATTTGGCATTTTACATATAAGTTTTGAATTTATATTATGGATTTTATATGTAAATTTTGATTATAAATTGTTAGTATTAGTGTGATTTTTATATATAAAATTTTAAAAGAAATACAAAGTTTTTTTTAAAAAAAACCAAAAACAAAAACCAAAAGCAAAAATAGTTATCAAACGAGTTTTTATTTTTATTTTTTAAAAATCAAAAACAAAAATGGTTACCAAACAAATTGTTGTTTTTTAAATAAAAAACAAAAACTGAACTAAAAACAAAAACCAAAAACAGAAAACTGAAAATAGTTGTGTTATCAAACACACCCTTAGTATACCTCAACAAGTCAATTGATTAGTATAGCTCTCATCTTCCCATAAATGTCAGGTTGATGTGCCATGTAGTTAGGTGAGACACAACCAACACCCTACGTAAGACCAATGATGATTAGTCATCATCCTTAGTAGAAATAATAATTCTGGTGTATATTCGGTGCAATTTTAAATAGATTAATCAATTAATCCTTCATCAAGAATATATTCCAACACAGTTTTTTTTTAACACATGTAATACAAAACAATTTGTAGATGTTTTTCTAAAAAAAACAATTGTGAGTTGGATAATTCTGTTAAAATATATTTGGATTCCAGAGCACAAGAGAACAAAGATCTATACTAGTACTTAAAACAAAGCAGTGACATTTAAGTCGAAATTCTGCCATCAGAAGAGAATAATAAATCTGGGGGAATGGGCTGATACAGAGTCATTGCTAAGTCGACCAACAATAAAGTCAAATTTATGATAAACAATGTAATTAGTATTTTGCAGACAATCTTTTATATGATAAATTCAATACCATAACCAGTTTAAACAACACAGTTTTAAACAAGCCGAGATAGAGAAGAACTTTCAACTACCAAACTTAGTTGCAGAGTTTGATTGGGAAAAAAGGAAAAGAAAAATGATTGATATGTAAGGTGAAGGTTTAAAGTCATTTGGTGAAGGTTGAGTGCTCTATGACCAACTATTTTCCTTATCTGAAGTAACTTGATCAAAAACCTAATAATAATTCCAGAGTTATGTAATACTTATATGGTTCAATAAAAGAGTTTTGACATTATGATTTATAGCATTCCAGATTATCCATATCAAACTGCATATTTTAACCTGTCAGACAGCCTAGAAATTAGAAATGCTGTCATAAAGATAATGTTTCTCAAAACAGTTAAAAACTTTAAGCTTTTTAAATACACAAAAAAAAATTCTAAAATGGGAAAATACCATTTCCAAACAGATGTACAGAAGCAAAGCAGTAGGTCGTTAACTCAATATGAATTACTATTCATTAATTAAGATCAATGAAGTAGAATCTAAGACTAAAGAATACAAGACTTTCATCTAATAATTTAAGATGAAAATGTGAGGCGATCATTATGACCGAACAACATCAATTATATTTTTATTACAGCCATCAAGTTTAATCTTCTCTCAAAATCTTTACTTCTCACAAAGCCTTTTCTTACAGAAAATAACAAAGTATGGACGAGAATAAAGGCGCATATAAAAAGTTGTTCACAATTCCTTTTAGCATTTTATAAAGGACGTGGTACAAATATTTGTTTTTATTTATCCTTTTGTCTATGAAAGTTAAATTTTATACTTTAACTGCAAAATGGAGTGCCATAAACTAAAACTGTCACATAATTTTAAAAAGTCCAGTAAAACATAATATCTTCGGGTTTGCATGTAAGAAAATAAATTTCTAAGGCTAGCTATATTATGCTCAAATTAGGACAAGAAAAAAAAAACATTTAAATATGCACCAGTAAAACACCACTTTTCTTTTTAGATCACATTCAGTAAATAACTTCAATCTTTTGTTTTTGTCATATAAAAATGTCTGAGATATTGTCTCATGCACTTTTAAAATCAAAGAATTTGTAATATTAAACAGAATGCAATGCAGAGGTGAAAAACTAATTGAAACATAAGTGGGAGACTTCGTGATATTAACAGCTTAGGGAAATTACAATGTTTTTAATGTTCTTCTTCCAGTCTAAACACAAAGCACACCCTGTAACCTGTTACAACAAATATTCAGACCAGACAAAATAACAAATAAACAAATTAATAAAATAAACAAATGACAAAAAAATATAAAGCACATCGTTTTAGGCTTCAGGAAGGTCAAAAGGAATAGCTACACTTATTCCTGCATCAATTCCCCTGAGCTAATAAAAGAGCTCGACCTCGAGATATCTTGAGAAAGGTCAACAACAACTTACGGCAATAACAACTTTTAATGTGCTTCTTCAAGTTTAGTCACAAACACACAAACTTTCACTTAATGCTATAAAAATGAGATTATAGATTATAAATTCATAACCCTGGTGACCAGGTCTATTTCATTTTGATGTGGACAGATCTACCAAGTATGTTATGCTAATTAATATAATGAATCTTGAAAACTTAAAATAAATTCTATAAGCTACAGGATTAGCATCCTGGTCTGAATAAGGTACTGTGTTAATTTATATAATATATATATAAATAGAATTTTCTTCAACATAAGGATATCTATGAAAGAATAGTAAATCTAAATTATAAAAAGGAACCAATAGTACATCTCTATTTGTAGAAAAGGTTTTAGAACATTCATTTGTTACGACATACTTTACTTATGTTGTTTATTGATTGGACTTCTCAGTAGTTGAAAGGAAAATAGGAATTAATTTGAAATGAAAATTATGTAAGAAAACCATGGGGGTTAAGGATTTAATTTTTCAAGACATGCACAATAAAATTAATCATAACTTTTAGGAAGAGTAGACAAGAGAAAGAAATATTGTCTTGGCTATAAAGAGCTAAAAAGAACCGAACCTAGCATAGACCATGTGGCTTAGTGAAGACTTCCATTCATTATTGGGTTTATTACCATTATTTTCTTTGCTGCAAGGGAATGCAAGATATTAACAATTATGTAAAATGCCCAAACAAACTATTTTAGTCAACAACAGGAAAGATCCAAAACTGGAAAACTAAACTAACAAGAACAATCCTATCCTATGTGGTAATGCAAGAAAGTTTTGGCTAAGCATCACTGTTTCAAAGCAAAACCAGAAATCTCAATTATATGATAGCTAGAAATCACTGCACGAGGCCCCAAGTACCTTAATTCTTAATTTATTCAATACTGCTTCCATAAGATGCAAAGTACAGAAGAAAATCACAAAGTCGAAACATTTTCCTATCACAAAGAAATTCTCTCTTAGGCTAAAGATACTATAATGCTCTCTGAAAGTGTTAGCCCAAAGAACAGTTATGTAGGGTAAAGGGGACACCACCAAACATTAAATACTAAAATTTAAGAAGGCATCCTCTAGGAAAATCATGCAATTGAAAGCCACAGAGCAACATTTGTCAATCACATCTTAATCCTCATAAAAACACAAAAAGTAACAAAAACCTTTTGACAGTCCTAAGCCCTAGTCTGGAGATAAAAACCTTTTAAATAATAAAGAAAATGACACAATACCAACCTCGAGGCACCCCCAGAAGATGTCTGTCCTGATGGACGAGCATGATAAGAACCATCAACAGTAATATAAGGTGGACAATATGAGGTCCCTAGACCTCCTGCACCCGCCAGAACTGGTAACCTGAAAGAATTAAGGAAACAAAACAACAATTTTTACATATTTAAAATACTTGAATAGCTTTTTTTAAGACTAAATATTTTCACTTACACTCCAAAGCCAGAGTGAAATAGGAGGAACAAAAGGACTAAATATTTCATGTAATGGGCCTCTTTTCAGCAGTAAAATAGAATGGAATTGGAAAACCTTCTAAATACATTATAATAATTCCTATAGACAGTATAGAAAATATCTAAAAATGACAATCCAATCCAGAAAATCAGCTGTAAAACAGTAAAGAGGCAATACCATGTCATTTCATTGTTTGCCAAACCAAGTTGAGATTGAGCAACATAACCAGGGAATGCCATTCCAACAGCAAGAACTCCAATACCCCCAGGATGTTGGCCCCCAAATTGCATAACTGCTCAATTTTTTCAACTAAATTAGCTCCAATACAAATCTATGTAAACGTTCATGGAACTTTCATAAAAGCAACTAGCAGTCATTAGTTAATAGTATTTGATATTCATAATCGTATTGACCAACATAGAACTTTCAAAAAAGCAACTAGCAGTCATTAGTTAATAGTATTGGATATTCATAATCGTATTGACCAACATAGAACTTTCAAAAAAGCAACTAGCAGTCATTAGTTAATAGTATTTGATATTCATAATTGTATTGACCAATATGAATTGTTGAGAAGAGAAAAGTTACATTCAATACCCATTGCCAAAACAAAGTAATTAAATGAGTTGATAAGATGAATTTAGTTTCTTGTCCAATTTAAAGAACTTATTTGCATAGTCCTAACAACTTATTCAAAAAGGCACAAAAGAAAAAAAAAAGGACATTGTTATTTATATTAATGAAAAACATATTCATCATTTGAACAGCAGACTCCTTAACTGTATAGTTTCATAGAACCCAAAAATGACAGTTCACCCAAGAAACATCACCTGGTAAAAAGGCTGGTGTACCAGGGAAGTTTTGATCTCCATGAGTAACACCCATGCTCCCAGTGGCTCCAATAACCTGGGCCCCGGCATACATATGAAAGCCCCTTCCAAAGAACCTGAGCAAATCCAAAGAACCTAATTGTAACCTTCAGGCACGCCACAAGTCATCACAAAACCATAAAACTCCACTTAACGTATTTCCCCAAATTATATTCTTAATGCAAGAGAGAGAGACAAAAAACAGAAAACCCATTAACAATGAGGAAAAAAGAAAAGAAAAAGGACATAATCAATGGGAAAAAAAAGAAGAAATAAAATTCGAAAAAGCAAGAGAAAAATAAAAAACAAAACAGTCTTCTCACCTTTACCACCACCCATACAGTTGTAGACAGGGGCTTCGCGACCAAATAATCGATACCCTGAGCCATCAAATGGAGTAGAAGAAGTGGAAACCATGGCCTTCCTTGCATCTCCTTTTCCATGTAATGCTGCATATGTCTAGTAAATTTTCCATCAACCCCCACTCCAAAATAAATCCACAAAACAAAAACAGAGAGAGAAAGAGAGGGAAGAGAGAGAATGAACAATACAAAGTTATGATTTTTGTTGAAGGAAGGTTCTTGGCAAAATTAAAATTGGCAACCAACATCAATTATGGGCTTCTTGACCATACTTGCTGATGGGAACCATGGGGCCGTCGGAATCCAAGGCAGCCATGGCTGGGTCCCTAAAAATGGGTGCTCCTGAAACAGAGTGTACCCAATTTGAATCTCACTTTGCAACCTGTAGACAATATAGGGGAAGATATTGACCAAGAAGGAGGAATTGGTCTCGTGCAAGAATTAGAGAAAAGGCTTGATTAGAAGCCACGAGCTCCAAACCCTGAACAAAACACTTAGAAAAATTTTGGGGAAAATGAATTGGATTCCAATGGAAGAAAACGACATCGTGTTGGATTTTATTATTATTATTATTATTATTTTTGTAATAAAGAATTAGAAATTATAATATGTGTCAAATTTTATTTGTAACAAATATTACAATACAGGTTGACCAAAAATATTAGCATTTTGACAAATATCAGCGAAATAGATGTCAGACCTAATTGTATGATTTCGTTGCAAATGAAGCAGGGGACTAACATTTATAGACCCAATTAGCTATGACACGATCTTTCAGGCTCGAAAAAAATTCTAAATTAGTTACAAAATTTTTTAAGCCTGGATATATTAGCTTAGCTATGAGATATATGTCCTAATAAAAAACTAAATTCAATCACAAAAATTAATTTTTGTGACTTAAGACTATTCTATTATGATCCTTTAGTAACGAATGACGAACAAAATATTTTTATAGCTAGATGATATTCTGTCACAATTTTCTGTAACTAATTGGTCTTTTGGTATGAATATAAGTTTTTGGTTAAGCAGTAAATTTTTTGTAGTGTCATATGCACCATAAAAAAAGTAATTGTTAACTCTGATCCATTTTTTATTTTTATTTTTCCTTATATCTTTGATCAATTTATTATAGTATCTCTAAACTCATTTTAACTTGTGTATGATTGGTTGCTGAGCAAAAAATTAAAAAAAAAAATTGAAATATTAAACAAAAATATAACATGTTTTGGGGTGTGCCTCATCCTCTAATTTATGGACCTTGAGATTGCAATAGTCAATCCAATTATTTAACATGACACGAACCTGCATAAAATTTTATTGATTCAAATCTTTCATATTGGGTTTAGTTAATAACTAGTCAACTCGTTAAGTTAACAGTTGGTAATTAGGAACGGGTTAAAATTCATTAAACAGGGATATTTTAGTAATTTAATTAAAATAAATAAAATTGATTTTTAAATAAAATAAATATACAAGCTTTACTTTATACCAGAGATTGGCTTTTGATAAAGTAAGTAAATTATACATTTAATGTTTTGATAATTACTACTAAAATAAGTATCCATGCTTTATTTGAAATTGTAACTATTTTTTTAATTGTTATTTTTCCTTGCTTAGTTCAAGATATAGAAAAAACAAACATAAAAAGCTTACTTACAATATATTCAAGTTGAATGTTGAAAATTCTATATATGGACAATGCTCATGCACAATTTCTCTTGATGACTAAAAAGAGGTAGAAATATATATATATATATATATATATATATATATATATATATGTGTGTGTGTGTGTGTGTGTATATACACTATTTGCAGCGTGTTAATTATATATTATATACTAGTACTATTATGTTATTGCTTTATAGCTAGCTTTTGATTAAGTTTTTGTTAGACTTATTGTTGAAGCACATGATATTTTTCTTGTTTTATTTTTTAGTTTTAGTTTTATTATTATTTTTTATTTATTAACTAGTTTATTTTATTTAGGATTCTTTTCCTATTAGGATTAGGTTTATTTTAATTAGTCTTATATGATACAACAATTGATATATGTAGGGTTTATAAATTTAACAGTTTTGTGTGAGGTTTTTTATCTTCTCTGTGCTTGTCTTGTTGTTCACAGGCTTTTCATTTTTAATACAATTTTATTCTTTTCTCTCATAATTTTTTCTTCCACATTATTCACAAAATTTTAGATATTTTTCCTTCTGCAATCTTTTTTTCAATAGTAATACAATAACTTTTAGATTTAAAGGGATTGTGTCTTTTTTTTATGTTTGAGAGAAATTTTGCTTTTTCTATTTGAGAGAAGTTTTGAATTTTTTTTTTAACATGTCTTCTAGTTTTGGTGTTTCCACTCCACAATTTAATGGTGAACACTATCAATTTTGGGTTGCCAAGGTGCAATCTTATCTCAAAGCGCTTGGCCTATGAGAATCTATTTTGAGTGATGATGATCATACGCCATTAGGAGCATTCCAACTTTAAATCAAATTAGACAACATGAAAAGGAAAAGTTAAAGAAACCCAAGGCCTTATTTTGTATTCATGTTGCTTTGTCAAATTCTATTTTTTCTAGAATTATTGATTGTGACACAGCCAAGAAAGTTTGGTATAAATTAAAGGAGGAATTTGAAGGAAGCATAAGGGTGAAGGCTATCAAATTATTAAAACTCAAAGAACAGTTTGAGATGTTAAAGATGAAGAATTCAAACCCTATGAAGGACTACACAGCCAAATTAATATCTATATTGTGAATCAAATTAGACTATCTGGTGAATAATTTTTTGATGAAAGAGTTGTAAAAAAATAGTAGTGTTCTTGACAAATTTGAAGTAAAGATCGTAGTAATAGAAGAGTCATGTGATTTGACTACACTCTCTATCATTGAATTAATCAGTAAATTGCAAGTTAAAAGGCAAGAAACCTATTGTTAGGAATGACAAAAGGGCAACTGAAGATCAAGAGAGTAAGGAAAAAGGAGAAGCATGAAAGAAAGGTAAATTTCCTCCTTGTAAGTTGTAACTATTGCAAAAAGGATAATCATATTGAAAAAATTATTGGAAAAAAAAAAAGAAGCAATTTTTTCATTATGATTACTGTAATAAGGATGGTCATCTTAAGAGGCACTGTCGTGCCAAGCAAAATCAAACACAACAAGAAAATTGGGTAGAAGATAAAAAAGAAGATGCATAATATTTATTTATGGCTTCTCATATTGTTGACGAAGAAGATTTGAATTCATAGGTAATTGATAGCGGATGCACCACTCATATGGCAAAAGACAGTAGCCTTTTTAGTCACATCGATAAATCTTCTAAGACAAAGGTTTTCCTTCAACATGGAGAAACCATACTATATGAAAGAAAAGGTATTGTTACCATGCATACTAAGCTAGGAAAGAAGGAAATTACAAATATTTTATTTGTTCTAAAATTATCTCAAAACCTACTTAATATTGTTCAATTGTTGTATAATAAATTTTATGACATTTAAAAATTATGTTTGTACCATTTATAACCCATAAGATGCAGAAATTGCTAAGGTCAAATTGGTTAACAACACATTTTTTTTAACTAGTGATTCTCTTCATCATCAAGCCTTAAAGGTCAAAACTGAAAAGTATAAAAGGTGGCATCAACATTTTGATCGTTATAATGATAAAGGTTTGAAGTTTTTGTATTCGTCAAATATGGTTGAAGATTTTTCAAGTTTTGACTTTATTGATGAACTATATAAAATCTGTCAGTAAGGAAAGATACATAGGCTACCTTTTTTCAAAGGTAATGTTTTTAGAGTTAAGGAAAAGCTTGAACTAGTGCACTCTGATGTTTGTGGTCCTATGCGGACTACTTCTTTTGGAAATAATAAATATTTCATTCTTTTTATTGATGGTTTTACAAGGATGACTTGGATTTATTTTATAAATGATAAATCTCAAGTTTTTTATGTGTTCAAGAAGTTTGTTAATTTGGAATTCAACATCAATTTTTCATTGCATATACTTGACAGCAAAATAGGGTAATTGAAAGGAAAAATAGAACTATGAAAAAGATAGCAAGATGTTTGCTTTTTGAAAAGAAATTGCCAATGAATTTTTGGCCTGAAGCCATTTTTCATATTGTTTACTTGCTTAACAAACTAACCATGAGGGCTATAGAGGGCAATACTTTTTATGAAGCTTGTTCAGGTAGAAAACCTTCTGTTAAAAATCTAAAAACTTTTTGATCAATTTGTTGTTTTTTTATTCCATTTATGAAAAGATTCAAACTTGATGATAAGGCACTCAAATTAATTTTTATTGGTTATGCTCCATGTAATAACCAAGTTAGTTTTTCCGAAACTGTTGATTTTTGGACGTGTTTTTTATTTTGAATTTTTCACCAAAACGAGCAGCTTCTGAATTTTCTGGGCATTTTGTTAGGGCTGAGACTACCCCGTGAGAAGTTGAGTAACTTTTTCTACTCATTTTACCCTTAGTCAAAGTTTGACTTTCACTATTCATTATTTTAATATTAAAGTTAAATATCTTTTTACTTTTACTTTAATTTAATATTATTTTAAAGTGTTCGATTGCCAATTTAGTTATGTTAGCCGACTCTTCTCTTCACTTTCACCATTTGTCTTGCTTTCAATTGCATTTATAGAGAGAGAGTGAGAAATTTTATAAAATTCAAAGAATTTTCAAAAGAAAATTTGAGGGTAGTGGTCGGCTGCTTGGTGAAGCTCATTAGTAAGGTTTATTTGATTTTTCAAGGCTTGGTTTGGGAACTTGCTGGCTTGGAAGAAATGTAGGCAACTATTCCTTTTGATTTTCGTGCAAATTAATGTGTTTTTGGTTAATTATTTGATGAATTCATGCTTAGAATCAATGATTTGATGATGGGTTGAGCTTAATTTCATGTGAATTGAGCTTAATGATTAAACCCTCAATTGTTTGGGTTTAGGTTTTGTGAAAATTGTTAATTAAAGTATAAAATTGTTGAGTTTAAGCATGGTTTGATAGAATTGGTTGATGGAATTGATATTATCTTGCTCAATTTGATGAATTGATAAAGAAATCAATGTGTTTAGACATGTATATGGGGCCGGCCATGTGTAGGAAGCTATGACAAAATTTTTACAAGTGAGGTCATTTTAGTCTTTTCACATTTAAAGGTATTTTGGGTATTTTTGAAAATTACAAGGGTAAAATAGTAAATTTACGTGTTAGGGACACAAATCAGATTTTTGAAATTACTTAAGGGCATTTTGATCTTTAACATGTAAGGGATATAGGTGGAATTTCTAAAAATGTCAAAGGCATTTTGGTTATTTGACATGTGGAGACATAGATGTAATTTTCAAAATTATTTAGGATATTTTTATCATTTTTCAAAGTTGAAAATATTTGAAATTAGAGAGTATTGCGGTCTTTATCAAATTCCAAATTATTTTTATTATATATATATATATGTTAAGTTGTCTATTTGATTATTGGTTTATTAATATATATATATATATATTCAAATACCCTATTTATAATTTATTTACACATGTGTTTGTATAGTTATAAATTTAGTTGTACTTTACAAAATGCATGTATTTTATGTTTGTATTTATTAACTATACATAAGTATATTTTATCAAAGTGCATGTATATAAATAATTATTTATGTATTAAAATGAAATTTAATTTATTATACACTAATACATATTTTTATACTTGGGTGTATATGTATATAGTTATGTACATATATGAGTTATATTTGTGTGCATATATATGTGTATATAATATGTGTATATAATATGTGTATACATATATTGGTGTGTATATATGTGTTTATATATATAGATATGTGTACGTGAATGTGTATTTATATGTGTGTATTTCTATATACGTATTTATTTATGTATGTATTTATAATTGTATTTATATATGCATATATGGTTAGAAATTATTATTTCTGTTGTTTTACAGAGGGTAGGATGGTAATTAGCCATTTATTTATTAAGGAGTATTTTGGTAATTTTCCATATACTCGAGGGGATGGTCAATGGTATTTCGGTAATTACATCAGTGTGATTGCGCAATTTGTAATCGTTGATTGAATAAGGGCATTTCGGTAATTATGGCTGTTGGAATAGGACTGTTGGTAACTATGCGTTTTATTGTGTTACTTGTTTGTACTTATGCATTGTGGCATGAGCATTCGTTTCACAGAGCAATTCATGAGATTTATTATTTTATATGAAATGAAAGATTTTTCCCTAAGATTTTGTGTTTTCAAAATGGTTGCACAACGAGGTGCATGTTTTAAACCCTATGTAATAGCTCTATGAATCACTGATCAGACGTAGAATGGGTTGCTCGGAACGATGGTTCACCTGTATGTCACCAATGGTATGGTGTTTCATGTACAAAACGCATAAAGAGAGTGGGATATTCGGTTTAAAATAAAAAAAAATGATGATTTTAGGTGTACAATGTTATACTACATGACATGATATCGGCATATGTATATGGTTGTCTACTGAGTGTTTTTCATTCATAGTTGGATGCCCTATGTGGCAAATAAGTTCAAAATTACGTAGTAAGACTTGGCGGGGCGTGGACTAGAGAGTAGCGTGGTATCATGTTCTTCCACATTTAGTTTGTTGTTTTGGACAATGATATTATGTATTTTTAAATACTATTTTTCTTTACAGTGTAGGTGTGTATACTTTGGATTTATTTTAAAGTATTACTGTTTGTGGCGTGGTTTGCAAAACGATCTAAAAAAGTAAAGGAATGATTTAGTTTTGTTGTGGCTTTGTCCAAAAATATTTTCAGCAAATCAAATTTTTTTAAAAAAATTATATAGGGAACACACCTTGGTCGGGAACGTAGGCTTAGGTAAAGAGGTATTACAGTTTTGGTATCAGAACCCTAAGTTTTTAAACATGTACTTGTTGATGCTCTAGTGTCCACCTACGCGCTGAAGTAGACTGTCTTTTAGATTTACTTTTAATATTGCATATTTGTTTATTTTCTTTACATTACCGTGCTTCTTAGATGGGTCAGTGGTTCAGTCCTGCCTCTTGTTTTATTCGCAGGGGACGTGATACACCAGTAGAGGAGCCGGTAGCTGTACGAGTGGTGACTCCGATGAGGGAGTCATCATAATCAGGATCGTACACTGGGAGGAGGTCCCATAGGGGCAGTATTCCATCTACATCTAGTGGAGGATAATGTGACATTGGTTTGGATGATGACTCTGTTCATTAAGAGTTGGAGGGACGGAGGCTCGACGTTGCGATGTTCCTATAGGGTGAGGCCGTGATGATACCTATATAGGGAGGTGGTCATTATTATATGCCTACTAGGAGGTTTCAGCAGATGCAGACTGAGCATTTCTATGATATGTTCATATGGTATATGGACCAGTTTGGTGAGGACTCTACCGAGCAGCAGGCCATGAGGGCACACGTACAGACATAGAGGTTTAGAGGACCACCTATGGCAGCTATAATTTCCGAGGAGAATATAGTAGAGGATACAAATGAGGATTTCCTGGGTATAGATGGCTTTATTCCTTATGGTTATTCACCCGAGCTAGTTGAGTCGGAGGATTTTGATCCTGAGGATGACCCAGCTAGCAACATTTTGTGACATTTTGTTTATGGTTCTTTATGGTTTTGTTCCTTATGCTTTCGTTGTTTTGCGACGTATTGTTTGTATATATATATATATATATATATATATATATATATATATATATATATATATATTATACATATAGTATATGTATATATGGGTATATATATATCATGTATATATTGTATAATATATGTATTGTATTTAGTGGTTGTTAAACGCTTTGTTGTAGAAAAAAATGAAATTTTGTTTTACTATGTATCTTATCAAATTATTACCAAATAATTTATTTATTTGATTATTGTAGATGCCGCGTTATACAAGAAGCGTTCACCCCGAGCCCAAAAGTAATTCGGGGGATGCTATAGGTCACCTTGTAGAGGCCATTGAAAGACTAGTGGCACAGAATGTGCAATAGCAACAACAGCAGCAATCCAACCAACGCATGAACCTGTGGGGATTAATACGGTGGTGAAACAATTTCGTGATCTTCACCCTCCGGAATTTGATGAGTCGTTGAATCCTCTAGTGGCGAAGAATTGGATTCGGGAGTTAGAGAATATCTTTTTGCTGATTGATGTTTCAGAAACACAGAAGGTGATACGTGTTTCCTTTATGCTGAAAGAGGAAGCCAGTCGCTAGTGTGATATGATCAAGAGAGCATATCGTACAGATGAGCATCCGATAATATGGGCATTATTCAAGACGTTGTTCTATGAAAAATACTTCCCTCAAGTGAAGCAAGAGGAAACGAAAGCTGAGTTTATAAGTTTAAAGTAGGGAAATCTTTCCTTAGTAAGGTACGAGTGAAAGTTCGATGAACTTTCTCGCTACGTATCACATCTTGTAGACACTGAGGAGCAGAAGGCTCGATTTTGAGAAAGGGCTGCGATCTGAGCTCTACAATACAGTCGCCATGTTTCAGTTTCCTACGTACTCTGAGTTACTGCAATGAGTGTAGCTGATTACAAAGGGCCCTGCTCCAGAGGTAGGCAGGTCGGTAGGATCGAGCTCTGCACCCAAAAGGAAGCAATGGAAATGAGGCTCTTCTCTGAAGTGGAATTTTGATAGGAAGCCATGAATGAGAGGTAACCGCAGTGACAATAGCAACAAGAAGCTTAAGGCAAATGATAGTCGATCTGGTGTTCCATAGTGTGGCAAGTACGCGGGGCAGCATTTTGAAGAGTGCTGGGGAAAACTGTGGTATGCTACAGTTGTGGCAAGCCTGGTCATATAAGGAGGAATTGTCCAAATGCAGCAAAGACTCAACAACCTACTCAGGGCCGTGTGTTTGTATTGACGAAAGAAGAGGCAGAGAAAGACAACACCACTGTTGTTGCAGGTACCATTACCTTAAATGGCTTAAATGTGTTTGCATTATTTGATTTAGGTGTTATGCACTCGTTTATGTCTAGTCAGTTTGCTGCTAAATTGGCAAGAAAACCTATTAGTGATTGTGGTTTGAATGTTGCTACACCTTCAGGTGTAAGTATGTTTGCTTCTTTTTTACTTGATAATTGTAGTGTATGCCTTGGTAATAAGACAATGCGTGCCAATTTGATCATATTGAAATTATCAGATTTCGATGTGATTTTAGGTATAGACTGGTTATTTAAGTGTGAGGCATGCATCGATTACAAAGAAAAGAAGGTTCGGTTTATCCCTGTAGATGGTCAGAGATTTGAGTTTACAGGTTCGAAGTTTAGACTGTGGCCTAAGTTACTAATGGCAATGTGAACTCTTAAGTGTTTGCGTCAAGGGTGTCAGGTATTTCTTATTAGCATTGTTGACAAGGAACCGGATACTTTCCAACCGCAAGACGTCAAAGTTATTCGAGACTTTTTAAACATTTTTCCAAAGGAGTTACCTACGTTACCACCGGATCAAAAGGTGAAATTCACGATTGATTTATTACTTAAGACTGCACATATTTCCAAGGAGCCATATTGAATGCCACTGGCAGAATTGAAGGAGTTGAAGGAGCAGCTACAAGATTTCTTAGACAGGTTTTATTAAACCTAGTGTTTCGCCTTGGAGAGCACCAATTTTGTTCGTGCAAAAGAAAGATGGTTCAATGCGCTTATGCATTGATTACCAAAAGCTCAACAACGTGACGATCAAGAATAAGTACCCATTGCTGAGAATTGATGACTTGTTTGATTAGTTACAAGGAGCGAGTATCTTTTCAAAGATCGACCTTCGTTTTGGTTATCATCAGTTGAAGATCAAGGAGGAGGACAGACTCAAAAGTGCATTTCGCACAAGGTACAGTCATTACGAGTTCATGGTAATGTCATTTGGACTGACAAATGCACCTGCAATGTTCATGGATCTGATGAATCGTGTTTTTCATGATTACTTGGATAAATTTGTGGTGGTGTTTATTAACGACATCCTTATTTATTCCAAGTCGGCAGCTGAGTATGAAGTGCATTTGAAGTTAGTGTTGCAGCGTTTATGTGAAAAGCAATTGTATGCCAAGTTCAGAAAGTGCGAGTTTTGACTTGGGAGTATTACTTTTCCAAGACACGTGATATCTTCTAAGGGTATTCAGGTGGATCCTAATAAGGTTGCAGTAATTCAGGAGTGGAAGAAGCCAATGAACATTGGAGAAATCCAAAGTTTTTTTGGTTTGGCAGGCTACTATCGTCGATTTATGGAAGGGTTTTTCAAGATTGCGTTGTCATTGATGCGGTTGTTGAGGAGGGAAAGTAAGTTTGTTTGGTCGGAGGAGCACGAGAGAAGTTTTCAGGAGTTGAAAAGGAAACTAGTCTCTCCACCTGTTCTTACTTTGTCAAATAGTGAGGAAAGTTACATGATTTACAGCGATGCTTTGGGAAAAGGTCTGGGTTGTGTTCTCATGTAGAACGGTAAGGTGATTGCGTACGCTTCGCACCCCCTATGCATGATTTGGAATTAGTTGTCATAGCGTTTGCGTTGAAGATCTGGCGTCACTACTTGTATAGAGTGAAGTGCGACATTTATACCGATCACAAAAGTTTCAAGTACTTTTTCACTCAGAAGAATTTGAACATGAAGCAGAGGAGATGGTTAGAGTTAGTCAAGGACTATGATTGTACTATTAACTACCATCCATGTAAGGCGAACGTTATGGCAGATGCGTTGAGTAGAAAGTATGTGGGGTTTAGTGGTTGTCTGATCACTTCTCAATCTTGTATTCTAGAGAATTTATAAAGTATGGACATTAAGTTAGTTACTAACCAGTGTTGACGTCGCTCACGATTCAACTTTCGATAGTAGACAAGATAAAAGAAGAAAAAGCTAGCAATGCAGATCTTTAAAAAGTCAAAG
Source organism: Rhamnella rubrinervis (assembly GCA_007844105.2). Taxonomy (NCBI): domain Eukaryota; kingdom Viridiplantae; phylum Streptophyta; class Magnoliopsida; order Rosales; family Rhamnaceae; genus Rhamnella; species Rhamnella rubrinervis. Next base: position 4,115,847 of record CM017583.2, on the reverse strand, counting down.
CAGAAGTCATTGAAGGGAAGAAACTAGAGTTCAATCTCAATAGAGATGGAACTCTAAGGTCTGGATTGCATTTGTGTATGCCAAATGTCGAGGAGATCAAGAAGGAAATCTTGGTAGAGGCTCATTGTACTCCTTACTCAGTTCACCCTGGGTCTACTAAAATGTACAAGGACGTCTCCAAGATTTTTTGGTAAGCTGGTATAAAGTGAGACATTGCGAGGTTCATGGAGTAGTGTCTGACTTGTCAGTAAGTAAAGATCGAGCACCAAAGACCTTCTGATTTGTTAAAGCCTTTGGTGATTCCAGAATGAAAGTGGGAGCTCATATCGATGGATTTTGTTGTGAGGTTACCACGATCTCAGCGTGGCAACGATGCGATGTGGGTGATAATGGATCGATTGACGAAATCGACCCATTTTCTACCCATAAAGTGGACTCATTCGATCGAGAGGTTGGCTCAATTGTTTATGAACGAAATCATACAACTCCACGGTGTTCCTATTTTGATTATTTTGGATCGAGATCCGAGGTTCACTTCGTCATTTTGGAAGAGTCTACACAGAGCTATAGGGAGTAGGTTGACCTTTAGTAAAGCTTTTTATCCACAGACAGATGGTTAAACAGAGTGGACGATTCAGACTTAATGATGAGAGCATGTATACTGGATTTTGAAGGGAACTAGAAAAAAAACATTTACCATTGGTGGAGTTTTTTTACAATAACAGTTTTTATGCATCCATCAGAATGGTTGCGTACAAGACTTTATACGAATATAAGTGTAGGTCTCCATCGAATTGGGATGAAATTGATGAATAAAAGTTGCTTGGGCCAGAGATTTTATAATAGACTAGCGACATCATCAACAAGATTCGATAAAGATTGCAGATAGCTCAGGATTTACATAAGAGCTATACAAATACTAGACGGAAAGATCTCGAGTTCGAAATTAATTAGAAGGTATTTGTTCAAGTTGCACATTTGAAGGGTGTTGAAGTTTGTGAAAAAGGGAAAATCCTCATTTTATTGGACTTTTTAAAATATCAAGAGCATTAGGGTTTTGGCTTATTGTCTAGTTTTACCTTCCAATCTATCCAGCTTACACAATCACTACTACAGATTTGGTTTTTGACAACGCCTAAAAAGTATCATCGTAATATATTATAGACGATACTTTTTCATACGTCGTAAAATTAATTATCATATCATATATACGACGATGCTTTTTACAGGTAGTGACGTTAAATGTCACAAGCTTAAGGAACCAAAACCGTTATTAAAAACAACCTAACAACACTTTTAATTTTACATTTTACAGTGCCTTTTTTTGTTGTGGTATGTACATCACACTTACATGTCAATAAACATATGACAACACTATATAAAAATCATCATATATTTATATTTTATTTTAAAATTAATTTTATATTTTAGAAATAAATTTATAATATTTATTAATATTACATTTACTAATATCATTATTAATAAATTTACCAATAATTAAAACTTTATTTTTATTTTTTAATTTATTAAAAATAATATGGAAAATAGGCATATTTAATGTTGAATTAATCCAAAAACAAACACAATCCAATATAAAAACATAATCCAATAAAAACATATACATTTCTAGTAGTATAGATGCATTCAACAAATACTACATAATAGAGAATAGTGTCATTTACAAGAATTATAGCAAAGAAAAGATCCTACGCTGCAACTTTCCCAATAATCGTCTGCTGCTTTGATTGTGAATTTAATGCCAAAAATGGATAGAGTCCAATGCAATATCTCACAACTACAGCTACTAGCTATTCAATCATAAATACTATGGATCTCTAAGTGTTTGTATCTATGTGAATCAACATATAGAACTAAATGGGGTCAACAGAGGAGAGGTGTGGAACTACTCACGCAGTAAGCTCCTGGCCTCCTCCATGAAAATCAGTACTCCAAAAGATTCCAGCAGGTTTTCCAGCAAGTGCTTGTGTTTTCCATATGTCACTAGTGGCGTCAAAGAAGGCCTTGCATTGGGCTGCCATCACACCAAAACGAGAAGGAAATGTCAAAGAAGGCCTTGCATTGGGAGGGGCTCTCATCGGATAGTGTTTCAGGTACCTGCTTCATTGTAATCAAGTCATACAATATTCATTAATTCAATATATTAAAGGGAAATTCCTAATTAACATGCATTCCACTTAGCTAAATAGTTTCTCATTATCACCCACATAAGTACAACCTGCAAAGACTTGCTTTGACACCTTGGACTGCATTAGCTCATCGCTGAATTTCTCATGCCATTGTCTCTACATGTCCAAATAAGGAGTAGTACCTAAAGAATAATAATAATAATAAGCAACGAATGAGCTAATTACTAGACTGTCTATTGTATTTGGTCATGTCAGTGTCTTTGTATGGCTATGAGAGGAAATCAATTGTTAGAGCACATCATCTTAAATACCAAATTTAAGAGTTTGTATGAAAATCATCTTAAATACCAAATTTACCACTGCTCTAATAATTGAAGAGCATGATTTTCAAATTGCTAATTGTAACCATTAAAATCTAATTTTCCAAATAACTTGTATATACAGACTTGGTCAGATCCAAACAACAAGAACAAAATCCAAAGAGAAATTTTCATGCTCTATTTTAGTTTCTGCTCTGTTTCTCCGTACATTATAAACATTTCAAACAGAGTTAATTTTTGTAAATCATTTGGAAAATGGTTGTGCATGGTGAAAGAGGAATTTTCAAACCTAATACTAACAGTATGACTTTTTTTTTTTTTGGTAGAACTAACAGTATGACTTTTTACTTAACTTTCAGGATGCAGAAAAGCAGCTGACAGATCAAGGCACATGAAAGTAATATAAAATGTATATCAACAATTAGATGTTAATTAGAAATTTTCACTTTTATGATAAAGCATCTCTTTTGTCTAAGAAAGGCCTCATAATGAATAAATTTGACAAATATGTCAATTCATATTTCAAATTTGGCAGTTCCTTGGCAGCTCATATAAAGGACAAAACCCTGCTTTGAGTCACATAAAAGCTAACGTATGTGAAGAATAAAACAGACATTTGACATATGCTACATTGGAAGCAAGTCACATGTAACATAAACACTAAAAACTAAAAGTAACATCAAGAATAACAAAAGAGAGTTTGCAACCATAAACATACCTACTCATTTACAAAAGCATTGGTTGAAGAAGAATCCCATTGTTAGCAGATTTTGAAGAAACAAAGCATCTTAAAAATGCTGTATGGGCATCAACTGAAGCAGACCACACGCTACCAAAGAAAAAGAATAAATCAAGGATAAATCCTCTACGAAATAGATTAATAATCAATTCAAATGAAGCTTCAAGGAATTAATTTAATACATATACTAATTTGATACAAAAGGATACCAAAAACAATTAGAATAACATCATGAGAGGAAAGCATGCAATGTGGACAATGTTGCATGTATAAGCTCAGTTCTTTGAGAGGCTGATAGAACATATAAACATAACTCATGAATGAGTTGAAATTCACTGCAAACATCCAATCATACCCAGAGTGAGATTGTATGAACACAAAATAAATTGACAAACTAACGTACAGTTTGTCAATGTGAGATGATTCATTCATTCTACCAATCAAGAACAAAAGCAAAAAATACTGGCAGGACAGAGGGCACACCATCTATAAATTAATAAAATATTTATTATTATTCTAATGCGACTTCAGGAGAACAAAGTATTGATCATAGAATAAAGTATTATCAAAAAGAATTTGACTCGACAATGAAAAACAAATGAAGTCAAAGAAGTTTCTTTGGTAAAAAATGAAATCAAAGAAGTTGACAAAAGAAACAGCTAGTGAAGTCAAGTAATCCCAGATTAACTTTCTTAGGCAGCTAATATTCTTTGATACTTTTTGGATTTTACATCTCTTTATTATAAGATGAAGTACCATTGCTCCATTTTACAACTATTTATAGAAGACATAAAAGGCCATCAACCCTCACAAGGTTAAGTGAGGAGTAAAAACCACCAACCCTCCACAGCATTTACCTGTTTAATGATTGTTTGAGCTCCTTAATCTTCTGCTGAGTCATCTCCCCCCTTGAGAAATTAAAAACCTCTTCACTTAGAAGCTGAAGAAAACAGATTCAAGAAATTTCTGGCGGCAATAGAAAACCAAATGAAACAAACTTAATTTCAAAATTTTAAATAGAAGGTCGCACCTTCAATATAGCCATACAATTCTCACAAATTGTTTCACTAGTTTTAGCAGCTGAAACAAGATCAGGAATAAAGCCTTGCCATCTTGCAGGCCAATCATGCTTCAAAATCTGTATGGCAGAGTAGAAAAATTCATGGCCAAGAAAGCAAGCAATTTAACATTTAAATTTAACAGAGATTTTAGATGCACACAAACTTTCTGAAGACAGCTCCGAAGTAATACAGGTGAAATCAACAAAACTCAAAATATATGATTCAGCTGGCGTGTTGAAATAAAAATTACACCATCAACACCCAGAAAAGGACATTCTGCATTCTCATAAATTATGCTGCTAGAAGAATATGAATTGGACTGTAAGCAACATAACTAATGAGTTAGCAACAAAGCCATACGTGAACCAATATGATATTAAGTTTGTTGACATACAGCCTTTCCATCCGAAAAGAGGCCTCATTACATCAGAAATGTAATATTCATTCCATCTTGCTGTTCAACAGGCAATGCATTCCATCTATACTTGATAACACCTTCTATAACCTGTACATAGAATCAAAAAGCACCAATGCAACTAATCATGACCATCAATCAACACCCTGATTGACATATTAAAAATTGGAAATAGAGAAGAAGTCTATATTAAGCAAGGAACCCAAAAAAGTTAGAACTTTAATTGAAATTGGCTAACTAATAGACTAATCAGATGTTTCTCCCTTTTTCTTATTTTTACTTTTTTTTTTTTTTGGTTGCATGAGTTTGTTGACATAAGTTGCTGTGGAGAAGGTAAATCCTTTCCTTCCTTTGCTATTAGTCGATCTACAGGTTTATATATAAATATGTATATATAGGCGGCTTTCAAGTAGATGTAGGCAACAATTAAACTAACCTGCAAGGCAAAGAACTTAGTATTTAGACTCTGTGTTCTGTAGAATGTGCACTACTTGGAGCCACATATCTGGATTATTTTACAAGTCCCGTAGAATTTGATTCGCAGCTGTCCTCTGTGTACTCGATGTAAAGACCAAAATCACTCTAAGAAAATCGAAGAGCATGGCAACTTGGAGTGACAGACAAAAATATGCATACACAATCAATTTGCACATAAAACAACATACATCCACGTAAAAGGCCAAAATAAAGATTTTAGCGGCCACATAATCTTATAAAATTTTGATTCAAAAAGTAATTTGGTGCAACTTCTTAAGAAGTCCTAGCATTTTACTAGTACGGTGCAAACGACAATGTAATTGTAGTAGTAAATTACAACCATCCTAAGAAGTTCCAATATGGGAGCAGCATACAGAAACGAAATTTAAAAATACAAAATCACATCTCAATCCAATATTTCTGTTAAGTTTCTGAAAAAGAAAAAGCACGAAAGACATGTAGGACTTGCTGAAAATCCGATTTTCATGGCAGCCAAACATAGTATTTGAGATAGGTTAAGTGGGGAAAGAAAATCACCGAACCCTGTTCTTACTAGGAATCAAAGCTATGAATAACAAAATCACGATGCGTAACTAATCGCCGAAAACACGTTTCAGAAAATTCAAACCCAAAATAAACCTAAGTGGGCATATAACAGAAACAACCAGAATGAGGCATATCAATATTAAACCCTAAGACTATAGCATTCAACTTCACTTCGTTTAAGCGTACACTCTTGCATGAACCAGACAAAAAGAACAAAATATTGGCGTAAGTCGTTGAAGTAAAGTAGGGAGGAACTAAACCACGCGTCATCTCCAGAAACGTAAATCAACCTCCCTAAAAATTTCGGCGAGGGCAGCAAAGAACTCACCTCTTCTTTAGATCCGGTAACATAGAAGGCGGCAACGGTGGCATCGAGCAAGCCGACGTCAATCGGTTAGGTCAAATCCCTAAGCTTCTCGGCCGCCATAATAAAAAAGAGAGTGAGATGTTAAACCACAGTCCTATTAAACCCTAGAAGCAGAGGGTGCAGAGACGGAGAAAAACACAAACCCTAGGAGAGAGGTAGATTCTAGTAGAAAAACAAGAGGTGTGGGGATAATGGTTTCAGAGAGAGAAAGACGAAGAAAAGGGCTTGTTAAAAGCGAGAGGCCAAGAGGGAAATATAAAAGACAGCTTCAAAACGAAGCATAGAAACCATGTTCTAGTTTCACCACGTTCTAGATAGAGGATGAACCAACGTCACGTTGCCACTCACAGCCGGGAAAAGCTCTGTTTGTGGTTCAAGCAGCTCGACGGGTTTAACAACAGGTTTGAGAACAGGATCAGATTTGGGAGAGGGTTTAAGATTTAGGACAAAGTTTTTGTTCAGGGGAATTTTCTTTGAGATTTTAGGAACTTTAGGGTAAAAGAACCAACGACAAAATAGAGAGGGAAATGTTGTCCGCCAAAATTTTAGCTAGGTTAATTTTCACCTCCTTTTTTTTAAATTTTCCCCAAAATTTTTTTAAATTTGACACTTTTTATTTCTAATATTGTTGTTCATACTCTATTTTATGGAAGTTTTGACACACATATTTTTTTATCACAGCAATGTCACTTTAAATGAAAAGCGTCGTCGAATGTGAACGCGTGTTTTTTGCAAGTATCGTTGAAGCCTAAATATGTAATAATAAATATTTTTTATATTTTGATGTTGCGGAAATTCATACATGATCCTTTTTATGTTATCGAATACGAGTCATTGAAAGTCTGTGGAAACCTGACATACGAGGAGAATTTAGTAAAAATTTTAGACGGTAAAAACCAAGTTCTTAGGGTTCGAGCAATTACGTTGGTTAAAGTTCTTTAAAGAAATCACGTTGTGGAATTAGCGATTTGGGAGTGCGAAAAGGAGATGAAAGCAAAGTATCTGTCTTTGTTTGAGTAGTGCGCTTACTCTCTTAATAAAATTTTATGACAAAATTTTTTTTAAGGGAGGAGTTGTAATAACCAAATAAGTTTTTCCAAAACTATCAATTTCCGGATACATTTTAAATTTTATTGTGGTTTTGCATTTTTCATTGAAACAAGTAGCTTCTGAATTCTCCGGGCATTTTTTAAAGCCGAGAGAACCCTGTGAGGAGTCGAAGAACTTTTTCTATCTATTTTGCCCCTGATAAAGTTTGACCAAGTTTGATTTTCACTATTTATTATTTTAATATTAAAGTTAAATATCTTTTTACTTTTGGTCTTATTTAATTTTATTTTAAAGTGTTCAATTGTCAATTTACTTGTGTTGGCCGACTCTTCTCTTCATTTTCACCATTTGTTTTGCTTTTAATTGCATTTCTAGAGAGAGAGAGAGAGTTTTAGAGAGAGAAAGTGAAAAATTTCATAAAATTCAAAGAATTTTCAAGAGAAAATGGCCGGCTACTCGGGGAAGCTCATTGGTAAGGTTTATTTGGTTTTTCAAGGCTTGGTTTGGGAGCTTGCTTGCTTGGAAGAAAGGTGTGCAATTATCCTTTGTGATTTTCTTGCAAATTAATGTGTTTTTGCTTGATTATTTGATAAATTCATGTTTGGAATCAATGATTTGATGATGGGTTAAGCTTAATTTCATGTGTATTGAGCTTAATGAATAAACCCCCCAATTGTTTGGGTTTAGGTTTTGCGAAAATTGTTAGTTAAAGCATGAAAGTGTTGAATTTAATCATGATTTGATGGAATTAGTTGATGGAATTGATGTTATATTGCTCAATTTGATGAATTGATGAAGAAATCAATGTGTTTAGACATGTATATGGCGCCGCCATGTGTAGAAAGCTATGTCAAAATTTTTACATGTGAGGGCATTTTAATCTTTTCACATGTAAAGGATATTTTGTGTATTTTTGAAAATTTCAAAGGTAAAATGGTAAATTTGCATGTAAAGGACACAAATGAGATTTTTAAAATTACTTAAGGGCATTTGGTCATTTGAAATGTAGGGATATAGATGTAATTTTTAGAATTGTTGAGGGTATTTTTGTCATTTTTTATATAAAGGATAAGTTGAAAATATTTGAAATTAAAGGGGCATTGTGGTCTTTACAAAATTTTAAACTATTTTTATTATATATATATATATATATATTAAATTATCTATTTGATTATTAATTTATTAATATATATGTATTCAAATATCCTATTTATAATTTATTTAAATTATTTATTTATATATGTGTTTGTATAGTTAGAAATCTAGTTATACTTTACAAAATACATATATTTTTTGTGTGTATTTATTGACTATACATAAGTATATTTTATCAAGGTGCACATGTATAAATAATTCCTTATGTATTAAAATGAGATTTAATTTATTATACACTAATATATATTTTTATACTTGGGTGTATGTGTATATAATTATGTATATATATGAGTTATATTTGTATGCATATACATGTATATATATATGTGTATACATTTATGAGTGTGTATATATGTGTTTATATTTATAGATATGTGTATGTGAATGTGTATTTCTATATACGTATTTAAGGTCTCCAATATCTCAAGTTTAACAGCCTAATGGACTTCGATATCTTAAGTTTAACAGCCTAATGAACTCTGATATCTCAAGTTTAAAGCCTCTCATGAAAGTTCCCACCAAAAACTTTTGAGTCCATCCTTACAAAGACTTCCTAACTTTTCAAATTCCTGCTGGTAGTCACGTAAAGACCCAATTTGTTTGGTACAAGAGAGTGCTTCATCGAAGTCTTCGCACTCAAAAGCTCCCTTTCAAACGTCGCCCATGAAATTGTTTGTTCCTCTTCTTTATACGTAGGATGCAACCACTACCACTACTGGTTGGCCTCTCCTTCTAAACGAAAGTTTGCCAATAGAACTCTATGTGTACTCGGTACCCCTTGGTACTCAAAAAATTGTTCAACTTTATTAAGCCACTTAAATAGATTATTGTTGGAGAACCTAGGAAATGTAACTTGGCCATTTTGGAGGAGAAAACCTGCCGTCTTACTTCAGTTTCTTCCTTAATGTGAAGATATATCTCTGGGTTGTTGTTGTTGTGACTTGATCCTTCTTTGTTTGATAATAGAATATCAGATAAGCAATAGATTGACTTTTCTAGATGATGAATATTTCCAGCCATGTGAGTCTCAATTCAGTTTAGACCTTCTTGCAGACCTTCAATCCTTGTCCCCAGGTTTTCAATTCTCCATTTGTTAGTTGACATACTTAGCTCTCATACCAATGATAGGTCACAATTAAAGCCAATGACCAACTAAACACTCTGTTTTCTGTAAGAGTAAAACCTCAATTTTTCTGAAAGTTCAAAACTACCCTTTTATTCATTCCAAGCAAACTTACATATATCAACACCTTTCAAACTTTTTTAAACAAATGGCACTTACTGCAACATAATAAGGAACAAAAGGCACTTACTGCTATACAACAAGGAAATAACTGAAAGACAAGAAACAAATAACAAACAACTATATGCAGCATGCATGTGGACATGTGGACGTGGTGGTGCTCTACATCATGCATATGGACATGTGGTCATGCTCTACTGTCCACCAAAATACTTAAGATTTCTCTTTGAAAATTTAGTAGACCTTCATGAGCTAACAACACTCGACCATAATCGCCCCACCCACCCATACAACATCAACAAGGGGGTCGGTGGGCATCCAACTTACACAACGACCTACCATTCCATCACTACCAAATTAAATCAATAACCATTTGCATGCATTTAACACCAAAGTATTATTTCAAACACATTGCATATATTTTTTCTTTTAAGCATTTAATCAAACACCTTGCATGCATTTTCAAATATACAATCATTCATTCAAACAAATGCATGCAATATTACACTCAAGCATTATTTCAAACACCTTGAATGCATTCAAACATCCAAACATTTCATTCATACACATTGCATGTATTCAAACACTTATGTTATTATAAACATTAAATATAAATTACACTTCTCAATCATTGAAAAAAAATAACCCAAAATCAATAAATCATTCATTATTATTCATGATTTCTTATTTAGTAAACCTCTTAAAAACTTTTTAACAATTCACATAAAATTTTCAAATATTAAAATCATAAAATAAAAACAAAGATGAGTTAACCTCGATGACCAATGTGGACGACATGGTGTGAAGAAGATTGAACACTTTGCGTCTAAAGTGTAAAGAATAATGGAGAAGAATGAACACTTGAGTAATGAAGAAGATGAATAAGAAGAAAGGACATCCAAAATAAAATAATCAAAATTTTAATTGAATCAAGAATATTTTTATAAATTCAGCCTAAAATTTTAATTATATAAAAATAATAGCTATTTTTTCTTACCCCATGTTGGGTCAGGTCATGACATTAAGGCCCAACAATTCTTTTAAAAGCTATAGCCCTGTAGCACTTGGTTCTCGATATCATATTTTCCCCTATTTTTTTCTTTTTCACATTATTTTATCTCATTTCTTTGTTCACTTCAACACACTTTGTTTAAATATGTTAGGGAATAAAACTTTGGGTTGAATACATTGTCATTGTCAATTATTTAGAACTCATTCTTATCGATAAAAATGATGTTTGGACTGCAATAAGGAAAAACCTAAACATCCAAAGTTGCCAATTAAAATACAGTTTAGATAGTTTAAACATTGAAATTCAATGTTGGTGATGAATAATTTGAAGCCTGGGGCTTAATTATACATGGATAAAAGCTTCATCACTCGAAAAATGGAGGAATGACAGTGATAGTTAAATTTGAAAAATCAAAGAGGTTCTAAAACATATCAGAGAGTGTAGGAAGCTTGATCTCTCCCTTGGTAGAGAGTGGGATGGTAAAGTTGCCAACAACTGGAAGGTCAATGGTAAGTCCCAAACCCAACTCATAGTCAATATCCCAATCTGCACCAATGTCCCTTGCCAAGCTCACCAATACACTATGTGGCACCTTCACTGGTACCTCCAGAAGGGTTGTGTCATTTCCTTTTAGAGAACCTGGGTCTGGGATAGTCCCAGATGCAATCACCCTATACAAAATTTACATATATAAAAAATAATTATAATCACCCTATACAAAATTTACATATATAAAAAATAATTATAATCACCCTATACAAAATTTACATATATAAAAAATAATTATATATATATATATATATATTGTATTTTTAGAAATAGGAGCTTAAAGTGAAAAAAGAGAGAAGGTGACATTCCCATTCATATTTAAGGTGACACGGAGCTATCCCCTTTTAGATTTATTCCTTTAACAGAGTACAATATTTATAAAGAATATCATTTAAGGGAATATGGGACTACTTGTATTGTTCTTATCCCATTACCAAAAAGGAAGAGATTTTATTTACCAAAAAAAAGGAAGAGATTTATATCAAAAGACCCGGAGAAGGATTCATATAAATTTTAAACCTTTGTAAATTGTTATAAGACTCAAAAAAAAAGAGAAGTGTCTTTATTAATTGTTCAATTTATTTGCATTTTGGTGTGTAATATGATAAACAATCCATAAAATTAAGACACTCACTCACCCCACAAAATCCAATTTAGTTGACTTTTTTTGGTACAAGAGGGAAATATATAGAGGAAAACAGAGGTTAACATATTAGAACATTCACTCAACTCAAAAGCCCAATATTATGTAGCTCAAATTCCAGCGAAGTTTTTACAGAATAAAAAAATAGTAATAAAGAGTAATGCTATATACTTGGAGTCCAAAACTTAACTAATTCCTTTTCCAAAAAAAAGAAAGACTTTTTGCACCAATTACGTATAGGGTTATAAATGCCTTTTAAATTATCAAATTGACATTATTATTTATAAATTTTAAAAATAGTTATAAACTATTACCTATGTTAAAAATATAATATATTTTACTTTAAAAACAGTTCAGAAATATTTTTTTATATAAATAATTTAAATTAATTTACTTTTTTATACACTGCTACTTAACATAATCTTAAACATTAAAAAATATATCTAAATGAAAAAGTCTTTAACATAGAAAAAAAAGGATATTAAAACAGCTAAAATATACTACATAAATATAAAATTCAGAGATATTAATATCAATTTCATATAATTTAAGAGGATAACTCACACCTTCATATATAGTTTAAGATGTATTAGTGCAAAAATAATCCAAAAACAATAAAATAAAAAACTTTACTAAAGTGAAAAAAGGACATAGTTTTCGATAATTTTTTTTTTAAAAATAGTAATGAAGGATATATTTTCTAAATTGAACACCATTTGTTACATAAATTAAGACAACCATCTTCATTAACATTTCCCTTTTTTCCCAATTCTTGTTAGAACTTATTAACAATATTTTTTCTTTTTATTTATTTTAATGGGGGAAAGTGTGAATTTAATTAAACAACAAGATAATTCGAAACACCAAAACAAAATCCCATTTGATGTGAGGGCGCCATCCTGTTTTCTTTGTGTGTGTATACATATATCATCAAGGAAAATAAAAACACTTATAATAATGGTAAATGAAAAATCAGAGTATGATATACATAATTAAGACAAAAAAAAGAAAAAGAAAAAAAAAAAGGGTATAGATAAAATTGAGAACTAGATCATGAACAAACCTGCCAGCGCTTTTGAGTGTGTAAGAGATCTCACAGATGGGAATGGAATGGCTGTAGGGATTGCTCACAGAGACCTTGGCCAGGTACTCCACCCCTTCACGGCCCACCCTCTTGAAATCAACGTCCGTAACACTCGCCTCTGGCTTCTCCATGTTTGCCACCTTCTCCGCCATGAAGTTCTTCGCCTTGTCCAATAACTGCGACATTTTCACAAACAGTTACAGGGTAATCAGACAAACTGGGGATTTTCAAGCCAATTGGCGTGTGAAAGGATACAAGATTGATCTACGTATAAATAGAGCTGGTAGGTTGGACACATGTGGGTTTCTGACACGTGTCCGGTGTTGTATTTACGGAAAGGATACGTATACGTGTTGAAATTGCACATGATTCACCGCGTTCAGGGATCTGTGATTACCAAATTGTGGGTTTTAAATTTGGGATTTTATATGGTACGAGTATTTTAGTGCAAGTGCTTAAGATTTGCATGGGTCTTTTTCCAGATCTCACAGGTGGAATTAATTATATTATGGGAGTTATATATAAATATATATATATATATATATATATTGTTTTTGTAATAAAAATATATATATTATATGACACATATTATAAGGTGCAATGCATCACATTTATTGTGGCCCATCACATGCCACAAGGCATCATACTCTTATTTAAATTTTGCATTTTAATTTAAATTTGAAAAAGATTTGATACGTTGACATCTGAAAACTAAATTCTCAGAACTTATTGAATTTTTTAAAATAAATAAATCAAAAGCAATCGTAAAAATTACAGGAATATCCCCTCTATTTTAATAAGTTTTCAGAAATGTGCTTTTATGCTAAAAAGTTACAGCAACAATGCTCAACTCAATTATTTTTGGTTAATCTACTTTCACTTTTCGATTACTAAACTCAATTAAAGTTTTGATAATTCGTTTTACCTTGTTTCTTGTAGAAATAGAAACAAATAATAAATTTTTTTAAAAAAAGAAAAAATATTATGCATTTAACAGTGAGAAGATTTAACATCCAAATCCAATTGCACTCTTTTGTTCACTTTTGTATCTTTTGAAAAAATTAACAATAATTGTTTTTTTTCTTTGCCATTGTTTAATGCGTAATAAGAAAATAAAGATTTTAGTTCTATTTTTTGCAACAAAAATTTATTTTAATGCTTAAACTATATAATGCTCGATTTTACTCCTTTTTTTTATATTTATATTAATTTATATTTTTTATTTAGTATAATAGTTGTATACATTGTTTTGACTTTAATTCTTTAGTACATAGTTTTGAATTTAATTCTTCAGTGCATATTGGCCTTTAATCACATTAGAGTTAACATTAGTGAAATAAAGAATCAATTGTAATTCTCAAAGTAGGAAGGAATTTCTGAAGAAAAACAAATGAAATATGTTTCAATAAATTATAAAATCCAAGATTAAAAACAAAAATTGAATTAGAAAGAATATTTCTTTTGAATATTTTTTAAAAATACACTACATTTATTATTTTTTATTTGAAAAAAGAAAAAGAATATAGAAAACAAAATGAGTTTAGATGATTGATAGCTTATAGTACAATCTTTCTTTTCTACAGATCAAAATTGGTTTAGAAAGTTATTAAATGGAATCTTTAATTATACTCAGTATATAAAACTAAAGCAGAAAGAAATCCTAATTTTTTTTTTCTTTTTCCATTTTTTCTTAATTATTTTGGTTTAAATTAATGGGGAGATGATGAAAAAAATATCATTGTTCAAATGTAAAAAAATAATAATTGACAAGTAAAAGAATTTCCATTTAATTTTTGTAAATTGATTATAGAGTGGTTATTGGTTTCAGACCAATAAATTTAATTTTGGTTATTTTTTACGCCTCATCAAAGAAAATATATACAAAAATTTTCTTTCAAGAAAATGAAAATATGTGGTATAATAAAGATTAATTAGTAGTGAAATTTTTTTTATAAAGTTTAAGAAAACTTACCTCCATTGCTTGAGTAGAAACTGTAAATATGTTATGAAGAAATTGAAAAAATGAAATCTGTGATTCTGAAAAAGAAATGATATTCTTCTTTCCCTCAATAAGCTGATTCTTCTGTGTCAAACTTAATGTCCATAACTTTTTGACCTCTTTTCTAATTTTTATTTTTATTTAAAGTTTTTTTTCTCTTATATTTAGAGTTTCAGATAAAATAGTGTGGAATGTTGTAAAGTTAACCATTAAAAAAAACAAAAAAGTAAGGATGTCCTTTTCTTGTGGTGGATCTAAGTATAGACCCACGACCAATTCCAACTTTATATTCTTTTGTAACAGTAGATGTTAAGGAATTTGTAAGTTGTAATGATAATTTAAAAAATAAAAAAAAGTTGGTTGATTGAATTACAAATTTCATCCACAAAATAAAATAAAATAAAATATAATATACCATTTCAACGGAGTTTGTCCTCCCTTTTCGTTTCTAGGTAATTCATGTCACTTGCACCTTGCACTTGGGGGTATGGCCTAGCGGAAAAAAAACCGACCGTTCCATCACACCTACTCATGGTAGCCAGGCTCGAGTCTTGGCAGTTCGCTATCGCCTCGTGCAACTTTGCTTAAATCGCTAGGTGGATGGGGATCTGTTAGGGGATTGAGCCAACTGCTCTAGATCTATAAAGTTGCAAAGCTGGAGCAGCAAGAAGGCTCTATCCATTAACAGAATTCTGAACTGATGAGATTTATATCGAGACTTTTTATTTATAAAAAAACAAAAAAGATAATCCATGTCACTTTCATTTGTTACTTCCCATGTGATGGGTTAATTTTACTCATTGATTAACTTGTAAAAGACAGTGTTAATTGGATAAAAGCTTAAATAATCACATTATAATAATACATGCATTTTGGGTTAATTTTCACTTGGAACCCACTTTAGACTTAGATTGTGTTGGGCCTGATCCAATAGCCTCAACCCATGGCAACAAGCTTAAGAAATTCAAGGCAATAACTTAAAGGTTGTTAATGACAAAGATGAAGCTACCTCTAAAAGCAAACAGAAGTTGAACATGCTTTGCTGACACATGAGAATCGAAACTCTTGCATTAAATACACCAATATGGGTAGATGGAGCAGACGAGATGTTCTTTACCTAAAATAGTCTCTGTCACACTTGTGCTCAAAACAATCCTCCGTTTGGTGACCAAGATTGTTGCGATATTGATAATATTTCCATCGACTCCTTTTTATTGGATGTGTTCGCAGTGTTGATGGCCGGCAGAGAATATTATGACCTTCTAACTTCATCTCTAACTTCA
Organism: Rhamnella rubrinervis; assembly: GCA_007844105.2. Classification (NCBI taxonomy): domain Eukaryota; kingdom Viridiplantae; phylum Streptophyta; class Magnoliopsida; order Rosales; family Rhamnaceae; genus Rhamnella; species Rhamnella rubrinervis. The sequence goes on along the minus strand of CM017583.2, from coordinate 4,099,757 downwards.
TCAAAACGTCAGTTTTGGGCATATTAAGATCACTGTAATTATTAAATGGAGGACATGATGGGTGACGGGCATTATCATCACGATCTATTCTATCCCTCATTGTATCAATCGGGTTCCTCACTAGTAGGCGCTTATCTGCTTTCTTAGAATTGAGCTTGACTTAATTATTATGTCGTGCTACAATATATTCTTCTGTCGCACTGAGCTTCTATGCTTCAAACACTAATTCAGTTAAGGTGTGTTGTAACATACCCTAAGCTTCATAAATTGGCTACCAACAACATTATGTGCTTATATTTGTGAAAAACATTTAAAATTTAATATATTTTTTATTTAATAGCATTCGGACAATTAAATCTCATACATTGACAATAAAATATTTATTAAAATAAAATTTAATTGTCGTCAAACTCTTTTAATCTTTAATAAAATAAAACATCTAATGCAAAACTCACACTTTTAAATAAATGATATGCTTAATCAACAAACATACTTCTATCTTATTTCTAAAAAGCATGAAACTACTAATAAAATTCGAAGTTGGTAAACCATACTCGTCATAAAATTGGAAAATCTTCATTTTGTACCAAAAAAATCTCCCCTCTTGAACAGTTACATAGTTCATCACTTCTAATAATTATCTCGAAAGACAAATCATTCTATGCGTTATTACTTGAGAAAAATAAATAAATTAAAGCGTGAGTTAAAGAACTCGGTAGAATTTTCACATAGTTATTGTATGCATCAATATGTAATCTTAATCATAATCAATAACGTAAGTCAAACTTCTTGTGCATCTATAAAACATGCATGGCAATACTTAAACAAAATGCTTATTGGTTGAATTTTCTTTCTATATTCCATATTATATCAATTCATAAGTGTGCATGCATCTCAATCTCATTTATAGCATCACATGATAAGCGTGTCATTCTCACATATAACTTACTTGGTTTGTTATGATCAAACTCAAATATTTGTATAGCGCTTTCATGTACCAACCAAATATAATATACCGTTCTTAGTCCGTCGTATATTATTAAACTCATGCATGCATACTCACTAAGCCTATTCAATAGTTAGACAACTTATAGTCTTACTCAAATACGTGCATGACACATACAAATTTCAAATCATCACTACAAATATCTAATGCAAAAATATATGTATCAAATTCATATCCACAATAAACACAAATTATGTAACCTCCATACAAATAAATTTATATCTCAGACTATACAGAATCAATTAATTTAATTATAGTAGCAAATAATCAATTCATATGTCTATAAAAACTCAAATAAATTTCAGAATTTGATGTGATCAGTAAATATTTTGACGAAAATAATTTATTCAAATAGTCACTGCATAAAAGTAATAACCCAATCAGATTCTAAAAATTATAACTAATTCATAAAAATTATGATCAACCTAAAATCAGTGCCAAATCAATAATACAACATATATCTAGTTATATAATTTACCCAGAATTTTTCAGATATAAACTCAAATTCCAAATTTAAAAACCGAACCTGTAAGACCAACTAAGCAATGAAACAAAATTTATAAAATTCACAGTAATTACATATACCTCTAAAATTCATGATTTTTCATAAATATGTTTCTGAAGGACTTAAGTAACATGTATAAAAATTTCAAATTAAAACAAGTTAATTTTCCTATAAAAAATGTATAGTGAAATTGAACTATTTAGAATTTTGCAACTTGAAACAGTGAACTTTGAAAATTCATAATTAATTGTAGAAAATTCGAATTGAGTTGAAACAAAAACCAAAACGTTCAAATTCATAGATCTATCCAAGATAAATCATCCACAAATTCTCAATATAAATAAAGGGCACGAAAATTCAAATACCCCCTAAATAGATATGTTTTTCAGTAGAGTTTAGAAGTAACATATAATTGCATATATTCAATTATCACAAACAACAAAGAAATCACATAAAACAATTTGGTGCTAGAAATCCTAACTGAAATTCTTGAATTGATCTTGAAATAGTTGCAAAAACTGAGCCCCCAAATCAAACTCTAAAAACAAATTTCAAGAGCAAGAAAGAAAGTGATTTTAGTATTTAAATCATTTGTAAGAAAAATCAAATCTCAAAGTTTCTTTGATCAAAATTTTAATTACTCACTATATAAAATCAGCAGATTCCAACTGCTCTATTTTCCAAACCCTAAAAAACTCTCAAATGTTATTCTCTCTAAGAATCATACATTTTTCAAAAAGGCACATACATAGATATGTGAATGACTTAAGAAGTTGAGATTGACTTGAACTCCCAATTCTTTATTTTTGTTAAAAAAAAATTTAATAATAAAAAACCTTATCAGTTATGTTTAAAACTAATTACAATCCATTTAATTTTTAAAAAAATAAAATCCTATCTAATCAAATTAATCAGATAAAAATCTTATCTTAACTAAAAATAATAATATCTTTATCCTAAATTTGAAAATAATTCGTATCCACAACTACCTATCCCTTAAAAAAATTTCATCCTCGAAATTCAAATGAAATAAAATTAAAATTAAACATATCAAAATAAACAATTTATTAACAGAACAAAATTGTCATCTCCCAGACAACAAGCTCGATTTAGTAACATACATTTCCAAACAAATAAAAATCATAAAAAAAACATATAGTTCCACATCTAACTGCTAAGCAAATGAGGTTATTTCACCAACATCTCCTTTTCTTGTTCCCATATGGCTTCTTTTAATGAATGATTCTTCTATAGTATTTTTACAAATGCTATATTTTTCCTTCGAAGTATTTTCTCTTCACGTTACAAAATTCTTTCGGGCTGCTCTTAGTATGTCAAATCCTCTCAAATCTCCAAAGGGTCATAACTAAGTACATGCGAAGGGTCAAAAAATTGTACTTTCTCAGCATTGAAACATGGAAAACATTGTGAACACTTGAAAGATTAGGTGGTAAAGCCAAACAATAAGCTAAATCATCAATTCTCTCAAGAATCTCAAATGGTCCAATGAACTGCGGACTTAACTTTCCTTTCCTGTCAAATCTTATAATATCATTCATTGGTGCTATCTTCAAGAAAACCTTGTATCCAACTACAAATTCCAATTCTTTCTGCTGGTTATCAGCATAACTTTCTAATGATCCTGAGCAATCTTGATTCTCTCTCTAATCCTTGCAACTACATCTTAAGTTTGCTGCAAAATCTCTGGTCTAATAAGTTTTCGTTCGCCAACTTCATCCCAATGTACAAGAGATCTACATTTTCTTCCATACAAAACCTCATACAGTGTCATACCAATAGTAACTTAGAAATTGTTATTGTACGCAAACTCTACGAGTGGTTTATGTTCTTCCTATGATCTTTTAAAATCGATCATACAAGCTTTCAACATGCCCTCCAAAATTTGAATGGTCCTCTCCGACTGTCCATCAGTTTGCAGATGAAATGCATTAGTAAACTTTAATTTCATACCCATGGCTCCATGTAAGCTCTTCCAAAATATCAATGTGAACCGTGGATTCCTATCTGACACAATTGAAACTGGCACTCCATGTAACCTCACAATCTCATTAATGTAGAGTTATGCCTATTGATTTAATGTATAAGTTGTTTTAATTGATAAGAAATGTGCTGACTTTGTGAGTCTATCTACAATCACCTAAATAGCATTCAATCCTCGCAGTGTTTTTGGTAATCCAACCAAAAAATTCATAGTGATGTGCTCCCACTTCTAGACAGGTATCATTGAAGGCTTCAACAAACCAGATGGTCTTTGATGCTTCGCCTTAACTTGTTGGCAAGTTAAGCATTGCTCCACAAATTGCGCAATCTCTCTTCGCATATTTGCCCACAAATACACCTCTTTTGAATCCCTAAACATCTTCATACTTCCAGGGTATACTGAATATGGTGTACAATGAGCTTCCACCATTATCTCTTTCTTTAAACTCTCATCATTGGGTACACACAATTAATCTCCAAATCTCAGTGTACCATCACCACAAATATTGAACTCTGTCTTCTTTCCTTCAATCACTTTATTCCTTATTTTATCCAAATTGGGGTCTTAACGTTGGGTCACCCTTATTCTCTCTACAATCGCTAGTTGTACCTTCAGTGTAGCTAAGCTTCCTAGAAAATGTCCAACGATCACTTTGATATCCAGTTTTCTTAAATCTTCCAAGAGTTCTCCTTGCTTCGTAATGAGGCTTGCATTCAAACCAGCTTACTTCCTACTCAAAGCATCAGCAATAGAGTTAGCTTTGCCTGTACGATAGTCAATCACGCAGTCGTAATCTTTAACCAATTCCAACCACCTCCTTTGCCTCAAGTTTAACTTCTTTTGTGTAAAGAAGTATTTCAAATTCTTGTGATTGGTGAGAATTTCGCACTTCATTCCATAGAGATAGTGTCTCTAATTTTTCAATGCAAACACTACCGCTGTAAGTTCCAAATCATATGTAAGATAATTTCACTCACAAGACTTCAATTGACGCAATGCGTAAGCTGCCACTTTTCCTCCTTGCATCAATGCACAACCAAAGCCAAGACCTAATGCATCACTATAAATAGTAAACTTATCTTCTCCATTTGGTATGGTTAGCACGGGTACGGAAACTAATCTCTTTTTAAGCTCTTGAAAACTTCTTTGGCAAGCTTCAAACTAGAAAAATTTAACGTCTTTCTTTGTTAACTTCGTTAAAGTTGATGCGATGTTTGAAAAACCTTCTATGAACTTTCTATAATATCCAGCCAACCCAAGAAAACTTCTTACTTCACCAACATTTGTTGGTGTCTTCCAATTCTGAATAGTTATAACCTTATTTGGGTTAACTTCTATTCCTCTTTTAGAAACAACACGACCAAGGAATGATATTATTTCTAGTCCAAATTCACATTTCTTGAATTTGGCATACAACTGCTTCTCCCTAAGTCATTATAAGACTGCTTCTAAATGTCGTTCGTACTATTCTTCGCTCTATGAATAAACCAAAATATCATCAATAAACACAATCACAAACTTGTCTAAGAAGTCTTTAAATACCCTATTCATAAGATCCATAAACATAGCAGGGGTATTCGTTAATCCAAAATGCATCACTAAAAACTCATAGTGTCCATATCTTGTCCGAAAGACACTTTTAGGTAAATCACTCTCCTTTAATCTTCAACTAATGATATTCGGATTGAAGATCTATTTTTGAAAACACCTTGGTGCGTTGCAATTGATTGAACAAATCTTTAATTCTTGGTAAAGGATACTTGTTCTTAACAGTTACACGATTGACCTCTCTATAATCAATACACATGTGCATCGCACCATCCATCTTCTTCCCAAACAGCACTGGTGCTCCCCATAGTGAAACACTTAATAGAATAAATCCCTTATCCAACAACTCCTGTAATTGTTCTTTAAGCTCTGTTAATTCTGCCGGTGTCATCCTATAAGGAGTCTTCGAAATCGGTGCGGTTCTAGGCACAAGTTTAATTAAGAATTCAACTTTTCGTTCTAATGGCAATTCAGGTAAATCCTCTAGAAATACGTCATGATAATCCCAAATAATCTTAACGTCGGTGAGCAATGGAGTTGCCGCGCTTGCATCCACCACACTTGCCAAAAAGGCTTAACACCTTTTCTTTACACTTCTCAAAGCCTGAAGTGTAGAAATAACATGTGGAAGTGATCTTGATTTTTTACCTTCAAGCACCATAGTATCGCCTTTCATCTTGAAGAGAATATTTTTCTCTTTATAGTGGATACTAACTCCATTCATGGAGTCCATTCCAAAAATCACATCAAAATCATACATATCCAAAATAAGAAAATTAACAAAGATGGTCTTACCTCCTAGAACGACTTTACAAGACTCCAAAATTTCACAAGCACAAATTAAACTTCTAGTAGGCATAGAAACACATAATTGAAAGTCTAATTTTTCAGACTTTACAAACAATATCTTAGCAAACTTACTAGACATAAAGGTATGCGTTGATCCAGAACCGAATAAAGTATATGCTTCTCGACTAGTTATAGAAAGTGTACTTGCCACAATATTATGATCATTTACAGCTTGATCCCTTGCCATCGCGTACACTCGACCTTGAGTTCTGGTATCCCCCTTTCTAGGTTCTGGATAGTTCCTCATCAGATGCCCAGTTTTTCCACAATTAAAACAGGCTCCAGTTTTTTTGTAACGTTCCCTGACATGTTTCTTCGCACACATCTCATAAGTAGGAAACTCCTTTCTGGTTTCTTCAGTCCTCGGTTTCTTGTTGCCATGCCTTCTACCTCCAAACTTTCTCTTATTATTGCAGTTATTTCGATTCCATGGCTTGCTCCCTGAGCTTAATTCTTCTCCTACTACTTTCCTTCTAGCATTCTTTCTAGCTATAATTTGAGCACATTGTAGCACCTTATCATAAGTTGGCAGTCGCATATATGCCACTGCGTTGAAAAGTTCATCGTTCAATCCATCTTCAAATCGATATGCCTTTTCGTACTCGTTTGTAACCAGTCTCAGAGTATATCTGCAGAGTTCTTCAAATTTCCTATCATATTCCACCAATGTCATATTACCTTATTTCAGCTGTAGAAATTCTACTTCCTTTGCACTTCGTAGACTTAGAGGAAAATACTTATTATTAAATATCTCTTTAAACTGAGTTCAAGTCATAGGGTTTCTAGCAACCATATGTGCCCTATTAGCTGAATCCCACCAATGCATCGCACTATCTCTCAGTAAGTGCGTAGCGCAAATCACCTTCTGAATTTCTGAATAGGTCATCATTTCAAAAGCCATCTCTATCTCCTTTATCCATTGTTAGCTTGAGTCGGATTTGTAGACCTAGAAAAGGTTGAGGGTTTCTGTCGTCTGAATCTCTCAATCACGTTAGCAATTTCGTCTTTTGGTCTAGCTGGTTGATGTCCCATATTCGCAGTTAAAGTTTCAAGCATCACTTGAGCTGCCTCGTTGATGTTAAGAGCTTGCCCATCTACAGCATTAGTCCTAGGGCGTGACATGATGTACTACACACAAATCACAAGCAATTTCATAATCTAATTTAAAACTTTGAAAAGGAATAGACATGCCATCATCACAGTTCCGTAACTTTCAACAACTTATTCAATTACTTGCACTTCAAAAACAAACATATATGCATTTATTGCACAAAAAATATCAATCACATATATAAACTTAAACACTTTACATAATGGTACCAAAATAACAAATTTTATTAATAACTTTAACAAAGTTAACAGAAACCACTTATTAAAATCCAATCTAACGATAACATAAAAATAAACATAAGTTGCCTATGCCAACCATCTCAACTTTGTTCAGAGTCGCCTAGGGATAGACTCCACTTACGACCTATTGATCCCCAACCCTATAGGTTCAGGAACCACCTTAGTAACATATGAGATTTTCCTCTTCTGCTTACAAGTTCTAAGCCTAAATGGCCTACTACAGATCACATTTATTTTCCTCTTTTTATTTCCAAACCTCTTAAAGAATTCCCGACTTTCGAGAGAGTCTTCAATCACCGAGTTGTCTTCTTATTTTCCACTTCCTTCAACCTACGGTTCATACTCCAATATCTCAATTTCCTCATCCACTGGTTCACTTTCTTCCTCAAGATCCTCCTCAGGATCTTCCTCCATGAAAGAATCTGAACTGGAGTCATCAGAAGAGTCAGAGGAAGGTGCTCAACTTTCATCACTCAAAAGCGTAAATAATCTTTCCTTGCATCTTATCCAAGATCCTTGGATTTTCTTAATCTCTTCCACATCCTTAGGCTTGTCAGACATCTTCCTAATAAAGATCATTTTACAAAAAAAAAATAAAAATAAATTTAATCGAAGGTCAGATAATTAAATAATCAAACATACCTCATGGTCATGGTTATCTCATGAGACTCTTGAGGTACCTTTGGGAGTACAATTAATTTCTAAGGCCAAGTACTTATAACATTCATAATATAAAATAAATATTTATTTTTATCAAAATATGCTACGAGGTTCGTAACCATGGCTTTTGTACCAAAACTGTAACACACCCTAACCAAACTCCATAAATCAAACAAGATTGGGATGGATACCAAAAACATTACCTGCTTATATTTGCAGAAAACATTTAAAACTTAATATATTTTCTATTTAATAGCCTTCGGACAATCAAGTCCCAAAAAATCTAATGCAAAACTCACACTTTTAAATAAATGATATGCTTAATCAAAAAACATACTTCTATCTTATTTCCAAAAAACATGAAACCACTAATAAAATTTAAAGTTGGTAAACTAGACTCTTTGTCATAATATTGAAAAATTTTCATTTTATATCCCAAAAGTCTCCCCCCTTGAGTAGCCACATAGTTTACCACTTCTAATAATTGTCCCGAAAAACAAATCATTCTATACTTTATTTTTTGAAAAAAATAAACAAACTAAAGCGTGAGTTAAATAACTCAGTAGAATTCTCATACAGTTATTGTATGCATCAATGTGTAATCTTAATGATGATCAATATCGTAAATCAAACTTATTGTGCATCTATAACACATGCAGGATAATACTTAAACAAAATGCTTATTGGTTGGATTTTCTTTATATATTCCATATCATATCAATACATAGTATGCATGCATCTCAATCTCATTTATAGTATCATACAGTAATCATTTTATTCTCACATATAACTTACTTAGTTTGTCATAATCAAACTTAAACATTTGCATAGCGCTTCCATATACCAATCAAATGTAATATACCGTTTATAGTCTATCGTACATTATTAAACTTATGCATGTATGCTCATTAAGCCTATTCAATAGTTAGGCAACTTATAGTCTTACTCAAATACGTGCATGATGTATACAGATTTCAAATCATCACTACAAATATCCAATGCAAAAATATCTGTGTTAAATTCATATCCACAACAAACATAAATTAAGTAACCTCCATACAAATAAATTTATATCTCAGACTATATACAACCAATTAATTCAATTCTGGCAGCAAATAATCAATTCATATGTCTATAAAACTCAAATAAATTTTGGAATTTTATGCGATCAGTAAATATTTTGATGAAAATAATTTATTCAAACAGTCAGTGCATGAAAATAATAACCCAGTTAGATTCCAGAAATTATAACTAATTCATAAAGATTCTAATTGACCTAAAATTAGTGCCAAATCAACAATACAAATACATATAGCTACTACAATTTACCTAGAATTTTTCAGGTAATATAAACTCAAGTTCCAAATTTAAAAACCGAACTTGTAAGACCAACTCAGTAGTGAAGCAGAATATTATAAAATTCATAGTAAATTACATATACCTCTAAAATTTGTGATTGTTTATATATCTGTTTCTAAAGGTCTTAAATACGACATATAAAAATTTCAAATTAAAACAAGTAAATTTGCCTATAAAAAATGTACAGTGAAACTGAACTGTTCAAGATTTTACAATTTGAAACAGAGAAATTTGAAAATTCATAATTAATTATAGAAAATTTGGATTGAGGTGAAACAAAAATTATAACATTCAAAATTTATAGATCTATCCATGATAAATCATCCACAAATTTTGAATATCAAATAAAGGGCGTGAAAATTCAAATACCCTTTAAATAGATATGTTTCTCAGTAGAGTTTAGAAGTAACCTGCAATTGCATATATTCAATTATCACAAACAACAAAGAAATCATATAAGGCAATTTGGTTTTAGGAATCCTACAAAAAATTCTTAAATTAATCTTAAAATAGTTACAAAAACCAAGCCCCCAAATCAAACTCCAAAAACAAATTTCAAGATAAAGAAAGAAAGAGATTTTAGTATTTAAATCATTCGCAAGAAAAACCAAATCTCAAAGTTTCTTTTATCAAAATATTAATTACTCACCTAAAATCAGCAGATTCCAACTGCTCTGTTTTCAAAACCCTCAAAAACTCTCAAACGTTCTTCTCTCTAAAAATCATATGTTTTTCAAAAAGGCACATACAAAGGTTTGTGAATGATTTAGGAAGTTGAGATTGACTTGAACTCCCAATTCTTTATTTTTTTTAAAAAAAATTTGATAATAAAAAACCTTATCAGTTATGTTTAAAACCATATTACAATCCATTTAATTTTAAAAAATAAAATCCTGTCTAATCAAAGTAATCAGATAAAAATTTTATCTTAACTAAAAAAAATAATATCTTTATCCTAAATTTGAAAATGATTTGTATCCCACATGTGTAGTGGGTAGCGATCCATGTCAAGAGTAAATGTACATTTATGGCAATATCATTTAAATTTTGTATGAATATCTGAATAGCTACTTTATCAACTATATGAGCTTCATCATGAATTAAAATTATGGCAATATCATTTAAATTTTGTATGAATATCTGAATAGCTACTTTATCAACTATATGAGCTTCATCATGAATTAAAATGGTTCTAACTCTTTCTAAGTTATGGCCTACAAAAAAGACATTCGTTGGATAAGAACTATGGCCGACACAAAGTGGTTCTTGAAAAGTGTCAACGATTGTGAAAGGTCAGAGATAGACTAGAGTTTAAGACCAACATACTAAGTACGAGTTGCGCCAGACAAAGTGAAAGGAAACATCTTGCACATTGCTAACAGCGTAAAATTTTCAAAGTCCAATTGTGTGCTCGTTTGGATCTCCTTTACCTTCATACATTATGATATTGGGCATCTTAGATATAAAGGGAAATATAGTGGATAATATGTCGTCCACAAATGGGAAGGCATTTGTACTCTATGGATGTGAGGGAAAACCTCGCAACTGGTTACGCACCGCCTATCGTATCTCTAATAGAATTTCTTTTTCAACTGTTCTTTGCCTAGGGTTGGACCAAACGGTGCTCATTTTCACAAATACTATGGAATATGTGTTGAGGAACACGACCTTCAATAGAATGTCTTAGGTCACTACTGCGCGATGTTGGAGTAGAGGAAAATTCGCTATAGTATATATCCTAAAATGGACCCTCTATCTGAAAACGTAATCATTTTTTACACGGGTTATGTGGTCGCTGATTAGGAGGGAGGTTCTTTTCTAGAAATTTTTATGGTTTGCCTCGATCAAGCATAATAGGGATTTCTTGTAACACACCCCAACCAAGCATCTAATTATGTACAAAAACATAAATCAGGCAAAATCCACACTAACATATAGTGTTATGCTACTTGAAATCCTTTAACTAGTCTTGGAAGAGTTGTAAAAGTCCAACTCCAAATCAAACTCCAAAAATAAATTCCAAAAGAAAGAAAGAAAATAAATTTTAGTACTAATTAGCGGGAAAAATCAAATTCTAAATTTCCTTTGAACAAATTATTAATTCCTCACCTCTTAAAAATCAAAGGATTTCAACTACTCCGCCTCCCAAAACCTTAAAAAACACGTAGACCTATTTTTTTCCTCTAAAAAATCACACAGTTTTCAAAGAGAACACAAATATAGGTCTAACAATTTTTTTTATAAACTTTAAAAAATAGAGCTAGACTAGATTCTATTTTGAAATGTATAAAATTTGTTAAGATACCAGATTTTATTTTTTTAAAAAAATAAAATCCTATCCAAACAGATCAGATAAATAAAATCTTAACTTAAAAATTCAAATAAAATCTTTATCTTCATTTTTAAAACAATAAGTATCCTACATTTCTTGTTGGTCACTATCAGAGAGATGTTGAGTGAATTCTGGTGTGAGGGGTGCAAGAAGGTTTGTTGACACAAATGGTGTTGGCTGCTACCTGACTGCATTCTCAAATGAGTCCAAATAACCAATTACTCGATTAAGTACCACCTGAAAATCCAGAACAGAAACTAGCATTGCAGAAGGGTGGCCTTGACCCTTTTTGTGCAATAATGTTTAATGTTTTTCGTAGGATCTCAAACCACTAGCTGGTTTATCCTAGTGACCAATATGCCTTCATCGGGGTGTTGCTCCAGATGCACTGCATTGTCCGCCACCAAACCTCCATCATGGGGTTGCACTCCCTTAACAAAGGATTCAATACCCTTTAATTCAATGTCCACATTTGCTACTAGAGAATGTGGTAGTCTTTCGTAGCCAAAACATACTACTCACAACATTTTTTTGAAAAGAAGAAGATTACATTAGCACCGAAAAGAGCACCTTAAAACAAGGTTACACAGCAGCAACAGCCTGCTCAGCAAACAATAAATCCGAAATACAGGGAGGAATAAGATTTACATTAAATTCATTAAAAACAAAAGCCCCTTCAACAGAAAGTGTCAGCTTTGCTGCTGCGTCTGCAACCTTATTACACCTTCGATTCCTCCAATTCAGCTTCCAATCCTGCCTAGCTAAGCATACCAACAGGAGGGATCCTCTCTAGCATTTACAGCTCTCTCCACCTTTTTCGCATCCGTTTCCCATTCGACCTTCCTCCATCCATATTGATCCGCATATTCTATTGCCCATTCCAACACTTCCACTTCCGCAACAAAAGGAGTGACACACTTGTACTGTTTAGAAGCAAGGTACAATAAGTTTCCTTGATCATTACGAACTACCATAGCCGCGGCTGCTCTTCCATTCAGAAAGGTTGCATCCACATTTACTTTAAGGAAGCCTTGCTGAGGAGAGCACCAAACTTGGGAATCTAAGGCTCCTGTAGACGGCATTTCTCGAGGCTTGTTATTATCAGATACCATAAACTCCTCTACCGCTAGGTTGAAATTTCTGATCTCTTGGTGCCAGTTGATAGACCCTTCAAAAAAATTCGCACAACGAACTTTCCAAATGTTATAAAACAAAACGACACTAAAGATAGCAAAGTCCTCATGATTCATTCCATCTGTCAGCATCTCCTTTGTTGGGTTCAAACAGAGATTAATTAAGTCAAAAATACTATCCCCACGCCATGAGTCTAATCTGTGTCCCCAGCGGCTCCCAAAAGCTAATAATCTCCCTAGTTGACATTGTTTAAAAACATGCAAATTTGATTCAGCTTCGGCCCTACAAAAATGGCAGGAAGCATTTCCTATTCCGATTCTCTGCATTACAGCTTCCCTTGTTGGAAGGCAATTATTCAAAATCCTCCAACAATGAAGTTTCAACAGTTCGTGCAGATTACTCTTCCATAGTTGCATCCATATAGGGTGGGGATCTACCCCACTTCTATCTTTTGTAAGCTCCCGATAACAACTCTTCACAGAAAAATGACCAGATTGATTTCCCATCCAAAATAATTTATCTGAACTAATATCACCCGGTCACTTCATTGCCAAAATGGCTTCAGCCGAGTCTTGTTCACATATACATGAAATAAGCACCTGATCCCACTCCATATTAGTGCCACTTCGAAGGTCTATAACCTTCATCCATCTTGAATCTTCATAGCCATCTTTTAACTTAGGAACTGAATTTGGGAGCCAAGGAATCCAAGGATCCCTCCAAGGATTGATATAGAGCCCATCCCCTATCTTCAAACATGAAGCTCCTCTAATGAGAGGCATTGTAGACAGGATCCCCTTCCAAACCATCGAATCTCCTTTCTTCTGAGTGCACTCAAAGAAAGAAGAGTTATTTAAATATTTAGCTTTAAAAAGCTTTACCCAAAGGCTGTCCTAGTCAGACGCGATGCTCCACCCAAACTTGGCTAGCATGGCGAAATCCCAACCCTCCTGCCATCTTTGGTAAACATATGTCATTCCAAGCTTTTAGAGCTAGAAACCTGTTTTTACTACCCTTCACACCCCACCAAAACTTCCGAATCATTGAATCTAACTCACTGCAGGAGGAGCTGGTCCATTTGAAGGTAGACATCGAATAGAGCGGCATAGCTTAGACCACTGAACGAACAAGAGTAGTCTTGGCAGCTCTAGATAAGAGCTGACTTTGCCAGCCTTCTAAACGACGGTGAACTCTCTCTGTAATCCTTCTGAATTCTTATGATCATTTGCGCCTGAAGACGAGGGAGTTACCAAGATAAACTCCATTCCATTCGATCATAAGCTTTTTTAAGGTTTAACTTAACCAGCATGAGGCCTTTCTTCCCTCAGTGTTTCTTCACCTTATGAACAGCCACCAGGGAATTCTCTGCAATCCATCTCCCTTTTATAAACGTACCTTGATTAGGTGAGATCATACCAGCTAAGTGTTTTGCAAGCCGGTTAGTGATGATCTTGGTAACGATTTTATATGTCACGTTGCATAAGCTTATAGGCCGAAACTGATTGAAGTTTAAAGCTCCTGTGACCTTCGGGATTAAGACTATATTGGTCCTATTCATAGCAGCTGGCATGTATCCTTTAAGAAAACATTCTTGGAAAAACTTAATGACTTGCTCTCCTACTGTACTCCAGTAAAATCTATAAAAACAACCTGAGAAACCATCTAGCCCTGGGCTCTTAAGAGGGTTCATCCCCCAAATAGTTTGCCGAATCTCATCTCCTAATGGAATTTCCGTTAACTCCCCATTATCCCGAACTGAAATACACGGGGCGATTAACTTCTGTAAGTCTCTAGGTAAAGAAGGGATATTAGAAGAAAATAGCTCCTCAAATTCATTTAGGAAGTAGTTCCCTATACTTGCCCTATCAGTGAACCAACTCGCACCCACCTTAATAGCTTCTATTTTGTTACGCTTTCTTCTGATAATGGTAGAAGCATGGAAAAACTTGGTGTTCCTATCCCCTTGAGATAACCATAGCTCCCTCAATTTTTGTCTATAGATCTATTCTTGTCTAGTTCTCAGTTTACGAAGTTCCTCGATCACCTCCTTCTGTCTAAGACTTGAAACCACTCCACTATTATCCTCTTCCTGCTGCAGCGAGAGTAACTCCTCTTCCAAGCAAGAATTATTCTTCTGCCCCCGGCCAAAGGAATTCCTATGCCATTCTTTAAGGGCTCTTGCCGTGTTTAATAATTTGCTCTGAGTCTTCCTAAACTCTGCCCCATACATCAAGTCCGAGTGCCAAGCCTGATCCACCACTCGGAGACTTTCCTCGTCCGTCGTCCACGCTTCCAAAACCTTGAACGGACGAGGGTCATGAGTCTCTCTCGCTCCCGTATAAATCAGGATCGGAGCGTGGTCCAACTCTGATATCCCGAGATTTCTTACTGAGTAGTCTGGACACATATGAATCTAACCAATATCCGCAACAGCCCTATTAAGCCTCTCTTTGATAAGGTTAACTTGCTTATTCATCCAGGTGAACTTCCTCCCAGTAAAACCCAAGTCCACTCCACCAACCTTGGTAAGGAAATTCTTCAGAAACAAAAATTTACCATGAATACTTCTGCCTCCCAGCTTCTCTGAGCTATCCACAATCTCATTCAAATCTTCAAAAACCAGCCACGGAAGTCTTTCCTCCTGCATGGAAACTTCCAAACTGTCCCAAAATTTCTTCTTCTCAGAATAGGTTGCAGGCCCATAACAAGCAAAACCCTTCCAACACACAACGCCACTAGAATTGCACATCTTGAACACCATAGAGTTTGCATTCTTACTAGTACACTCCAACTTCACGTCATTGGCCCACATGAGCACCAATCCACCTACTTTGCCAACCGCTTCCACCACTTCCATATTATCAAAAGACAAAGACCTTCGAAGTCTTTCCATATCTGGCAACTTACTTTTTGTATCTGTTAGAAAGAGGCAGGAAGGTCTCCAATTCTTGATTAAACCTTTGAGCTCAAGCCGCGTCTCCTTCCTTCCAAGGCCCCTACAATTCCAAGCCAATATGGTCAAAGATGAGGGAGGGTCTTGTTGAGGCCCGCCTCCTCGACCATTAGAAATTCCTGCTCCGTGTCTTTAGATAGAGTATTTGTCTTAGAGCTTGAACTTGCACCCCTTCTCTTAGAACTTTCCCCCACTTGTGCCATCCCAATTGCATTCCACCTCTGTCTTCTCTACGCTGAACGAGTGAAGTATTGCATCTCTCTTCCGGTTGTGAATCCAATAGGATCAATCGAGGAAGCTTGGAGTTGGACTTCCAATTCTGCCATGCTAGGGGTCACGTCCCCTGCGTTATACATAGATAGATCCACGAGGTTGGCTCCCAATGGTTCCCTGATCCAAGCTGTCCTCCTAGGAGCCCAACAAGCGTCCTCTAAACGAGCCCTCCAAATACCCAAACGCCTCCCGTTTTCTATTTTGTAAGTTAAAAACCTTGGGTCTTCCAAGCCCAGCTGCTTCATTCACCCTACCTGACCCAATATTCAACCACCCAGCCAAGTCATCTTCCAAACCTCCTAGGTCTAGTTCCTGAAATTTCCGTCTACTGTGCAGTTCTGCAGTCGCTATCAGAGACGTCCCTTGCCTAGCCCACAAACTCAGTTGAACAAGGTCACACTGATTTGCCCTCGCCTTTTCCACCACCATCTTTTGAAAACCAAAATGCCCTCCCACGTCCATATCTTGAATTGTGTAGTATAGGGAGTCTATCTCCGGGCACATTGCTCGTATACTATTTAAGTAATCTAGCTCTTGTTGATTTGGGGTTCCCGAGAGCTTCTTGTTGCTGGGAACTCCCCTGCCTACCTTCGTCAGAACCTACTTCTGCAGGCAGTAGGCGTGAAACATTTGAAGGCCTAGTCTCACTCACATTTATTATTTCCGCCTCGTCTGCCACCCCTCTCTGCTGGTTGTCAGGTATTTTCAAATTTGCAAAAGTTACCCCACCAGACACCCCCACCCGGAGCCAAGGACCATACACCTTGGCTACCATCCTGTTCATCATCTCAATCGTAGCCGGCTCTGTAAATGTGCATCTCTCAGCTATATGATCCAGACGTCCACAGCAGAAGCAAAAATCCGGGAGTCTCTCATATTTAAACTGAATCCATCTTTCAACTCCATCGTCTCTGTTCTGGAGAAACCCCGCCGGTAGAGGATTTGTTACATTTATGTCTATATGAAATCTCAAGAATCTGTACGCCACCACTGAGCGGCTATCCACCGATGAGACATGCAAACCTCCAATCATTTGGCCTATCCTCAACGCAGCCCCTTGGTGCAGGAACTTTGGTGGGAGTCCATGCACTTGAAGGTAGAAAGTAGAGGTTTGGAACTCAATATCCTGAAAGTTTTCTTCAGCTATCCATTCCTTTAAAATAAGATGAATTCTGTCCATAGACCAGGGTCTTCTATCAAAGATCCTGTCTTTATCTTCCTTAGTAGTAGAACAGAACTTGAAAATGTTGTCATCCAATTTCTCCATGTTAACCTGCCCCTTTAGCTGCCATGATTTCTTAATGATATCCATGATGGTAAAACAACAAAACTTCTTTACAGACAGAAGCTTCCCTACCAAGATTTTCTCTGTCCATCCTGCTTGCTCAGAATCTTGAGATTCAAGGTTCATCGCACTCAACGCATCTCTCAGATGCAGCGCGGATGATAGGCCTGGATCCATACTGCTAAAACAAAACGAACCAATAGAACTGAGTGAAACTACCAACTGCCAGCAGACCTAAGATACCGGAGATAGATAAATTCGACTGTGGAGAGACTTGGTCAGACACTTGGCCTCTCATTTCGAGAGAGAACTGACTTGCAGCAGATCTAGAGTTGTTTGTTTATACTGCTCGCAACATTTTGCTTGAACTACAACAACAATAGTTTGAATAGTAGTTCAAAAATAAGCAATGCGCAGTTACAGAAAGGAAGCTCAGCCAGAATTAAAACAAACCAAATTAGATTGCTCAAAATCCAAAAATCCAAAAAAGCTCAGAATCGCTCAGAAAAAGATGAAAAGCAAAAAGGTGCTATCCTCTGACTAAGTTACTTAGATTGGAACAACGAAATAAGAAACTATAACCAAAACATAAAAAAGATCAAATCGAAAAGTAGATTTTCATTCAAATCGTACGGACGATGCCATTATTACATTATCCTATATAGACAAGTTAATTTATAATATTTTTTAGGTTGTTTGATGAATTTTTTTTATTAAAGAATTCCGATTAAAATTCTCTTGAATTATTGTCTTAATCTCTATGTTCTTTCTCCTTCCATTTCTTCACTTGAAAACCAATATCACAACAGGGAAGTCAGCAATCACGCCAAGGGAGGCCTTCGGCGTTGGTTCACCAAAGCCTAATTCAGTGTTGGCACAACAATCTCAAGAGAAGAAGCCAATTACTTAACCTTCTCTGTACCCCCTTTTACATTCTATCACCTAGACTTGTGGAGGACCAGATCTTTCTCTTTTTCCCTTTGCTTATTTGGATCATTTCTATTGAACACTACTACAAGAAAATTGCCTTTTTTTCAACATTTAAATAGAAGCATTCATTAAATGTTTGTTGCTAAAAATAATTTATCACATCAGTTGCCAATTGTCAATTGTCGTTGGTTAACTCAATTTGGATTTTGCAACAGCTATTAAATGTGTGTTGCTAATGTATTATATTGCAACAATAATATAAATGTTGCTAAAAAGTTTATATGGTTTATATTATTGGCAACAAGCTTCACCTATTGCAAATAAAAATTAATATCCTAATATTTTGCAACATGCTCGGCTTGTGGTGAAAATGTAAAATTGCATGTTACTAATTGAGATCTTACTATAAGCGCGCGAAAGAAAAGTTATTGGCGCGAATAGGATTTTATTTCTCATCATCACTAGAGCCTTTAAAGTAGTCATCCTGTTGCTCCCTTGCTTGCGCAATTAAGCATCAGAAATTCCCACCATCATAAATTCTACCAAAAACCTAAATTATGTAATTGCCTAAATTTCTCCTCTACCATTACTCGCTTGCACTGCCAATAGGATTGTTGTTACTCTCTTTCTCAAATTGCATCAATGCAAAAGCAATTTATTGACACGATTAAGCAAATCTTGAAATCCACTTAACTTGCAGCTTAGTGAGGTTGATACTGACGACAAGGTGGCTTTAAAAGCTCTCAGCCTACACAATTGCTTTTCAAATTTGGGAATGATGGGGTGTGGCCATGAGGACAAACTATTAGATAGAACATGGTAAGATACCATTTTTGCTTTCCACTAGAGGAAGAGGATAATAGTGCTTTGCAATAGCATTTCTTCAATTTAGCCTAAGAAGTTGATTGACCTTGCCACTGGCATCTCCTCTATATATACCACAGTTAAGGGAGACAAGAGGAATCTCATCTTCATCAAAACTTAAGGACTATAACATGCGTCTGGTTTAGATATTAATTAAACATTAGTATTATTTTGTTAATGCTATGTCTACCCACCACCATATTCGGACCTCATTAACTAGTTAGTTAATTTAAGGCATGCCCGAGTGGCATCGTTACCTTCTCAACCTAGACAAGGAAGAAGCAGTACCATTCTATCCTGTTCAACTTGCCTCCCCATATTGAGTTGAAAAATTATGAATTTATAGAAAAGCAACTCATTTTCCGTTATTGAAGGCGTGTGTGAGATCTGAGCAAAGGCTACCATGTGGGTCTTCTATTTTTTATTATATAACTGATGATCAGCGATTGATTAGTTCTATATAATACGTATGTGGTTTAGTAATCAGTTAATAAATTATTGACATTTCTTATTTGTCCAAATATAGTTGTTACTCTTGAGACAGTCTGATTTTAACCTAAAATTTGGTTTCTTTTATTCTTTTTCGAGAGGTTAGTGACTTTAAGTTATATTTTTCTTGCATGTTAAAAGCAAACCTAAAAAGATGACATAGCATAGCAAATATTAGTTCCAGCCTTTATTCTTATCTATTTCAATAAGGCAAACTCAACCCAATATGATTGTTGAAGGAAAATAGATGCAAATATTGTAGCTAATTCTGTAGAAAAGTACTATATATATTATATGAAAACAAAACACAAGTATAATTCATGTACTAGAGTATATAGTATGAAATATCTAATTATCAGGTTGCATCTATGTTTTTATAGGTAATGTTTGAGGATGTTGAAAAGTGAAACATTGGTTTTTAACATAAGCCTAAAAGGGTTCTTTAAACCTTCTTCAACATCTTGAATGCACAACTCCAGTTTTCCAAAATGGTTTTGTGCATTCTCTACATAAGTTTTCTTTATCTTTTGAGTTATCAACAAATGCAATGCAACATCTATTAATGCGAATTTGTTTGATTTAGATTCTACTTCTATTCTTTTGAGCTTGGAAATAAAATGACCACCTACTATGCTTTGATCGCGACTTTGAACAACAACATTTCAACTATGTTTTACATTTATTTCAAATATTTTAGGCCAAAATTTCCTTTTTCTCTGTTTTCCTCGAACATGAAGGGATCTCTTTTTTGAATTTCGTGTCTCACAAAGTCGCAATAAATGTCACTGTGATCTAGGAGGTTTGTAGAAAACCTCCTAGATCTGATCCTATGGATGTTGATCGTTCTTTTTGTGAATAAATCAGGTACTAGTTATCAAATTCAAGAGCGTGAAATTATCAAAAGCATCAAAACCCAATTAACATAATGCAAAAGTAATAAAAAAATAAGGAAAGTTTCTTGCTTTTCTACCAGAGAAAGAAAAAGACAGGAAAGTTTCTTGCTGAAATGCTGATGGGCCTTCACTCCACAACTCAAAAGAAAAGAAAACCAGAAAATGAAGATGGGTTTCGTTCCAAGGCAAATGGAATGAATTATTGAAGCAAAATCATCAATTACAGCAGGTAGTGGAATGGCAGAGGTAGGAGGCAGCCAACTTTAAGCCTAAATCTATTAAAGACGGGTTTTTTTTTTGTCACATTTAAGGTCAACACAAGAAAATAATAGGGAAGAGAAAGGAAGAAGGCTCCAAGAAATTTGTGTTGACAGTGTAGTTTCCTTTTACTATAAGATCACTAGATTAACTCTAATATCCAAAACAAAAAAGTACAATTCGTCCAAAGAAAAAATATATATATACAAGCATATAAAATGAAATTTGAACTGTATAAGACTATGATAATTTCTTGAAAACAATATTTAATACACTTAGGAAGCTAAATTAAGCCTAAAGTCCATAGTCTAGATCAAGTCCTCGTAAAAAATAAAAAAAAATAAAAAGCCGAAAGCAAAAAAGCAACAGGAAAGTAGAGAGACCACGGTGGAAAAAATGGAGAAAATGAGGGTAAAAATCTCTTAGTATTTTTAAAATATTTTCAGTCTTTTTTAAAAAAAAAAATTGGTGTAAATCTCATCATTATTTTGTCTTTTGTTCTTTTTTTTTTATGTTTTTATTTGTATTTGTTATTTTTTTAACCTAATTACTCATATAGTTAGCTGGAATCATTGAATGGTTTGGAAGGTCATAGATTTCAGAGAGTTATATGATTTAACATGGAGTCATTATGATTTAATTTGGAGTCTGAAATTTTTTTTCCCTGTTAAGTGAGTACAATATTTATAAATTAATTTTTGCCGTATTTGTGAAGGAACTAGTTGTGTTTTGGTTATTGTAGTTAAAATTGTCTATTTAAAAGATCTTTTTTTCTTGTTTCATTTGTATAGTTTGGAAAAATCGCCTTTGGTTTGTTGACTATTCTGTTAAATAACACTTGTAATATACCGACTGTTCATTGTTAAAGCGATATTGCAACAAATATCACCTATTGCAAAAGGTAATCTTTCTTGTAGTGGAAGTTTTTATTCTGTAACTGTTTTATGTTGGTTTAACTAAAACAACGTTATTTATTTTATTCAGTATATTTAACGACTTTGTTAATTGATGGTCTATTGTTATTTTAAGGTAAGAAAATCAAGATAAGTGATTATGATACATACAAGTGGAAAATATGTTGAGAATTGAGAATAAAATTAAGAGAAAAGTCAAACACAAAGCACACACAATATTTATAGAGGTTTGCCAAAATTTATGCCTACGTCCTCTTTAGCTCCAATTGAAGCTGCCGCACTATTATTAATATGTGACTACATAATTAATTGTTTCTCTCACAATATAATCACCAAGTTTATATCTCCTTACACCCTTCCTCTAGAATGCTAGATAACAAAAAGGTATTATGGATTCAATAAAAATGTCAAACAACTAAATGAATTGCAGCTCTCACCTCTTTATCTATATATATATTTCTTCTCTGGATGTGAGTGTATTTATATACTTAGACTGAGACTGAATCCTATTAGGAATTGGATAAACCAAAAAACCAATTAGGAATAGGTTAGCTTGTCTTTTGGATCACTAATTCTAATAATCTCCACCTTGATCCAAAACTCTCATGAAGCAACTCCAAACTTGATCATAGCTATAAAGCTTCATCAAATCAACCAATGTCTATGTGGAAAAAGTTATTACAAACTCTAAACTTGCCCACTAGTAACACTTTAGTTCTCATATCTGAAAGATTATATTCAGTTCATATCTTCTCCAGCTTAGCAACTTCTTGAGATACAATATATCTAATAAAGTGATATTTAATAGTTATTTGCTTTGACCTCTTACAAAATACTGCATTCTTGCAAAGGTGGATTGCACTTTGACTATCATAATAAACCATTATCATTTGCAGGATCAATTTCAGCTCTTGTAATAATCCTTTAAGCCAAATAGCCTCTTTTATTACTTCAATATTAGCCATGTATTTTGCCTTTATTGATGAAAGAGTCATTACATGTTGCTATTGAGATTTCCAACTAACACAATTATCACAAAGTGTGAAAACATAAGTAGTAGTTGACCTCCTTCCTTCTCTGTCACCTGTATAGTATGAATCCACATATCCTTTCAACACAACTCCTTCCTTGCAACTTTTGAATATTAAGCCTTCATCAACTGATCCTTTAAGATATCTTATTAACCACTTGAGTGCATCCAAATGCTCTCTCCCTAGGTTTGCAATAAACCTGCTTAAAATACTAATAGCACGTGGTACGTCAGGCCTTGTACATATCATGGTATACATGACTGACCCCACAATATTTGAATAAGAAACTTTACTCATATCTTCCTTATTTGCTTAAGTTGATGGACATTGGTCTGATGATAATTTGTAATGACTTCCAAGAGGAATACTTATTAACTTGGTCTTGTGCATTGAGAAATTGTTCAAAACCTTCTTTTATATCCACCTTGATTTTAAAAAAGTTTGAACTTACTTTTATCTCTATGAATATTCATCCTAAGAATTTTTCATACTTAACCCACATCCTTCATATCAAATTCTAATTTCATAATCTTCTTTTACCTCTTGTATACCCTTAAAACTTGCTCCAACAATAAGCATATCATCTATATATAATGTATATAAATTACTTCTTTGCTATCATTACCTTTATAATATAAACAACTATCAAAGTTGCCTTTCTTGAAGCCAACACAAACAACAAATGTATCAAATCTTTTATACAATTAACATGGAGACTACTTCAAACCATAGAGGGATTTTTTTAGCAGACAAACTACAAAACCCTCAGGTTGCTGCATAAAAATTTTCTCATCCTATTCACTATGCAGAAATGTTGTCTTCACATCGAGTTGCTCCAATTCCCAATTATAATGAGCAACTAGAGACAAGATTACTTTTACTGTCGTATACTTAACTACAGAAGAGAAAATCTCATTGTGTTCAATCTCTTCTACATATGTGAAGCCTTTTGCCATTAGTCTTGCATTGAATCTTACTTTTTCAAATTCAGAAACTCCCTCTTTAACTATGAAGATCTATTTGCATGCCATTACCCTTTAATCTTTTGGTTTATGAAGTAACTTCCAAGTTTGATTCTTATGCGTTGTGCCACTCATCGACATGCTTACTATTCATAGCCTCTTGATATGTTTTTGATTCATTATCCACTAAGTTTTGAAAAGAAAATAAGACGTAAGCAATATAATCTGCATAACCATACCGAGTTGGTGGTTTTTGATGCTTTCTTGCTTTATCTCTAACGAGTTGATAATCTTGCAATAGATTTTTCTCAACTTCAGGTGCTACATCCACTTCATCTTGAACTTAGGATATATTTTCAGATTCTATTTATATTTCATTTTGTTCATGTTCCTCACCATTGCCAACTTCTGATTCATGAAGCTCTTCTTGAGGCTCCACTTCAAACTGAGAACACTAAGAAAAAACAAAATCTTTTTTTGATGTACAATCATTGGTTTCTTCATTACTTTCACTTAAGCAAGACATATATTTTTATTAAAGATAACATCCCTACTAATGATCACCTTAAAACCCTTTGATTCTCCAACCCAAAATCTGTAACCTTTAACACATTTAGGGTAATAAAGGAACACACATTTAACTAACCTTGGTTCTAATTTACCCTCATTTTGATTTGAATAATCATAGTAACCAAAAACTCTCAATCTTAAAGAGTAAGTAGGTTTACCACTCCAAACTTTCTCTGGAGTTTTAAATTTATTGTATTAGGGGGGGACATCTATTCACCAAATAAAAAGCAGTCATCACTACTTCACCTCAAAAAAATTTAAACAAGCCAAAACTTATTAATATGCATCTAACTCTGTCTAAAAGTGTTCTATTCATCCTCTCAGTAAACTTTATTTTGCTAAAGAGCATTCTTAACTTTCTTGTGTCTAAGAATTCCATGATTCTTGCAAAATATATCAAATTCATTATTATATAATTCTAAACCATTGTTTGTTCATAAAGTCTTTACACTTTTACCAGTTTGATTTTCAATTAGTAATTTCCACTACTTGAATTTAATAAAAGATTCATTCTTATGCTTCAACAAATAAACCCATACCTTTTTGGATTTTTCATCAATAATAGATGAAAAAATATATATATTTATTTCCTTCATGAGTTGGAATCCTTGCTAGTCCCCACAAATCAGCATGCAAATAATTAAGAGTAGAAATAGATTTATGCGTGTCCATGTTAAAACTAAGACGGTGATGTTTACCTAGAATATAATGTTCACAGAAATCAATTTTGCTAATAGAACTTTTACCAAACAACCTTTTTTGTCAAGCAAATTTAAACCTTTTTACTAATATGACCTAACCTTTTATGCCAAAGGTAGATTTAATCTTTTTCTGAGGAATCAGAAACCACAACATTGTTCCTAGTCATCATTTTACCTTGTAACACATACAAGCCATTTCTTCTAACACATTTCATAACAAGCACAATCTTCAAGACTTTCATAGTCTTATTCTCTGTTTTGGAAGAATATCCTGACTCATCAAGAACACCCAAAGAAATTAAGTTCCTCTTTAATTTTGGAACATGTCATACATTAGTTAGAGTTCTTGTAACTCTATATGTCATTTTAATAGAGATACTGCCAATACTAATGACATGACATGTCATTGCCTAATAGAACTTGTTCGCCATCATTTTCTTTATACCATTTATGGTATGTTCTATCTTTATGTTATTTTTTTTCACTTTAATACCTTTGTTTACTAAATTAAAATTTATATTAAGTAATATATATATATATATATATATATATATGTTAATATATTTTTATTAATTAAAATTTGATTTTTGGTTGACTTTTTTTTAGGTGTGGGGATACGAGATGATTTCATCGCTAGCTGAGGCTTTTGGGATTAAGTCATTGACACTTGGATGTCCCCGAATGCAGAATTGGACTATTGGATAGATTACGAATAAAAATAAGTTGAAGGATATCTTTGGCGGACAGGGTGTAAGTATATATTATATATATAACTATTTTCTTTATTTTTAAAAAATATTGGATGTTACTATTATTGTATTAACATATAAATTTGATTCGAATGACAGTTTGAGGTGGTTGGTGTTATGGTGCCAACAATACATGAGATGCCTTTGGTTGCCATTGTTCATCATATTGGAGTCCGAAAGCTAAGTGATATAGCCCTGTTGTTGAAGATAAGTTAGATGTCGATGTTGATACTGATAGGGTACACTCGATGTCAGATAGGACATGTGCAAAAAAGAAGGATGCAGTGTAGCGAGGGAGACAACATTCATCACCTTCTGCATATACCCCTGCTGCTCCAGCAAGTCAGTCATCCCCTATTGCATCTCCGGTCAGTGCGGTTATGCCTGATGCATATCGTCGACATTCTGCACTATCTCCATGAACTGCTACCGAGGTATTATTGTATAAATTAATAATATATATATATATATAAGTTTCCTTTCTATATTTTTTTAAGAAAAAATTGTATTATATTATATATAATATTTGTGTTAAATTTTCCCTATATGTTAAATTTTATTATAGGGCACATCGGTGGATGTTAGATTGTGTGCGATTGAGGAGAGATTATCCATCACAGATAGTAGAATATCTTCCATGGATAGCAGACTATCTTCCACAGAAAGTAGACTATCTTTCATGGACAATGAACAATCTTACATGGACAGCAGACTATCTTTAATAGAAAGTAAACTTGATTGTCTAACCAAGTTACTCTCATCAACAAACAACACTATTAGGGTGCAGGTATAATTATTAACTTAAGTGTTTTATTATGTTGTTGGGTTTAGTTTTTATAATAATATTTACGTGTTATTATGGTTTTTTTATGATAGTTGGACGAGGACGATGACCAGTGTTTCGATGAAGTCAGATGTGAGGATGTTGGTGTAGGTGATACGCATAGGACGTGTGATCAGAGGATTCATCATGCAGCTAATCATCTAGTACCTCCTGTATCCATATCATCCTTTCCTATTGCGGAGTCCAAGCACAATGTGAAAGTATTCACTTAGACTTCTAACAGGAAATTAGCAGGCGGTCAAAGGAAAAAGAGAGCGGCACAGACTATAGAAAGTCCATATGACTGTCAATCATTGCGTCGGAAGATGATACGCACTTTGCCTGTGTCTGGTAGTGTTACATTTGATCCATATTGTTCAGTACCCAATGAAGTTGCTCGACAATATGCGCATTTCATGGACATGAATGCCGACGTCCAAACTGTAGAGTTATTTTGGATCACTATGGGGAAAGACTACTTTAGGGATATAGAGCGCAGTCTAAATTGGCTAACGAGTGATTTAAGTTACATTTTCTTTATCATTATTACAATTATTATTATTATTATTATTATTATTATTATTGAGTTAACAACTGGCTGAGGATACCTATTATTGAGTTATTTCATAACTTTGGAGACTTATGTGGTCGGGGCATTTTGGTTAGTGACCTGGTCGATTTTAATGGAGTGTGGAACCTCCCGATGAGTTTTCGTGCGGCATTTTCCCAATTGACTACGTGCATTGAGAATGTGGAGATTGCGATGGATAGGCCAGATGAGAGAGTTTGGGCTCTTCAGTCTCAGGTACCATTCTTTGTCGAGACATTTATCTTCAACTATCTATGATGGCTTCACCACCGGTATGGGTTAGACTCATATGGAAAACTTTCATTCCTCCGGCCCGCTCGGTTTTCGCTTGGCGTCTTCTCCTGAGTTGTATTCCTACCGATGACGTCTTGATTAGGAAGGGTTTTTTCATGGCCTCCAAAAGTAGAATTTGTGGTAAAGACTCGGAAACTATTTCTCATCTTTTTTTGACTTGCCCCTATGTTGCTGCCATTTGGGAATGCTTAGGGTTTACTTTTGAGATCAGTTTCGATACATCAGGTTTGGTGGTTTCTATATTTAAGAAGGCTATAAAAGCTTCCTCAAGCACTCAGGTCTTCAATTTATGAACTATGGCTATTGTGAGTGCACTCTCTACTATTTGGTTTTTTCGGAATCAAGAGCATTTTGGCAATGTTTTCATTCCTTTAGCGCGCTCTTTGGCTTTTATTTGGGCTTCGACTTGGGAAGCAAATGCTATCCAAAAGCGTACAATGCACAACTCGGTTAGTGATCTTCTGGTCTTCAAGAGTTTAGAGGTGGCAGGTGCTGCGCCTCGGGCTCCTAGATTATTCCAATGGTTTGGTCTCCCTGTCGATGGGCTGGTTGAAGGTTAATACCGATCGTACTGCTGATGGCTGTCCGGGCCCGGGTGAATGCTGTGGGTATTTCGTCACTAGTAGGGGTTTTATTAAAGGCAGTTTTACAGTACCTCTGGACTCTTATTATGCCTTTAAGAGTGAATTATTAGGCGCCATTATTGCCATTGAGTGTGCTAGAGATTTTGGGTGGGATCACCTATGGCTGGAGTGCGACTCTATTTACATTGCCAACTTACTCATTCGTCGAGAGGACGTAGTTCGGTGGGCCTACAAATCAAGATGGGTGAACTGCATTCGTTATGTTTCTCGCATTCAGTTTCGGATTTCACACATCTTCAGGGAAGGAAATGTTGTTGCGGATGCTCTATCGAAGATTGGTGTTTCTTCTTCTGGAGTGCAGTGGTGGTGGGGTCTTCCAGATTCTTATAGTTCTATGCATTATAGGAATGTCAATGGGTTTGAAAACTATAAGTTTAGAAAGTAGCTTGTTTGTACTTTTGTTATCTCGCACTCTTTTTCCTGGATTGAGATTTTCCCCATTCGCGTTTTTTCTCTTCTCAGGTTTTAATGAGGTCGACGACGGTTGTTGTTCATTTTTCGATTCTTACTTTTGTTGTAATCTACGTTTGTGTCGATTTATTTCAAGTTTTCATACATGTTGTAATTGTTGTAATTGATGTATATTTTTTTTAATTTAATAAAATTTATTGCTTGTTCGGTATAGGTTTGAAGGGGTGCTAACCTAGTTGGGATGTCTCTACCTGTCTATCCGATAAGTAATCTCTTATTATTATTATTATTATTATTATTATTATTATTATTATTATTATTATTATTATTATTACTACTACTACTATTATTATTGGCGTTTGACAAAGTAACTTGTTTTCTCCTTTATTATTTGATATTGCCGAGGATTTATTGAGCATATACTTGTTTTGGATGGTCTCTTAGAGTTCCCTCCTGCTAATTTCCTTCTCAAGGGATTTATCATCTTCTTCCTACTTTCTTTATGCAGATGATGTGCAAAATTTATGGTAAGGAATCAGAAACTATTTCGCATCTATTCTTGACTTGCCCCTACGCCGTTACCATTTGGGAGTGTTTAGGTGTTGGCTTTGGACTCAGTTTGGATGCTTTGGATTCTATGGGTTCTCTTTTTCAGAAGGCTATCATTGAACTTGCAGATTTTCAATCTTTAGACTACTGCTATTGTGAGTGTCTTATTTTCTATTTGGTTTGTTCAGAATCAGGGACATTTTGGGAATGTTTTCATACCCTTAGCTCGCTTTTAGTTAGCTTCGATTAGGGAAGCAAATGTTATTCAAAAGAGGAAGATGCACAATTCTATTAGTGATCTTTTGGTCTTCAGGAGTTTAGGGGTTGCAGGTTCTATGCCTGGGGCTCCTAAGATTATTTCTGTGGTTTGGTCTCTCCGCCGAGTGAGTGGTTAAAGGTTAATACAGATGGGCCTCTAACAGTTGTTTGGGTCCGGGAGGATGCAGTGGTTATTTTATTAAAGGTAGCTTTATTGTCCATTTGGACCCTTACTATGCCTTTAAGAGTGAGCTTTTGAGTGCTATTACTGCCATAGAGTATGCTAGAGACTTAAGGTGGGATCACTTATGGCTGGAGTGTGATTCAACTTATGTTGCCAATTTACTTATTTGCCATGACATCATGGTCCCATGGGCTTTCAAAGCAAAATGAGTAAACTACCGCCATCATATTTCCAACATCCAGTTTCGGATTTCACATATCTTTATGGAGGGAAATACAGTTACAGATACTCTTTCAAAACTTACTATTTCCTGATCAGGAGCGCAGAGGTGGTGGGTCTTCCGGACTCTTATTCTTCAATGCATAATAGAAATGTTAATGGTTTTGAAATCTACAGGTTTATAAAGTAGTTTGTTTGTACCTTGTTGTCTCGGTACTCTTTTTCCTAAATTGAGATTTTCCCCATTTGGAGTTTTTTTCTCAATCTAAGTTTTAACGAGGCCAGTGACGGTTATTGTTTCAGTTTTCTTCTGTAACTTTTTAACTGTTCTTTCATTTCAGATTTTTATATATGTTGTAACTCATATATCTGATGTATACTTTTTTCATTTAATAAATTAATTGCTTACTCGGTGTGGGTTGGAGAGGTACCAACCTAGTTGGGATGTTTTCCTCTGGATTAGAGGGGTGCTAACCTAGTTGGGATTTCTCTACACGTCTATATGGTAAGTAACCTCTTCTGATTATTACTATTATTATTGTTATTGGTATTTTTTTCTTATTGGTACAACATGTGGAGACTTTTACTCATTTGATCCGACAGCGCACGGATAAGTATCCTGAAGTGTTTGATTCTCGCATACTTTTGTTAGATAATTGATTATCTATAAGTGTTTATATTTTTTTTTACACCATCATGATTTTTGGATGATTCTTTATTTAATCTTAATTCTAAATAGTTTTCTTTTCTTTTTACAGCAATATATGGAAGCAAGATTGGATTTCTTCAATCAAAATAAGGACAATTATGATTTCGGTGAAGAGATGCTTGAGTTCCTAAATGGTAAAGAGCCTATGATGAAGATCAAGCCATGTTGGGAGTATGATCGAGTAATTACCATGTTTAGTTAATTGATTTTGCGTTATTCGATTTGGAATATGATTTTACATTTAAGTTATACTGCTGTGGTATAATTTTGGTTGTGGGATATCCAATAGCATTTGATTTGGCTATTGGACATATTATTATACCAATTGAATGTGCAAGTCAATTTTGGGATAGTTCAATTTCTAGGGGAAGTTTTGCTAAAATTTTTATAGAAATTTACAATTTTGAGAGGCATGTACATTTCTACAAGATTGTATTATAATATTATTTTTATTTTATCTTGTAGATACTATTACCACTGAACAAGGATAACAACCATTGGTTGTTGGGGGATATCGATTTATGTCATTGACATATGACGTTCTACGATTGTAAAAAACATGGACAAACCGATCAGTCGTATCAACTCAAGCACTACCAGCGTCTCATTCTTATGCTTCCATACATTTTTTGTGCTGCAGATTTTTTTTCATCTTGTCATGAGATTCCAGATTCGATGGACGAGTTCAATATTTCTTTGGCTCCTAACTGTCTACAACAGAAAAAAGAGTAAGTACAAACAAAATGAATTAATGTTTATTATTAATATTTGATTTCCATTATTATTACAACTATAATTATTTTTTAATTTTTTGTAATACAATGTTGATTGTGGCGTATTTGTCCTTAAATATATTAAGTTCTTAATGGTTGGAATAGAACTCAACATCATCGCGAATCACATTATACAGTTTAGAAAAAGATATGTGTAGGAGATATATATAAAAAAATTGAGTGTATGAATATTGTTATGTTGTATTTAACTTAGGAACTATTTGTAATTAGTGTGAATTTTTTTTTAGATTTATTTATTTATTTATATTTGACTTTTATTATAATTATTTCAATTTACTTTACTAATTTTGGATGCCAACGGTTTAAATATTACTACAATGTCAATTTATTTCACTTTTTTTTAACTTTAATATATTTATTTATAAATTAAATAGTAAACAAAAGAATACAACTTACAAAATAAAAGTAGGCAATAATTCGTAGTAAACTTAAAAGTAGTCAGTAGTCAACTTAACTTTTTGTCATTAATATATTTTGTCCAATATGCATGGAGATGTCTCAGATAGTTTATCCTACGCTTCCTTTTAATTGGTTATTGACTTCTTTAATACCTTTTATATCCTTTCTATTAAGTTAAAAAAAAAAAGTTTCAATCTTTAGCTTGCTGATAGAAAACAGTAAGCTAATGATGCAACAATAAAATTGAAAACTACATATCCATTTAACAAGCATATTATCAACTCCTAGAACAGGCAAAAAATCAGAATAACGAAAGCGACTCTTGTTCAACATAATGACTTGGGCTACACAAACCTTTAAATACAATACACAAATATTACTTTACAAAATTAAAATCAGTACCATGTATATACTACTTACTGCTCTCACCTGAATCATATACATATTAATACTTACATCTTGTCCTATTATGCCCAATGCCATAACACTTGCTACATCTACGTGCAATAATATCCTCTTTTGTGACGGTATCCGTAACTTCCTTGGTCTCCCAGCTGATCTATGAGCATTTATCGGTGGAAGAACAATACGGGAAGATACCTCCTCTGGAGCATGCCAACGTTTTCGATCACGAACATGGTAAATCGAATCCATGTACGCTGCAAGGTAACTGTCTGCAATGTAATAATACGAACACATACTGTAAGGTGAAATATTACGTTCTCTACAAGCCGCCATAGTATAGTCACATGGATACTGATCAATTTCGAACGCAGTACACGAACACTTTTTTTGCAATTCATAATGCCATTCAAAATTCCACCATCTACAACATATTCTCTTGTATTGATGGGCCTTACACGCAATTGCAAAGACTCCAAGTCACAAAGTTTAAGTTGGTCCTCCATCCACTTAGTAACATGCTTGTCTAAACATTCCCCTGCTGTTCTTCTTTCAAAAAACCACATTTGCAACTTATTTAAAATGTAGTTAAGTAACGGTATTAGTGGCATCCCTCTACCATCCTGTAGTATTGCATTCATACATTATACAATGTTAGTTGTCATGATACTATACTGTTTACCTTGAAAGTAAAAACAAGTCCATCTTGCAGGATCACAATCTTGGACATATTGTGTAGCATTCATATCAAGTTTCTTAAGCTGAAGCATATGGTCCTCAAATTCTGTAATCAAATATGCCTTAACTGCCATATAGAATTGCATCAGAACACCTTCCTATTTTGTATAGCCATTGGCCTTAAGGTACATGCAAAGAATATGGTGTGCGTTGGGGAACACTGTACATATTGCCGACTCAATAGCTTTATGTCAGTCAATCATAAATACCAAATCAGGGAGATCTCCAATGGCATCTTTTAAATTTTGAAAGAACCATGTATACACTGGTTTGTTCTTCCCATCTTTTATGCCAAAAGTCAATGGATATATCTGTTCATTGCCGTCCATGGCTGACGTAATGTACATCGTACCCTTATACTTTCCTTTTAATACAGTGTCATTAATAGCCAAAACAAGTCGAATATGGGATTCAAATCCTCTAATAATTGATCCAAACGCCATAAATAAGTATTCAAAGTAATTAAATTCATCTGTTCGAATACATGTCAATGTACCAGGATTCATGAACTGTAATTGGTAACAGTACATAGGCAATAAATTAAATGACTCTTCATAAGTACCCCTAACACTGTTAAGTGCACATTCTCTACCCTTCCACGTTTTAAAGTAGCTATGTTTAACTCCATATTTTGCATGCAAACCAGCCTTGATTTCTACTGGTGTATAAAACGTGTAATCCCATCAAATTTAGATTTGATCAATTCGCCAATAATCCAACTTGTAGCTTGATTATGCTGTCGATGTGCAATCTCTAAAATGCATTTATGCTCATAAAAAAAAGCTTTTACAATAAATATGTCTGCACCTTTTGTCTTGGTTACACGAAGATACCATAGACAATTATCATCTAAACACACAACTTCATAGCTGTTGTTCACCTTTTAGTCTTAAACTCTTTATTTTGACCAATACACAATAAGCTGACTTTTATTTTCAACCTTTGCAATTGAATATTTCTCCAATATTGATGACAATAGAAGATAAGTCATCAATATTAATGTTATGTGATGGATGGGTAGCTGAAGATCCTTGGACAATTGTTGGATTATGGTAAATAATTTCAGCAGATGTACCTTTCTGTGCAGTATTACTGAAGGTGACACCATCGTCATCGGCAATATCATCACAACCACCATCACCAAAACATCATTGTCATTTTCAATATTGTAGTCTCCATTATTGTATGCAATGGTTCATGTTCATCCTAATAACGAAACCCTGCAGATTTGTTGCCTTCAATATCAACGGCTTCGTCGACATTAAAATGCATCTGATTTTCTAAAACTTTAATATCATAAAAATCATTGCTTGGTGGTATGGAAAGAGAAGCATAAAACTGCTAATTATCTTCACTTTTAAATCCACATCTACTTGTATATGTTATATTCTCAGGTTCACTCTTTGATAATTGAGAAGATATCGAAATCAGCTCAACATATAGTAGAAGTCGGAGCGGTGCATGCCTAACTTCTGAGATAAATGTTCTTACATTATTTTCTCACCTTATTTCTATAGGTTCCATTGCTTGTGAAGCCCGACCATACAAGAATTTCATTTTCATATTATAAGCACTCCAATCTACATCAAAACACTCATAAACCTCATCTTCAAAATCTGATTTTGAACACCAAGGACAAACACAAATCACTTTAGTTTTTATAATTTGCATAAAAATATGTCCCATTCTCCATTCTCACCAACGATCCATCGTGAACAATTGCAATTCAGTATAATCAGCACTTCCATTTTAATTATAAAACACATAAAAATTCAGTGAGAATAGATTGGATATGAAAGTTGTATAGTCAGATCACTAACAGAAGGTAAGAACAGACAAGATCCGACTGTTAGATGGTCGGATCCGACTATATGAGGGTTGGATATGGTGGATCCGACCAAATTTGACCAAATCCAACAGTTGGATGGTGGGATCAAACCATTTGAAAGTGGGATTCGACCAGATCTGACCTCTAGATGGTCGGATCTGACCATTTGATGGTCATATATGGTGGATTCGATCATATCCAACAGTTGGATCATCTGATTGGACCATATGATAGATAGATCAGGTAAATCCGACCAGATCTGATTGTCAGATGGTCAGATTTGACATTCTGATGGACGGATATGGTTGGATTTGCCAAATTTGTCCATCGGACGGTCCGATCACACGATCCAACGGTTGGATCTAGTCAAATCTGGTCGGATCCACCATATCCGACCATCTAACGGTCATATCTAGTTTGATAAACTTTATCCAACCTTTAGACTAATGGAAACCACCTTCCGATTGATCCAACGGTAAAAAATTAACAAAATAATTATATAAGTGTTGAAAATTTGAATGTACATACTCTTTTCGATGGGTGCAGTTTGAGAGATGAATTTAAAAGGATAGTTTGATTAAATATTTTTACAGAAGAATTTCATATAGGAGTTTTACAAAAGAGAGTTTTACAGTTTAAAATTTTATTGGGTGAGAGATTGCATCAAGTTATACGAGTGGTTGAAATAAAAATTAATTACTGTAATTAATTATGGGAGTTGGTTTGGTAGTGAATAATATTTCAAATTAAATAAGAGTAGGGAAGTAAATGTACAAGTCATATAAGTACACTTTTGCTATATCAGATAAATTGAAAAGTGATTGGCTATTTTGCTCATTTTAAGAGTACAATTGGTTGTACGACCATAAACCCCCTAAAGAATTAACGATAACTTGAGCATGACTTAGGTTGACCAATGACGACACGAACGAAGAAGATGACTTCCTCCAGCGGTAAATCAAACATGAATTCCCAGCAGCTAACAATTGCAAACCAAAATCGCAATTCAACATGTGATCAATGAAGACTACGAAGGTCGGCAACTGAAACCCAACTGCAACTTGAAACCTAATTGCTTTCAAAGAACCTCATAACAAGATGACGATTCCAAAACAACAAACGATGATACTCTACTGATTTAAGCTATACAAACTCTCCTAACATAAAGTTTGAATCGAGATCGAGACATTATTGTTGAGTCCCAAACACGATGCCAATTAATTCACAAAGAACTTGTTGAAAATGGATGACCCCAGTGTTGATTGTGCCTTGCGGAACTGAATATAAGCTTTGATATCACTATTGAGAATTAAGAATAAAATTAAGAGAAAAATCAAACACAAAGTACATACAATATTTATAGAGATAGGGGTTCGGTAAAATTTGTGCTTACGTCCTCTTTAGCTCCAATTGAAGCTGCTATATTATTATTAATATTTAATTACACACTTAATTATTTCTCTCATAGTATAATCACTACGATTATACAATTCAAAAAAAGATCCCCTTACACCATTCCTCTAAAATGCTAGATAACAAGAAGGTATTATAGATTATTAAGAATTTCAAAACATTGGATCAATTCCAGCTTTCAACTCTCTATCTATATGTATGTTTCTTCTCCAAATATGAGTGTATATAGACTTGAACTGAGACCGAATCATATTAGGAATTGAACCAAAAAACCTATTAGGAGTAGGTTAAGCTGTCTCTTTGATCACTAATTCTAACAAAATAAATATATAATAAATATTATGATACGCACAAAGATAACCTTTGAGGAATATTCTCTCTTCTTCTAATAATTATTAACCATAGCTATAAGTGTATAGGTACGGGCGTACAGCAAAAAAACACCTATTGGTACATATGTACATGTATAGTTCGTTACATTTGCTAAAAAATATTCGTCCCAAGGTACGAAAATGGAAAATTTATAAAAACAGTAGTCCTTGTATAGTATGGTGTATAATGAAAAAATACGTGATGAAAAATACGAAATGAAAAACATATTAAAATCAATTATTTCATTAAAATAAAATAAATAAATGATAACAATAATCAAATTTATTAAAATACAATAAATAAATGAGTAATTAAACCGAAAGTTGTCTAATAAAAAATTTAGGTAATAACAAAAAAATTGTAAACGTTTAGTGACAATGCACCAATTATATAATCCAAATGAAAGATTTTTCTTTTATATTATTAAATGAGGGAAGTAAAAATTCGTTAGTAATAAAATTTTCTCTTATTTACCAAGAAAAAGAAAAAAGTAAACTTTTCTCTTAAAAAAAAACCGAAATTTTACGTACAATAGAAAGCAGAAAGTTTTTTTTTAATTTTAAATACTTATATATAGGTATAATGTGAGTATTATATGCAAATTAATTAACTAAGTTTAGTTTAGAACTTCAAAACAATGATGCTATGGGTATAAAGAAGATGATTTCAACTTTGTTTACCGACTGCAGTGATATTATATGAATGATTAATAAATTGATATAAGTTAATAAGCAGATTAGTGAATCTTAAATGAAAGCCAATAATATATTATTATATGTCTTACCACATCAATTAAGAAATAAATTAGAAAATTTATTTGTACACCTAATTTTATTGTTAATATTATTTATTATTATTAATTACTTGGCTAAATTGGCACGAAAGACAAAAAAGAAAAAATAAGAACAAAAAAGCAAAATATATATAGACTTTCTATGGCTCGTGTTCATTAAAACAAAGTTAAAATTTATATGACAACTATAAAAATAATACGAAAATACATATATAAAAGAAGTAAAGTAAATAATCAAATTAACAATAATTTTGATACTTTTCCTTAAAAGAACACCAAAGAAAAGTTCACAATTAAAAAGGTATAAGTAATGATTAATCAAATAAGTACAACTTGTCAAGAAATATTGAAAGGCACTTTGCATAATATTAAATTTTCTTTGTTAATTTTATTTTTGGATGAAACACTTGTATGGAGGGAGAGAGATTTATATATGCAAGAGAAATATAAGTAAGCGATGAGCATAATTAATTATTACAATTAATTAGAACCTAGAGAGGAATTGCATTTGCTTGAGGAGTGGAGTTAGGGTTTCCATAAGCTTCTCACAAGGATGGTTGTGAATTCCTTCATATGTTGTCACCACTATGCTTGTATCCTTTGACAGCCTCTGCACCTGCTTCTTTACGTTGCATGTGTGATGCGTGCACCGATAGTAGCTCCTTTTGTTTTCATTTTTATTTATTAATTATATGTCAGTATTGCATTCCAAGTGTACACATATATATATATATATATATATATATATATATATATATATATATATATATAAAAGAATCATTCACAGGTAAACGAGGAAATAAACAAGCATTTATCTCTGGATTCCTATCTCAAAACATATTTTGAATCTGCTTCAAAAGGATTTTAGAGATAATATTATAAAGAATTTGTTATGTGTGTATTTGTTAATTTTTTCAATAGTATGTAGACTAAAATTTCAACATTTTTTTTAATTATTATTAAAATATATAAAACATGAAATCTAAAAGACTATATAGTGGTGCTTTATGAAATAATTGATATAGGTAGGGGTTTGACCATTCTTTTAACATGGATTAATCCTCATCATCATACGTACATATAAACAGTAATAGTTCTATTTATATGCATGCAATATATATATATATATATATATATATATATATATATGTATTTCTAATTCAAATTGGAGAGTTTTCAACCTGCATATTTAGATGGTTACTTCAACATTATCATTGGTTTGTTTTTTAAAAGCATTGTTGTTGGTGTTTACTGGTTTATTATTTATCAAATTAATTAGAACTAAATAGTTTCCCTCGCTTATTTTCATCATCAAACATATATATAAACAAAAATCGTGTCTAATTCATATATATTATCATTAGCAAGTTTTATCTCACATTTTTTCTTCCCGTCATCCATGGTCATTATTTTTATCTCATTAAACCATCACCATAATTTCCTTTGTAATTTCATTGCTTTTATGTTATTGTGATCTTGATCTAACTCACAAAAGTTCCAAACATAGTTGTGTGGGAATTTGAGTAACTCAAATAAAAAAAAATTAAAAATTAATTGATGAATAAATATTGTACATATATAAATTAGTGCATGCATGCATGTGAGTGTATGTATGTGTGTGTGTGTATATATATACCTCGGATGTGTGCTGTTCTTGACAGCTTTCTGGCCATATTTTCTCCACCGGTAACCATCATCAAGAATATCATCAGCACTCCTCGTCTGGAAAGCAAACCTTGGCCGGCTTGCTTTGCTCATCCTCCCAACTATTCTCCTTTTGCTACCCTTCTCTTCTTTATCATCATCGCCACCTTCATTTCTATCACAATTACTTTGCAGCTTCTCCTTATTGATCATCATAGTGTCACCGAACCCGCTGCCGGGTTGACCAGAGAGGAGGCTGATCCAGTCGATGTCAAGATCAGGAAGAGGAAGAGGAGGCTGCAGAGAAGAGGATGGGAGTACTGAGCTGGGTGTGAAGAAGTAGGGAGGGTTTTGGGACGGCAACAATGGTGGTGGTGATGGTGGTAAGGTTAATGGAAGTGGAGGTTCTTGGGAATCCATTGAAAAATATTTGAGATGAAAAAAAGAGGAAATGGGAATGTTTAGGGTTCGAAAGTTTATAAAAAGGGTTCGGAAGTTTATAAAAAGGGTACGGAAGTTTATCTTCAAGTTCAAAAGGATAGTGTGGAGGGTGAGAAGAGGTTGGACTGATATTCATACAAGAGAGAGAAGAGAGAGAGAGAGAGGTGTTGAAAGGAAGGAAACGGAAGGTGGTGTGTGAAATGCAAATATATGCCAAAGAGAATTGAAGGTAAAGCCAACTACATTTCAACTACTTCTGTTCAACTGCCCTTTCAAAGTGAAAAGGAGACGTGCCTTGATATACATATCGTTACTATCTATGCATGCATGCATCAACATATGTATTAATGTATATATGTATATATCATATATGCGAGTGTTACACATACGTATATAGAGAGAGAGGGAGCTATGATTTTAGTGAGCAACTTTGCTAACAATATGGAGCATAATATGTGCGACGCAATATTAAACAGGGCAAGAAAAATAATGCAGTTAATCATAACTAATTATTTCACATTTTTATACTTAATAAATTGGCTAATTCTGTTCCTATTAACTTCGTATGTATATATATATATATTGCACCTCATGTATTTATTTTTTAGAAGACATCATGCATATATTCAGGACACACGTTCCTTTTAGATTTAACTCTATGACACATGTTTTAAAAAAATAAAAATAAAATTATGTTGGATAGATACTGTTTACCAACCCATTTAATGAAACTGAGAACCATTTTTTGACTAGTTTCTTTTATAAAATAAAAATAAGATACAATAACATGAAAAGAATTAGCATTTTCTAAAATCATATGTAGGCGTTTTTGGATCTTTTTCTTTTTTTTTTTTTCTTTTTGTAAAGCAATTGAAATTCATATGGGAAAAGGATATTATTATTAATGAAGGGATATATAATGACAACGAAGTCGTTTTTTCATATAATTTTTTAAATGAAAGAGACATTCGGTTTCCACTATATATATCGTTTTCAGTTAGTGTTATGAAAGACTTGGTGTTATACTTTATCTCTGCTCGAACACTCAGTTTATTCACCAAATAAGATTGACCAACATATATATATATATATAATACTCCAGTGTTACACCAAAAAAAAATATAATACTCCAGTGGCAATGGAACAGCTTCACAAAATGTGATAGACAATATTTTGAGATAATTAATGTATGGGTGGATTTTGCTCAACCAAAAGTACTATATAGTAATTACCCACTACTGTGAAATAAAATGTTTTTGAGAAGTGTGTATACAGTCCAAATTGTTGTGCAAATAGAACTTCCCTGAGGACGTAGTTTCAGAGCGAACATATACCATTAGAGTAGACTGTAGGTCATCTGGGAGCCCCCTAGGCAATTTGTTGAAGAAATTCTCTAAAACACTATCTGCAGCAAGAAACAATTAAAACCTGGCCCGGACTTCTTGTAAGAAAACCATACATGCACTTGAGTTTCAGAAAGTTCATAAATTATTGGGCATGAAAAAGGGGCAAGCTACAAATAGAAAGAGATATCAAAATGAAAAGTAACAAGGAGTAGATCTGACACATTAAACTTCGAAAGGGAAAAAAAAAATTCAAAAAATCCAAAAAATTTCATGTGTAATTCCGAAAAATTCCAAAAATTCCTTGTATAACCATATGGCCCATAGGAGCAAAACCAACAAAATACGAAAAGAAGATAAAGTATTCTGTCTAGTGCTCTTTGTAATGGCCTAATGGAGGCAGTAAATATTTGCAAGATCAGCACATACTTCCTAAGTTAGGTCATGTGCACAATCATATTACAAACATATATGGCATGTATGAAAATTACAGGTAAAGCACCAGGTAAAGGGTTATAGGTAAGCATCAGCTACTAAATTACTGGTACACATATTCTCTTACATAAACCCAAATGGAAAGAGCAGAATTAAGTATTAGCAGCCAAGAGACCCTCATGTGATTTCAATTTACATGAAAACTGGGAGAATAATTATGCCAGCTTTAAAAACTACATGCAGATCACAAAAATTTGAAACAACACAATACTTTCAGGTGGCCTTTTACTGAGAGGAAAATGATAAATAGAAATTGTAAACACTTTTTGTCAGCTTCAGTGATTCGTGGAGCTGGTATATAATCAATTTGGTAGTCACCTTTTCCTCAATTCACAGAAAGAACATAAAAACAAAGCTTCCAAACACACTAGTCTTGTGAGCGTCATTTCGTTTGTAAGCTTCGAACAATGAACCAAATAAATGCATCCTCACAAAAATAAGGTTCCAAAACAGCCGATTCTTGATTCTAACTAATGTTAAGAGTTATGTAACCAAATTACCTTGTTATCTTAAGCAAACAAAAAACTATGACTACCCACTAAAAGGTATTTGTATGCTTACTCATGCTAAACCGTCTCATATTGTTCTAATCATAGATGTTGATAATATTATTGATTTTCAGATATTTCTATATTGTGTGGTCACTAGTATAATATATATCAATGATAACAATGGTATTTGAATTAGAACAAAAGAAGTAGCAATGGAAGACATGAGCCAGTTTGTAACAACAGAATGCTACAATAAACAAAGATGCATTGTATTATCAGTTTTGTAATTGTACGTCAAGCCAGGCATAAAATAATAACACAGTTTAAGAATTTAATATGACCTCTGTGGAAAAGATTAATTGAAAATCCTATTTCAGAACAATTAATAATTGCTCTAACTAAGAAGGTACCGCAACCAAATATAGCGAGTCATTCCAGAAGCAACTTATTTATCATCTTCAATTGATAATATTGTTAAGGTATATAAAATATCAATTCATTAACAGATTGTAGTGAACGAATTTGAAAGGTGCTCTCATCAGAGTGTTCGAGTTGAATAATAAATTATCATGTTTTAGAATATTCTACTTACCCCATATTGATTACAAACCTCGACTAAATTCATTGTCTACTAGGTTGAGGACATTCTCTTTGTCATTTTATTACAAGTGACGTGATGAACCAAGAACACATTTAACTTTAAAACATAACACAAAAAACATTCAAAGAAAAACTTGAACACATTTAATCTTGTTATGATATTTTTGTTATGTATAAGCAAGCGTGCTAAGCTGAATAATTTATACAAATAAAGCATACTTTAAACAATTTAATTATACAATAGAATTGTTGCTGTTAACTCTGTAACACCAGAAACACAAAATGATACTAATAACCAAAATTGAACATCAAAACTCACCTAGAATTAGACTTATCTAGAAGCTCATCAGAATAGCATCGCCGATATTGCTGTCGCCACCGAAACCTAAAAAGAGGAAAAAAACAAAAAAATCATAATATCTCTACTATTAAATAAAATTCACATCATCACCAAATAAATAACTCAAAATGCAAACGCTCGGGCATATTCATCAGTCATCATCCCCATAGTCCTTTTATTTCCTAAATTTTCTTGGTTGGAACTCACAAGGCAAGTTTCGTATGTTAGCCGGGGAAATAGATGTATGAAAACCAAACTAAAATCTCGAGGACCATATTTTGTTTCCTATTGCTTCTATTCATAAAGCTATTCTAGAATTTTTTAAAGTCCCAAGTAACAAAATTTTGTAATCAGAATTTTCAGTTTCTACATGTTTTCTTTTTCCGAAGCTTTTTCTCTGCCCATCATACAAAATTCTTCTGTTTGATACCAATCAAACTGAAAGAAAATAATTTACCAAAAAAAAAAAAAACTGATAGAAAATAAAATAAAAGAGATGGTTTCTGAAGTATATTAGAAGCAAGAGTCTTTATATATTCAGGAATTTTCCTTCTTAAGATGGAAACACAAAATAAGATTTCCATGTAAATATATTCTGCAGTTTCTGAACAATCAAACAGACACTAAA
This sequence comes from Rhamnella rubrinervis, assembly GCA_007844105.2. NCBI lineage: Eukaryota > Viridiplantae > Streptophyta > Magnoliopsida > Rosales > Rhamnaceae > Rhamnella > Rhamnella rubrinervis. The sequence continues at coordinate 4,056,739 of CM017583.2, read as the reverse complement.
TGGAAAATGATAGAGTGAGAGAGCTTACGAAAACTCCTGGAATGCATAGGCAACAACAATTTTCTCAGAGTTCGAACTGAACCCTCTGACAACCTGTTTCAGGAGAGGTTGAGCTGAAAGTCTTTAACGATCTCTGCATTCTGAGTCCTACATCCGCAATCACCAAATGGTTTTAGAGAGAGACGTGGGAAAGAGAGTTTTACAGCATTTAGGCACAAGCCCCAGTTGTCCACCTCTCTAAACTGGGCTTTGAGAATTGCTGTGCAAGCAAACAAGATTAATCCTCAAACGGTTGTGCGACTGCCCACTCGTTGCCAGTAATGGCAGTGTGAGTTTGAGGGGTTTCCTTTCGTTTTTCTTTTCATTAGCCATGGGCCACATGCAAGGCATGCACATTGAGGTTTAATAGGTAGAGTCGCAATACCTTTTTATATATAATAATATAAAGTTAGACAGTTTACGTATCATTGTCATGTTCAAAGAATACAATCACCATTAGCACATGTGACTTGTAGAGTTGAAATTGAATAATGAAAAGAATTACCGCTTACTCTCCTTTTATTTTATGATGGTTATTTTTGTAAATCACTATTTTTTTTTTTTTTTACTTTAGTTTTAAATAAATTTGTAATTTAACATGCCCCTCACATAAGAAAAGGGAAAAAAGTATAAGATCTATGCAACAGTAGTTTTACCAAGGGCAGTTGATGTGGCAGTATAGTATTGGCTTCAATTCAATTCTCTCATCCCATATTGGGTTAAAATGCAAACCAATATCATTTTTGCACCATTTGGTAAGCAAAGTTCTGGCAAAGCCTCTCCGTATCCCTAGCATTACCATCTTCAACATATTACAGGTGAAGATGCTAGGATTCCAAATTCATCTTAAATCAATCAATAATTGATACCCAATTATTTAAATTAAAACCTAAAGCACTATAATTTAATCAAAACCATCGCGCAGAATAATTTTTTCCATTCAAAACTAACCTATCAATCTAAATTATGAGAAAAAGAATCGAGGAAACTAAGGAAACTCCAGATATCACAAATAAATTGGTTTGAGACTATGATGGTAGATCAGAACAAAGGCTTTTTCTCAGTAACCATTCCCATCAAATGCTCGAAAACCCGACTCCCTGCATCACGCAAACCAGAATGCATGTACTCGTTAGTTATCCACAGCCGAATCCCTGCTATCTGTGGAGCCGTTTCCATGGCCACCTTGAAGTTAACAAACATATCATCATAATAAACCGCAGCCGCAACCGGTACCTGTCAATGTTGAAGGAATCAAATTTACACACTTGTCTATGAAAAAACAGACATTTGAGAAAGCTATTTACTGCACTTGCCTAGTACTCTAGATCTTCATTAGAAAATATATGGCCAGGTAAAATTTAAGAAAATTAACTTCATGTCAAGATGCCACACCTTGTTGTTATTTAGTGTGGTGATGTCGTATAATGAAGGCCAGTCCTCCTTTTCAGACAATATTTGAGCGGCATCTTTGAACTGCTTTAAGGCATGAATCTCATCAAACATCCATGGGAATATCATCTGTTGAAGCAAAGTAGCCCAAAATTTTTCTTAATTAGTGTCTAAAACTGCAAGCAAAGAACAGGGAAGCATGACCTAGTCCATTACATAGGGTGACATTGTTTAGAAAACAAATGTCTTCTATAAAGAGAAAGGATTAATTATATACACTTGAGAGCATATACAAAAATCGTTGCATGAGCACCAGCAACACAAGTAAATATCAGCAAGAAATGAAACAAAATAGGTTATAGCAAAGTCAATAAATTCATACCCTCAAATTTCAATAGATCCTTGCAACATCAAGATGACAGTGCAGGAAGTTTCAAACTTGCAGTATCATTCACAGCTTGGAGGTTTAATAAACCGAGGAATTATTTTTTAAATTCTTTTTCTTATTTCTTTCCTTCAGTTACTATGTAGACAATCTTCCCTTTTCTTTGGCAAGAAATAGTGATGACAAAAATAATAGCATTTATTATAGCCACTAGAAGCTTATGCATAACAAATGTTACTCGGACTCTTCATTTCATCTTACCATACTTGAGTCCAATTCTTGGACACTGACAAGTGCATGGCTGTTGGACACTCCAAATATGTGGAAAAAATTTGGAAAACCAACAAAATAGACACTTGGACAAGTACCAACACCTGACACTCAAAACCAAGTCCAAGCAACATAGCTCAAACCATAAGTCAATCCCATAGCCCAGTTCAAGTGTCTACAGCAGCTCAAAATTGCATGTCTCTATCTAATTAAATCTCAAAGTGAAATTAGGTTTAAGTAAAAGCTTAGCAACTTTTACAAGTCTCAAGGATAGACTGGATCAGAAAAGTATAGAAAAGTTCCCTGCAAAAGATAAAGTCCAGAGACCACATACAACAGTAATTTATACATATTATTTTATATGTCCAAAACAAAGGTATGCATATTTGGACATCAATATATTGAAGAAGCCTAGACAGTTCAAAATTACTAAAATATTCTACATTTTACACACTAAGACTTCCATCCATAAAACATTAAAAACAGAAAAGTCTCAGTTGATCCATCTGAGAGACTCCAGTAACTGGGTGTAAACATGGTAGTCTTGTTGTTTTTAAAATAAGTTTTCAGAGCTTCTGCCTACCTCTCCGGTGAAAAGTACAGGGTGACCTTCTTTTGCAGCCCGGATTGCATCAAATTTTTCATCATATTCAGTCCTTATTCTATGAGCAGACCAAAGCGAGGAAGCACCCTTGAACAGACAAATAAATGTACAGTTAAATAAATTAATAAAAAAATAAAATTTACTAACTAGGCAATGCTAAAAGGTTTCCAGAAAGTTCTTGATTGCCAAGAAATCTTATTCCAAGAAAAGGAGAGAAAAGCAGCATACCTGGCAGTATATGGACTCGTGCAGAATAGCGTAGAGTGGATTTGCAACAAAAGCTATTGACTTCTCAAACTGCATAAATAGAATGGCTTAGATTTGACGCTGAGAATGATTCAAACTTTGATTCATGTTCAACGAGAAAGAAATAATTTCCTTACAGCAATCAAGAAGTTGTAACTGATACGCTTTGGTGTTCCAGGAACTATAACAGGTTCCCAGACTGTCTCTAACCTATGGATTTTTGAAAATTTAAAATTATTCAAAGAAACAAATAAAATTGCAAGTGTCGTGCGTATACATGAGACGGGACATACATGTAGTGCAAGCGCTCAAAACCAGTACTGAATCCTAGACATGAAAGACCAAGAGTTTGCAGTCCCTTTGGGGTTAAGATGCCCCCAGATGGAAGATCCACCTATATCAAAAGAACAGCCATGGGTGAACACAAAGATTAAACTTAATTTCAGCATTGGGAATAATAATACAAAGACAATATTAGCTAGATCCTCACCCCGCCTCCTTCAGATTCAGATAAATAGTTTACAACTTCACGAACAACCTCAATATCCTGAGGATATCTCTTGTAGTACTTCTCATTCTGAATGATAACCTGCTCAAAGCATAGCCTATACACAGCTTCTGCAGTGCATCCATTTCCAATGGGAGGGATTCCTCCAGTTAGAAGGACATGTCTTAGTCCTTCTTGTGCAAAACTCAAATAGGTAACAGCACAAAAACCACCATAACTCTATACAAGGAAAAAGGATAAGTAATCATCAATCTAAAACCACTACTGGCTTCAGTGCACCAAAAGCAATACATTACACATCATCCTTGCTTAACATAGAGACATTGTCATGCGTAAAACTTAAGCGCAACTAGAATTATTTTAGGAGAAAGGGTTGAAAGGTTCAAATAATTTGGTTCTAAAAAATGGACATTAATAAAAGTTCCTAATAGTGAGTGCTCTAGTAGAATAAAGCAACCACACAAGGGTAAGGTCACGATTCTATACCCAAAAGCTTACTATGCAAACTAACATTAAATGAATTGTAATATCAATACCTGACCCAAAATTGTCCAAGGTCCAGCATCAGGAACGAGACGTACTCGAATGAACTCAGCATCTTTCACAATATTGTCAGCTCGAAAATGCTTTAAGTAGTCAGCCAAAGTCTCTGCAGACTTCAATTGCAACATCGATGAACATGTCAAAGGAGTTGATAGACCTGTGCCTCGCTGCAAGTAAAATACTTTAGCTGTAGAAAAGATATTACATATCAATAATAGGTTGGCATGAGATAATGTCCAGAAAAAATGCCTGATCCATCAATACAACACGAAATTCTTCACATGCTTTTTGTATCCATCCACTGGCTTCAGTTGGTCGCTGACACTCAAATCCAGGTCCACCTTGAAGGTATAATAGGTATGGCAGCAGCTGCTCTTCTTTTCCAACTGCAACATATATTCTGCTTTAGCAAGGTAGTAACAAAGAAGCCAAATTGACTAAAAGAAGGTATTTTGGTATATTTATAAAGATAAACACTCAGATATTTTAGTATATCTCTAAAGATAAACACTCATAAAAGCATCATGCAATTTATGAGAACGATCACTACAAAACATGTCTAATTCCACTTCCTGGTAATATAGATACTTGCAATTAAGACATAAATAACTAAAACATTTCTGAAGCAGTATTCCATGTACACGTAAGCCAAAGCCAGTACACACACATGCTTTCAAACTCATTTATAGGATTTCTATTCATTGTAATAACCTCGTGGATATGCAACTTCTACAGAAATCCTATCAAGCAAAGTTGCATATTTATTTTATGCATTTTTGTTACATATGTATGAACCTATGCAAACATATTAATATTTCCAAACAAAGAATACCTTATTACCTTATGAAAACTAAATTAGTGGGAAAGGAATAAGGAAGGTCAGAGGAGAAACACTGATTACCTGCCGCTTATCTACTAGATAATATATGCAACTCCATATTTCAACAGTCAACAAAACGTGTGGCATAATAGTTCCATTAACTTATCATAAATTTTTATGCTGTGCATTATTAAAAAAGACGGTGGGTGTTAGGCAGCTGAGTGTGTGTGGCCTATGTATATAGATGAATAAGCTAGCACTTTCCTCCATGTTTTGAAGTAATAGACTTTTCACGTTAGGTGGGGTCTATATAACGGTTGATGACTATTTGAAGAAAACCATCTGAACACACAGAAGACACTTTATACAAACTTCGCCATCAGACTTTCAAATCCATGTACTTTTTGTTGCTGACAAACAGCAGCAGATAAATTTATACATAAAAAATTCCAATTATACATATTTTTATTACTGAGAACCCTTGACAATTACTTAAAATACAAGGAATCTACCTTTTTGTTTCACTTTAAACTACAGGGGTTCTACTAAGTTGGGTGCTTTCAGTTATTCTTTGGAGACTAAACTATAACTAAAATCAAAGGGAAAAAATATATATATATATATATATATATATATATTAAATTCCTTAAGATAAACACTTTGCTTACAAAGCTCATTAAATCACTAAAAACTCATACACAAATCCATCGCAGAATTCATATTAGATTAACAATTCAAATATTAATTAACACAACGATGCTTAAAATCATGAAATTTTGATAAAAATTCAACTGAAGTAAATACCAGCAACGACTTCGCGAGCGAAGATTGAGATTTTAGGAGAAACTCTTTGATCCACAGAGTAGTCCAGGGGCACAGTGAAGCGGTGATCGCGAAGTCGGAGGTCCGGCACAGAGTACCATTTCCCGGCGACGTGTTCCGGTAAGGAGTCACCGGAGGTGGCGTTATGCCCAGCCATGGCTGTCAATATACGGAGTGGGTCCTTGCGAGAGTGGAAATAGTAATGCTTGGTTGCTGGAAATAGCGAAAGTCTGCGAAGTGAGCAAGTGGAAAAGTAAATGTGGAGTGGGTTTATAAAAGAGGGTGGCGCGTGGAATGCCAACATTTTGAATCTGGGTGGCCACAGTAGAGGGGCGATTTATGCGGGATAAAGGATGACGTGGCACGATGCGAGAAGACTGATTAGAATTAGAAGAAGGACGACGTTAGGAGACCCTCAATCGTAAATTATGTGGACGTTTGTTTTGTTTTGTTTTTTTTTTTTTTTTTTTGAAAATAATTTTGGTCGACATATGTGGACGTTTGGTCGTCAAAGCTCTTTAACCCAATACCATAAACTACACGTAAATTACATCAAATGCCCTTTAATTATCACGTTCTTCTTCACACATTATCCTCTAAATTTTGTATTTTCACACATTATCATCTATTGTTTGGTCATAAATCTTTTTAACTCAAGATAATAAAATACACGTAAGTTACATCAAATTCCTTTGAATTATCACGGGATTAGATTACCTTCTCAATTATTAAATTTTACTGGGTTTGCACCAATTGGCGATGTCCCTTCGAAAAAATAAACGGATTGTATCACATGATTGTCATAATCTGATTTCAAGGGTATTATTGGAAGATAAATTAAACCAGGACCTAATCGAATTCCTTCTCACTGGCATGCTCTTCCAAATCATCCGGTGCGGAATCTGATAAAACAAAAAAGAAAGAGATACATTTGGTCACCCCTCGTACCTCAAACAACTTGCAAATGCCCAAAGATTTTTTGTCTCAATTTTTATTAAAATTAATTTGAGTCTAAAGAAATGGAATGGTGTGAGTGGCATTGGAGGTTCAATTTCCAACTGTTTTGACTGGGTCCCTTACCTGGTCAATGGAAACCTTGCATGTACTCTTCCCATGGCAAATGTGCTCTGCCACCACTCAAAAGGCCCATGTGCTTAGGACTTCATATGCAGAGAAGCTCAGTATAGGTGAGCCATGAGCCTACACAATACACTACCACCACCACCGTATACAACAATGATGTGTAGAAATTAATTGAACAAATTACTTCACAACTATAGACTCGGGTTCCTTGTGCCAGTGAGTGTACCGCAAAAATGGTCAAGAAAAACAAAATTGAAAGATGTTATCTGTAAATATTTTCAAATAGACAAACAAATATTTTCAAATAGACAAACAAATATTTTCACAAAATATAAACTATAGATTTTTGATAAATTATTGAACACGCACCTAGCAAGTCCGAAGAGAGACACCAAGAGGAGAGAGAGTAGAATGAAAGATATTAAATTGTAACTCTACTGTGTTAATAACCTAATACATAGATTAAATTTGCGTATAAATTAATAGGTATAATGTGTATACTATAATTAAGGATGAAAATATCGATATCAATGGAAATATCATAGGTAAAAAATACGGAAATATCGGTGGAAATATCGATATCGATAAAACTTTAAAAAAAATAATGGAAATTAATAACAAAATATGAAAATTTTAATAAATTTTAATATATGTTAATTTATTAATTACTTTATCAATTTAACTAAAAAATTAAAAAAAAATACTGAACATAATTTATATTTTTTATAATTAAGAAACTTACAACAACAAAAATGCTATTATTTTTTATAATGAATTATTCATTAATTAGAATAATGATATAAATATATAATTACTTAAATATAACTCAATACCACATAAAATTTCTTGGTGGTTGAAAATGTTCACTCTCTTCTGTATCTTCATTTCCACTAGTGTATTGAGAAAATATTGATAAAAAAAGGATACATCTCCTTGATAGTTTTGTATGTAATTATTAATATGTCAACCATATGGATCTAATATTATATGTGATTGTTGCTGATAATCATGATATGGATATGATATTGGTTGGCTCTCTACATAACTACTGCTCCTTAATAGTTGAGCTTGAGAATGTATCCATGAATTATACTTATTGATATTCTATAACTATCCACTGAATAAGGGTTATATTCACCTCCAACCCTCATTGATCCAAAATTTATAGAAAAAGATTCCTCCTCCTGATATGTAATTGTTGTTGTAGCCCTTTCTCTATGCGTATAGTCTTTTTCTGCTGCACCAATTTCTTGTCTAGCATCTCTGACTCCATGATCTTCATTTTGCATTGCATGAGTGTAATATTCTTCACCAGTAAATGGACTCAATCTCTCTTGAATTGACGGCTCTCATTCGTAATCACTTCTAACTCCACTAGAGTATCTATTAATATCACCACTTGAGTTAAAGTCACTATTAGTGGTTTAAAATTCTGAACTTGTATCGCTGAAAGGGGCTGAAGCACTTAGAGTTCTAGTTGGTTCCCTCATCAAGTTTTGAAAAGAATCAGCACTACTAGAACCCATTTCTTCAGTAATCACTTTTATTACATTTATACCCTCCTCTTATGCTTGCAGAGTAATTTTTGTAGAGTAATTTTTAGATCAAGATTCCCTTCCTTATCATCTAAATGAACTAGTTTGATCCATTGATGTATTTGATTACCTTCTTCATCACTATCATTTATTATAGCATCAAATATTATTGTTGAATAAAATTCTTCATGCTTTTCTTCTTCTGCTTCCATATCTCTCAATTTCAGCTTCATATTGTAGTAGCAATATACTAGCTTTTCAATCTTGCTGTATGCCAGTTTATTTCTTTGCTTTGTATGTATTAAAGCAAAAGTGCTCCAATTACTTTCACAAGCAGATGATGAGGCTGTTTGTGATAATACTTTCATAGCCAATTTTTTAACTTTAGAAGCATTATCGTCATATATAACCCACCATTTAACTATCATAAAGAAATAGATGTATAAATTTATATAATAATATTGATTAATTTTCAAATATAATTATGTTGGACTTACAAGGCGACATCTCTTTTCGAGCAACAATTGCTGCTAGTTTTCCAAATCCTTTCCTTGCATCTTTAAAATATGTAAGCTGACAACAAAATTGAATTAAGTTATACACCCTTTAAATATATTAAGTTAACAAACTATCAAAATAATATCTCATTTCCAAATTGGCCAATTGTAATTGATTTGGGGTCTAATTTGGAGTATACATCATGTACTACCTTTATAAGCTCAGAATTTTCTCATATAAATTGAGTATTAGTTCATACCTGCTACATGTAATGGATGAGAAAAAGTTTTATCCCACCTATCATTGATGATCTTTAAAAGCCATTTTGCACCATGTTTTCTTCCAATTTCCTCTCTAACAATACGCATCAACTTATACACTACTCCCATTGTTGGATAGAGCTTAGTGTCAATAACACATAAAAGCTTATATAATGGCTTAAAAATTTCACACACCTTTTGTGCTTTGATCCCAAAAAATATGATCAAGTATTATTATTTCTACTTTTTTTATCTACTTTTGAAGTACTATACTTGTGGCTTGCCTAATCATCAAATGTGAATAGTTGCTTTAGTCCAACTTTCTTTTTTACCAAACTATTAAGTGCAAGATAGTTTGTGGCAAATCGTGTAATTCGAAGATGAATAATATCTCCTCTGTAAATTTCACGTATTTTTGCTAGTAACCAATTATAATTGTAGATGTAATTTGTGATCATTCTAGCTCGTTTGATCACATTGGTCAGTTGCTCATTTTTTCCAATGTCTTCAAACATAAGATCAATGCAATGTGCTGCACATGGAGTCCAATACAAATCTTAACCCTCCAATAACTTTTTCCCAGCCTTAACAAATGCAGAGCCATTGTCTATTATTATTTGAACCACATTCTTTTTCCCCCACTTCCGCAATTACTTTCTTCAACAAGTCATAAATATATGCATGATCTTTTATCATATCCAAAGCATCAATAGATCTTAAAAAATTGGTTTTTCCTTTGGAGTACACCATGAAATTGATGATAGACATTTTTATGGGACCTGTCCATCCATCATACATGATTGTACAACCGCAAGTTTTCCATTTTTCTCTCATGCTATTCATATATTCTTTTATCTCATCATCCTCCAAATCTAAGAACTTTGTCTTAATCTCATATGGGATTGGAGGTCCTACACCTATTCCTGCTTGTTGACATCCTACTACTAAATTCTTGAAATGATGGGATGCTGCTTTATTAGCTAGGATATTTTCATGAATAAAAAATTTACTTATAAGTTTTGTCATACCTTCCTTTATCTTTCTTCCGGAAAAGATATTTTTTATATTTTTTTGTCTTACCTGAAATGACTTGTAGAAGCTTTGTTCAAGCCTTGGTTGTGGTTCTCTAAGACTCTGTGTCCATTGCACCGTTGGTCTAACATGACGGCTAGACTCACTTTTTCGAGCCCCGGATGAAATTTTATGAAGATGACTTCTTTCCTACTTCGTTTGTTTAGAAGTACGAATTGCCTCTCTATATTCTTTTTTCTCGTAAGGATCCATTCCAGGTGGAAACATTATATCATTGTCAGACTCTTCGTCAGCATTACTTGCTTGAGTATGAAGTTGTCCTCATAATTCTGCACGAATCTCTTGTACTTGAATGGTCTTCTTTGCCTTGAGCTCTTCTTTTCTTTTCAGTAACCCCACTATGTAACTTTTTACTTCAGGAGACACCCTTTAACAATGATGTACATTATGTGAGGGATCTATAGCACAAAGATGATGTTTAAGTCTTGTTACTCTACCACTCTTCATCACATGTCCACAGTATTTGTGTATTGTTCCCATTTTTATTGCCATCAATTGAAATGCCATGCTTCCAGGCAAGATCACGTTTGCTTCCTCCATTAGCCATTACTTATTACATTTCATATATTAATAATGAGATTGAGGAATAAAATGCAACGAGAATAAAAGTTATATATATATATATATATATATTAATCAAAAAGTTTTAAAAAATAAATGATTATCAACATGTTATTAGTTTAAAAGATTATACTTATTTAATATCGTAGTCTAACAAAAGACAAGGTTTTTAGTCACAATTAACATCACTAAAATTACATTTGTTAGTGGCTAAACTGCGATTATAATTACAAAGCATAATAATTCATGGCTCGTCCAATTCCTTATTCATGTAAGCAAATATAAAAAATCTAAGCAACTAAACTCATCTAGCAAAAAGAAAAAAAAGCTAAAAACAAAGTGGTTTGACTATATGCATACAGTTACTAACTATAATATAAGAAGTGGTAGTTAAAAAAATCAATTATAAAATGCAACACAACATAATCAATTTGGAAATAACTAACAAATCAAAATGTACAAACTTAAGTGAAAAAAAATAAAATAAAAAAGCTATAAGTTACAAAAAAAAAATAGTAATTTTACCTTAAACAACAAATTGTTTGATTCACTACCACGATATTCCAAGGACTCGTTGTTTACCACCTGCCAAAAAGGTGTTAATACCGATATTAGTGCAGGATATGCATCGGATGTGATGGGGTTATTTTCAAACTCATTTGGCAATGATTTGCATATTGGTCTTCTTCCTCTCCCGTTCAACCACAGTGTCAGGCCATCGAACTACAAATCTTTAGAATAATTATATAAATTGTAATGCTCGGTTTGTTTACATACATATTTATATACATAATAAATTAAAATAATGTAAAAATAAAACATACTTTGCAACACCAAGATACTTATTATATATTTGAAAACGAAAAAGCAATTATTATGTTTTGAAAGTAAAAGATGCTCTGCAGGATACGTATTCTATAGTTTAAAAATAAAAATTAATTATTATATTTTAAAAATAAAAGATGCTCTGCAGCACTAGGATACTTATTATATATTTGAAAACAAAAAAGCAATTATTATGTTTTTAAAGTTAAAGATGCTCTGCAGGATACATATTATATAGTTTGAAAATAAAAATTAATTATTATTTTTTCAAAATAAAAGATGCTTTGCATGATACTTATTATATAGTTTAAAAATAAAAAAAGTAATTATTATATTTTGAAAATAAAAGATGCTCTGCACCATATATCATTTTTCTATCCGTATGAATTGTAACGTTTAAAGTAATTATTAGGATACTTCATGCCTTGCATATATATCCTATCAGTATAAATCGTAAAAACATAAAGTAATTATTAACTTATTAGAATTTGAAGAGGAGAAGATGCTTCATGATTTGCACATGTATAAAAAAAAACTCCATACAATATGTGAAACTTTGAAAGCATATAAGTATAATAATTATAATTTTTTTAAAAATACTAATACTGTACTTAATAGTTAATATAGATATTTTGAAAATTTCCATGGAAATATCAGAAATTTTCATAGAAATTATAGAAATTGTGATCAAATTATGAAGGAATTGGCATGAAAATTTCAACAGAAATATCGAGGAAATATAAAAAATATCGACGGAAATTACAGAAATTATAATCATTTTCAATTTTGCAGAATGAATAATATCCATACCTTATAAAAATGAAAATATCCACGAAATTTCGTAGATATTTTTATTTTTTCATCCTTGGTTATAACAGAAACACTGATCTACATCCATTACACTTGAATTGATGAAGATTTTGGTGTTTTTGTGTTGAAAATCACTTGGGTTTAGTGCTTCCGAATTATATACAAATGTAGAGAATATTCTCGTAACTCATGGGAAGAAATCGAGAAAATGAGTCGAGCATGTTAACCAAGGGACCATATCCCTTAATTAATAAATTTTAAATATTAAATTATCAAATTACCCTTGAATAATACTGATCCATCAAAATAACACCAAGGTTAAATATAGGTTTCTACACATTAATTAAATATACCATATTATTAAATACATTCATTTGAGTCATATGCTCATGAAACACCTTGGGTGGCAAACCCTTAGGACGGTAAACCCTTAATAAGCGGGTCATTAATCGTGGAGTTTTTAATAATGTGCTTGATCGACACTTGATGACTTTGAACTTTCTTTCACAGCCAAGAACTTAATATCAATGTGTTTAAACTTTGATGAGCTCCAGTTGTTCTTATAATACAACTCAGCACCTTTATTACCATAGTTGATCTTTAGTGGTTTGTCAATGCTATCAACAATATGTAGCTTAGTGATACAATTCTGTAGTCATATCCCCTGGTTGGATGCCTTATAGCATGCTATGAACTATGTTTCTATAGTAGATGAGGCTATAAGTGTTTATGTTTTCACTTTTCTATGAAATAGCCCCTCCAACTAGCATGAAAATATAGCCTGAAGTGGATCTCCTTCTATCCAGACACCCAGCAAAATCAGAATCTGAATATCCAACAACTTCCAAATAGTCGAATCTCCGATATGTGAGCATATACTCCTTAGTCCTCTGTAAGTATCTCAGAACCTATTTTGTTGTCTTCCAATGATCTATGTCTGGGTTACTAAGACATCTATATAACATCCTTAAAATATACGCAATATCCAGACGTGTACAGACTTAAGCATATATAAGGCTCCATACTGCTGGAGCATAAGAGAATTTTTCCATTTCTTTCTTCTCAAGTTCCACTTTTGGACATTGATCAAACTAAATTTATTACCCTTCGCCACTAATGCACAATTTCATATACCAAATCTACTGAGCACTTTCTCTATGTAAATTTTTTGTGATAAACCAAGTATACTTCTTGAACGATCCTTATGAATCTGTATACCTAGTACGAAATATGCATCACTAAGGTCCTTCATTTCAAAATGACTAGATAAGAACCTCTTTGTGTCATGCAGTAGATCTATGTTATTACTTGCCAGTAGTATATGATCAATATAAAGTACTAATATGATAAATTTGCTCCCATTAAACTTAAGATAGATATATTGATCAACAGTGTTCTCCTTAAAACCGAATGAAGTAATCACCTTATCAAACTTTTGGTATCATTGATGGCATGTCTGCTTTAAACCATAAATGAACTTTTTAAGTTTGTATAAAAGGTGTTTTGAATCATTTGACTCAAAATTCTACGATTGCACCATGTAAATTGTCTCATCAATGTCGCCATTGAGAAACATTGTCTTTACATCCATCTGATGTAGCTCCTAATCATAATGAGCTATAAGTGTCATTATTATCCTGAATGAGTCTCTTGTTGAAACTATAGAGAAAGTCTCTTTATAATCTATGTCTTCCTTTTGAGTGAAGCCTTTGATGACTAGGCAAGCCTTATACCTCTCGTTATTACTTTTTTAATCCTGTTTGATTTTGAATGCCTACTTACAACTAATCGGTTTCGCTCTTTTAGGCAATTTAACGAGATCTCATACATCATTGTCCTCCATGGACTTCATCTCTTCATGCATAGCTTTAATCCACTTGTCAGAGTTGGTGCATTATTTAACTTGACTGAAAGACGTCGAATCATCCTCTAATCCCATATCAAACTCATGCTCCTGAAGAAAGACTACATAATCATCAGAAATTACTTTTCTTCTCTCTCTAGTAAATTATCTTATTGGCACTTTTAATTAAGGTTGTTAAGGTGTTTCTACTATTTCTGGATGTAGTGCCTCAATTTGAATGGGAGAAGCCTCTAACCGTGTTTGAGGCAGTACACGGACATCATTATTGACCATAGTGTCTGGAATTGCAATTTAAATGGCATTAGGAATGGTTACTTAATCACCATCTTTAGCTACTGTAGTGATTGATTGGAATGTCTATACACTCCTTTTCAAAAACAGTGTCCCTTACTTTAGTATTCCCACTGTCCTCAATGAATTTGGCATTACCCGTTTCAAAGAAAGACCTACTTTTAGGATCATTAAACTTGAACCCTCTTGATCTTTCAGAATATCTTACAAAATAGCAGCTGATAGTTCTTGAGTATAGTTTTCTTTCATTATGCTTATAGGCCCTTGCCTCAACTGGACATCTCCACACATATAGATGCCTAATATTAGGCTTCTTACCCGTCCATAACTCATATAAGGTCTTTTCAACTGCTTTACTATGTACTCGGTTGAGAATGTAAACTACAATCTTTAGTGCCTCACCCCATAATGAATCTGATAAAGAAGAGTGACTAATCATACTTCTTACCATGTTTTGAAGGGTTCAGTTTCTCCGTTTAGCTACACCATTTTGACTTAGAGTATCTAGCATGGTGTATTAAGGGACTATACTGCACTCTATTAGGTACCTTGCAAAAGACCCTAGACGTTATACACCTAATTCGTCATATTTGCTGTAGTATTCATCACCACGGTTAGATTTCACAACCTTAATCTTCTTGCTTAATTGGCTCTCTATTTCAGCTTTAAAGTTCATGAACATATTCAGAGCTTAGGACTTCTCGTGAATTAGGTTCAGATAACCATAGCGTGAGTAATTATTTATAAACGTCATGAAGTATATTTATCCATTCTAAAAAGCTGTAGGGAATGGACCACACATATCTATGTGAATTAATTCTAAGATGCCACTGCACCTGTTTACACCTATACTTTTTTGTTTGTTATCTTTCCTTTGATGCATTGTACACAAATGTTAAAGTCCGACATGTCAAGTGAATCAAGAATTCCTTGGGCTATTAATCTCTCTATGAATTGATTGGATATGTGTCCTAAACTCTTATGCCACAACATAGCCGAATTCTCATTATTTAATTTTCGGTTAGTGCCCGAGACGATTGCATGCATAATTTCATTAGTATTGGAGATTTGAACATTTAAATTATATAACTTGTCAATTAAATTACCAGTTCCAATAAATTAGAATTTTGAAATAACCTAAATGTTTCATTACCAAATGAACAAGAGTAGCATGTTTGTCTAAATATAAAATAAAAATTAAATTTCGTCTAAAACACGGTACAACAAAAATATTTTTCAAAATTGAAATAAAGCTAGTTTAAAAAAAAAAGCTAAAAATCTCAAATAGCCACCTTTGCCTTTTTGCCATTACCCATATAGATATATATTTCACCGTCATTTAACAGTCAGCTTTTGAGCCAACCTTGCATAATGAACTTATGTGAGTAGTAGCATCATTATCTATCAACCAAGTGTCATTAGGTACTATAGTCATATTAACTTATGAACTAACAAAGTTGAGAAGTGTACCTTTCTTTACACACCAATTGGCGTACTTGGAGCATTGTTTCTTCATGTGACCTTTCTTTTTACAGAAGAAACATGTAAGTACTAAATCTTGTTTCCTCTGCTCCTTATGGCCTTAAGCTCCTGGGTCCATAGGATCCTTTCCCCTATAGTTAGTCCTTTTTCTTTTCTTATTACCCAAATTTTTTGAGGTAGATGTCAGATGAGCAATTTCAACCTTGTCATTCTTTAATCTCTCATCCTCTTATACACACTGTGTTATAATCTTATTCAGAGTCCACTTCTCTTTTAAGTATTATAACTAACCTTAAAAGTGTCGAATTGTGCTGGAAGAAAGATCAAGACAAGGTGCACCAAAATGTCCTTAGACATTTGTAACTTGAGATCTCTCATTCTTGAAAGATTGGACATATCCAAAATGTACTCATAGACATTTTCTTTTCCTTTATACCTCATCAAAATAAACTTCAACAATATAATGCTTGTTTCAACCTTTTCATTTGTCATAAACTTATCAGCAAGCTGACTCAGAAAATTAACGGTATCATCCTCATCAGAAATAGAATGGATTCTAGTATAGACAACTTCATGATATATAGACTCATGCTGTTAGATCTCTCCAACTTGTCATCTGCCACTCTTTGATCAGAGTACTTTGATTTGTCAGAGGTGCAGGGAGATCAAACATGAACACATGGTCCAGATCCATACATTCAGGTATTATCATCACATAATCCTTCCATTTCTTAAAATTTATCCCATTAAGCATAGGGACGTTGTTAACATTGACAAAATAGTAGATGCTAAATACAGATAAAACATAAAAATGCTAACAATTAATATCAAAACATGTATATATACTTAAACAGAGCTTAAACATAAAGCATATATACACATAATCCTTCCATTTCTTGAAATTTATGCCATTAAGCATAGGGACGTTGTTAACATTGACAAAATAACAGATGCTAAATACAGATAAAACATAAAAATGCTAACAATTAATACCAAAACATGTATATATACTTAAACAGAGCTTAAACATAAAGCATATATACACAGGAGTGGGCCCATCACAAGATACCAAACCCAACATTATATTTAGTCTTTGGACATAAATTACAATTTGTAAATGGTACTCTCAATCATAACACAAATGCAAATAATTTTATAATGGTCAAACAATATGTCTTTCTTTGGACCAACATATTATATGCATATTATTTTCTATTTATCTTATATTTATGTTATTCTAACCCTATATTTGGCCTAAATAATCTTTCTTTAGGCTAACTATTTTAGCATAAACATATAAAATTTATTTATTTTAAAATAATTTTATTTTAACTAGTAAAAGTTACTTTGGCAACATATTAATTTAAAAAATTAGTTCTAAAATAAATAAATATACATAGTATTGTCAATACATGCACGTTATGTAAGTATGAAATAAAAAAATAAAATAAAAAATAATTTTTTTGCTTGCTGATGTGGCACTTAAGTTAGCATGCTGACATCAGCGAACAACATATCATCTAAGCTGGACGACAACAAACGACACATCGTCTAAGCCGGACAACATGTCTTATAGGTCATCTCTGACCTGCACTCGAGTCACAAGTTGATCGATTTTCTGATAACCGGATCGTGTAGCTCGACTTTCCAACCTACAAAAGATGGTGGTTTCAACCACTGTTTTCAATAGGGCCTGTTAGGTTTTGCCTCGGACTTCCTAAGGACCAAAACCTACTAAGAAATTTTTTTAAAATAACATCTGGAATTTGGAATCCGAAGAGAAAGATTTTCTACCCAAAAGGGTTTCAAAATTTAACCCAGAAATCAGTTTTCTGTGCAAGTTCCTTTCAAATTAAGTTCAGTTCAACTCAAAAAACTCAATTTCTACATTTCTAAGTATCAATTTCATCAAAAAAAACCTTTTATCCAAAATTTTGCACAAATTGAGCATAAAATTCGTACATTTTTTAAATTTTTTTTAAAAAAAATACTATAATTTCTACCCTAGTACAACATGGGCAGATCAAAATTACACATTAACCTAATGATCTAACAAGCAAGGCTCTAACACCAATTGAAAGATACTGAATTGTAACCTTACTATGTTAATAACCTAATACATAGATTAAATTTGCATGTAGATCAATACGTATAATGTGTATGTTATAACAGAAACACTACTTGTACACATTACACTTGAATTGATGAAGATTTTGATGCTTTTGTGTTGAAAATCACTTGAGTTTAGTGCTTCTTGGTTATATATAAACGCAGAGAATGTTCGTTCTCATAACTGATGAGAAGAATGTTGAGAAAATGCGTCGATCATGTTAACCTAGGGACCACACTCCTTAATTAATAATGCGTCGATCATGTTTACCCTAAATGTCCATCTGGACACTAATTTATTCCAAAATACTCATCAATTTATAATTTTATCAAAATTATCCTCTTTTATTCAAAATACACTTATTTTAAACTTTACTATTTCTCTCTCTTCTACCCACGAATTATCTCCCTGTTTTCTTACTAGGTTGCAAACCTTGCCACCATGCTGTGAGACTTGCCATTAGGCAGCGAGACTCGCCATCAGGCAGTGAGACTAGCCACCAGGTAGCGAGACTCACTATTAAATGGTAAGTAAGCTACTTACCACTATTGTATACATACTCACCACCAGTTTACACTTACTCGCCACATGGTGGCAAGTAAGCTACTCACCACTAGGTAGCGAGACTCACCACCTGGTAATAAGTAAGCTACTAACCACTAAGCTACACTTACAACTAAGTAGGAGTGTTTTATGTATTTAGTGAAATATATGGCATTTTAAACAGAATTATAGATGAGTGGGTATTTTAGAATAAATTAGTATTCATGTGGGCATTTAGGGAAAATACCTGTAATAAATTTTAAATATGAAATTATCAAATTACCCTTGAATGCTACTAACCCATCAAAATAACACCATGGGTAAATACACGTTTCTATACATTAATTAAATATATCATATTGTTAAATACGTTATTTCATAAATCTTGTCCTAAAACCTTATTAGATCACTTCATCAGGCTTTAATTTTGTATTGTAAAACATGTGTAATAATTGACACATGTTGCCACTTTATGAAATTCCTAACATAGAAGAGACTATAGTTTAGGAAAGAGAGACATTTTTATTTATTTCCAAATAATACCTTTGAAATCAGATCATGTGACAAGTATGTGACAGAAGTCATTTATCTTTTTTATGGATGATATCAATTAGTGAATATAATAGTTTAGGGGGTAATGAATCTAACGTCCATATGTCCTTTAATATTTGCGATAAGTTTTTAAATATATAATTTATATTAAAATACAATGTATAAGTTGTTAAAGCAATTGGATGAAAAGTTATATTAAAAATAAAAACCCAATATTGTATGCGCACAAATTCTAAACTAGAAGGTAAAAAATTGATAATTTTCAACAAGTCAAAATACAAGGCTATAAAAAAATTTATCCAAGAATAATTATAAACGTAAGAATGCATGTTTGGTAATGTTTATGTTTCTATTTTTTCCTTAAAGATTTTATTTTAATTATGTATACTCTTGTTTTCATTAATAATTATACTTCTCACCTAATTGGAATTTTAAAGAAAATATACATATAAACATCAAATTAAAAACTACTTAAAACTGTTTATAAAATTAAAATTATTTTTGATGTCTTTTTTTTTCCCTCATTACAAAATAATTATCACAAAAAGCATTTACCATTTGTTTAAGCAAGATTATTACTTCGCTTAAAATCGTAGATCTCCACACTGCTTCACCGTTTACCTAAGCAAAAAAATATGACCATGAAGCTTTGGACATCGATGCAATATCGACTAAGGAATACTTGACTATTAAATCAATCTCTAAATTATAATTTCCTTTAGAAAGTTTGTAAGCTAGTGGGTTTGAAACCCTAAGCCTAGCCCATTTTGGTTGTGTAGCAAATTTCTTAAATAGGCTCAAACAATTAGTCAATGTGACTTCTGATCTTGCACTAGTTCGGTCATTCCAATTTGGCTGAATCAACTCTAAAAGGAGTTAAAGCTCTAAGGGTTTTTTAATGCCACAGCCTGACCCAATATAAGAAAATAAAAAGTAACCATATTTTTTAAAAATTAAAATGTTAGCCAAAAATGACTACTATACCCTTAATATACAGTTTAATCATAATTATAATTTTAGCCCATTGTGCAAACTCTTCGTTCCGCCTTATGCAACCGCACCCAACCGCACCCCTCAACTCCTTTTTGTACTTCTTGGACTTTCCTTCCTTTTTTCTTCTTGCTTACCAATTACTTTTTCTCTTCCTCCTATTCTTCTTCTTGTCGCCACCGCATTGTATTTTAACTCAATCCCCGTTGTTGCCATCGCCGTTGCCGTCGCTAACACCGTCCCACCATCTTCTTGTACTCCTACTAAGGTTAGAATACATAAACTCATTGAAGGTTTTGTGGATATTGTGGGTATTGTGGATTAAGTTGGTGTACAATGAAATAGTTTGTTTTTTTGTCAATGTTGTGTTCCATTGTTCATAAACTACTTTCTATTGTTATTATTGGCTATTAGGTTTTCTCATGTTGGGGTTATTGATTTGCAAGTTTTATTTTTTGAAAATGTTTGAGAAAAATGCATATTAGGTATTTGAATAAATACCTTAGTGAAGTATTTTTTTTTCAAATACATGTGTTTATTTGAGTATTTAGTTTAAAATTATGTTTTAAGTGTATAACTTGAATTTTACAAACAATTATAATGTATATGGGTATATGGCATCAGTGCCCCCACCATAGGGGTGGCAGTGGGTGGGAACCGACGTCCATGGCATACCAGTGGGGTCTATGGGCAGCCAGTGGCGTCTGAGGCGATTGGATACTGGAACCACCGGTCGGTGTATCGACCCCGTTTTGTTTTTTATTTTGTTTTTTTTTTGCTTTTGGATTAGATTGTTTATTCATGCTATTATTTTGTTTATAGATTAATTATCATATGATTGAAGTTTTGTTTGTGCAAAATTATGAATTATGAGTTATTTGGTCTTAACATTTTACATTTATTTATTGTTTAAACAGGAAAATGGCAAAAGCTAAGTCCTTGATGTATACAAATACCCTAGCTAATGTAGATAATTGTCGCATTCGTGTCACTTGTAGGTCGTCACTCATAACATGCATCAAAGATATCCTTGAGAAATTTTTGGAGGATCCTAATAAGCCATCTAGGTTTAAGAGAAGACAACTGAATAAGTTTAAGAGTAGTTGTTTTGGTACGCTCTACCTAAGAATGCAGGAGATTATTTTGAGTGGCGGCATAGTACACAATATGCTTGTAAGGCAAGTAGATAGTATAAGTGAGGATGTCATGGAGTTCAACTTTAATGGGAAATGAGCAATATTTACAAAAAGAGAATTTAAATTTATTACGGGATTGAAGATGGAAAATTCAGTTGATGTTCCTTCTCCTCCACAATCCAATCGAATAAGGAACACATATTTTGGCCACTTGAAGAAGATTAAAAATTCAAATGTAAAGGACTTTTTTTTTTTGTATTTGAAGCGTAGCAAACTAGAGGATAAAGATGACATGGTAAGGTTGACATTGATATACTTCCTCGAATGTGGTCTACTTGGCAAGGAGAGTCAAGTAAGCCTTGACATACAATATTTATTTGTGGTTGAGGATTTAGAATACTAATGAATATGCATGGGGTTTGGAGTCCTACAATGCTACCATATCTTCCATGCACTGAGTTTTCGCTTTACATGATGGAGAGTTAAATGAATCAGCCACATACAGTTTGAGTGGGTTTCCTAAGGCATTCCAGGTAATGTCAATTATAAAACATTTTAATTTATATTTGTTTACACATTATATATTTAACTATTTAAGTAATGAATTTTAAATTGTTTCATAAGTTTGGGGATACGAGATAATTCTTTTGATGAGAGAACTATATGCAACTAAGGTTGATAATTCATTCCCACAAATTTGCAATTGGAAGGCTACCAATATCCCTGTGTTTAAGAGTATGGGAAAAACACTTTTTGACAATGCGGAGGTCATTTTATTAGTAGTCGATTAAATTATATTCATTAAATTTTAATTACTTATTATTTTCATAAAATTAATGGACTTGTTCATGTAATAATGTACAGTTATATGTGATTGGAAGATTGAGACCGAGTAATGTTGAAGAAGAATCCATATATCCGGCTAACAAAGATTCTCCAATCCCACAAATACCTCCGCCAAAAAACATAGTTTAATAGAAAAAGGCAATTGACACAGAGATATCGAGTTTGCTTATTATCAACAACAAGATGCATCTAATCACGAAGGTCCTTTTGAGAATGTTGGTCAACAAACAGGATCGTCACATGAAGTACTTTTTTTAACTAAAATATCATATTATTATTTTGAAGTTATTATGATTTTTAACTTAAGAATTTTAATTTAATTGACTAATATAATTTATTTTTTTATTGAACATAGGTCGATGATGAGCTCAGATCGGCTATTCATTCGCTTAATGTAAAAGTTGATCATGTGGCAAATGATTTGAACACCTTTCGATTCTATTCAATGCTAGAGTTTCAAGATTTTAGATTGAATTCAATGCGAGAGATCCAATTGATTAAGGATTCATTTCAAGAAATGTTTATTTATATGAAAAATGTAAGTAAATTATTTCATTCATACCTTTTAAATTCTTTAATAAGTCTTAACAATTGTATATCATGCTTTGTCAATAGAAATATCATCGGCCGAATACATATGAAAACACGCTTATGAATGAGGAAGGTGAAATACGTGATAAGGAAATGAATGTGATGCAGAATTACAGTGAAGTCCAATTCATCATCAAAGGTTATTCAGCAGGAGCCACATATTAAAAGGCGTGCAGAGAAATTGAAGTCGCCTTTCGTTGTGACCACTGAGACATGAGAGACTTTGAACAATATTTTGCCTCCTTCGATGGATTTTGATCCTAAACGGCCCCCTCCCGTTGATATTTCAATGAAATTCTTTGAGCATCTGACTTCCGATATAGATGAAGTTATTGACTACGACATATACAATGTCAGTAAAGAATTCTTCTGGGATTTAGTTCAAGGAGAATGGTTAAATGATAAGGTAAAAACAAGTTCATATAACTTATTTATTTATCTACAAATAATAATAATAATTTGTATTTTTTTAGTATTAATTAATTAATTTACTTCCATCTTGTGTAGCACGTCAATGTGATATGCATGTACATACGCAAACGTATGTTAGCGTATCCTCATTTATTCTATCTAAGAACGATTGTCATGAGTGCTTATTTTTGGGTAAGATATTGGTTGTACTATATTTAAGTATTGCATGATTTCTTTTCTGTATTAAATTGTTAATGACTATTTTTGTAATTTTTTTTTATATAAGGTAATATGGAGGGCAGATGGCCTAAATTTGAAACATAGAGAAAAGATGAAAAGTCAAAGAACACTACATATGAATTTGATATGAGTTTTCTTAGCTACATTTCCAGCAATGCATACACACCCTCATCGCGACGTTGGATTGATTGCGATTATGTAAGTAATACTAGTATAACAAATTTATTTTCAAATTAATTGATATATAATTTTCTTCATTATCGTATTAACTAATTAATTATTAATAGGTACTCATGCCACTTAATATTAAGGATACCCATTGGGTGCTTGCCAAAATTGATCTTCCCCATCAACATGTTTTCATTTACGATTCGACACTTACAAAGTCTACGAATCGTGATCAATTCAAACTCTTATGGATAATGTTGCCATACATATTGAGGCAAGCTAATTTTTTCCTCGCTCAATCCGATGTTAGGGGAGTTTTACATCAGTTCTCACATAGCTATTTGGAAAACTTTCCAGCATAAGGAAACGGGTAATTTCTTACAATCTAAATTATTTATTCATTTTAATATAGTGTAATTGTTTTATAAGTTACGATTTAATAAATTGTATTTATGTTTTTTCTTTTACAGTGTCGATTGCGGCGTATTCATGCTAAAGGCTATGTAGTATTTGCTTGCAAAATAGGAATTCAACTTTAGCCATGGTGATATGAAATTTTTTAGGTAAAAAGATTCAATCGAGTTGTATAATAGAGAACTATCAACTTAGTTTTGTAAAATAAAAATAGTATGTACATATATAATTAATTATTTAAAATGTATTTTTTTTATTATTTATTAAATAATTACATAACAATTACTTAATAAAAAAAATCACATTAAAAAAATTAACAAGAATGGTGTGCATAAAATATGGTGCCCTTATGAACTTCTAGACGTCTGTCAATTTCACTATATTTTTTGAATATATAAATCAATCCAGATAATTCTGAAAAACTACTCAAATTAAAGCTTATCCTCTTATCTTTCGAACTATATATCATATGCATCAATCCGATATCTTAAAGATCTTCAAATTTAATGTTTTCCAACAGTGCGTACAAGTGCAAAGGGGGTAGCACCCTTCGGCATCCACCATAGGGGAGTCGATGGGCCACTGATGGGCCCAAATGAAGCCATAAAATTATTAAAAAATATGCAAATTAAAGCTCATTCTCTTAGCTTTCCAATGATATATCATATGTATCGATCGAAGATCATGAAGGTGTTCAAAATAAATGTTTTCCAATAGCGTGTAGAAGTGCACATCGACGGCATTCGCATATCAGTCAACTTCACTGTATTTTTTTGCTATCTAAATCAACCCAAAAAATTATGAAAAAATATACAAATTAAATCTCATTCTCTTATCTTTCCAAAGATATATCATACATGGAGGTCGGAAGGTATTCAAAATAAATTTTTCCAATAGCGAGAATGCGAGAACGAGCACATCGGTAGCCACCATAGGACCGTCGGTTGCCACCGACCCCCCTGTGGTGGCCATCGACGTGTGCCCGTTCTCGTACTTCTGCGCGTTGTTGGAAAAAATTCATTTTGAACACCTTCCCGACCTCCGATTCGTGCGTATGATATATCATTGGAAAGTTAGGAGGATGAGCTTTAATTTGCATATTTTTTTTATAATTTTATGGGTTGATTTATGTGTTCCAAAAATGCTATGAAGTTGATGGAAGTACGATTGTCTCCGTTGTTCATAATATGTTTTTGAATCATTACATTCAATCCATAAAGCGTAGATATAAATACATACACAAGTGTAATTGTTACATATTCTAAAAAATAGGTACATTTATCTTACACTAAAATTAATTACAGTTGTCTTCCCAATTTATTGGCTCAGTGCATCTTGCTCGGTTATGTCCAATCACTCCACATCAACCACACTTGTATTTCATTTTCTTCTCTCCATGAGACAATATTCTATTTTTTCTTAGTCTACCAACAACTCGTCTTCTATTGTCTGGGGGTCGAACAACCTTCATTTGAACTTCATGTGGAACCTCCCATTGTCTTCTATCACCAACAGGATATATGGTCTCGATAAGTTAAACAAAGTGTATCAGTACGGTAATACTTGAAACACATATTATGGAACTCGATATGTCTGTACAAATACACTGTCATTGCATGCTCACAAGGATACTGATTAAGGTTAAACTTCCTACAGCTGCAAGACTTGGAAATCAAATTTACCTTACCCTTTATTTCACCACCCACCATCCTATACTTGGTGGGATTGATAGGTGTAACAATTGAACGTTATGCAGCTTCTTCCCTCTTTTTTAATCGTTCCTTGTTCCATGTCGTTAATGTAGGTGCCATATTCCTGGCAATAATCCGACGATCATAGAACTATTGTTGTAACTTTGACCGAATAGTTTCCAACAATGGTACGAGTGGCATTTCTCTCGCATCCCTTAGTATTGTATTCATGCATTCAATAATATTTGTAGTTAATATATTGTATCTAGTAACCGGAAACTTACAACGAGCCTACCTTCTAACTTTTATTTCCGATAGGTATTCAACCGCCCATATGTTTATATTCTGTAACTCATTCATATAGTAGTCAAAACTGAACATCAAATATGCCTTCGCAGCTAAGTAAAAAGTAGGGAGGATTTCATCTTCATATCCAAACTTCTTAGCCTTAAGGTTTTAACTAATATGGTACATACATAATCCTTGGTAAGAGTTCGGATAAACAACCTTCAATGCATTCTCAATAGCTTTATGTCTACCAAATTGTCAGGCTCTCCATATGCTTCTTTGAAACATTCGAAGAACCATGTGTATGAAACTTCATTTTCAGCATCCCCAACACCAAAAGCAAATGGATAAATTTGACCATTTTCATCTACAGTTGCAGCAATATATAGATAGCCACGATATTTGTGTTTCAAAGTTGTCTCATCAACAGCAACAACTGGTCTTATATTAGAATGAAAACACGGTATGCTTGCTCCTAATGCCATGAAATAAAATTTAAAATATTCTCCATCATCGAGTAGTAATGCTGGTCACCGTTCTCGGTTATTAGCTTCTAACATTGTCAAATATGATGGTAGAATTGAGAATGACTCTTCCGCAGTGCCTCTAATATTGTTTAATGCATGCTCTCTTGCCCTCCATGCTTTATCATAAGATATGTTTATACCATATTTTAACTTCATGTCAAATTTTATCTCATGTGGCTTGTATACACGAGCGATCCCATTATATTTTTCTTTTATGGAATCTCTAATCACTCAGCTAGTAGCTTGCTTAGGATTTTCATGGAGGGCTTGTGCAAATTGAAGACAAGTATACTTTTTTTCATATGCCCGTACAATAAATAACTTATCTGAATGCAAGATTTTGTTGTACGAAGAAGCCAATCGCAATTATCATGGAAGCACCAACCTTATATCGAAGTTGTAGATGACCGACAACTTGAATTGAAAGTTGTGTTGAGCTGCATACAAATACAACTTTTCCTTCAATTTTTTTTTGTCGTCATACACTTTGTGAATATAAAACTCATCGTTATTAGAAGAGCCTGATTCGATATCCATATAACGGGATGAGGCATTTCTTAACGATGTTGTAGATGTATGCAAAACTGAACCACCTTCCCTTAGTACAGTAAAAGGTCGATCACCATCTTCACTTTCTCTACCATCACCGAAAGATATATTGTTTCTCCTCACTTAAGATGAAGGCAATGGACTTTCTACATATCCGTTTGTGGCAATTGAGTTTCAAAATATGTTTGCATTTTTAAACTTGTGTTTCCCAAGAAATTTTGATTTTCAACGCTTGAGTTTGCCAATATTCTTCACGTTCCCAACGTGTTACATTATCGGGCACTTGAGTTTCTGAACCTTATTCAGTTTCACAAATAGAACCTTCCCAATCATGTTGAGATTCCCGAATAAGACTTTCAACTACTTGACTTTCCCACAAATTAGCTTCCTCCAAATTGGATACATTTATATGCTTTCCTCTTTTAATCTTTTCCAATTTGAGTAGAAGGTGCAGATGAGGACAAATGATTTCTTCCATTATTGGCTCTTTCATGTGAAAATATCGAGGCACTCTGGGCAAGATCTCCACATATACAGAGTCACCGACACAACTTCTTTTACAACTCAAGAAATATTTTCACATCTTTATCTCACTCATTTCTAGTGGAGCACATAGCTAGCAACTCATAACGTAATGATATTTCAATCTTAAACTATATGTATTTCAATCTATGTTAACAATGTTCTAGACCTCATCAATCAATTGCTCATAAGTACAATTTGGATGAACTTTAGTCAATTTCGATTCATAATTCTTGAATACCCAATGATCATCATCACCTTTACACCAATTGCCACCGTAAAATATAGTAATTAAAATTAAATGGTCTGATTCCATAGTACCTATTTGCCATTGAAATAAACCATACTTTAGACATAATTCAGAACATAATAAATGTTTCACACTACAATCAGATTTGTATATTATTTTGGAATCACAATTCAACCAGAAAATTATGAAAAAATATGTAAATTAAAGTTTATTCTCTTAGCTTTTTAACGATGTATGATACACATGAATCGGAGATTGGGAAGGTGTTCAAAATAAATATTTTCCAACAGCTGAAGTGTACACAACGGCATTACATGTCGTCAACTTCATCAGTATGTTTTAGATACCTAAATCAACCTAAAAAATTATAAAAAAATATGTAAATTAAAGCTCATCCTCTTATCTTTCTAAAATATATTATATACATGAATTGGAGTTCGGAAAGGTATTCAAAATTAAAATTTTCCAACAACATGCAGAACTACAAGAACGGGGACTCTCGGTGGCCATTGACCCCCTATGGTGGTCATCGACGTGTGCCCGTTCTTGTACTCCTGTGCGCTGTTGGAAAAATTTAATTTTATATATCTTCCCGAACTCTGATTCATGCAAATAATATATTGTTGAAAAGTTAAGAGGATGAACTTTAATTTACATATTTTTTCATAATTTTCTGGTTTGATTTAGGTTTCCAAAAAATATAGTGAAGACAAGAGATAGCTTCACTTGGTGGTTATGGTTGGTCAGCACAACTTTCCTTTTTCTTAAGTTTGTATGCGATCCGGTTGCTTTAAGTTTAAAAATATATTTGTTAGAAATTACATATGCATGGTAAAATGCATATTTCAAAGTGGTGGCTGAAACAGCTAAGCCATTTGATGAAGTGGTTGCAATTGTAGATAGAGGGTCAGTTTGGAAAACCATCTCTAAGACAACATCTAGTGACGCTACAAAGATAGGAGAAACATATGCTGACCACCAATTTTCATAGGCCAGTGTAGAAGAAAAGTGTGGAACTCGACCAGAAAAAGTGAAAAATCATTTGGATTTTTTGTATTGCTCAGAGATGGGCTTAACTTCATCCAAAGAAGTTAGAATCTTATGTATGGAAGAACAAGAGTTAATTGAGAATGTCGAAGGGAAAGGAATGGCTTGAATAAGGCCAAACTGACGAGAGAAATGATTAAGGGAATAAGACTTGGCACCACACCCAAACCTACCCTTAGACATTGCATAATGAAGGTCACGGTTAATAAGGTAGCTAGCCCATACTTCTTTCGTCTCATAATCATACTCAAGAAATGGAATAGTAGGCTTTGCTTTAAACCACTCAAGACAATTAGTACAAGACATGAGTACAGAAAAGATATCATCTAGTTTAGAACAACACTCGTAAAAGAATTTGAAGCAATCAGTGGCAGATCGTTCAATAAGACAAGCAGATACATATCTCGCACCCTCAATAATGAAGGGGCCAGTAGATGAAAAGTTAGAACCAAGTTCATGAAAATATGCTTGAAGCCAAAAGGGTCCTCCAACATTAACTATCATGTCATTCGAAGTTATAAAGTGAAGTCCACGATAAAGGCGAGAAAGGACAAAGGTACCGAGGGCTAAGGGTTGACCTTCAGCTAAAACTTCAGCTATGTAGATATACTCTTTGACGATTTTGTGCGAAGCGACACAAAATACAAACTTGCACAACCACATAAGTAAAAAAGAAATATGCTCTTGACTATTAACAGGGCCACTTTTCCTATTGGCTTGCATAAAACGATTGAAAGATGATCCATTCTTAGAAAATTTAAAGTCTAAAGAAATAATTTGAGGTGGAGTAAAGGCAGAAGCATGCATCTCAATACCATGAGGTCTAAAACCTACTAAAGCAGCCAAATCAAGCAAGGTGGGACTAATCATGCCAAAATGAAAAATAAAGGCATTGAAAGCTGATAACCAGAAGCAAAGTGCGGACGAAAGAAGAGCCTAGTCAAGAGAAATGTTTGTCGGGACAATTGAATAGCTTCGAATATATCAGCTAACTTCCAATTTTCACCAAAAGATGATTCTACTCTCACCCATTTAACCCACTCGGTAGAAACAAGAGGACAAGATCTCACCTGGTGACACTTCCATTTTGACTAATCCAAAGTAGATTTCATGAAAGGTAAAAGCTCTTCTTTATGGTTATGATAAACTGACATAATCTCTATGGGAATGTTAGACCTAAGGGAAGGACCCATAACAAATTCACCAACTTCAGAATTTCATGGTATCATATATCTACAATTAATAATCTTTGGAACATCCTCAGCCTTTTCATCTATAAGCTTGGCGGAGGCAAGAACTAATCATGATGCCCAATGAATCACATCTACCATTAGAATTACTTTGGTCTTAAAATAAGTCAAGCATATTATTAACCTATTGCATTGGGATTTGGAAAAGGTACACTAGCAGTCAATTTCATGAAGTACATAGCCATAGAGTTCAAGAAAATCCATATCATTTCACAAACATGTAAGAGAGTGAAAATAAATCTACAATCATTGGAACATTTTAAGCCTCTTTTATCTTATAAGCTTACCAGAGAAACTGAAGAATTAGTCATGAACTCAAAGAACCACACCTGCCATTTAATTACTTAGAACTCAAACAAATAGGCAGTCATACATAATACTGATGCATCAGGATTTAGAAAATGTGCACATGCAAATCAATTTCAAGAGCACATAAACTATAAAAACAATAAAATCCATATCATGTCCAAAAACAAAAAAGAGGCACAGACAATAATAACCCATTGTATTGGGGATTTAGAGAAGGTACACTAGCAAATCAATTTCATGAAGCACATGGCTATAGAATTGTAAAATGGATACTATTTGTAAGAAAGTGAAAATAAATCTATAATCCATATCATTTCAAAGAACCACACCTGTCATTTAATTACTTGGAACTTTAACAGTAGGCAGTGAAGCATGACGCTGACATTTTGGGGGGTTTTTTTTTTTTTTTTCCAAAACTATTTTTGGGTTTGGAGGCATGCACTTAGCAGTGAATTCCATGGGGGCATCGCATTCAATAAAATCCACATCATCAACAAGTGAATAGTGGGTATTTGTATTTTAATTAGGAAAATGATCAAATAAAAAGAGTCAAGAAATTCTTACCTGTTGTTGGGTTTCATATACTTGCAAAGTTCTACTCAGTGACTATCCATTGTTGAAAAAAAATTAGAGGTCGGATTATTCAGTGGGGTCGGACATTGTTTTTGTCTTTGATTACTTTACATGTTCGAACAAAATGGACTGCCGAATTGATTTTTAGGTAATTTGGCCAAATGCCTAGCCCATTTGTAATTTTTATAAAAAAAAAAACTCAATCTTAATAATATTTGTAAAAATACCCACCATTATCTAGTTAATATACAAGCAAACACCACATCCAACTTTATTTTTTACTTAGCTCAAAATAGTTTGCATCCACTATACTGAGCTTTTACATCTCTTCTCTTCCTCCGCCTTCCATGAGCTTTCACTTATGATTCATCGTATAGTACATGAGTTGATTATATATAGGCTGCGTGGTTTTAACATCACTGCGTACAAGCTTTACATATTTGGATTCTCACATAAGTGTAATGTAGATCTACAAATAAGGTAGGTGCATATACCTATGTTTGAATTATAATTTTGCAAGTTTTATGTTGTATTTTATGTGTGATCATGAGTTTATTTGAGAGTTGTCAAGGTACATTTCGCTTGTAGAGTTAATGGTGAGAACATTCAATCCATACTAGCCATAAATAGACAAGTCTCATTCATTCATGGTGAGTATGGAAGGTGGCAAGTAAGGAATGAAATATTCTCGTCATTAATGGGCGAGTCTCACTGATTATCAGTGAAAACATTCATTCCATACTCGTCAACAGTGGGCGAGTCTCGCTTATTCATGGCGAGTATGGAAGGTGGCGAGTAAGGGATGAAATATTCTCGCCATTAATGGGCAAGTCTCACCCAATGTTGGCGAGAACATTCATTCCATACTCGTCAACTATGGACGAGTCTTGCCCACTATTGGCGAGTATGGAATGAATGTTCACGCCATTTCGTACTCTCCAATAATGGGTGGGTCTCGCCCACTATTGGTGAGTATAAAATGAATGTGCTTACCATAATTGTACTTGCCAATAATCAGCTATACTCGCCCACTAATGGCGAGAACATGTAATTTTTTAGTTATAATTGATTGTTTTATTTTAATTTCATTTTACGTAAACTTGAAATTTATAGGGCTTATAATGAATGACACTGTGATTGTGATTCGGTTCAACAGAATGTTTGTAATGAATGAAGTAGAAGGGAATTGAGAGTATTTAAATGGAAGAAACAAAGCAAGAGTGATCAAAACAAATTGCACACGTAAGGAACTAAAAGAAATTGTATACCAAACGACAAGCATAAATCGCAACTTTGACATTGTAATGAAGTATGTATTTCATTCATCATACAAGTTGGACCCTATTGAGATTGAAAATGATGGTGATATTCAATGCTTTATTAAGGAGCAATTTCGTGTTGAAGTGGCCCATAAATCACCACTTTTTATAGAGGTTTCACCTAGAGTTGTACAATTAAATGTTCCTTGTGGCAATGTATTTGTTTATGAAAGTAGCAATCGATGTTCTTCATCAGTTCCTATAATTAATAAAGCCGAGGCCCATCTATGATACTAGAATATGAAATGCCATATAATTCAAGACATGGTTAGTGTACCTCTTCACTTAACCTGACTGATGATCGGATTAACATTGATGATGAGGCTAACATCATAAGTCCTAATGTGGATAGTGATGGTGAAGAATATGATGCAATAGAACCAATCCAACATGATTTTGTACCCGTGACCACGCTCAAGAGTATGACAAAGTGGGGGTTGATATGGATGTAAATAATTCAGATACTATCGATGTAAATAATCTAGGTAATGTGGATCCTATTGTATCACAAAGTTTTAATGATCCCTGGATATGAACGCTTGATATACTAGCTTCCAAGTTGATGAAAATGTACAAACAACACAACGTGATTATTTTGGTTTGATAGTTTGCACACACCGATCTTATAATCGATCTACACCGTAAATGCCAACAATTGAACCAAGTACATCGACTCTCGCTTAGCTATTACTAGAGTTGATAACATCGAGGTTGGGAAAATTTACAACTCAAAGAGAGAGTTACAACAAAAAGTTGGGTAGTTATGCAATGAAAACAAATCATGAATTTAAGGTGCATAAGTCATGTACATGAGATTCGAGGTTAAATGTGTGGATGATAATTATGATTGAGGTTAGTGCAACACAAATTGAAGGTTTTGAATTTTTTCAGTTAGGGTACTCAACAACAAGCATAACTGCTCAAGTAAATAACTTCAAATTAGGACATAGACAAGCAACCTCTAAAACATGTCAAGACCTAAATTATGCCGAAATATGATGGAATAGCTCATAATACAGCGAAAGAAATTGTTTTTGATATTGAGAATCAATACGATTACAAAATCAGCTATGACAAAGCTTGGAGAGAGAAAACGCATTGAACGATATAAGAGGTACCTCAAGAGTCTTTCAAATTGTTGCCCTTGTGGTTTTGATGTTAGAGAAAAATAATCCAAGTACTTTGACAAGTATTTCTTTTTTTTGGTAATATACTTTGACAAGTATTAAGATAGCTGATGATAACTCTTTTTTGTATTGCTTCATGGATTTAGGACAATTTAGGGTTGGTTTTAATAAAGTTAGGCATGTTGTGGCTGTTGACGGGACTCATTTGAAAGGTAGACACAAGGGCACGCTATATATCGCAGCATGTTTTGATGGGAATGAGCAAACTTATCCTATTGCATTCGGTGTTGGAGATACTGAAAATGAGTCATCATATACATGGTTTTTGAGAGGTTTAAGGAGGTATATGTCGAATATGATGATCTTATCTTCATTACAGATAGACACAAAGGGTTGGAAACGGCGATTGCTAAAGTATATCCTAATGCGTATCATGGACACTACATATACCATCTCAGTGGCAATGTAAGGCATTTTGGACAAAATAAGCATGTTCACATGACGTTTATCAAGCAAAAGCTTATTTGTAAGTAGATTTTGATTTGTATATGCACAGGTTATCCACCATTGATAGTCAGACGCATCAATACGTAATGGAAGCCAATCTAGGTAAATGGGCTAGATCACATTTTCCTGCAAATAGATACAGTATAATGACCACCAATATAGTAAGTTGCATGAATGCATTGCTTTCAAGGATGCTAGGTCACTACCAATTGTACCTCTTCTCAAAGCATTAGGGGTTTAATTCAAGGGTGGTTCTACGATCGATGAAATGAAGCAAATGACTACCGCTACTCTGTGATGCCATGGCTAGAAAAATTTTGAAAAACCATACCAGTATTGTGTTTGACCATGGATGTCACAACCTTGAGTTCACATGAATTCAAAGTTTGCGATTGACCACGTAAAAGTGAATTTGGAAACTAAAAGCGTGCTCTTTTCGTGAGTTTAACCTTGATCGCTATCCATGTATACATGTGGTCGCTGCGAGTTAGAAACATATCATGCTATTCTTTATGCTCGGACTATTACAAAGACTTCTTCATGGAAAGATTATTAAGTTAACACCGCCTATCCACTTGGATGACCGCCGCTTTTGAATGCATCGTCAAAAATACTTGAATGAGTTGTTCTACCTCCAATGGTACGGCGTCGCTGAGGAAGACAAAGACTAGATGGATACCATCAAGGGGAGTAGACCCACCACAACGTAAATGTGCTACATGCGGTCACTTGGTCACAACCGATGGATGTACGTGTAATGTATAAAGGCTTTATGGTATTTACTTTATGTTTGATCCGTAAAGCAGTTTTACAGTTTTAAGTTTGACATTAGTATTATATATTATAGTTTCACTTGTTGAAATTTATAACGAGTTGTGTGATTTATAAAAGTAAATAGTCGAATGCATTTCCACTATGTATGAAATGTAATCTATAATGTAAACTCATTATTATACAACCCTACTACATATTTTTCTCTAAAAAATTCTATCATATCCAATGAATAATCTAATGTCCTTCCAGCACTTAAGTAGTTAATACATAATAACATAAACATCCCACAATCACCTAAAGAACTAGATCATTTGCGGACAAGGGCGATCAATACGACTCATGCTGAATCGCCCAAAATTGGGGTCCCATTGAATGCAAGTTCGGGCGCTCGTCATAAAATCCACTAGTAGCCAACAAGTACGAAAATAAGACTCCAAGCAACTCAGCATTGCAAGTCTGGAACCTTACTTGCACTATAGCTACTGTCATACAGTGTGACATGTCGGCGCACTAAATCAACTTTAGCTGGCAACCAATATTTATCTTCATTGTTGACGGGAACGTAAACCTATAACAATAACAAAATTAAACAATGTTATATAAATTCATTAATCGAAAAATTCAAGGGAGAAGATTAAAAGAAGATACTTACGATCTACGCTCTTCCAACTAAATGATAACAAAGGTGATATACCTTTCATAATTGGTCATTGTATCATTGTTCATGTCTAGTGTCCAATCATGAAGGGATTATTCTCACGAGATGAATGTACTTTTCTGCATCACAGGGCATGGGCTTTAAAACGGTAATAGAATGATTCCCCGCTTTAACAAATAGGGTTACAAGTTATTAAAACAATTGAATGAACTAATATTGAAAATTAATTATGTATTTTAATATACTTACCCAAAAGAATACGCTTACTATAGCGACTTGCGTGAAAATGTCACGGTGATCATGGATTCTCTTCAGATAAAATAAAGAATGAATCAACTTCGATTTAAATTTTATGTTACATATAGTACATGAAAAAATATAGAAAAGTATTAAAACACAATTATATTATACTTACATGGTGTAACCATGCATTAAATCGGTAAAATCGTGCTCTTTTCAACACTATAATATCCACACCATGACTTGTCTACTCGAATCATCCAAAAATTCATCAACAATGTCCGATGATTTTCTTTTCGATGGATCATACATCAACGCCGGTATGTCTCTTGTGGATGTACTCAATTAACTAAAGGTGGATGACGGAGGTATCCAATTCCGTAATGGTGTGAACGGCGAACTAAGAGCATTGACTTCTTGAACTTGTCTATACAACACGCTTCACGAACCGCTTGAACTTAGGGCTGAAGTAGTAGCCATCGGCTAGCTGGGTGAAATACGTAGGGATCCACTATGTACTACAATGGAATGTTCGAACGGTTATTGTATCGCTAGAATGGGAACCGATTCCCGGATCAAGATATATAGGGACCCCAAAAATATCTCACGGATCGATATCTACAATATGGAAACCACTGGGGGTCTATTGAATGATGAACACCTCTGAAGAATGATCATGTATACATTCAATCAATTAATTTGTTAATTATATAAACGGTAAGTTTATATTTTTTAAAAACTTATACCTCATACCTCAATGCCAAGGTCTTTGCATAATGAGTTTCACCTTCCTATTAAGATAATCTAGCTTATTCTCCAACCGTGTCACATCTTTAGATGTGGCATATGGTCAATAACTAGATGAGGTGCATGTGACGTAGAAGCGCCGTTAGGTGTCATGATGATCCGGTTGTACTTGTTCAATGGGGATCCACAAAGGGTATCATCCACATCCTCAACCATTGATGGTGGACCATCGTAACTACGATATGCAATGGTCCTGAAAAATATGTAATATATGCCTCTTTCTTTTCTTGGCAGGTGGTCAATTGATTATGTACATGATAATGTAAATGATAAAATAAATTAGTCAAACTTATTTGTAAATTGGAACTGAAATATGTAAATAATATGTGTGTAACTTAAAAATAATACTTTCATTTTTTGAATATATATTTTTTGATTGTTTCAAAATGAACTTTCCTTGGGAACTCAAAATGGAGTCTCGGACATCGATTGGGAAAATAATTCCCACAACCCAACAGATGGAATAGGAATAGTTTAAAACACCAAATCTACAAAAAAATACAATTAAAGACAATATAAATAATAACTCTAAAATAATATTAATATTAAAATAATTACATTCACTATAAATTATACATACCAAAAGCTATAGGAAAGCGGATAATGAGAATGTATTGGAGGTGTTCTTTGTGATTCACTACGCCACGCAATGATTTGATCGTAACATCATATGACAACGACCAGGATATCTCTGTAGCAGTTTTGAATGATCTTGAAGTGGTCACACTTTTATTTTTCTTATCACCATAATACCTCCAATAAGTAGAACATGCACACTTTCACATTGTCCTCAACCTCCATCTTATGAAGGAATACCTCTCGAACTTAGTCATAAATTCCTTTTGTTTGAGGGTACCACGGACAGAAGTATTTATCCCAAAGTGTGTCCGATAGATTAATCTCCAAAATGAGGCGAAAACTTCAAACCGAGACCAAGTTGAAAGCATTGCGTCAAATCTTAAACCAATTCTCAGAAAGTTAAACTCTAGAACATCCGGTCGTCCACACTCCAATACCTAACCAAGAAGTTGTGAACAATACCAACAAAAGTCATTGACTTCACATCAAGAAAATGTCCTACACAAGTATTCTTAAATGCCTTAACACCATCATCCCCAAGCTTATGGCGCACCACATCAAACCGCATTGGAAAACTTCCCTAATTAGTTAATTTTATGGGGTCATCTTGGCTATTTATTTACTACATACTTCCTCAATTTAGTAGCCTACAAAAAGGAACAAAATAAAAATATATATATATAAGAAACA